>CM052278.1:5840860-6519964 GCA_028455795.1 Lasioglossum marginatum | reverse complement strand
GGGAGGGGGGGGGGGGGGGGGGGGGGGGGGGGGGGGGGGGGAGAGGGCAGCGGACAGCCGAGCGAGTGGAAGCGGAGATACATTCCACCCGAGGCAACGCGAATACGCGTGCGTTCGTGCGTGCGGCAGCAGCTTCAGGAACGGCACTGGCAATGCGACGATGGTAGCGGCCAACACGGCCGAGGAATAGAGGGACGAAGCGAGGAAGCGTGAATGGAAGAGCCGCGGGGCACGCCGGGAGTGAGAGCCGGAAAAATATGTCATCGTTTCATCGACAGTCATCACAAAGAACTGAACGAACGAACGAACGAACGAACGGACGGATCGACGAACGAATCGAACGAGCGAACCAACGAGCGAGGCGAGTCGAGCTGGTGTAGGAACGATTCGTGGCGTCGAACCGCGTATCGTGTGCGTACACTGCTCGTGTACGTCTCCCCTTCCTCCGATTTCTTTCATCGCGCACCACCCTCTCCTACCCTCTTTTTTCCCTTCGCCTGGTTCTCCACCTCCGTCTCCGGTCTGCGCCACACTCCACCTCCGCATCTCCGTCGGTGCAGTCATTGTGCGCTGCTCATCCCGGTGTATTGTCATTCGAAACAATGATTTCATAAAAATACACGCAAGCATGCCTGGCTGCGTGCCTGCCTGCCTGCCTGCCTGCGTGCGTGCACGACCGCTCAGCTATACATATCGCCGACATGGATGTAACCCACGGGATGCGAGAACCACGGGAGAAGGGGAGTCCAAGAATACCGATCGAGGAGCGCTCGATTTACGAGAAAAATACTCGTTCGACTCTGGAGACGAACGTCGGAACGAGAGGGGAACAGAGAAAACATAAAGGGGCACGCAGAAAAAAGAACAAAAACGAAAGAAACCGAAGGGAGAGGACTCCGCGAACCAGCTGTCGGCGGTCTCGAGAAGAAGCGCGCGGACGCGGACCGCCTCGCGTACCCGCATCGCAATCAAATTTTTCATAATCGACGGCCGACGATTTTTCGGTCTCGCGGAAAGCATCGGCAATTCCGCGAAATCGATGTGAAACGAATTTGCCGGATAACGATCGTTCCCTCGGAATCAGCGACGTCGTTTTTAACGGTACACGCGTTTCCTCTTTTTTCGCCTTTCCCGTTCCTCGTTCCCCGTGTGGTCTCTCTCTCGCTCGCTCGCCCTCTCTTCCCGTTTCTCTCGTTCCCTCTCTCTGGTTCGATTCTTTTTGCTCGGGAAACGCATCGGCCGCGAAAAAGTAGAAAACGCGGTGCGATGGGTTGACCGGTGTGCCGGTGGCTCGATATCGCGGAATATCGGGATATCGAGTATCCGACATCGAGAAATTCTTCGGTTTAACGCGGTGCCGCGAAAAGTTCGGCTTGACATAGGTGCGGAAGGTTAAGGGGGTGAGTAAAAGGGACGAGGCTAGGGGCGTTTTTCGGGCTTCGTGACGCCGTATGCAACAGGTTATAGTTTTTGGCACACACCGCCGCTTCGCCCTTTCTCGTCCCTCTCTTTCTCGCCCTTCTCACGGGTCTCGCTCTCTCGCCCTCTCTCCTCCCATCGCGGTCTCTCGCGTTCTCGTCCTTTCGCTCGCGCTCTTTTTCCGTACGCTATTCCGTTCACGGAATTTCCCTTATTCGACTCGCGTTTACCGGCGGATTCGCCCCGTCGCGTCGCAGTCGTCTCTCGCGGGAGATCGTGCGAAAAAACCCCAGCCTTTTGTCGTCCCCCAAATACAGTCGCTTCTGATTCCGCCGCAACCGATTCGGTCTTCGCCGAGTGTATTTCGGCTGCATCTCTCGGAGCCGCGAACGATGCGCCTAGCTTTCACGCGGGACACCGTGGGCGTTGCGTCGACCAACGAATTTCATTCTTCTTCTTCCCGTTGATGAAAGATCGCAATGGAATTTGATAGATGCAGGAACAGATCCAGAGATGCGGATCTCGGTTTCCCCGAGACCGGTCGGTTCGGATTTTCTTGGTCACGGTTGGATCGAGATCGCGAGGCTGGGCGGACGAGGACGCGAAGGAGGGTGGGACGAGATCTGAAAACGGCGATTTTCGCGGGGGCCTTGGCACCGTGTCTGGGCGAGAACGATGAAAAAGGGGGTCCGCGCGGGAGGAGCGGCCGGGAGAATCGACGAACCTCGGATGGAACTGGAATTTTCGTTTGTCCCCTTTTCCGCCCTTGCTTTCGTTTCTTTTTTTTTTGTCAAGCGAGCCCTCGCGGCACTGCGCCGCGTCGAAAAAAAGCCCGATTTTTTCCTCGCTACACTTCTGTGTTATTTGCTTTATGGAACGCCTGTTACAGATAAATATAATAGGCATTCATCGCCGCGTATTGTCCCCGACGAAGCGCCGTGCGCGTCGGGGCTTTTACATTTTTTCCACCCCCCTTCCTACCCATTTTTTTTGTCTCACCGCCGCCACCAACACCAGCACCACCACCCTCGCAGAGTCACCACTACTGCACAGACACACATCCACACGGACGTACATATATCTGCACAGTGGTGGTCTGGCAGCGTCGCATCAGCGTCGCACCGGCATCGCGCTGAGCAGAGCCGAGCCGAGCCGAGCCGAGCGGTGCCGTACCCTATCGTATACCGTCACTGGCATCGCCATCGCCATCGCCATCACCATCGCCACCACCGCCACCACCATTGCCGGGACCCACACACGCGGTGCACGCGAGCTCTCATTTTTATTATTCGCGTTTTTTGGAATTTTTCCAGTGGCGCCCAGCATTGTTTCACGGTTTGTCATTGTTATACGCCTACATCCTGCCAAGCGAGAAAGAGGCGAGGGCTCTAGAACCGGGATCCACCGAGCCCTACAACGCCACCTCCCTCCGCCTATCTCTCGCCCCTGTACCCATTCCCCCGACCCTCTACCTTCTCCCTCCTACCTTCACCCTCCTCCTCCTCCTCCTCCCACCTCCGGCTTCTTCCCCCGACGATTCTATCCCGGAGCTAACCCATACGGCATACCTCTCCCTCTGGTTCCCTCTGGCATCCCTCTAACTCCCTCTGGCTCCCTCTCTCCCTGTGGCCCCTTCCGCCCCTTACGGTTCCTCCGCCACCGTTCCCCGAACCGACCAACCCCGTGTCCCGACAACGCGATCCTCTGTGTCGCGTTTCTTCTGCTCTCGTGGATCGCGGTCGCGATCACGATGATGATGACGGCCGCGCGCGTTGCAAGAGCCAACGACTACCATATATCCCGATGACGACGGCGCGGCGGGTACACGGTTGTTGCAGATGAGGAAATGGATGACGATGACGGCTACCCTGCTACGCCCTCCCGTCCCTCATGCCTCGCCCGTCGCGTGCGTCTCGTCGCGGGGAACTGACTGGGAACCGAGGGTGCCAGAGCGCCTACCAGCTAACGGGGGCCTCTGATGACTGTCGAATGACTTCGGGCGCTATTGATTCCGGCATCGTTCCGCGGAAAACGATCTTTCCAGCGCCAGTTTGCCGGTCCCTCTGCGAACCGTCCATCCGCCCCCCTCGTCCCGCGCCGTTCTTCGTCTCGTCTGCGCGTCCATGGACGGTTTCCTTTTGTGCCGGGCTCGTCGATCGTTCGCCGGTTTCCTCTTTTGTCGTTCCCCCTCCGAGACTGCCGGAGAAACCGATCTGCTCGTCCGGCCTCCCCGATAAGTACACGGAAACAAAGATTTTCGCAACACGGGATTCGCGAGCGCTCGCAGTTTGATCGAAAACGGCCGGGCCGAAGGCTCGCGCGGATGCCGGGAATCGTGTGTCGCCGATAATCCGAGAAACGAGAACGAAATCGAAAATAAATGCTCGCGGTACGTCGGCGAGATCGGCCGTTAAAATCGTTCGGTGAGGAACGACCAATTAAAGTGACGATTCCGTGGACCGCTTGTGCACAGCTAACCGAGAGAGAGGGGGAGAGAGATGGGGATCGGGGGCGGTATCTCCGGACGATGTCGGATCCGATCGTGAATCCGCTACGATCGGTCGCGTATGATAAATACGATCCGAGCATCGACGCGATTGTAGAGGGCTGAAACGATAGCGGGAGAGCCGGCCTCGCCTCTCACCCCAAATCGTCGCACAAAATACGCGCGGCCTGCGATAAACGCGCGCGCGTTCGCGTCCTCTCTCTCCTCTCTCCTCTCGCCACTCTCCGATTCGGCTTGTCCTCGTTGCGCCTCACGCCATTAAGTATACCCGCTGCGTTTATCATTTCGGCTTTACGTTTACGTTTACGGTTACGGTTACGATTCCGATTTCGATTCTGATTCCGATTCCGATCCGGCCGGTGACTCGTGCGCGCGTGCCCTGTTTTTCCTGGCCGCCCGTAGCCTTCCGCTTTTAAAACCCCGCGCTATCCGATCCACCGAAAATTATCGTTAGTCGATGGGACGAATCGCCGACCGATTCGCGATTCCCCATCCCGTGGAATTCGAATTGCCGGCGGTGCTTTTTGTCACGATCGGCCGCGCTCCGAACGAACAATCCCCCTTCGATCATTGCTCGCGCGATACGATGCGTCCGACGCGGTAAGGACGTTTCAAGTAGAGCTTGCGAGAGCCGAGAGCAGCCGCCCGGGCTTCCGAACGTTTATTCGCAGTCGTACACTTTGAACCGTGTGTCTACTTTGTTTTCCTTCGGCGGCGGTTAATTCCGGATCGACAAAAAGCTAATTTACTCGCGCGGACCGTTCCGTGTCGTCCAGACCGTCAGATGCACGGTTCGCTCGATGCCATGGATCTCGTTTTTTTTCTATTCGAGAGAGAGAGAGAGAGAGGGGGGGGGGGGGGGGGTTAGCTCCCATTTCTACGTTGCATGCGGCCGCGCTTTTGTTTTCTTTCCGATCGGTTCGATTCCATAATTTTGTTCCGACCGCAATGGGAAATGCGGTCTGCGAAGAGCGGCGGTCGCTTCTCCTCTCTTTGCAGAGGAGGTCGGAGAGAACGGATAATCGGCCGGATCGGTTCGACCCGATCGAATCCCCGATAAAACGGCCGGCGAGAGAGGAACCGAGCAGCGGCGGCCTTCCCCTTGGCGGTGCAACCGGTGCACAGGGCACTGCAGTTGTGGATCGGTGAATCGGTCGCGTGCACGAGCCGACCGTCAGGATAGAATCCCGTTAACCAGCTTTTACTTCCTTCCGGATGGCAGTGCGCGAGCCAACAACGCGGTTTTCGTTCCAATTTCAAGCCGTTCCTCTATGATTCCTCGATTGGAAGTAACGCCGTAGGGTGCGTCGAGAGGTTTGAACAGCCAAGGCGGAGGGAGAGAAAGAACGAGGGAGAGAGAATTGACCTCGCATTATCGGCCGGCCGATATTTGCACTCCACTCGTATTTGCGCGCGCGGCAACGGCAACGCATCGCCGTACGTACCCGGCTCGGCCCGAGCTTCTCTCCTTCCATCCAGGCTTTTTTCCCCAGCTGGCAGCAGAGCCAGGCGCGCGTTCTTCCTCGCAACCTCTTCGGCTTTTACAAGCGTCTCTCCGCCCGCAAGTCTGTCGCGGGCAAGAAACGTCCCTTCCTCCGCTAATTGGCAGCGATCCACGCGAATGGACGCTTCGCGGCGGAAGGATACCGACGAAGGCTCCGTTCTCCGTCTCCTGATCGCTTTCCCGCTGTCCATCCAAAGTAGTCCCTAATGCACGAGTAACATCTTCCGGACTCTTTAAGCAGACAGCAAGGAATCAATTTTCATGCTACACCACCGCGATTGGAATTCCCCTTTCGGTCAGCAATCCGTGTCACGAATTGTTGTTTTACGAAGTGGAAAGAATTCCTCAATGTTCATCAGTTCTTTCAACACTTTGAGTTGCAGCTCAGCTGCCTCGGAATAAAAGAAAAGTTAAGATGTGTGACACTGGAAGTACACTCCCACTGTCTTACACGTTAGCGTCCACGTGTTATAAGCCTAGTCAAGAGCCGAGGCGACCCTTTGGAATGTAACGATTTACGATAGGGCCTTGGCCTACGTGACATCTTGTATAGGGATGCGTGAGAATAAACAGAGTTGTCGTCGGGCGGTAGCGGATGGGCACTTTAGGCCATCCAGCTATCGTTCGGTCGTTGAGCCAAGAACATGAGAGGAACAGCCTACAACAGGAGTGGACGGAGCCCAAAACTGAAAGCAGTCAGGAGAAATGCTAAAAGCGGGGCCCTGACTGTTTTCAAGGCATAGTGGGAGAGAAAAGGGCTCTCTCAGAAAAAAGCTATAGTTCGGTCAGGTCATGTTTATGAGGGTGTGACGAAGGAAAGTTGCCGAGGGTATGCAACCCCATCGCACTGCCCTAAAGAATTGGGACTTTGTTCCAAGAGGATCTGGCCATGGAGTGGGGAAGGCCAGGGTGCCTTTTGGTGAGAGAACTTTCTTTTTCTTAAGGGAGTGGTCAAAAAAATGCATTACGTACACCCCAGAAGGGGATAGTGTGGGACTCACGTGACGGGTGGTTGGTGTCACGCATACCCACTAAAAATCACTCCACTCCCGGGATAGCCAATGGGCTGCTCCTACAACGACTACCCTTGGTCCGAAATGTGTAAAGCATCACGGGCCCCGCTATTCGCATTTCTCCGTGGTGATTCAAAGTTCCGGACTTTACCGAAAGATCTTCAATATTACTTTACATTCAGAGATACATCATTAATATTAGTGTGTCGTCTAATATTAGTATGTCGTAAACTTCTCGCTTCCAGTGACCCTGGGTCATCTTCATCCATCGGGACGGGGGTTTCCTTAACAGGCGTTTCCTTAATTTTGGTGAGAGGACTGTGTTAGACCCCACGGCACTCACCCCAGAACAGTTTTAGCGAAAAGTCGCGATTAGTAAAGTTGACATACATGTCACAATGACGCAACGACTCATTTCAACTCATTACGAATCTGTACAACCAATTCTGTTTCGCGCGGCACACCAGAACCTTTCCGCATCTTCGAGACGCGTCGGGAGATTGGGGAGAGCCCTCATTTTTCACTACCGCGATCGATACTTCCGCTTTGGGTGAAACAGCCGTTAAGAAGCTGTTTTTCGTAAAATACCGCACGAACGCAAAGGTGGCGTAACAAATGCCTGCGGAGCGGATCGGATTGGAGAAGGTGACGCGGCGCGGGGTTGGAGGGCTCGGTAGATCGAGGAAGGAAAAAGATAAAAAGCTCGAGGAGGAGAGGAGAGGAGAAGAGAAGAGAGCAGAGAGACTGCAGAGAGCCGAGAGAAGGGTACTCGCGAGGCTCGCGTCCGTGTTGGTCGGATGGGTGCTCGTCTGCGCGCGGGGCCGGTGCAGCAGCTTACGGGTTATTCAAATGAACGGTAAAAATCATCCATAACCGAGGGTAGAAGGCACCCTGGTATTGGTTATATTTAAATGGGTTTAATGCCCCGGCCGTACCCTCGACCAGCCGGCAACCGTCCTGCGTCTATCCTCTGCTCTCCCTCGGCCGCGCGCGATCCATTCTCATCCTCCGTCGCCACCTACGTTCCACCTCCTGCACCCTTTCTCCGCACCCTCTTCTTCTCCCTGTGTCCCCCTTCACCCTGTTCTCTGCCCCCTCCTCCTACCTCTCGGTCTCCGTCCGCAGAGCCCCACACCCCAGCAGTACCGCGGCTCGAGGGTAAAAGTACGCCGTCGATAAAAAGCAAGTGTGCCGACGCGGTGAAGGAGAGCGAGAAAGAGAGAGAGAGAGAGAGAGAGAGAGAGAGAGAGAGGAAGAGCACGAAGGGAGCACGGGGGGTACGAAAGCGCGTGAGGGCAAAGATGGAGCGACAGGCACGCGGAGACAGAAGCCGGAACGCGACCGCGTCGAAAAGAGACGGTCGAAACGGAAAGGGGTAAGAGAACGAGAAGAGTCGAGAGGCCGTCGCGCGCGGCGGAGGGAAGAGGAAGGGCTTGAGGGAAGTCGGTGTCATTTTCATTCTTCCGCCTTTCTCTTCCTCTTCTCCGGCACCTTTTTTTCCTTCTACGCCGGCTGTACTCTCAACAATTAGGTATATCTCGGGCCGCCCTCGACATTGTTTTCGCGGCATCTCGAGTGAGCTTTTCGCTCGAGATTCTTTCCACGCGGCGCGGTGCGGCTCGGCTCGACGTTGCGCTCGCATCCTCTGCCTCATCCCCGTTTCTTTTTTTCTCCTTGCCTCTTCATTGACGGTTCTCGCGCGCGCGCACGCATATCCGCGCTCGAGGATCCAGGATCTCGTTTGATCGGCTTCTAGGATCTAGGACTCGCGGAAGGTCGCCGATACAAAGTGGAAATGGCGAACGAAAAGCAAATATTTTTTCATCTAGACGGGCGGGAGGTTGCGCTCGCGGCCGTTCGGTAGCCCGATCTACCGCTAATCCGGCCTTCGCAAAACGGTATCGGATTTTTGCGCCGTTTGCGGCTCTGGTAAAAAAGGCGGAAAAATCGGCGCTCGCAAAAAAATCCAGAGATACGCGAAGAGACGGCCGCGATACGGCGCGGCGGGATATAGGGTGCCGCGAGGGGTTGCGAGGGATTGCGAGGGACCAAGGGGGTTGGTGACGCGCGGCGTTGCAGGGGGGGGGTGGTTGCGGATGAACGAAAAGCCGCGATCGGACGCGGAAACAAAAATTGCGTGTAGCTTCCGAGCGACAATAATTGAAACGGCGCGTAACACCGTCCGAATCCTCGGAACCCATTTTATATTTTAATCGTACTTCGATAGGCTCGTGGCGACCCCCTGTCTCGTCTCGATATCGTTCGGTCGCCCCGGTTGTGCCCTTCGTGCGTTCCTCGACTGCGCGCTTTGACGCGACCTCCGATATCTCGTTGCTCTCTCGATGCCTCGCACGGTTCGCCGTCGATTATCGAACGGCCTATCCGTCTGCTGCATCGACGACGGTGGTGTCGTGTCTTGGCTCAGCTGTGGAGGCGACAGTTACATAAGGCGCTGTGTCGCAAGTACAATGCTCGCACGGAACGCTCGAAACTCTGCACTCGCATTAATGCAGCCCTCCTCGGCGGATTCGTACTTATACTTGCGCGAATCGTGGAATTCGCTTCGAGCGCGATTTCCATACCGCGTCGCTTGTAAAATAGGGGAGAGTAGTGCCACTACCAAGAATAATAATATCTTCGTTTTATCCCGACCGCAAAGAATATCCCGTCGAACGAAAGATATCTCTAGCTTTCTCTTATTTTAATAAAACGTCACGCAACGATGGGTTACGATCGTTAGGAAACGATTGGCAATTCGTAGTTCGCAAGATGTCAATCAATCGTCGAAGCAACTTCGTTGGTTGACACGGCGTGGCCGTACATGTACGTTTCCATCGGCGATTTCGTCGAGTCGACGGTCGACCGCGGCGGCGCGCGAGAGCCGAAGGTTTCGCGGGAGAACGCGAATTCCTGCGTGTCGTCGAGCCGATCGATGATAATATACTCGCACGGAGCATTATTCATCGATTTCCTAATCGTGGCGTTTCGAGATCATGGAAAATAATTATGAAGCTCGATCGGCAGAGAGAAAAAAAAGACCGCCAAGGAAAAAGTTACACCGGTATTACGGAATACGCCGCTCCGGAGGCCGCTGAAAACGATTCCGTTGCGCGATGGCTGCTCGTTGGGAAATCGATCTCTACGCGTAACACCTAATTGCGTTAATACGTATTTACGTCCGTCCGCGTTTCATAGTAATTTATTATTTCTGCGCAATGTTATACACATATTATATGCTTCGAGGTCGAGCCCGAGCCTCGTTCCCAAGCGCGTAGGCGAAACCATCCTAGGCTATGTGTCGTTGGCGATGACGACGGCGCGGTTGCCGCTCGTTAGCGCGCATCAATAATCGTCGCTTAATCGATCTTTTCTGCTTTCTGTTACAGGTGAGTACGCGACAATGGCACACAGGCAACGGCGGAGCCAGCTGTCAGGCTGTTTGCACGCGAGTAAATCATTCCCACCATTCTTGTCTCGCGGCGCGAACTCCCCGAGCGAAATCGACGGCGAGAGGCGGCTGCCCTCCGAGAAAGAAAGAGAAAGAGAGACGATCTCGAAATCTCCTGCTCGTTCGACTAGCGAAATCTCGGAGGCGTCGACACAGTTTATCTCGCGCGTTGCGACAAAGTCCTCGCGGAATGCCATAACCGCGAGCCGGAGTTTGCTGCTCCCGGATTAGAATCGGCCGTAATCGTAAAGATTTTACCACGAGAAGGCGGCCGGAGAAACGGGCGCCGCGAGCCTCGTTATTTACGATTTTTAATATACCGAGAATCGCAACCCGGCCGCCCGTCGTCTATCCGCTCGTCCATCCGCTTCGCTCGGATATGAATAAACATTAAATTCCTCTTTACTCCTTTTAATAACTTTTTATACTTCATATTTTATTAATGCGAGACATTCCAATCGGGCCCGCTGCGGCGGCGAGTTGCGCAACGTGATTTGCGTTTCAATAACGCGTACGTACTCGCGGCTCCAGCCTTTTCTTCCTCCTTCTCCGCTTCTCCCTTACCTCTTTTTCTCTCTTTCTCTCTCTTTCTCTCTCGGGCACACCCTCTCTCTTCCTCTCGCTCCCCTCGATTCTCCATGGTTTCTTGGTCGGTGCCTCCGCCATCGGCGCTGCTACGATTTTAAAAGAGAAACGGTTCGGAACTCGCGCGCCGTTTTCCTAAAGCAGCGCCGGACGCTTTTAGCCGTCGAACGATGACGAAGGGATGACGCGCGCGCGAAGTTATGTCCCGCGGACAGCGCCGGAGCCGCGACGCGACCGCGAACGAGAGAAAGGTTTCGCGGATGTTGGAGAGATCGGTCGCAATACACGACGGAAACATTGTGTTTCGGCCAGAATTCAATCGGCGGGCTCGCGTTACGGACGCCCGACCCGAAAGTTTTCGGAAACTCGAAACCTCGGTTTACACGCTCGAGGAACGACGCAACTACAGCATCGCGGTTCCACCGTTTTTCGCGTACTCTAATTGTTTTTTTTTTTTCGATCGGAATACAATCGGGGCGAGAGCGACGAACGAGATTTTCCGCAACGAAACGGAACGGAAACGCGCCGCGGCGGTGCTGTCGGTGCAAGCTCGGTTTCGAAATCGGGCGCGTGCGAGCGCGAGAGCACTGGAGCCGAGGCTCGTGTCTGGCTCCGAAGGAGAATTCGAAAGCGGAGCCACAGTGCCGGCTATCACGCAGAAAGGGGGTAGAAGCGGCGTAACTGTATTGGCCCTGTACGGTGGCTGGATTTTAATCGAAGCGCAACGTATAAAGTTGCTGAAAATCAGATTATCCCTGCTCGCCCTGTTTCTCGTCCTCCTCCACCTCCTCCTCCTCCTCCTCCTCTGGTTCGGTATCGTTCTCTCTACCCCTCTGCGATCCCTGCTTTCCGGTTGGTCACGACTGCGAACCATTTTTTATCTCCCAGCTTTTATCCCGTAGATTTTTATTGATTCGGGCAAATGAAACGATTCGACTATGGGTGAGCTGACTCGGACCGACGAGGGATTGCTCGGAACGCTCGGTCACGCACCTAACCGAGGACCCTGTGACCTTGAAGCCAGGAGGGAAAACTTCGTTCCTCCGTGGTCGGAGCAGATCGGATATGTTCGGACTCCCACACTTACTGTGGTGGCATTAATCCTTGAAGTTTGATTCATTCTACAAATTGCCCTCCGGAGCACTGGCCTGGCTCTGCAGAAGCCGGGGGCAACTTGGCCACGCCCATTTAGAGCGTCCTATCGAGCCTCCGATAGGATTGGTAGACATCCAGTTTCCTCTGCATCAGTCTGGAACATGTATAAGCACAGATTAGATAGACAAAGGCTGAGTTGCCCCTGAGGAGCAGTACTTTGGCTCCGTTGAGGTCGAGAGCAACAAAGCCACGCCCATTAAGAGAACTATGTACTCTGCGTGACTTACAAGTTGTCTCTCGAGACGGCACAGAGGCAATGATTAGGCCGTGACACTTTAGCCAATAATTCGGCTAGAACCGAAAGTGCGAGTGGAATGACCCAATCGGATGGCTTGCAGCCGCATTCCTTTCGAATTCCTGCCAGAAGACTTCTTGTAAGGTACGGAGAGTACAAAAAGAGCAATCTATAAGATTTCAAGAGATTCAGGTTCTTCTAGACTACTGTAGATTCAGCAGGGGTGTACATTCCGCTGCGGGGCACTGCCCCGACCCCATCGAAATCGAGAGCAACTCCCTCCGAAGATGTAACGCGATGATGCGGTTCGGTTCGAGCATTCCTATCGGATGATTGGTCGCCCGAAAGCGAGGCGTTGCGACTCGCAAATTTCCCGAGGCGTTCCTCGGATCGAATGGCTAATGGAATGTCTGTACGACCTTCGCCGCGACGTCTTTACTCCGAGGATTGGCGTTCGATCGCTCGACACCGTGACCACGGAAAGATTTCGGCGTGGTGTCGTATGCCGTGCGAAGAGTCATTGAACCAGTGTTCCTCGTCCTGTTTTTCCTGGCGGACCAAAACGGGTACAATTCTTCGGGCGATATTTTTGGCCGTCGATCTTTAATGCATCGAGAATGTCGAAACGTTTACCCACCTCGTTAATGCGCTAACGCTAGTACGGAATTAACCGGCGCTTCAATAATTTACCTTGCGGAACGTCTTCGATGTCACTGCATTTGTTCGATTAGCGGGCTATTTCGGCCGTCCGACGTAAAAAACATTTTACAGGAACGGGCGGCGCGGGTCGATTCGCGAAGGGGACCGCGTCCCCGTTCGTATGCGAGACAAACCGAAGCACCGAGGCAAACCGAGGCAAACCGAGACAAACTGAAGCAGAACGATCGGCTAGTTTTCGCCGGACCGGACCGGACCGACGCAACTCGGACAATTACTCTCTCGCGTTGAAAATCCACGAGGCAATAATTTCACGCGAGGACGCGTGGGCGGATAAGGAGAAGCTCGCGTCGGGAACGTTACAGTATTATTTTTAATAACGGTCACTGAGAAGCGGGGACCCGCTCGCCATTACGTTACGCGGTAAATAATAAACGTTTATATGGCCTTGGAAGTTATTATACAATATATACGTTCGTATACGCCCGATGCCATTACGGCTATCGTATATTATTAATGCAGCGACTCTCAACCGACCTAGAGGCGCGTCGCGCGCATTACATACTATCCCCAGCCTCGAGTCGTTCCGCTCGATTCTTCGTCCGCTGCTAGGTAGACACTCTCTCTATCTCTCTTTCTCTCTTGGATATGTTATAGCTCACGATCGGGATGTTAGAGGTACTTTGTCCCTTATTCGCGACAGCTAAATGCTCGTCGATAATCTCGTACCGTGGCGCTAGTTGGATTCAGTTTGTCAAAGTCCTTAACCCTTGGCACTCAAATGGCGATTCTAAAGCTCCTCTAAAAGTTGTCACACTATTATTCACAATTTCTAGATCACCATGTTTGTGTCTAAGGAATTGATAAAAATTGTTAATTATATAAAAAAGAATATACACCTCATGGATTCTGATGAAACTCAAACATGTAGAATTCATAATTCTAAACAACTTCTTCCTACACGTGTTACCGCCGCTCGGTGTTTGTGTTCGAGACATTTATAAAAATAGTTTTCGTGCTCTTTGGTTTGAGTTAGGTCTGGGATAGGTTTTGGTTTATTTTCGTCGTATCAAGGTGCAATGCCTTTAGATGTCTCACTAAATGAAAATGATGAATCCTACAATATATTTGAGTTTCATCAAAATCGATGAGATGTACCCTTTTCTGTATAATTTAACCAAAAAATTAATCCTTGGGAAAATAGCTCCGACTGCATACGGTTAATTGTTGCGAGCGCGAGAAATAAACGTCGTATGCATAGATGGAAATAAATCACGTACAACAATCCAGGAATGTGTTGCACGGTTCAGTCTAAACCATCGAGATTTAGGGGATAAAATTCTTTCAAGCTCGGTGAATTGAAAGCTGGCGGATAAAGAAAAGAATAATAACGAATGTGAAGAATTCGTGTAGGAGTGGCAGTAGAAAGAGACGGCTTTCTCGAGGAAATATCTTCGCTGGGACACGCGATGGGCGCGTGATCCGCAGCTGTCCAGGCTGTTCGGCTGTGATTGAAGCGGTTCGAGCATCGGATGCTGCTTGCGCCAGGTCGCCAGACTCTGTCATCGGGTGTCCCGCGATTGAATGGTTCCACTCGTTCGGAGAGCGGAATTCCTACCGCGATCGGCCGACTGGCAGCGGAAAATATCCGTCAAGGTGACTCGGGCGTGAAACGACACACGCTTCCGATGTAATTATATCGTGCGGTGGCATAATATTGCTGACGGATAATGAAACGTTTGAATATAATGGCCTGCTGGCGAATCGTTCCCCTCTCCTCGAAAGAATCGCGAACGGTTCGCGCGGCGGTTTCGTCGACGACCGAGTTTCGCGGGTGTTCGTTCCTCCGTTTGATCGCGAGGAAACGAGCACAGATCTCTTCTGGCACAAAGGAGCGAGGCGGCAAGATACGGAGCGAGACGCGGGACGCCGCGGAACAAGCTCGTTACGCGAACAATAAGTTTCGGTAGAGCCGAGGCGAACTAATTGCGCAGTTATTTCGTTAAGATAAGGCTCACGCTCCGGCTTCACGGTCGCTCTCCGCTAGATGGAGATTAGGCGAATTACATTATTTTACGTGTAGCATCGGCGGCCTGGAGAGACGATAGCGCAGTCAAAGTTTCATATCAATATTTATTGTATAACGATAAGATTAAAAGGAATTTGTTAATGCGCGGCTCGTGTTTATATTGTTACGTCACGCGCCAACTCGAGCCGACCGTACGGCGAGACAAGCTTCTCTGTATCGAATGAAACAAAGCGGTTCTCATTCGCGATCCAGCTCGCGACCTCCAAGGGATCGCTTCGAGAATCGAGGTTCGAGGTTCGTCTGCTAGGATCTCGTTCGATTTCGCGTCCGCTTCCCTTACGCGGACATTTATGGTGCGTCTGTGAATGAAAATTGGGGGAACCAACCCGATAGAATAAACAGCGAACGTAGGTGCTAATAACTCGAATCGACGAATCGTCTACGCTCTGTCGCCGCTGGGTAGAACGATTTACCAAAGCTCTGTGTGGGCAAATTGCGGAGAATATCGGTGTTGCGAGAAGAGAATAGAAATATTGCGCGCGAGAGACCGCTGTATCCTTGAAAGCGAATGCAAAACGTCGAACCATACGACATTATTAATAAACGCGCGGCGATTCATTGCGGTAATCATGGTCGCCTCGCGATGACGCGCGTGCATAGGCGGGCTGCGAGGAACGTCGCGAGAAAAAAGAGGAAACGATGCGGAGGTGGGACAGTGGCTGAGGCCACGACGCGTCGCTCAGTCGTAAGGGAGGACGACGAGAAAACGAAGAGAGAACGAAGGGCGTGATCGTCCTTCCGGCTATGATCGAAGGGAGTCGAGGAAATCGTCGGACACGTGAGGTCTTTTTCAAACAGCTCGGTTGATTAACACTAAACCTACCAAGCACTAAAATCGATTAAAATGTTTTACAAAATGACAAAACTGTATTTACGTGGATTGTGTACAATTTTTAGGACAGTACGTGCTGGAATGAAGAAATTTATTAAAACACATCCCATGGAAGTAGTTGTACATTTTTAATAGTTGTATAATAAAAAATATGAAACCGGTCATTTGACCGGCAGTGATAGGTTTAGTGTTAACGAATACGATATATCAGCCTAGGACAGCCTCGACAACAGCGAAGTCGACCAAGAGCCTTACACCCGACGGTAATCGACGAATGTATTGTTGGGCCATCGGACAAAGCGAAAGCACTGTAACGTTTTGTCGCGGGTTGACGGGTGTTAGGGCGACGCTTGTCGTTTGTCGGCCGGTCGATCGACCGAGGCTCTAATTAAAGATTGCCTGTCAACGCGATCGGGCAGCGTCTTAACGAGGGTAATTTTCCGGCGAGTAAGTAAAATAAAAAGGAAAAAGGGAAGAAGGGTAAAGATCGGCCCCCGTACCTACTCCCGACGCTTTTTCACCGGCGAGGAACTTCATCCGGCGGATTAAAAGGAATCTCGGGCCGGCAATAACGAGGCGCTTATCGATCGATAATAATTTAATGATAGTTATTCTCGAGCGGGCTGTTATTCCTCTCGAGGCGCGCCCCGGGTAAAATATTTTTGTTTCGTTCTGGTCGTCGGCTGAAAAGTCGATTCGTCACGACCTCCGCGTAGAAAATACGCTACTTCATTCTCGTCAGAGAGAAGCACAGGGCCGAGAGAGAGAGATAAAGAGAGAAGTTGTACACACACGCACACGGTTTCGAGTATACGAGAGAGAGCTGTACAGCGGAACAGAGACAAATACTCGAACCGACAAGGAGAGAGAGAACGGGGCTCTCCGCGAGGAGAGCAGGATAGAGAGGCAGCTCGGGACACCTACGTCTTCGGTACGCTCGTACGCTTGTACGCTCGGTACTACGCGCGCGCCGCTCGCGGTTCCGCTGTGTTGGTACGCGCGAGGGTACTTATATATAGAATTAAATATACGATACATTATTCATTTTAAGTTCTTTCTCCTTGCTTGTCCGGAGATCGTATGTATTACGCGCACACTAGCCGCTCTCCCGCATACACGCGTACACGCGGGCGCGCACACACACACACACATACACGGAGAACCGCGTTTCTGCCCGTCCCGCTCTCTCTCTGTCTCTCTTTCGATCTGCCTTTGCTCCTCTCCCTCGTCTCAGCAGAACGCATTCACGGACGTGCCTCGCACGCCTACCAGTCGACTCTTTCACGTACACGCGTTTAAAACCGCGCGCTCCGTCGAAACTTACTGGCGCACGCGAGCGGCAGAGAGGGAGAGAGAGGGCACAGTTATAACTTTTTATTTTAAAGATGGCAGCGTCTCATTTGCAATTCTATGCAGGACGTCGATACGCCTGATTTATCGTTACTATACTTATACCGGGTCTGCGCGCTTCTGCCACAATTTATATCGAGAATACGGGACGGCCGTCGGTGCGTCTGTGCCCCGGAACCGCGCGATCCGCGCTTATCCACGCCGCGTTTCTGCGACGATACCTCTATGCAGTCGCAGCACCGGTCGTCGACCAATGCCGGAAACTGTCGACAAGAATTCCGCGAGAGGAGCCCCGCGGAATTCGGCCCGCGAAACGGCAAACACGCCGGCAGAGAGATAAGATTGTGAACGCGGAAAAAGCGATGCCGACCGGAGCCGGATCGAAAGAATTCTTCGAACAGCGGCAGCTATCGAGGCTATCCTGCAACTTGTTTCGATTTTATGAATCTTGTTGACGAGCCGTGTAACGGAAGTATTCCACTTTTGTGTATAAATACATTTTTTAGCTGATTAAACGAGAGCTTGAACCTCTGAGGATTTTGTACAGTCGAACGAGGGAAAGAGAAAGCGACATATGTAGGCATTCGAGGTTGCCATAAATTAGCCCTTCCAAGAGACCAGAAGATTGTTGCACGACCACGTCATTGGACGTAATAGTTACTGTTCGTGGAATCGTCGAACGCTTTCAAGCTTGGAAAGAAGCTGCGAAGATATCGCTAAAGGGTTGATGAAATCGACGAACCCGAGTCTGTTGCTTCGACGATTCCGGACCGAATGGAGCAGGCGTTTGGCTTTGCTCGAGTTCTTGTTCCGCTGTCGTCGAGAGAAGGTCGTGAAAGAGACCGAAAAAGAGAGGGGAGGAGGGGGGCAAGAGCTCTGGTAATATTTCGGAAAGGCAGCGAGAGAGAGAGAGAGAGAGGACGTTTAGAGAGGGGCCAGAGGGGCGACCTTGATCGACGTGTCCACTGATCGAGCGTACGCTAACTCGTAAGAGAAGTAGATCGTAAAAAAAGTCGGCAATAAAAATGGTAATGCGCCGAGTAATACGCGCATAATACCAGCCATTATCCACGCGCGTCTTCCTTTATTATCTTTTTTATACTCGATACAGTACGGATCGTAAAGATCGCGGTAATAAAAAGTATTATTTTGTGCCGCGCGCAGACCGATAGATACTAGTCTGCGGTGGTGGTGGCTCGACTGTCCGACAGAGACGGAGCTTAACGAACCCGTTTTAATCGCGCGGTATCACGGACGGATAAAAAGTTCTCTTTTTCAATGAGGAACTAATTACGTTTCGTGGCGTAGTGGTCGGTCGAGTCCCTCTCACTCTCTCTCTCTCTCTTGCTCTCTTTACTCGTTTTGATCTATCTTTCTCTTTCTGCCTCGTACAGGGGTGGGATAATTAAGCAACTGGACGAGTGCGGCTGCCAACTTCTTTTAGTTTGTCAACGATAAAGTTTCCCTTTCGTTCGAGAAAGATGCCCGAGCGACGCTAACAGAGAAAGAGAAAAATGGGAACGAGCGCGTGCTAGCAGATAGAACGGGAGACAAAGAGAGCAACGGAATGAGAGAGCGAGAGAGTGAAGAGAGCAGAGGGCGAAGAATAGAGAGCGCGATCGGAAATTGCTCGAAAGAGCGGACGGAATGACGGTCGAAAAGTCCCTAACCTGTCCCGTTCGGCGCGAACTCGCGCCATTGTTCGACTTATCGGCCTCCACCACGTGCTTTACATAATGGCAGTGTCGAAAATGCGGTTTAACGATATCTAAACACGAGTACTCGGCCGTTTTAACTGGAAACGCGACGCGCGATGCGATGCGACACGGCGAGACAAGGATAGGCGAAACAGAGAGAGAACGATCGTTGTGTTTTCCGGCAGCGAAATCCCCTTCGGTAGGGCACATTCTGAACTGGATACGTTGCGCTCTCGCCCTTTCTCTCTCGGCCCTTGTGTCGCGCGGACCAGCGCATACCTACGGAAACGAGAGAGAAGACACGGGGTGCGAAAAGCGAGAACGGGAATGAAAACTCACGCGTTCCGTTCGTAGCGC
The DNA here is from genome assembly GCA_028455795.1 of Lasioglossum marginatum. NCBI lineage: Eukaryota > Metazoa > Arthropoda > Insecta > Hymenoptera > Halictidae > Lasioglossum > Lasioglossum marginatum. The sequence continues at coordinate 6,501,117 of CM052278.1, read as the reverse complement.
TGCGCGCTGCGAGGACCAGATATCGGTTTACATCCGAACAATTACTGCCTTTTACCGGCCCCAAAACGCTATGCTAATTGGCTCGCCATCCGTCCAACACTTCAGACCAGGACGCTCCAGCTGCCCTCCAAAGAAATTCGCCATCGCGACGATACCGAACACATTGTGGCGCTCGATTCGAATCGTTAAGGTCTTTGTCTTAGAGCTACACGCGTGAAATTCAAATGGCCATACCTGAGAGGACTTTTCGAGAGTTCACTATCACTATCTCCAAAACAGTTCTGAAGTGATCTCAAATGGACAAATTGAGAGTACTCTCGAGAGCAACTATCGACAGAAACTCTCAGATGGACACGTACCTGTTAGCGTGTTTTAAGAGACGACCCTTGGCCTACGTGACGTCTTGTATAGGGATGCGTGAGACTAAACAGCTATCGAAAGTTGCCGAGGGTATGCAACCCAAGGTCGCACTGCCCTAAAGAATTGGGACTTTGTTCCAAGAGGATCTGGCCATGGTATGGGGAAGATTGTGTTAGAGAACCGTCTTAGATAAAAGTTGCGATTAGTAAATTTATTTAAAATATAAAATATAAAATTACACATACATACCTTTAAGGAGAGGAAGAGAGAGAGAGACGCGGACACTTTGATAGATCGCGGATTTTTTTGTTTCAACTGGGAGATCCTTTCGGGTCGATATCAAGCCAAAACACTATTAATACTTGCACGGGTAAACGCACGAAGATTCGCCGTCTGATGTGTCGATCGTATTCCTATATCTTAAAGTCTAAATGTCCCTAATAAACTAATAAATACGGTAAGGAGTCAAGAAAAACCTTGAACGCTTCGCGTGGACGATATGCATGGAAACGAGATCAGTCCATTGGATTCCCAACAATGCCAATCGGCGTCTACTGTTTTCTAACGAGAGAATCGGCCCGCATATTTTCGGACCGAGTACGTACTGGCGCGGAAGAATTCATTCGTTTCGATCCGAGCCCGAGAGAAAAATGAGCCGGCGGTTTTCGCGAAACTGGAGCGAAGAGAATCCCGCTAGGCAAGGGGCCGAGAGCCGGGCCGGGCGCGGCAAGGAGAAGATAAATATTTCTGTAATGGTTGATTGCGTTTGACGCGTCGACGATCCGTTGAAATTGCTCGGATGGTTCCATTTACGTGTCATTAAAGCGGTGAGCAACAATAATATCGGCGCACGTGCATAAACATTCGTATAATAATTATTCTATTTAACATCGCAGATCGATTCGCGCACCGATTCGTATTTTTACGGCGCGCGGCTCGGCTGGGCTCGGCAGAGTCGAATGACGCGACCATAAAGGCGGCGATGGCTCATCGCCGCGGCAACCGTTTCGTATAGTTGCGTTTACGATTCATTAAATTACTACATTGTACGAAATATATAAATATTCATAGAGTGCGCGCGATGGCGTGCGCACACCAGGAACACCGAACGAGATACCCCCGCGACGCATCTCGAAACGAGGGTTGTACTCTCGCGTTCGTTCGTATTTCTTCTAATCGTGCCGACTATAAAACCCGACGGGGACCGGGACGAGGACGGCACGGAGGCTTGATAAACAACGACGATTAAAACCGTGTTCAAATATTCGTCGGGCCGATTATCGCGTTAACGTTTGCGATACGATGCGATCCGACGCGATGCGATGCTCGCTGCACGTAATTAGACGCGCGAGAGAACGGGTGCAAGGTATTATCGTCCGGAGCGACTTACGTGTAATTAAGTTAGTCGATGCTCGTGCGTAGTAATGTAACGTGTGCGTAACCAGACACGATGCAACGTTGCATGCAACGACACGGTGTTGGTAGAACTATCGTTTCTTCGAGATCTTTTCGCCGGCAGGTTCTCCCCGATGCAAGATACATCTCGGAGTACTTGCCAACAACGCGATTCCGTGTAGTTGGCCGTGGTTGTTCCGATAAAAATGCTGCGATAACGAGACCCGGAGAATAAAGAAATCCGTGAACGCGAGCAGGTACGATTTCGAGCAAGACCCGCGAGCACGGCTATACGCTATAAACCGCCGGCACCGGTACCTATATCGATTAGATGGGGATTTAGATTGACCGAAACTCGGCTTTCGCCGAGGCGGTTACACGCCGACGACAAAGAAATCGCTCGTTCCTAGCGGTAACAGCTGTAATTATCATATTCGATGAAATATGGTCTGTCGGTCGACCTATCTCCCCTTCTCTCTCTCTCTTTTTCTCCCTCTCCCTCGGAACTCTTTCCGTGTTTCTACGTCCGTCTATATTCGCGCGCGCGTTTGTGTGACCGTGCGCGAATTGCGGGGACAAAACTAGTTTGTCTCCTGGAACGCGAGCGCCGCCCTGGCCGAGCAATTTACGAATCGGAAATTGCTGAAAATGGGCAAACCGTTTGCGATCGTCGATGTTTTCCGTTCTCGGGTCCGCGGACTTGGAAAGCTTCGATATTCTCCGCTTAGAAGCATCGGCCCGGCGCCGTAAATTCCCAAAAACTATTACCCTCGAATCAGCCCCGGAATTCGTCTCTATCCGCCTCGTCCTAAACGGTTACGGTGCTTGCCGAGATCCTGCAAAGTAGATGGTCGCTCGTGTTAACCGTTACATCGCGTCCCCGTGCTACGCTCTGAATCTATATTTCCTATTGCCCGGCGTACTAGATGACATCGCGCCCGGCTGTAAACGAAAAACAGTACCATCGAGTGGCGGACGCTTTTCCCATTGGCCGGCGACTAGATGACTACGTAGACTCTCTCGTTATTCTGTTTAGCCCACGAGTATCGGACCGTTGCGACAATTCCACGATCCTCGATGCTCGGAACAATTCGCAGCTTCATTTGTCACATTTTTTAAAAATGATCTAGGCAGTCTGTTTATTACTCGTAGCGAAATAACAACTATCATTAGTTGCAAGTGTTTGTTGCTAGTTACGAGTGATTGTTTTCACGTAAGATCGAGGACGATCTTTTGTCAGGCTGGCCGAACTGTAATTGTTTATGGCTGTTGCCAGGACATTCAAGGCAAGGCATGTTAACAATCCGAGGCAAGCTGAGCAACACGCACATGTAATAAATTAGTTTCATAAAAGCCCTACAGAAACTCTAAGTAATCGCAGAATAAACTCTATGTCGATTACATCGAGTAAAACAGTTGGAAAATGATGTAAAGTCAGATAAGATACTGTAGGATGCGAATAGTGTGCGAGACAGAGAGAGTGAATACGATGAAAAGAGAGAAAGCCTGATTGAGACGCGGTACGATTGCAGTATACGTTTTTTCCAGCGGCCGTGTTCTTTTCGAAACGGTCGAGTCGACCTATCCGCGAGCGGTTGTTTGCCTTGCGAATAATCGATGAGCAGCTTGTTACGAGACAAACGTCGCCGTTGACGTAAACACGCCGCGCCGCGACGACTAAGACGATAGAAACGTTGCTCGTCCGCGTCGAATCTCGATTGCACAGGCGATTATTCCGACCTTCGGTTTCCGGTGTCGCTCGGTTTCGCGAACATATTTCGGCGCGTGTTTTCGATTCTCGGCGGACGGCGAAAGGGGATAGGGTAGAGCCGATACAGGATAGGGACCTCATGCAAATCGACGGCCTTGTCCACCCTTGATCCCGTCGTTGCTCTCCCTGCAGCCTGAAGGAACGTATTTTCCGTCGATGGTCGACCACGAAACGTCGGGAACGCGTTTAGCCGTCGGCTAACGAGGCTCGCGAACAAGATCGACGGCTAAAATTCCGTCGGACGATCCGCGCGAGCGAAAAAAAGGGTTTCCACGGGCGGACGGGTCTTCCGAGCTGACAGATCCTTCCGGAAGACTCGCCGCGCGTACGCCTGTCGATTGCCGCGGATTTAATCGCGAATTCGTTGAAAACGATTCGTCTTCACCGCGCTTGTCTCGGCTGTCGACGGCAACGAGGAAATCTCTCGGATCTCGAGCTCTCCTGCAACCGGCGAAAGTAATTTCGAGCCACGGGACAGAGAGAGAGAGAAAGAGAGAGAGAGGGAGGAGGAGGAGGGAAGGCGAAAGGAGTCGTTGCGACTCTATCGCTTGAATTTCTGAAACCACGCTCCCCGGATCGTACGTTTCGCCGTGCGCGCGGAATGATAATAATAACAATAGCAATAATGATAAAAATAATAATAATATAAATAATAGTAATAGCGCCGGCAATAATAACGGTAATAATAACGTTCGTAATAATAGCAATAATAATAACAATAACAGTAATAACGACAGAGCGTTATTGCGCGTAATAATTTTCAACGGCGTAATCGTTAAGAAAGGACGTCCCAGGGTAACTGCGCCTATAATCGTTATCGTTACGGTTTACGCCGCTCGGTTCCCTTTCTCGTTCCGTTCTTTCTTCCTCGGTCCTCGGGTCCTCGACCCTCCTCCCTACCCTTTGATCTTCACTGTCCACCCACGGTTTTCCAGCCGTGAGTTTTCTCGAGCGTTCGATGTCCGCGGATTTCGAAATTCGCTGCGACCACGGAAAATTTCGATGAATCGCAACGGGTGTGCTCTCGCGAGAAGCGTTTCGCGTTCGGGAGGCGTCGAGGACTCGAAAGGTCGAAGGTTGCCGGCGAAGGAGGCCGTGGAACTCGAGGAAGCAAGACGCTCGGACCCGACTCGTGGGGAGAGGTGGATACTGGGACGGGTACAGGGTACGGGGTTGGGGCTGGTATTGGTGGCACACGTACTCGAAAGAGAGCATTAGTTTCAACGATTATTAGAGTTAGTTCTAGCCGAACGAGTTTCATAAATGCCCGAGGAAAACTCCGAGCGTATACTTGTATTTATACGAGCAGCCAGACGGTGACGGGAGGACGAGGGGGGAGGACGAGGGGCGGCGGTGCCGAGGGTGGGGCAGGGGTCAAAAGAGGAAAGGAGAGGAAGAGAGAACGACGGTATTCGCGGAGCCGAAGTATCCTTCGTTCCGCTTCGTCCCCAGGGGTTGGGCGCACCCTCCTACCCCTCTGTACCCTCGTTCCTTTTCCGTACTCTCCGCTCGGCCTCCTATTATTATTATTTTTTATCACAATATTTGCTTTTCCCACATTCTGTTTTATGTTAATGGTCGCCGCCTCCCCCGATCTCCACTCGCCCCGTCCTCGGTTCTTTTTCTCGCTGGTTCCCGCTTCGTATGCATGGCCTCGGGGAACTTTTAGCATTTTGTCTCGAATTTAAAAAGTTTTTCCGCCTCTCCCGTCCCCGCGATTTCTCCCTCGCTGCTGCTCCTCGGTCTCCGCCTCTCTCCACCCTCGCGCGTCCCTCGTCCCTACGTCCCCGTTTCGCTTCTTGGTCCCCGGTTCTCTATCCATCTTTACCGCTCCGCGATTCATCTTCCTTCTTCTCCCCTTTCTTCGCCATTGATTCCGCGTACGCGTCTTCCAAACCGGTCGCGTTCTCGTTCCTGTTCTCGTTCTCGTTCACGTTCGCGACCGCGAGAGCGCGAGCAAATCGTCGGAACCCCACTCCGCGCACTTATTTATTGCGTTTACTCTCGATCGCGACGGAATACGCGCGTCCCGACGCGGAAAGAAACGGAATTCGACTCCGTAGACTCTGGCGTCGGAAGGAGGGCGTCGCGGTGAGGCGGTCGGGAACTGGCAGAGGAACAAACGCGACAAACTTCCGCGAAACCGTCTCGACGTCGAATCGATCTTTTCCGCGGCGCTCCCGCGATTCGCGAAACGACGGATGAAGAAAGCGGGGGGTGGTGTGCGTTCGTGTGCACGATCGAGCGTGTGTTTTCTCCCGCGCCCATGTATCGCGAGGCTGAGGCCGAGGCCGAAGGGGCGACGAAGAGAGAGAGAGAGTACAACAGCGTAGTTTCTCGAGCTCGAAATCCATAAGTTAAGAATTTTTCGCGGAGTGGAAAACTTTCGAATAATATAGCGTTCGGTCTCCGGATCCGAGCATCGCCGCGAAGTTTCGTAATATATTACGCGTGTTTCTCTGGCTGGTCGCGGGCTTAACGGCGCACCCAACCCTCGAACAAATTGGAATTTGTATGTCCGAAACTCGGGCGGCGCGCGTTCTTCGTCGAGATCGTAGGCGATGCGGTTCTTCTCTCGGAATCGGTTCGAAGATGCGCGTTTCTTTCGATTTCGTTTTTGGCCGCAACTCGAGACTCGAGCGATCGTGCTCGTCGCAACGCCTCGAGGATATTATATAGATTGAATTATTATTATTAAATTCTGTCGATCATCCTGCTGTTCGAAATCGTACCTGTACCCTTTAAAATCCGCAGCCTAGCAGAGACGGCATCAAAGTTGCCGAGAAATCCGAATTTCCGGAAAACATCGAGACAAGCGCCGTGGGCTCGATCCATGCGGATTCTTCGAGTTTAATTTACGACTTTGCTTACTCCGAGATTCGTTCCGAGCTGTCACCGGCATCCCCGAGGTGTTAACGACGATGTACCCGCGCGAAGCGGATTCGCCGCCGCCGAAAAAGCGGTTCCGAATCGCGAACCGCCGGAAAGGCGAAAGTTTCTCTCGCTGTCGGAATTATCTCGGCGATGCGAGATTTTCCCTTGGAGCGGAACATGGAGGGACAGAGAGAGAGAGAGAGAGAGAGAGAGAGGTGGCCTCGCGGCGAGCAGAAACGGCCGCTTTATCGGGACGAAATCGATCGATTCGCGCGCAACGGAGTCTCGTGCAAAATATAAAAAAAAAGGGAGGAAAAAAATGGGGAGAGAGAGGCAGTAGAATAGAATTCCTCGTATCCCCGCCGCTCCATAACTTTTGACGAGTTTCAGCGAGTCGAAACCGTGGCGAGATGCGGATATAATTTTATCCAGTTTTTTATTGCGGACATGTTGAACTGGTAAGGGCTTCGATAGCGGCAGCTGAATCGGAAATATTGCCCATAAATATCGGAGATACCCACCCAGCCACGTGTAACTTCACGCACGTGCAGCCTCGCGCGTAGGTACGCGTTATTCTCCGGGTGTGTGCCTTTCGCGGATTCGTATACGCGTACGCGCACACACCACGGCTCCACACGCTAGCTGCCTCTACTCCTCCTCTTCCTCCTCCTCCTCCTCATCCTCCTCCACCACCTCCTCCTCCTGCTCCTGCTGCTACCCCACATCCTCCAACCTCTTCCACCCTCTTCCACCCTTCCGCCCTTCCAGCCTGCTGCCCCCCTCCGGCGGCCTACCCGCCGCGTACCTGCAGATAGCCGATTCGTATCGTCAATCCTGGCTACCCTATACCCTACACCCTCCACCCTATAGCCTCGTCGGTGTAGGGCCTACGCTGGTGCCGCGGCGCGTCCCGTATCTATTCCGCGACGGCTCTATCGCGAAATGGATTTTTTTTTCAAAATCGTCCAAGCGCTCCGCCCTACCCCTTCGTTGCCACCACCACCTCCACGTCCACCTCTATCTCGGCGCTCTGACCTCTCGTCGTCCCCTTCCCCGGCCCCCTCGCCTCGCTTCATCTCGCATACCATCCTGCCCACCGCGGTTACGCTGGAAAAAATGTTTCGAATTCCTCGAATTGCCGCGATTAGTTTCCGTCTCGATTGTTCGATCGACGCCGGGCTCCGCGTTCGTTATTGGATTCGCCGATTCGAGATGCCTCGGCAGTTCTGCTCGTCTTCGTCGCTCTACGCGCGATCCTTGGTATCTCGGAACACTTTGGCGAAAGCTCCTCGTCCCTCCGGATCCCGATAGAACCAGAGGGATATCCTGTGTCTTGTCCATCACTGTGTACAGGGTTTAGGCTTGCCCTCTGCGAATGGCTTTGGCAAAAGTTTAGGAACGAACGTCGTCGGAGTTCGCGATCGACCCCGTCGTCGTCTATCCTGCTCTTCGTTTCTCTAGATCGCGGCAGGACCAGAGAGGGATATCCGTGACCGTGCTCTCGCTTTAGGGTCTCGATGCAACGGTGTATGTATAGTTCGCCAGGCGAAATGCGGCTGTGGCACGATCGCGCGGATCCGCGCGCGCCCCGCATCGCGTCGTTCGAAGCGAGCGTAACGAGTCTCGGGTACGGTCGAAGCGCGACAAAAGGCGAAGTGGCTCTTTCATTGGCCGTGGTAGAAAGCGCGAAATAAAAAAAAAAGCGTCGAGAACGAAGTGGCTGGATCGGGGAGGGCGCGCGGAAACGTTCGCGGTGGAGGGAGATAGGAATAAAGGAGGCTTCGCATTATTTTAAACGCGGACCTCCGACTCTCCCTCTGGCTCCCTTCTTTTCGTCCCTTTCTCTGTCCGTCTCTCTTTTCTCTTCCCGTTCCGGCGCGGCGCAGCGTGGTGCGGTGCCATGCCGGTCTACCGGCGCGACGGTTTTCGGCCGGGAGAGAGACAGAGTCTCCCGGATAGGCGCACCAGAACAAATCGTTGAGAATGCAGCGCGAAAAGAGCCGGAGAAAATTCGTGGCAGCGCCGAGATAGATAGGCCGTGGGACGGGGAAAAACGCTTCCCGCTTTCGAGACGCTTTTCAATGACACCGCCGTTGTCCCCGAGGCGCAACGACGATCGCTCGAACACCGATTGACCGTTTGCCTTTTCTCCTTTTCCCTTTTTTTCTGCCTTCCATCCTCCTACCGCGAAAATATTCACCTCGAAACCTTTGCCGTTTCGAGCACCGGCGAACCCGGTCAGTTTCATCATGTACGCAACTGCGTTTTCGATTCTGTTGTTCTGTTGTTGTAAACTTTTTTTAGCGTGGGCACTACGGTACACCTCCAATTTTTCCTTGAAATGTTTTGTGTGATCTTGGAAATTGGTACTGAAGCGGGAGGATTATTCCACTCATACATTTGTTTTTCTTACGCGAGACGATATGTATATGGGCCCGTTCAGACACGGTGGAAACCGCGCGATTTTTGTTTTCGATTGTTCAACCGCGCGGTCACGTGTGAACGAATATATAGACGCTAATGTACATAAGGTCCATGCGGTTCAAATCGCGCGGTCAAAAACGCGCGGATTCCGCCGTGTCTGAACGGGCTCTATATGATAGGAAAAAGGAATCTTTATAGAATGTAAAAAATTACCTATTTGCCCTCAAACTGTCCTTTTCTGCGAGAAACAGGAAGCCGGGTATCTATGCAGAATGAAATGATGTTGGTATACAACATATCGCTACTTTGGAAGAAAACCGGCATAACTCAAAAAATTGCAATTGTTCGCTTATGTCATAATCAAAATGAAAACGTGGTATATTTTGAAAAAGTGGAATAGTGTCGCGCAAATGTAATTCGCTAAAATTAGTTAGCTAAGCCCTTTAGCTAAAATTGAAGTTTTTTTTTTAAGAAAAGTGTCACATGTCTAAACCTTTAGGGTTAATATTTCGGTTAGAAGAAAAAGAAACTATACAAAAGTTATCTCTAAGTATGTACTTTAAACAAAGTAGAAGATATTGCTGATGTGATTTTATGGAGATAAGTGATATTCAGTTGAACTTTGGTTAAATCTTTAAATGGGATTTTCTCAAAACTAGTGGTGATGTGCCGGTTTTCTTCCAAAGTAGCGATATGTACATTCGGCGCGGTCACAAAAAATTTTTGTTAGATCAACACTTTGGCAACGGCCAGGCCGCTACAGCACAATTGATTTGGATGTTTACTATGACTTATCAAGTGACTTATCAGGATGAATTAATTAATGATGCATGAGGATGAGTTAATTTCATTAGATACTCGTCGAATTTTAAAGATGATCTGAGCGTTACGTCAGGGAAGAGACGCGTGGCTTGGACAACGGTTAAGCATAATTGGTATCGATAATTGTCGAAATGATTTGGACGCCGACTTACCGTATAAAGTGTCGAACGAGCCTAAAATTAGCGCGGCCGCCGGAGGCGATGGCCCGCGGTTGATCGCGCGAGGGAACAAAGGACCACTCGGTGTAAAATTGATATAAAGTGGCGAGCAAGTATAACAGCTGTGCTCGTGGAGGAGCGTGAACGCGCAATTGATATCGAATGGTTAGAATACCTCGGAGAGGAATAAAAGGAATCGCGAAGCCGTGGAGAATCGATGGAAACGATTCCCGGCGTTTCTCGTTTCCGACGATACGCAGATTCGAACGGCGCGGATTTCTCGTCGATAAACTTGCACCGACGAGCCGTGCTTCCCTCGGCGATCAAATCGACGAGCGCCGATTAAAAGGTTCCCGAGGTCCGACGTCTCTCTCTCTTTTACTCTCGTTCGTCAAAGACCATCCACGATCTGGGTAAGCTGGAGAAAATCTCGATACTCGAAAGAAACGCTGTTGCGGTTTCCTGGATGTAAGCTGTGTCCTTCTGGAATTGTTTGCCCAACTTACTGAAACCGTTGCAGTTCAATTTCATAAAGGGTCGGGAGATATCGAGACCACGTGTCTTTTTAATTATTAAGCCGTTAGGTTAAATGATCCTTTCTACTAATTACTGAAACATTACTGCAACGCTTATTGGGAAAGAAATTTCCAAAGGACACAGCCTACAGGATAGTGGGAACTGTCTAACGCGAGCCGCGAGAGCTTGAAATCTCTGGAAAGAAACCTGGAGAGGTTAGTTTCTAGTGTAGGCCATCCGAAGAATCTTTCGAAGCGTTGGCCCGAGAGCGTTCACCATCGAGCCGATGCTTCCTCCTCTCGGGATGCTAAGTACGCCCTCGGATATGAACGTGATTAATTACCACCAAATAGGAGCCGACGTAGATTGATATATCGAACGTTCTTGCAGCTTTCCCGTCGATTTACGATCGCATCCATGGTTTATGACAATGGGGACAGAACGGCCGAGGGAAGGGACGCTGTATGCGGTTGTCGTCGATGCGCCGAGCTGTCGATAGGCCGAAGAGAGAAAGGAGATAGATAGATCGGCGAATAGCCGGATAGGTGGATGGCCGCGGGTATCAGTAGGGAAATACAGGGAAGAAAAGAGCGACGGTGGCGAGATGGTCGAACGGGTTCGCGCGCGGTGTCGTCGAAGAATTGCTCGTCGACGAGCAAAATGGAAAACATGAAAAAGCGAAAAGGAAAAAGGAAAAATGTAACCGCTCGGTGGCAGAGCGAGTATCGTGATTCGTCGCGTTTCATATTGTATTCATCCGTGATTCTCGCGCGCGCGTTGAACCCGCCGTCGAAGCGGAACCAGAATTTGAATACCGGACACTCGAGTCTAATTATTCTTCGGGGTTCTTTGAAAGTCGACGTCCGATACGAGGGGTGACTGCGAAAAACATCGGGCTCCGATCGGGCTCGATGACGAAGCAAGCGGGTAGATACGGGAGCTCTCGTCTTGAAATTCCCGGTTGTCGTAGTTGGAATAATAATTAGTCAATTAATTAACGTACACATAATTATCAAGGAAGACGTGGGAGCCGTGGGTGGAGAGCGTGGTTGGAAGTGCCAGCTGTCGCTTCATCGGTAGCATAACCACCATCCACGCCTCGTTCGGTTTCGCCTTCGATTAGGAATTATTCAGGAAATTAATTGTGCGTGAAGTCTGCCAACGCGAACCTCTCCTGTCTTTCTCTCCCTTTCCGGCCTGTGTGTGTGTACGCGTCTGCCTCTCCCTCTCTCTCTCTCTCTTTCTGTTTCTGTGATTCTCTCTCTTCATCTGTTTCCTCGCACGGGATCCCTTCCTCCCCCATTTCTCACTCCACGGCGCTTTGCTCAATTTCTCAGTCCGTTCCACTCTTTTCTCGATTCTCTGTCTCTCGATACCAAACAGGCTCTCTCTTTCTCCCTCTCTCTCACCGGGTCTCTCGATCCGAGTCGAGGCGAGTCGAGTCGACGAGTTCAGTTGAGTTGAGTCGAGTTGAGTCGAGCCGAGTCGAGCCGAGTCGAGTCACCCTAGCGCGTACCACTTCCGCGGTCTCCCATTCTCCGCAACCACCCACACGCGTCACCACGCTCTCCCCCGGAACCCCCTAATCCCCTTGCTCTGACGTTGGTGGAGGCGGTGGAGGAGGTCGGGGTCGGAGAGCGCACCCGTCAGAAGTGGCACTCTTTTTTTCAATATCGTGCTCCTCGAGCCCCGTGCGTCTCGAGGCTCGGAAAATATGACGCATCGAATATAAAAAAATATACAACGCTCGCTCCATTATTATTCCCCTGAAGCAGCCTCCCTGCGGTTTACCTAATTCTTTCTTCTTCCGATTCCCCTGCTCCTCCTCCTCCTCCTCCTTCTCTTGCTGTTTCTGCTCCTCTCCCCTGCGCCCGCTTCTCCCGTTCCCCTCCCACGCAACCGCTCTTTTCTCTCCTATAATTTTTGCGCGGGGAGAACGCGACGCTGCATACGATCGCGGCTTCGAGAGCCCCGCGGATGCGTTCGATCCGACGCCCACGCGCGTCCGCCTTTTCTCCGCGAAAGTAGCACCGCGTCTGTCGCGGATATTCCACGAGTCGCCGAATTACTCGGGCGCCTTTTAAAAACGCGCCCGGGCTATGACGCGTCGTTTCCGTTCTTGTTCCCGTTCCGCCGGAGAGGATGTTGGATAAATTAGTGTCAAATAATCAAGACCACTATATTTTGTTGGCAGCGGTTGAGATTGCATTGTCGGTCAGAGAGAACCAGGAACAATGAGACGAAGAGAGAGAGCAAGTGAGAGTGGGAGAACCAAAGAGAGAGGGACAGAGAACGAAGGGGGTTGGCGGGTTGCGAGATCGTCGGGGTCTGGATGCGCAGAACAAATTGCACCTGTGTACGAGTGAATCGGGGGCGCGCTCTACTAATAATTGTACTCATCTATTTATATTAATTATCGGCGATTAGCAATACCAATTAATCGCATTATCGTCGAATCCCGGTTGCGTGGGCGAGCGTGATCGCGCGGGCGCATGAGAGCCAGCGAACGAGTACGCTTTCCACCGAAAACGGTGAACCGAGCCGCATCATCGAATAGAGAGCGGCGTAGTTGCTGGCCGATGTAGTCGTTGCTGTCTATTGCCTCGTTGTCGGCATTCCCAGCGTTGCCGTTGCCGTTGCCGTTGCTGGAAAGAGGGTGGCAGCTCGGAGGGCAACCCTCTACACCGGGGGTGGGATCGCGCTACCACGGCACCAGCGACGAGTCGCTCCGCCTCGTGAGTAATTTACTGTTATTGGTCGAATTATGCCACGGTCGAATGCATATTTATGCGGTTAATTATAATTTATGATAAAGCACCGTCGTGAACGACGATCGGCAGTTTAACGTGGAACGACCAGTCTTCCTGACGAAGCGATCCTCCACCGGAAATTATTTCGAAACATACTACCCCATTCGTCGCTCGTACGATCTCTCATTTTCTCCACCGCTTATCCGTCCTCCTACTTTACGATTTTAAATATTCCGGAACCGATCAGCTTCTACCCTCCCATTGCACAGTCGACGATGCTTGGGCCCGTTTACGCTCTCGTCTATAAATTGGCAATCTTTACACGAACAGAGACTTTTATGAATCAACTTGTAAAAATTGGAAACGAGAAAAAATTTGTTCGCTCGTTTACCAAGTGTGTACAGAAATAACTGATTGGCTCGAGCAAAATGGACCAGGTTCCGTCATCCTGGGGTAGAAGGTCCAAAGGGAGACCTGACCCAACGGTACCGCTCAAAACACTACATACTTTGTTGAAGAGTATCCGCATAATTTATTTCGCGACAAAGTTGAGCGGTGGATCGCTGCTGTTGCGAGCTCGTTGCTCGGGAAGCGAGTTGGGACGACGCGAGAGGTGGAGAGCGACGACTTAAGCGTAACGCGAAAATATACGATAAATCCATAGGAGTACCCGCGACTGTCGCGTGCTCGCGTCAGAGAAGAACGAGCGAGCGCGGGAGCGGATCGGGGGAGGGTACGAAGGAGACAGTCGAAAGAGACGAGCGGTCTAGGGGTTGGGGCTACAAAAAGCAACAGCTCGGGTTGCCGCATAATGGGGTTTTCATATTTTCACCCGTGAATGGCATCGCGCATCGCTGAGTCGTGTAAATGGGAAGGCGCGCTGGTAGGTTTCGCGCTGGAATACAGTCGCTGCTGCAACTGCAACCGCGGATACAACGCCGGAATCGACAACGACAACGACTACGACAACGAGAGGGTGTCGACAGCGACGAAGACGGCGACGACGGCGACGACGGCGACGACGCCGACGACGGATGGTGAAGGATGACGGCGTTTTACTTTGCAAAAGTAGACGAGCGGGAGAGCACGACCACGACCGTGCAGCCGTCGAATCGACCACGCAACTTCGAATTAATAACTCGCACGAGTAACCCGCGACGGGTAATCCGCTACCCCACGCGAATCCTCTTCACCGAGCTTCCACCGTTTTTTGTATTTTAATCGGCCGCGTTTCCGCAAGATTCGCCGCGGTTCTTTTTTTATCGCGCCGCTCGAGTTCACCCGCTTTTCACACCCGTTTTATATTATCGCTTGTAATTATACCGTCGCGACGATCCGGCCGAGTCGGCCGCGGCAACGTCGCGCTTCTGACTGCTGTAGAACCTCCTTTATCCGAATCAATTCATGCTAAACCTCGTGTATACGAATTCTTTACCGAGCCTCTATTACACGAACTACAGGACCCACCATTATAATCCCTTTCATTAGGAATTCAGTGACTATAATTACTCAAGGTTATTCAAGGTCACAGGCAGAGGAAACGTATAAAAAGATTATTTTTGTGGGAGTGCTCCAACAGAAGTTGAAGTTATGTACCACGATAGCATGTACGAATATCAGCTCGGGGATGTGCTTGTGAGAGTTCAAAATTCCTTGAGAGTTCGTTCAGTCTCGACGGAGAAGTGTGACCGATCGGTCCAAGAATTTCCCTCGGCTGTTACAGAATGTAGGAGTTTCTCGCCGCAATCGGAGATGTCCGTGTCGTTTTGTCGAGGCGAATCGCGGCTCGAACGGCCACCGGTGCGCCCTGGGCTCCCTTAATCCGGTTTGCGCGCAAGTTTTCGGGTCGTGGTGCAACTGTCGGCGAAACAAGAGAGGAGGGCTGCGCCGGAAAGTTGATAAGGCGGGTTCGTAAGCTACGTACCTTATGGCCTTTCCTTAATATCGGTGGGAGGTGGTGGCGGTGGTAGCGAGTGCAAGCGGTAAATCGCGCGTCGTACGAGGCTACTTACGCGAGAAGGGATCTCTCTCCCTCTCTCTCTCTCGCTCACTCGATCTTCGCTCTCTTCGGCGAAAGAGGTCTCGGTTCGTCTTCGTCGCTCCGCGTAACCCTCTCTCGCCGCTCTTAAACGTACCCACCCCTGTTCACCCCTGTACACCCCCGTTCCACCGGTTCCCCCCTGTTCTCCGGCACCGCGCCCCACCACCGTATCCGCGAACTCCTCCACGAGCTTAACTCTCCCTATCGGTAAGCGCGATCTAATGCGATTTGCATTTATATTAAAATATTAATATAACGGTACGCGCGACGGAGGAGGTGGTTGGCGGAGGCGGTGCGGCGGGGCTAAAGAATGCTCCATGGAAAGATCGCTTTTAAATGGGAAACGAGCTAGCGCGCGGTGTATCGTCGAACGTGTCCCCAATGATCGAGCGGGACGTTTCCTCCGAGCATTCCGTGCGAGGAAGTTGGACGGTTAAAGGAACCAGGGAGAAGGGGCGAGAAGGGAAAGGGTGAGAGGCGCGTGACAAGCCGCGCGCGGACTCGGGCGGTTGCGGGCGACGTTGTGAGCGTTACGAGTGTTACGAGTGTTTCGACGTGGGACGGAAGCCGCGTGAAAAAGAGCGTACACGCGGTCGTATATCGTGCCGCGCGGACATTAATTCCGAAAGGCAAGCCGCGGCAGTACGTACGTAGCGGACGCAAGTACATCCAGCTAATGTCACTTTGATTCTAGGTTGGGGCACGGAGAGAGCGCGAACATTGGCGCGAGCGCGACACACAGGCCTCGGCTCGGGCTTCGGCTCGGGCTTCGGCTTGAGCTGGGGCGCGACGTTGTTGTAGCCCATAGTCAGCTCCTCGAGCTGGCTCGAGCGAGCCCGAGCCTGCCATACATATTCATAAATAAGATACTCGGTTTTTGCCCTCTCCCTCGCTCGACGGCCGTCCGCGCCGCCATTTCCACCCGCGCTGTCTTTTCTGCTCGCCGCGGGCCGAGGTGACTCGGCGCGACCCGCTACAGCTCGTTCCTGCCTGCTTGCCTGGCTAGGACCCTCGCTCGATTCTCCTTTTCTTTCTTCCTTTCTTTCTTCCACCGGAACGATCGTTCGGGCACGAACACGACAAAAAGAGCAAGTCTCCCCTCGTCGCGGCGGACCGAGCCGGCGAACGGAATCGTATTTGCATGGAATCTCTGTTCTTGTTCCTTTTGCCGCGTGCCGTCGGCCCGCGGAATTAAGACACCGACGGCGAGCTCTAGTCTCTCGCTCTCTCTCTCACCCTCTCCAGCGGAATACTTCGGCAACCGATAAGCCGCGAGAATCGGTTTTTCACTGTTACAAGCGGTTCTTTCTTTTCCCGGGTCGGCGTTCTCGAACCGCGGGCAAGAAAACGCGCGTCCCCTTTGCGGGCAACGACTCGCGGAGACTAGAAAAACGGAGAGAAAGAAAGAGAGAGTAGGATAGAAGCACGCGGCATCCTTTGGAACGTTTTCGATCTCGATAACCGACGACTTCCATAGTCGCTCTCGCAAAAACGACGATCGAGGAGAGGCTTCTCGTTCCGTTCGTCGCATTTGCACTCTGAGGAGGGGGTTCGAGGCATTGGGTGGTCGCGATGCATCGATAATTTAGTAGCTCAAACGGGATCTGGATCGGATCGGGCCGGGCCGGTCTGGTCCAGGCCGGTCCCGATCGAGGATTCGCCCGGCCGGAAGGAGAGGAGGACGATTTCTACCTGGAAACCGTTCTCTATTTCCCACGGAGCCGACCTTCGCGAATCCTTGTACGTGTTCCCTCGGATCAGATAAGAGCATCTTATTAATCTTGTTAATTATTAGACAAATTAACATTCCTAATTATCGTTCTCGCTTCCATTCGCTCCCGTGCTCTCTCAACGTTTATTGCCCGCGGTCGTTGCAGCCTCGTTAGTCCGTTCGGACAGACGGAGCAATAATAATTATCGGACCGTCTCGCTTTTTTACCACTGCCCCGGAACGTGAAACGGCAATGGTTATTATCGCTCGTTTTACTTATTAAGCGAACACCGTGATTCGCGCCGCGCCAATTGAAAAATTATTACGGCGCGGCGGGCTGGTACAGCAACATACAAGTTCTCGCTATCTTTCGCTCCGCTCCGATCCGATCCTCTTCGGTCCGCTCCGCGCGGATGGGTTTCGGGTCCAGCTTCCAGTTCGATCGATCGTCACCCCTAACGGAGAACGAACGTCGCGGTCAACGGGATCGGAAATTTGATCGACGAGATCGCGAAAGCGCGGTCGCCGGCCCAGCTTGCCGCGAAATTGTGAAACCCCGTTTCCCGCTGGCCCGACGTTCGCCTAATCGCGTCAACGCGTTTCGAAACCGCGCGAGATTTTCCGGCTGGTCGTTCGCCCACCCTGTTCCGCGACGTTTTCAGCAGAATTTCGAGCGAGTTTATCGACGCGATCGCCTCGGGAGCAGTGGCCTAACGAGAAGAAGAAACACGCGGCCGCCTCTTATCTCGAATTTCTGTATGAATCGAACGATAAAACCGTGAGTACCGGGCAAGACGCACGGATGCTTCCTGTTTTTTTCAATCTCCGAAGCGTCTTCCTTCGCTGGTTCCCGCATGTAATCAGGATGACTGGCGATTCCTTGTAGCGGCGCCGCTTCTCTCTTCCCTTGGAGTTGAATTTCTTTGTCGATTCCCGGCGTCGCTTCGGTTTCTAAATATATCTCGCGGTAATTGGCATAATTGTCGCGTAACGGGGGCTCGGTTCTCGTTACAGCGAGGGGACGGGGAAGGGAAGGGCGAACGATCTCGAGGGTCGAGAAAGTTGGTGCGCGCGGCGTGCCAGCAGGAAGTTGAGAATCGTAACGAAAACGTGTGGCGGCGGGTCGCATTAATGCGTCGCGGCGCACCTACCAGAGCCGCGTGCAGGGCCGCCTATGGGGTAGGTCGCAGAAGAGATAAATTTTCCAAAGACTTCTCATCCATTTCAATGCGACGATCCGGCCGCTCTTCTTTGTGATGCTAACGAGTAGCGTTACCCGCAAATATGCAATGACCTCGCATATTTTCTACTTAATTGCATTTTCGTATTCGACGATGCGACATGGAGCGGCCTACGGGCTCAGACCAGCGTACAGCGCCGGCGATTCCCGTGCCCCCTTCGGCGTGGATTCGTCCGCGACGAGCCTGTTATCGCGCCTAGCCGTATGCAAAAGTCTCGTGACGGATTCGCGCACGGACACCTACGCGCCTTATTTATTCGCGACGCGGCGAAACCTCGCACCGCAACCACGGAATCGGAAATTCAAAGCCACCGCGACCCGTTGCGGCGCCTCACCACGCGGCGAGACGACTCGCGTCCCGTCGCGTCCCGGCAACCCTAACGACACCAGGGACGCTTTCATTTCCTCCCCGCGAGTCTCTCGTTTGCCTGCCTAGCCGACTCGCAAATTCCGCGCCCTCGTTAACGGCCGAAGTTAACCTCACCGGATCCGTCGAGTCTCGGAATCCCCTGTGTAACTCTTTTCGCTAAACGTTCCATTTTTCCCGACACTTCGACCTCTGACGCCTACGGTGCTCGAAGACTGTCGGTGATTGGCAACTGCGGCTCCGCTTAGACTTCTGCAATAGAAATCGTGAATTCGACGATCGAATTGGACCTCATTTAATTCAATGAATTTTCAATATTTCCTATCGATGCGAGAACTGTGCGAAGGATCTGAAAGAAGAATCTAAAGAATTTTCTGCGCGTGTTCCGCGCGCGTCGATGTTCCCGCCAGCTTAGCAACAGCTTCGCATGTTCGTCCACGCGCCGGTGAATTTGCAACGAGTATCTCGCTCAAGGTCCCGAGTCTCTCTACTTTCACGAATAATTACCATGAGCGGCTAATAATTATCGGCGGACATCGGCCCAGCTCGTTCTCTCCGCGATGGCGTCGAAACTCGGTTAGGCGTTCTCTGGTTCGGCGGAAACGATAGAGGCGGGCTCGAAGTATTTCGAGGGCAGAGCTTGTCGTCGAATATGAATCCTGAAAGGATACGAGTTTCATTTCCCGATTGCTCGACGAAAGATCGCATTATTTCCGGGCGACGCGGAAACCGAACCTTAATTCCCGGCTTCTGGATGTAGCCGAGGAAACGGCGAGGCGATAACGCGTTTGGTTCACGGTTTTGCAGAGCGGTGCGGAGCGGGTGCGGCGATTCCGCGCGATTCCTCTGACCCCCCTACCGGTGAATCGGGAGCCCGGCCGATCCACGACGGCGCCATCGCTCTTCTTCGCACCCTTCTGCCGCGACTAATTGACGCGGGGTTGGAAAATCAAGATGGCCGACCTATTACGCTTTCAATCTCGCGTCCCCCCGTACCCGGGAGGCAACATCCTCCCCCGAAATAAATATATTTCGCGCGCCCGAACGCCTCGTCCCGATCCTTCCGCCGTTTTTCGCCCGAGCGACGGCTGTCTGGTTCCTTTCCTGCGAGAAAAACCTCGAGAGCCGGGGTTGCGCTCCGAGCAAAGTGGAAAAACATGGGCTCGTAATTCCGCGGGCGAACCAATCGACCAAACGCTCGAGAGCGTCTCGTGGTCGGCGGGCATTACAAAGTCATGGCGCCCCATTGAAAATTCCATTTTTACAAAATTTGTTAGGGGTCTCGCGTAAAAAAATAGACAGCCGACGCGCCCGCGGAGCTAAAAGAGAGACCTCGGTTTTTTTCGCGTTCCATGCCTCTCCCCGTCATTGTTCCGCTGTCGCTCGCTCTCCTTTTTTTCCGCGGAAGAGAGCCGAGAACCGCGCGGGACCAAAAGCCGAGGATAAAGAGTAACGCGAATCGAGTTCGCCGCACAAGTCTGCAGTTTTATTTGTAGCCGTAATAAAGAAATCTCGTTAACCTCGGGAACCGCGATCGTTCATGACAATCATGACCGTCGAGCGGATGAACCGTGCTGCTCTGGATAAGCACGGTGTGCTTGAAACGGGGGGCGGGGGACCGGCCGATTAGGCGAGCAGAGGGAAACGAACGTGTCGGGACGAAGCGGCAGGGATTCGACAATTTCTCGCCAATGACGAGCGGAGACGAGAAATTGCCGCGGAATCCGTTCTCGCTCCCTCCGGCAGTCACTTATTTCCTATTTACCACCCTTCCGTCTCTGCTCCGTTGGCCCTGCGACGCCGAACGACCCCTTCTTACGCCTGGTTTGCCCCTCGATACCTTAACCTTTGTCGTGGTGCACCCAAAATGGCGGCCGTAAGATGGCTACCGCAATTTCTTCAGCCTCGCGATCCAACACCGCGATCTTACGCGTTGACAAGCGTACGCGACCACCGTTTGCTGTACCCTCCAGTCTTGGGACCAGTATAACTTGCGTCTGAAACACGATCCTAGTTCTGATCTAATTTCGAATTGATGCAAGAAAAAGAATTATTTTGACTCGTACGACGCTCGAACATTTAGCACTGTATTAAACTTTATTAATGTAGCAATGTAGAAATTGTTTTGCATTATAGCAGAGTAATGTTTAGCGGTGCCTCGGAGGGAACAGTCGAGTACAAAGGGTGTTCATCGCCTGCAAGAGAGAGTAAATAGTCTGCCCCCGGTGGAGCGCTTGCAACTTCGAAACCAAATACCCCGACCCACATTTCTTTCGAACGAGTTTACAGCGAAGAGCGTGAAAGGTCAAACGGTGTGTGAGCGGAGCTATTAAAAAAGCTTCGCGGAATCACCGCTGCCTAAACAGTCGGCTTTCTTCCGACGCGCCGGATAAAATAAAAGTTTGGTCACGCGCGCTAACACGATTCGCCGAGAAGCCAGGTTAAACAGCAATTACAGGTGCTTCGAGGGCACCGTTTAAATGAAAATGTTTCGGTCCGGCGAAACCCGCCGATCGTTCCGAACGTGCACGGCGAGGCGCCGGACCCGTTCTCTTGGCTCGTGAATCATTTATCGGCGAACCCGCTTTGACTGCCTCCCGCTGACTTCTTCCCTTCGACCGTGCTCGAACGCGTTCGTCCAAACATTAAGAAGAGTAATATTTACCTCCGGCTAAGAATCGAGCAGGACTCGCTTATTATTTTTCAGAGATCCGTCGGTATCGATCGGGAACGACGTCGGCGGGACGACGAATAACAATTCGCGGAATTGAAAAGAAGAAAATTACTGTTAATCCCGGGAGCGGCCGCGCTGACATTTCGATCTTGTCTCGGCGAATTCTAGTGGAATTACCCGCAGTTTCTGTTTTCTTTCCCGTCGTTGATTTTTTCCCCGTATCCGCTTCTTCGCCGCGGCGCTCATTGTGGGTGCTAACCTTTTTATCGTTTAACCGGTCGGCGTCCATCCTCATCCTTCCCCCTCCCCCCCGTTTCAGCTTCTTTTTACTTTACTTCCATTCCCCGATCCCGATCCCCTGCCCCGCCGCCAGTCAATATTATATTATCTCGTTTCTTCGTCGGCTTTTATAATTTTTCATCCGTTCGACTAGCTCGATCTCCGCCCATCATTCCCCTCCCCTCCTTTCTCCTCGTTTCTCCGTGGATCTTCGATCTCCTCACTCCGCGATCTGCTTTCTCCGGTTCTTTAGTTTGGGAACGCTGAAAGACTTCGGATAGAAGGTGCTCGAAAATATTTTTCTCCGGATGCGTTTGCAGCGAAGTAGCAATAGTATAAGAGAATAACGCATCCTCGAACGGGGGAATAGGCCTAGTAGTATAGGAGCTCTATCTGGAACCGACGGACTTGAGGAGCAACTATTTCTATCCTCGGTTAAGTAGCAACTATGTGCCGGAAACGCGACGCTACTGGGCCATGGAAAATGAACACATCCGACGGTAAATATTACCGGGTGTTCCACAAGACTACAAAGCGGCCGGAAACACGAAGACAGTGTTGTGGTAAGATTATCGTGATTCGTCGAGGTCAATAATTTCGACTTGATAATAGTGATTAGCGGCGTACGCGGTAGCAGAGCGTCCGCGACGTGGATACAATGTAGACGGTGGAAAAAAAGCCCGGTTACAACAAAGTCTCTTCGGTTGTCGTTGTCGTCGGCTCGCTTTCCAGGAATTGCATAGCGTTTCAGTTAATGTTACGTATTAGCCGGAGCGGCCTATGAAACCGAATAATTGCGGCCGTATCTCGAGGACCTCCGGAGGCAGGGGGATGCGCGAGGAATCATTTTAACAGCGCGTTGTGGCGCGCTGCGCGTCGCGGGGACTCGTCGAGCGACTTCTTCGCGGGACCGGAGGACCGGAGGATAATGGAATCCAACGAACGCTGCGTACCGGCGACGCATTACGAAATTACGCCTTAAACGACGGCGAACGAGCGAACGAAAGAGAGAGAGAGAGAGCAAAACAGCGATCGGGCCAACAACAAGGGAGAGGGTTGGAGGAGCCGCGGAGGCTGGCAGAGAGAAGGGTTGTCGAAAAGGGGAAAAGAGGAAAATTGGGAACCGGAGTGGGCTGGGAGGAAGAAGCGCGCGAGATAGGGAGTACACGAGCTTCCGGTTTGTCCCCCGGCTTTCCAATATTCTTCTCGGTCGACGATTGGAGATCGAATTGTCCGTTAATTGAAATGATTAATTGTCTCACCTCTGGTGGCCCTCGGTCGGACGGTTCGCGTCCCCTGATTGCTTATTTACAAATAGGAAATTCGAAAATGTGCAGAATCGCGCGCGCGACGGGTGGCTGTTCCCATTGCCACTGTCGCTGCCCACTGCCATGGGGGCGGCAGAGCGGAACAAGGCGAAGAGGAAGCTGCGCCTCTGTCCCTGTGATGCAACCGACAGGGACGGGTTGATGCGAACGCGAGCGCGCGATTACGCGAACGTGAGCGAGATAGTACAACCGTACACTGTACACACGACGACGGCCAGGTGTATATCTGTGGGGAAAAGGGGTGGAGAGAGGAGGAGGCCGGCGATGGTGATGGCGATGGCGATGGCGATGGCGATGGTGCTCCGGTGGTGGTATCGGTGTTGGTGGTGGTAACTCGGATACTCGCTCTCGCTCCCCGAGTTTCCATCGGCGGAGAAGGGGTGGCAGGGGCCACGAGGTGGAGGCCATACGAGGGCCGCAATATCGTAGGATATTACGAATTTGCTATTTTCCGCGGCGGCCGAATTGAAACTGGGATTGTTAATTACTCGGTGATTATCGCAGGCAGAATCGAAGTCGCGCCGAAATTGCAGAAATCGAAATTACTTTTACGATCCTCCTTTCCGCCCCTCCTCTCGCCGCGGCAGCCACGAGATATCAGAGGCAGGAGTTTTTCGAGGGTCGTCTTCTCCTCGCCCGGCCGCCTCGGATTAGCGAAACGCGAGGTCGAGTTTATCGTTTGTTGGAGGAGCAGCGGATCCGCCGGAACCTGAAGAGCGTTTTCCACGCCAGTCCGGACCTCGAAGTTGCCGGGGATGGTCTCTCGAGAAAGGACGGACACTCTGGCGACAGCACGGAGCTAGACGCGAAGGGACGCGTCGGAAGGGACGGGGAAGGGCGAGACGCCGCAGAGAAGGAAGAGGAGTGGTTCTCTCGGTCAACGGCAGCGGGCAAATTGAAATTCGTAGATGCGGTGCAGCTCGCTCGGCCAATTGGAATGCAGAATCATACCGGAAATGCCGAGTAATGCGCCAATCAGAGTCTGGGAATAGTTAGAGGCCCGGATGATTAGGAATGCGCGCAATAACCTCTGATTAATGTGATCGGTGTATGGTATATGCCGTGTAGCGTGGCACGACGGCGTCGGTGGCGTCGGTGGTTCGTTGCTCCATCCTTTGGCTTGGCTGCCGCTTATGCGAATGCATCCTTCCTCTCTCTCTCTCTCTCTCTCTCTCCTTCTCCCTCTCCCTCTCTCTGAGTTCGAGTTCGGATCGTTCCCTCCCTATTTCGATCGGGCCGTGCGTCTGTTCTCGTCTTTCTCTCGCGGCGATGCCCCTCGCCTCGGCGAAACCTGCGTCCGTCCTCGTCCTACGCGAGCGTACAATTACACGCGCCTTACGCGCGCCTACGTGTGCCTACGTTCACGCAGATCCTGCCGGTGCGGCGCGTTACGTTACGTTACGTTGCGGTCCGTTGCGTTACGTTGCGTCGCGCAATCCTACGTATTGCTATGTATTCGCGTATAATATATCTCCGTCCACCGGCGCTATAGTTTGTGCAAGAGCTTGCCATCGGCAGCGTTCGGTTGCAAACGAGAGAGAACCTGGGGGGTTGGACCGGGAGGGGCGAAGGAGGGCGGTAAGGGAAACGGTGCGCGCGAGTGCTCGACTCGCGTGCCTGCGTGGGTTGAGGGAGTATGCATTTACATAAATACATAACGCGGGTGCATACAATGTTAGTGCTATGCTGTCAATTCTACCCTTGCTGCGAGGCAATTCTGAGTTATGCCAGAACGCCATGCCCTATGACGGGCCTCCCTTCTAGTATGCGGCTGCACCCTTCGCGCGCGCCTACCCGTATGTTTGTGCCCGCCGATTCTCCTTCACCTCTCGAACCACCCCTCGCACCCCCTAGCCACGCTCGCGTCCGCTCCGGATTCGTGATTGCCACATTCATCTTGCGTCCTTAAGGGGACAACTCCTGCAACCGGCTTAAAACAGTCGATTCTTCACCGTTGTCTCGCGGAAACCAATGATGTCGCGTCTAAAATTTTCAATTCCCAAGTCGCGGACTGAAATTTCTCGCATTAACCTTCTCTCTGTGTACTACTATCCTAATGTGAACCGTGTAAAGGGAATAATTGGACTCCATACATTTTTTAAATGAAATGAAAGAAAAAATTCGTCCGCATAAGTTAAAAGATAAGTATACAATACATAAAAAATTTAACACATATCATAGATAGCATTCCTAGAAAAGTTTTCCATTCGTCAACTTTTCCTTTCCGTTTTTAGCAGCCTAGGGTGCATTTGCACCCCACAGAGAAATGGTTAACCGAGACATTGTCTACACCTACACGTTGCACGGATACGTATACTCATACGAAGAGACCACTCCGGCCTCCGTTATTTTCCACACGATCACGCGCGGTGTTCACATTATAGTATGACAAAACAAACAAAGAGGAATGCCTCGAGTTTTCAGAAAGAACAGCGCGGTTGGTACGTAATGAGCAGACCGCCGAATTGCAAGATCAAAGTGCGAGCAACAAAATCAAGCGCCAACAAATTAAGTACCGCTGGAAGCCAATACGCCGCGATCTCTTCCGCGAGTTTGTGGATCAACGAGGCGGTAGAAATTGGCGAGGGGATACCGGGCAAAGTGGCGAGCAGATAACAGAACAGGGAAAGCTCACCGGAAGGGGGCCGAAGAAACGTCGCTGCTCGATATCGCCGGCGAGCGAAATTCATGGGCGATTACATCGAGGATTGCTCGTTGCTGGGAAAAAAAAACCCGGGGAACGAACGGAGCGTGGCGGTTTAATCTAAACGCGGCGCGGGCTGAAAACAAAACCGCGACCGAGCCCGATTCCTCGCGCGTTCTGCGCGAACCCCATTAAACGAGCCGCCACTTACGCTTACATAATAATAATGCTGAATAACGAGAAGGCGTCTTTGTTCGACCGGTTGTTTTTTTCCCCCGCGGGCAGCGCGGAGGGGTATTGGGGGCTGCGGGGTGGCAGCCGTCGGGTCGCACCGGTGCGAAATTAAAACTACTAAATCTCTTTCGGCGAGCGTTATAAAGCGATGTCCCCTCCCAGGTCTATATTTCCTGGCGGTGACGATATCGAAGGTGGCACGCGCGGTGCTGTCCGCTCTATCGCGAGCCGAAAGTCTTTTTATTCCTTACGCTGTTCTTTTAAAACAGTCGGAGAATTCCAGTCGGCTGTACAATACGCGGTGCACTTGTATTTCCACAGCTGCAGCTAGGATTTCCCTCGCGCAATTTCCAACAAGCAAACTGACAATCCATCGTCGCTTAATATACTTGAAATTGGTTTGCGAAATTTTACAAGAATTGCTATCGGTTGGAACTGCGAAAAAAAGTGGATGTTAATTTTTTCAACTTTTTTATCTCACTTTAATGCTCCTTAACGCACTCGCTCACATCCTTCCGAAACTAAACTATTTTTCTTCTGGTTCCAGGTGAGTAGCCGCTTGACCATCCAATAGCAGGCTCCAATGTATCCGTCTCTAGAGATCGAGAGATCGCGCGGTGCGTGATCCCGAGCCGTTAGGTACGTAATTTTTCCGCGTGTCGCGATCACCGCCGAACCAGTCGAACGATTAATAACGGGGCGACCGGCGGCAGAGATTTCTCGACCACTCGATAACACACACACGCGCACAGCCGCTAAGAAATTTTGCTTGGTTCCAATATTAAACGACGCTCGTTTCTACATCCGCGCTCTTCAACTATTCACGATGCAACGGATAATCCTAGAATATAATATATTTGCCGCGACATCGGTCAAAGGTCGCGGCACCAGCTTTAAGGAATACCGACGTCGAGCTTTCCCACCGCGGATGCAGATATTTTACGAACCCGTACCGTCCGCATCGGTATAATTCACTCGGCGGCTTATGCATTTGTTCGTACGAAACATTTTAAGACGCCGCGTATATTATAGCGTGTGGCGTACATTCTATCGGCGGATGCTAACATATTATTTCCTAGCCGCTCGCGAGAAACGTTACTTTTGCTCGTGCACTCTCTCCTCTTACTTTTGTAATTGCTTTTGTGTAGTTGTACGTTATCGTGGTCGGCCGTTCAGGCAACCCCTAGTCTCTCGCCCCTTCGGAAAACTCCGCGTACATTAGTTGTGCGATTCTACCAAGCGTAATAAAGACGACGCGAAAGGCAATTATTAGACCGCGGGTTTTAGGTATGCAGGCGCGACAAGACCGGGCATATGAAATGCTAAACAGCGGTGACGTTAGAAGAATTCGGAGGTAATCCTGTCGTGTTCTTTGAATGCCCAACCCCTGCAGCTGCAAAAATTGAAAATATTCTTTCAACCTCCTAGCGTTTTGTAGATCCATTTTTTCTGAAATTCTTTTTTGCGAATAAAGCGTTTTTTGGCGGTAAAGACGGATCAACATCTGTGGATGCAGGTGCGGTGTGGATGCAGACTGTCCGGCCACTAACGAAGTGTTACGCCGACACAGAAACAGTCAAAAATCATAATTAGACTGCGAATGTTCATGCAATTTTTAATTTTTATAGACAGATTTTAAGAAAGTGATATGAAATAAAACCCTATTTTTAATGGGAACAGCCTTTGTAGATCCGAAACAAATAAACATCTTCCTAAATTCTATCGAATTTTATATCCTAGCATTCTTAGAACATTTTCATAAGCCATAACTGCATAAAGATCCGCAGTTTAATCATAATCGATTTGAGTCCCGTTGCGATTCACAGTGTTTCGTTCTTCTGGAACTCTTCAGACGCGTTTTTTATGAAACCGTATATTTCAAACTCTTTACATGTCCCAGACGTATTCACAAACACCCTCCGTACAAAACAAGCGTGCTGCTCGGTGTTGCTCCTCCCTTATTCAAGATGAAAGCCAGGTTAATATTCAGATAAATATATCCGTGTCACTCGAAGTGTTAAGAGAACAACGAAAATTTTCATTTCATAAAATCAGTATTAATAATAGAGAAAATAGATTCGCGTATCGCTCCCGTTTCTTGCAGTAGAAGACGGTTAAGTCGCCGAAGGGTGCGTTTATCAAGGATGGCGAGGAGTGATCGCGTTTGTTAGAGTCCTTTCGTTTTCCGTCGTAAATCACCGATAACGTATTGTCCGTGAAAGACCGAGTGTGTGGTGTACGTTTGAATCGATCAGTTGGTTGCGGGACGCTATAAGGTCGTTCGAACGACCGTCGAAGCTCTGTTCTGGTCTCGGCGGTGTTATTGTCAGGGTTGTAGAGGGTGCAGATCGGTCGGTAGATGTCGCATGCTGGATTCTGTGCAGCGACGATACGTTCGTCCAGGCGGAGCAGATAAGAAAGTACTTTATTCGCGAAACGAGTCGACGTTACCGTTCCCCCGGTTTGTCCTTCCACGTCGCGCTCGGTATCGCGTAATTTTTCTTCCGTTCCGGAGGTTGCGGCTCGAGCGTAAACGCGATTCTTGGCGACGGTCGGCCGGTATACACGAGTACCACACCGGATAGTGGAAGGAAGCGGCGGTACTATTCGCACCATTCATCTCCCAGGAGACGCGGCGTCGTTGAACGGACTTGGTCGCAACGACCCCTCTCTTTCTGTCTCTCTCTCTCTCTTTCTCACACTCACACAATCACGGACGAGAGAAGACACGCATGTGCTCGCTCCTGGAAGATGTGTGCAAGGGAGTCGGACCAGTATCCGGCGAAACAAATATCAAACATAAAATATATACACGTGTATCTATATACATAGATGCGTGTATACATATAGTATATATATTAATGCTCGGCAGTTTCTTCGCGAATGGTGTTCCCGCCGAGATAGCGAGCCCGAGAGCCCGAGCCAGAGTCCGGGAGAGAAAAATATCGTATGAATCATTTATCAGTCTGGCTGCGTCTGAACCTACGTACATACGTAGATCGCTCGGCTGTGAGAATTTGTGGCTGTGTGCGCGGCTCGCATCGGTGTCTGTCGAGTTACGCTCTCTCTCTCGCGCGCGGGCGCACACATGCACGCACCCTCTCAGGAACAGGAGGATTGATTTTTTTTCTTCGGTAACTGTTTATCGTAACAGTTTTTGTCTGGCCGCAGAGTTTTAATTTCGAACAGCACTCCTGAAGTCCCGGGTATAAATTTTGGTTTAAATTGCGCCACCGAGCCGTTCAAGGATTTAATAAAATATAATTCAGAGATCGCTCCGCACGCGCCGCGATTAAAAACGCCCCGTTCACGGAGAAACGAGCGTTAAAACCGTCGCGTCGCTTTGCCAGTCGAAAAACTCGCCCGCCCCGTCCTCCGTTTGCTCGCCGATTCGGTGGCTCCAACTTTTCCCCCGTCTTGAATTTTCTCCGCCGCACGAATTAGGGTGCGGTTACACTTGTCGCGTTTGCTCCGTGCGCTTTTCACGCGCCTGTATTGTCCTTGCGCAAATAAGAATCGCGTACATGGATCGATCAATCGATATCGGTAGACGTTTGAGCGGCGCACACGAGATTCCCCGTGAAGTTCGTTTCGAATCCGAGCGTCGCGACGCTCCGTCGAAGAGCGTCGTTGGGGTCGAGAAGAGACGGTGAAGATCGATGGAGATTTTGACGGTGCATTTTTTACGAGCGGAGCCCTCCGTTCTCGCGCTCGAAACGCGAGACCTTCGGGGTCGGAATATCACGAGCCGAAGTTCCGTGGGAAATTTATGGAGCGGCGTGCGCGGGTATCGATCGAGCGAGTTGGCGAAATTCGAAATTGCATCCCCCTCCCCCTGGTAACGCCTTGCTCGCAAGACATTAAACGGAAGGCGAGGAAAAGTAAGGCAGCCGTTAAATTAAGTGTCGCTTATTATAATTGCGACTTTAGAGAAATTATTCCGGCGCGTAACAATTCGGTTCCCCTTTTCATTGTTTCTTTCCTCGCGTTTCGCCTTTCATACTTTTACGACGGCTCTCGGGTAGTAAAGCGGCCCTCCTTCCTCCTCCGCCTTCTACCGTTTCTGCTTCTCCACCTCCACCTTTTCTCCTCTACCCTCGACCTCTCCGCCTCGTGCTCGTCCCGTTCCCAACGGAATCGGCTCGTCCTTTCGAGTTTTTTACGTTCTCGAAAAAAATAAAGCTGCGAGCATAAGATGCGATACTAGCCGGAGGGGAGAAACGGTTACGCGCGAGCACCGAACGAAACGCGGTCGTTATCGCGAATCTTGCTTTGGAAATTTATCGAATTCCGCGCGCTGCCTCGATTTCCTGTTTCGTCCGGCCGCGGTGCCGCGTGCTTGAGAATCGATTCGGCGTACGCGTTTGAAAAGATTCCCCGAGTCGCCTCCGCGCACCACTGCCGACCGGTAAATGCTATTTTTTCATTTGTTTTCACTTTCCATTACGGCAGACGAGGTTTCGTCGATATCCGTTTAATGTTCCCTCGCACCTCTTTCCCAATGCTTCTATTCCGCGCGCGAGCTCGTACGCTCGTTCTCTCGTTTCCCTTATGCCGACTTTATCCCACCATACAGTGTTCTCTTCGTTTTCACGCCTTGGGGAGGCGAAATACCTTGTGATCTTTGCTCTCATTGGAGCAATATTCCGAACGAACTGGAACAAAAAAAAATCGGACAGGACATGAGCCGGACAGCGGCCGACGGCAGAGCTAAGCAGAATGGAGAAGAGCGATCGGGGGACGCGTTTCCTATTGGATCGCGCGTATATTATACGTGCTCGATATCGGGGGCGACGCAGAGAACGCGATTCTCGCTTTTGCTGGCCGATTCGAAAAAAGCGATCGCGACGAGGCGAAGGCTCGAACGGGGCGCGCTGCTCGGGAATAATATTCTCTCGGTGTATTTGCTCGCGTGTCGGAAGGAGAGCGCGTCGTCGAATCCCGGATACGGAACAGAAACATCCCGGCACCGGTAGCGACGCTTTATTGCGATTTTTATATTTCATTCCGTTGGGGTCCGGCCCGATCAAAAGCACTCTGCAGTATGCATGGGGACTCCGATCTACCTTTGGTACCTGGTCGTGTGCTGGTCGGGCTCGGTTGCGCCGCGAGAGACCAGAGGAAAAAGCGAACAAGAGGATATTCGCCGGCGAGAGAGAAACAAGGCGAGGCCGGCGCAGGGTTCGACGGAGACAGAGCCGGAGAGAGCGAGCCGCGTTCGGTTGCTGGACAGAGAGAAAGAGGAGTGTGAGAGAGAGGAGTGGAGGACGAGAGAAAGAGAGCACGAGAGGAAACACCAATTTTTCACCCTCGAATAAAATTATTATCGACGAATGAGTAAGTGGGTTGCAGGTTATCGGGTAGGAGGCGGGTTGGCCGCGTCGAGGGTCGGCGCGGTTGCAGCACCGAGGGGGGTAACCCGCGATGGATGGCGTTTGGAAAAGCTCGCGGCACCGAAGGAGAAAGAAAGAGGGGGGACCAACGAGCCGCGCGGAGGGAGAAAGAGCGCGGTCGGCTCATTTTTAATATTTAAAATTTAATTTACAAAATGCCACCGGCTGCCCTCTTCCGCGTCCGAGGCACTCTCGCGAGCCGCGTGTACCCGAACGCAATCGTTACAGTTTCGCTTACTCGCCGGTATGGTCCGACGCGGCGTTTCGCGCTGCCCTGTGCTCCGCTCCGTTTCGCCCCCCACATTCCTGCTGTATTTTTTTGTTTTCGACCAGTCGACACGCTTTCGCGCTCATCTTTTCTAGGATTTTCAAGAGAAACCAGCGATCTCGAGAGTCCGAGAACGGTCTAGCGTCTGTTCCCCGCTTCTCTCATAGTTTCTCCAGACCTCTTCGTTCATTTGGAATCGTTCTTTTCGCCGTCGTACACGGGCGAGAGTATCCAAATTGTATAGCTACCCCAACCGACAACTGTTTCGATCGAGCCACGAACCATCAGTTATTGCGAGGCAATCATACTATTCGAATCTTGCTTTCGACAGACTGCGGAGTCACCTTTGATGTCGTCGAAAAGCCGTTGACCGACAGCTGATCTGGAGGCAACCGTACCGCGAAGATTTGGCTTAACCCCTTGCCTTACAATATCGTCTCTGACACGTGATGAAAATTCTGAACACATTCTGATAAAAATGTATGTCAATAATCTCCTTCAAACTGAAATAAAATTCTATTTTGGTTTTGTTAATATACAGCTATTGAACAGCTCGGTTGACTGAGCGCGTTAGGCGTTCGACTGTAGACCTGCTTAATATACAGCTATTGGAGAACATATAGGCATACAATTTATATCAATATTCTCCTTTTATAGGAAATTGCGATCTACAAAAAAAGTTCTAGACACTAGAACTGTGAAATAAATCGTAAGGCAAGGGGTTAAGATCTGGTTGATGTCACCGAGGGTTGTAACGCTCTCGAAAAGTTCGGAGGTTCCGGTACCTCGCATTCGGCGGGATTTCTGGGTGGCCCGGTGCTCGTACAAGGAACAGATTCGCCGGTCACGCAATTACTGGAGCAAGGACGTCGAGGCGAGAGGCGAGGGTCGAGGCGCGAGTGTCAGTTTACGAGGAACGAGGCGTGTAGACGGCGTCGTCAGTCGGACTTCCCCTCGGTGTCGGTGCTCGCCGGTCTTGGAGGCTAGGCGGCTCGAGGCACCGAGCCTCGAGGAAGGTCCGGAGGGCGATTATTTGCGCGCGGAACGCCCGGTGTCATTGTTATCCTCGTCGTCGCCGTTGTCCCGGTCGTTATTGCCATCTCGCGCTATGACAATTCCACTTTTATCGATCGTTCCGGCCGGACGACGTAGCCGCCGCGCCGCGCCGCACCGCGCGCGTCTCTATCTTCTTCGCTCGCCTCTCATCCTTTTTGCTCGCCCACCCTCCGTCGTTCTGTTTACGGTGCTCGTCGCGAGGGAGATAGCAGGCGCCTCGACGAAACTTAAGCGGTCGTGTACCTTAGGTATACGCGGCGGCGATGGTGACGGTGGCGTCGTCGTCGTCGTCCTCGTAGTCGTCGTAGTCGTCGTCGACGGCGGCGGCTTCGCGTGTACCTACATAATACGATGTAAGTTACGACGCGCCATGTAACTTTGGCACTTTGGACAATAGCTGCGTCTCTCGCTCTCTCGCGTTCTACCACGTCTCTCTTCCACCTCCACGTCCTCAGCCTCCGTCTTCGACTCCTTCTCCTTCTCCGACGGAGTTCTCGACCATCCTCTCTTTCCCGCGACACTTCCTCCTCTCCCTCCTTTTCTCTCTTATTTCATTTCGCTCTCGTTCGCCGTGTACAGTGTACACTTTCTGCTCCCCGAGAACGACACAAACGACTACTAAATACTCGACGCGGCGGCGCGGAAGACCCGACCTAGCCCAACGGTAGGCCTTGCTCGCCGACAACCGCGTGTCGCATAAACCGTAATGGGTATCGCCATCGTCGCGTTAACCGATAAAGGCTCGACCCGCGCTTCCTGCAACCACCGCGCGCCACACCATACAGATTCTTCCTGCATATCCTACTGCCGCGAGCCTATTTGTTCCTCGGGCGTTAAACAGGAACGTTATCGCGCGAAGGCGACGCGGTCGATACCGAGAGTTCGCGCTATCGCTCGATGACCAAGTTCCGAGGATGGTCTGGTCTATCTCGCCGTCGAAACGGAATACATTTGCGATCGTCCGGAGGAAAAGACGGCGGTGTAACGTACGAAGAAGTTTCGCTTTTTGCTTCTTCTTTTCTTCTTCTTCTGTAGCTACGATAAGCGCGCGAATGAAAATCTCATCTCGAAATTATGATTCGCTTGGCAGTCGCTCGGCAACAATTTACATAACAGGTTGCGCCGCATCGGCGGAGGCTAAACACGCGCGCGCGCGCGCACACGGAGCGTTGAAAACTGAAAATCGTTCCGTGTGCCTCGGGGTCTGAAATCTTTCGATTAGCATAGAACCTTCGCACGGTCCGCAGTTGCGATATTTCCATATATCGGCATGTTCTCCGCGGCGCCGCTAGTTGTTTCGAGATCCCCGTAGTGAAAGGGAAAATTCAAGGACACTCGAAGGGGTGGTGCTCGGGTCGAGAGTAGCCGTCTAACGGTGTTTTCATCGGGCGTCTTCGGTGTCCCGGTCTCGTTCCGTAAAAGCCGATCGGGCCGCGAGCGGTCGGAGAGGATCGTTCGAACGTTGCGGCGTGGCTGAGTTCTCGGATCGGCTAGAGGCTAGGGGCGAATGGCGAGTGTCGAGTGGCACGCGGGTAATTCGAACGTGACGACGCGACCCGGCGGCAGCGGTGACGGTGGTCAGAGGTTAGTCGTGAATCGCGGTGGTGGTGAGTTGGCAGCGTCAGGAGCATACGGCATGGTTCGGCGTGGCTCGGCTCGGCGCGGCATGGACCGGCATGGAGCAGCATGGGCGATGGGGGCGGGCGGCGGCCGAGCCTCGCCTCAAACGAGCGACGTATCTCTAATCCAACGCCATAGAACTGACCGGCGCTATTTAGCCTGCATTGTATCGGATAAAGCGAGTACCGTGTAGCACCAGCATAGTAACATCGTGCCCTCTGTCGATCTCTCCGCTGGACCTCGCTCTAACTCGGTTCGGTCCTTCTCTCGACCGTCGGACACCCCCTTCGTCCCCCCCTCTGTCCCCCCTATGTCCCCCACCCCCTGATATATCCCCCCGTTCGGTGGCCGGTGTCGATGTCTCGCTTCGTTCCCGGGATTCTCTCGCTTCCTCCCGCCGTCTCGAATAACCCTTGTGCCGTCGCGCCGGGCCGCGCGTCGCTCTCTCGGTCGTTCTCTCCGTTCGCTCCGGTTCTCTTCGTCCGCCCTCACCCCCGTGGAATCAATTGCGGTCGCCATGACTACCGTAATGGAGATCCAGGACCAGGAGGGTGCCTTTTCCACGGGAGGTTGACCAAAGCGTATCCCGTAATGCCTACACGTCAGGACGAAATCAAAGACCAGGATCCAACGCATCGAGTCGACCGCCACGATTCGAACGCGCGAGTCCGTTCTCTCTCTCTCTCTCTCGTCCTCTCTCCGTCTTCTTCTGTTCCGCGACCCCTGTCGCTTCACCCTTCGTTTCTCCTCTAGTTAAGCTCGATCGCGCGGAAAGATCGGTCGCTTTTGACACGGTTCGGAAACCGAGCGAGGATAAACGAATAAATCCGTGCCGTCGATGGCGGAGAGCGCGACGTCGCGTCTGCCCGTTTCATCGGGGCGATGAGATTTCAAAAGGACGTGGGTGGGCGTGCGCGCGCGCGTTTGCGAGTGTCCATAAAGAGGATAAGAAAAGGAGGAGGGCGCGAAAGCGCGTTTAGCGGGTTGCTTGCCGCAGCACGGATCTCGTGTGTAGGTCGGTAGGGCGGTGGGGCAATCGGTTACGCGACAACGCGTCGAACCTCGTCTATACGAGTGCCGAGGGATACGAGGAAAAACGGTGAAAGGGTATTTAGTGGCCTTAGGTCGAGGATGGCACGAGGGTGGCTCGAGGGTGGCTCGAGGGTGACGCGCGGTGCCCGCTAGTCGGCC
This sequence comes from Lasioglossum marginatum, assembly GCA_028455795.1. Taxonomy (NCBI): domain Eukaryota; kingdom Metazoa; phylum Arthropoda; class Insecta; order Hymenoptera; family Halictidae; genus Lasioglossum; species Lasioglossum marginatum. The sequence continues at coordinate 6,466,001 of CM052278.1, read as the reverse complement.
GTTGCCGTAGTCGTAGCCGCGTGTCTTACTCCTTTTCCTCCCCACCTCTCGCACCACGTAACGCGTATCCGAGCGGAGGCAGGTTGGGATCACGCGATCGGAACGCCCGGTAGCGGTATCAACCCTTTTCTCTGAAATCAAATTCAACTCGACCCTCTTCCGCCCTCTCGCCGAGCGCACGAGGTTCCTTCCCTCCCTCTCTGTGCTCACGTTCTTTCTCTCTCCGTTTCTCGACTTCTGCGAATCAACCCGTCCCTGTTGGTTCGTCGTTTCTTCGTTCGTTGGTTCGTTCGTTCGTTCGTCAGCTCGTCCATTCGACCGACCGGTCTAGATGTAATTACATAATGGTTTTACGTGCACCCTTCTCTACTACTCCGAGTCCTTCCCCACCCCGAGAATTTGCTTTTCTCTCTGTTGCTTCGTCCTCCCCCTTATATATCCGTAGCCTTCTCCACCCTCGGGTACGCGTGTCCGCGCGTTCGCGCTCGCGCGCCTGCGTACACACACGCAGCAGACACATGGACAACCGGACAAACAGCCGGCTAAACGGACAGACAGGCAGGCTGGCAGGCAAGCAGGCAGACAGGCAACTGGAAAGGTTGCACGCATGCATATACGCAGGCAAGTAAGCTACCAAGCAGGCACAAGCATAGGCAGTACTAGGCAGGCAGGCAGGGTATGCAAGCAAGGCAGGGCAGAGCAGGATAGGCAAGCAAGGCAAGGCAGGGCAGGGCAAGCAGGCCAGAACAGGGCAGAGCAGAAAGGCGGGTGGTGGGTTCTCGGGGGTGGGTGGGCACGCACGTACTCACTCACTTAGGCAGCACGCACCGACCCTCCGTCTCCCCCTTTTCGATGCAACGGCAGAAATACGTGGCTCGCGGTTTATCAATATTGCACGGTTGCTTACACGAGGGAGGAAACAACAGAGGAAAAGGAGAGAAAAAAAAGAGCGTTCTCGTTAAAAAACCTGTCATTATTCTCCTAGCCTCTTGGCGATGGTGCTCGTTGATCGGAAAAGTCGTTCATTCCCTTGGTGCGCGGTTAATGCGGGATGAAGGAGAAATCGGTGGAACGCCTGCACGACGAGCAGTATTTCTTTCTCTCTTATCGACCGGGTTGAAAAATTCACGCTCCGCTTTTTCCGCTGTTCGAGCCTGGAATTCGCTGTTTTCTCCGACGGCTGGCTCTCGTACGTAGGACGACGGGGCCTATTTCGCACCGCGATTCGGCGACGATTTTTCTACGCTCTCTCTCCCCCTACATCTCTTCTTCTGTCCTCTCATATATCTGTCTCTGTTTCTCTGTGAAACGTCGGCGGAGATCGTCGCGGCCGTGGATGCATAATTCAAGAAGCGAGACGCGCCGGAGAGAGGGAGTGCACGCGGGGAGGGAGAGAGAGAGACAGTGGAGGATGCGAGCACGGGGGAGGCAAAACCCTTCCTCCCCGACCTGGCGAAAGGGTTAAAACATAGGGGCCGATGAAAAATTCAAGGGGATTTCAGTGGCTGAAAAACATTGTTTAGCCCCCTGGTACCATGGTCCGAGTAACCGGTTCATCTATTATTTCCGCGACACCGAGTAGACGCGCCACGCGGAACGCGAGCCGCTCGAGCCCGCGTCCGGCCTTCTCCTCTCTCTCTCTCTCTCTCTCTCTCTCTCTCTCTCTCTCTCTCCCTTTTTTCCCCTGGCCTGTTCCTCCTTGCAACTTTGATCGCGCTCAGCCCCGTGGATAGTCTTCGTCTCTCGCTACACCCTCGCTACCACTCGCACCGGATACTCAGACTTTCCAAAGTATTTGCTCCTCGCGAATTGCCCGGCGTGGCGCGCGATACGTTGCGATGCGATTCGAAAGCAGGGAAACGAAAGAAGCCGGAATTAGGACAAACGGTGTCAGGCTGTTGTTCGGGGGTAGGGATTAAGCCCTAACGGCGGGAAGCCTCGGGGTCTCGCCCCTCGTTCTCGCGCGCCGCTACGCTCGAAAGTTCGTAGCGTGCACGCGGGTAAATACGCCGCGCGAAATTTATCGCCGACCGAAATTCGCGGGGCCGATATATCGGTTGATTTATTCGCGGATAGCTAAACGCGAAAACTTCCGAGCTTTCTACGTGGGAAGGACCTTCGAGACGCCTTCTGCCGACGTTGCTCGCGTTTTCGAGATATCGCGGGCATCGTCGGGCCTTCGACGCCGAGGCGCGAGGTCCGAGCTGCTTAGAGCTGTTCGATATTTCGAGTTCCGCCGTTCGCGGCCCGAGGAGGACTCTTAAATCCTTCGGGACAGCTGGAAGCTCTATTTATTCTTCGAGCGAGGCTTCTAAAATTAGGCGAAAGCAGGAGCTAGAATCGATAGCAGCACCTAGCGGTGGCTAGGGTGGTGGTGGAGGCGGTGGCGGTGGTGGTTGCCGGCAGTGGTGGTGGTGTTGTTGCCGGTGATGGTGGTCGTGGGGGTGTATCGTGGCGCGATATAGAGAAGGTCGGAGAGTAAGCAACAACGGCAGCCGACCACCCTGCCGCCCAACTAAATTAATCTAAGTAATTCATGTCGAAGTTTGTTCCGCCAGCTGGTGTGCGCTCGTATGCGTGCCCGACTACTTGTGTGCACATGCGTTTCCATGTTCCTCGAGGCTCGATTGTGTGCGTGCCTGTCACCGGCACACTCGCACCTGTCGCGACTATACTCGTACACTCGCGCGCGCCGCTGCCTAGATATGTGCCCGCGTTTCGCGATTCCTTCTCGCGTTTTCGTAACCATTCGCCCTGCGACCCTTCGAACCGGTTCCACGCCGATCTTCCGCTCCTTCTCGCCCCTTCTCGCCCCTTCTCGCCCTGTTCCCAAACTCTTTGACCGGCTGTTTGGCCTCGCCCTTTGCCATACAATAAATTAACGCAATTTATTCGGATTGCTTCCCGTATTATAAGCACTCACAAGAAACAGGAGTCGAATGTTTGTCCTTCTATTAATTCAGGGAATTTAAGAAGCGTCGCGTTCTCGGACACCGCAATTCGTTTCCCGAATTTCGCCTGGTCGTAAATTCCAGCTCGCTCGTTCGCGGCGATACGCAAAGGACGCCTGCTTTTGTGAAATTAATCGTATCTAGCCTCGTCGAAATAATTAACCCGCGGTACGTCAACGATTTACATAAAGAGAATAGAACGCTATTCGTAAATGCGTAAAATCCGCAGACTACTAATTAGGTTTGCAGACTTATCATCGGATATTCTCGAGTACAAGTTCATACGGCAAACGATGTTTTGAAAAGTACAAGCGAACGACCGATATAAACCTCATAAATTCTATTTAGAACGGTGTACAGTCTCGCACAAGAGCCAAGCGTACTCGGGGGTGATCGAAGACCTAACCTAGAATAATAAACTAGGTTTTTATAGTTAAAATCATGCAATTGCCATCTCGAGATTGTCGACTGGATGTAAATTTTAAGTGTGGGGCAATCTCTTTTTTCTCGTTAAAAAATCTTATTTAATTCTATATCGACGAATACGATCGTTTACGATTTTTGTCCATGGGAGGTGGTCGTGCATCGTCTGGAGTTCGAAATAGTAAGTTGATTTCGGCGGGTAGCGAGACTTCCCGGAGGATTAGGAGAGTCCTGTCGCCCGGAAGCTCTCGGAGAATCCACCGCAAAGGCAAACACCGGCCACGAAGTTTCACGGGAACTCGACCTTGAACATCTCGGTGCGTTGCTCGCGTTTGAAATGCCGGACTATCCGGGAACTTGGCGGGTTATCGACGACCTTTTCAGCCGAGTTCCGCTCGAGTCGGTGGACAGCGAGAAAGGAAAAGAGAAAGGGGACCACGGGGCAACGCGTACTCCATTTTTCTTTGGCGAGTTGTATCGATCGAGCCGAGACCATCGTGGAGAGTTTCCCGACGCGTAACCGAATTCCCCGAAGGAGGAAAACTCGAATCGAACAGAGCGATCAATTTTCGGTGGCGAGACGGCTTCCGACAGTCTATCGGGGATTGCGAGGGTCCGCCTTCGATCCTCAAGCTCGCGAGGATTCGCGTGACACGGTCTCTATTAATTCGAGCACCGTTAATTATAATCGGAGATCCTCCGCGGGAGAGCCACCCCCATTCCCGACCACCTCCCTCTTCGATGCCGGAGGGGGCGGCTTTCTTGATTTACGAGGACAAAACGACGGAACTGATTTAGAAAATGGTCGATGGGTATCTCGGAGCCCGGGCGGTGGTCGTTGCCTCGCCTATAAATAACGCCGCTCTTTTCTGCCGGTAACCTCGAGTTTGTGTGTCCAAGTGATTCTCGCGGAGGCGCGAGACCTCGAGTTGATAATCACGTGACACTTTTGCGACGCCATTCCTGCGAGGTTACCTCGCGGTTTCTCGCGGTCTCTCGCGGGTTCGCCGATCACCGTTGCCCTCCTCGGCGACCAACGAACCGTTCCCGACACTCGGACGACAGGCGTCGTCCAAAAGAATATCTAAAATTTTCTTTATTAAATCCCAATTAGAGGATTCTCCGTCGTCGGGGAAAAGCTTCAACGCGCTGGAGAACCTTACGAGACGCCATTTACTCGGTAATCGAGTTAGCATCAGAATGCATTCGGGGGATCCGCATCAGCGACGCGGCCGATCGATCGATGGGCGAGAATCGCGGTCGAAAAAAGAAATATGCTAGGGCTCGCTATTTTGAGGTCGGCGACGACGCTGCTGGCGGTTTTAATAACGCGGTTGAAAAATTAAACCGCTCGATAACCGGAGGAAACGAACGGCGGCGTGTCGAAGGATATCTTTTTTTTTTTTCGAGAGAGAGGAGGCGAGACGAAACGAAACAGACAACGATTTTGATGGGTGTTTATACGATTTTCACTAGCGCGTGCACGGTTAAGAATAGCAAAGCGATGCGCTGCTCGGTCATCGTCCCGATATCCCGTTACGGCCTCCTCGTTGTCGTTCTACTCGGGAACGAAACGCGCAAAAGTGCGCTCCGACGCGGCGTAGCGGCCGCAATAAGCAGATATACGTGTTACGTGTGTTAGGCGCGTGTCGGCCGCGCCCATATCGCCGCGGCGAGCTCGCGTTTTACGAACCAAAGAAAAATGGCGTCGGAGGAAATAGATATTAGCTAACGGGTCTACCCTCGCTCCGCCGTTATGGATATATACCTGTAAAACGATTCTCGAGAGCCTCCACCCCCTTTAGGGTGCGGCGATTCCGACCGAGCTTTTTCTTTATACCTTATATCGCCACCGACGTCGACGCCGACGCCGCCTCACCCTCCGTTTTAACCCATGTTTGACCCCTATCCCCTCCTCGAGCTCTTTCTCTTCTTCGCGCCATTCTCCGTCTAGCCAAAGAGGATCCTAGCCCACTCTCGATTCAACTTCTGGCCCCCCGAAACCAAACGAATTCCTCGCGTGATCCGCCGACAACACGTTCGGCAGTACACCGAGCAAAGACGCTCGTCAACGAATGCTACGGCCGCACCTCGGGAACCAATCACGCCGCGCGTTGATAACTATTACCGAGTTCTTCTACCCTCGCGGTATCGACGATTCTACTCGCTCTTCCCACCGATTCGTGCGAAATCTGCGCTGCAGAAAAAGCTACATCCAGCAACATCAACATTCATGAAAGAAGACGAAGAGGAAAGCAACAGAAAGTTGTTCGATGTTGCCTTCGCACATACGTTAAGTAATTTGACGAAGATTCGCGTCCGCGCGTAGAAGGGCCGTTCCAGTTTGCGAGAAGCTCTGTCACCGTCTGCCTACGTTATCTGCGGAATGGCCGCGAGAACGATGCCCTTTGCCGGCGGGTGCGTTTATAGCCGCGTTATGGTATCGCGTTGCGGAGCAGCGGACGACGTCGAAAATTTTTTCGCCGAAACAAGGGAGTCGTGCGTCACGTTTAACGACCGGACGCGACGCGGAACCGCGAAATCAGGATCTAGTCCCCTCCAGACACCTTTAAACTTTGCTGGCGCGCAGAGGCGGAGGAGCGGAGACACAGGCATTCGAGGGGGTGAAAAATCGAACAAAGAAATGTCCTCGCGCTGTGCGTGGCTTTCGATGCCGGCGACACGCGCCCCGGATGAACAAATGGAAGAGAACCGTCGCGGGGATGCACCGCGGAGGAGGTTGTAGTCGAGAGATAATCCCGGTGGTCATCACGAAGCGCAGAAGAGGAGGAGAAGGGGGTGGCATGTTTCCCAGAGGTTCGAGGTTCGCGCGGGGCACGCTCGTTCCCCGCAGGGGGAATGGTGTCGTAAGTAAGCAGTCGACCTTGTCGACGCGTAGCCCTCGGCGATGTCACCTGCGCCCGTCCGAGCAGCGATGAATTATTTTTTCCGTCGGTTCGTCTACGGGGCCGCAGCTAGGTAACGCGACGGCGGAAAAGTAGGAAATCCTGTCGAAAAGATTAGAACACGGCCGCGCCCGTGTCCAAGTAATACCAGTCGGGTAATATCTCACCATTAGGCATAATCATCCCCTTACACATCCGACGAGCACATCCACCGGAGTCAGCCCGACCCCCTAATGCCTTATAATTTATAACTCACCCCCTATCTCCGCCGCCTCGTCTACGCCCATCCTACCACATCCAGAGCTTGGTCTCCTCCTTTCCCCTTCGCTCTCGCTCTCTCTCTCCCCCCTCCCCCTTTGGTTCCTTGTCACTCCTTCGCGCTCTCCTTTGCTCTAGCACGATCCGCGGCAGTCTCGCGCTCCTGGAAAATATATCAGCGTTAGAGTTAGAGACCGCCGCCTCCGACCAGGAAAATAAGCTCCGAAATTGCCCGGAATTTATAAATACGTCGACTAATATCGCGTCTTTATCATCGGTCGCGGGCTCCCGAAAGGTCTCTCGGGGGGTATATACCTATATACCTATATACTATATACACAGCGAAGGGACAACGGTCTCCCTCTCTCTCTCGTGGCTTCATTTCGCGGGAGATCGTCTTGCAAAAGCGAGGATCGAGCAGGTGAAATCAACACCAGTCTTGGTCCCGCAATTATTCGTCAGGGTACACACGCTGCTCGCGAGCCCTCCTGTCCGCTCCTCTTTCCTCTCTCGTCTGGTCTCCTCGGCTCGGCTCGACGGTATATTACGCCGGCATTTCGTCGACGCGGATACGCGAACGCGAACAGGGAGAGAACGAGGTAAAGGAGCAGGAGAAGAGCGAGGCGGGGGTGGAAGAGCGGCCGGGCGATCAGCATTTTAAAATAGAGCTATTTTTAATTATGCCGGCTCCGCCGGTGATCCGCGATAGAGAAGAGCGGCGAGAGAAGGGGGAAAGAGGCGTGCAGGAGAGAGAGGTTGGCTGGAAAAGCGAGAGAGAAAGAGGGAGAGTCGGAAGAGAGGCCGGAAAAGAGAGTAGGATGATGGAGCAGAAGGCTGAAGCGTCTCTAGCGCGCGGAGCGGGTCGCGGTCGCATCCTCGTATTCCCGCGTTTATCCACCTACGGCACGACATATTAAAAATCCGCGCGCGCGGACGCGCCGAGGGGGGCAGGGCGGGCGCGTACTCTGCCAGATACGGGTTCCCGATCTTTTTCGCAAACATGGAATTATATGTAAGCCCTAAGACATAGACAAAGGGAGCGCGCGACTGTGTGCTGGCAGCCAGATGCGAACAGAGCTACGCGAGCCGAACATAGTCGCGGCGCAACCCTCTCTCTCTCTCTCTCTCTCTTGGTCTCTGTCTTCGCCTCGCGAATGTACGACCGCGTTCGATACACGACTGTGCGCGGAACCTGGTAGACGGAGACGGTAGACGACGACGGTAGACGGTCGCTGGTTCAGCTCGCTCTCGCGCGCGACACCGTGTCAACCGTATGTCCTGAGCCCCTTTGCCCCTCGAAACGTTAAGCTTCGGAGCGGTACATAGGCCTTAAGCCGCATCGTCGCCGATCCCCTGGCCCCTTTTAACCAGCCGTCCCTTAGCACGGATCCACTTCCTCTCCTTCTCTCCTCCACGTACCAAACTCTACTGTCCCTTTCTCTCTCTCTCTCTCTCTCTTTTTCGTTCTGTTCCCCCGCGCAACCCCTATCCTTTCCTACTCCGTACATCGTCGTCGTCGTAGTCGTCGTCGTGGTGCGCGATACATCGCGAGACGAGCTATCCGCCGGGCACTGCTCTTACCGCCTTAATGCATTCGGCAAACATTCGCCAGCGTTGCGAACGGCTCTTTATTTACACTACGGATTCTTTCCGGCGTGTAGAGGGTCGGTACTCGTGTGCGTTATGCTCCTCGTACGTCTCTGCACGACGTGTTCCGCTTCTGTCCCGCCTCACCCCGATTTCAGCTCTCCTCTCTTCTCTCCACTCCTCTCGACCCTTCTCTTCTCCCAGCGTCGCGTCCGAGCACCGCTTTGCGAACGGCCGTTCGCGTCCTACCGCAAAATAAAATCCGTCATTTTTTTTTCGACTCCAAAACCCATCGCCAACGAGAATAAACTTTCCCTTCCTCCTTGGCGGCGAGTCCCGCCGAGAGTTGTCCAAAGATCTCTCCGGAGCTATGACGTTTTACGCTGTTCATCTGCGACCAGGATATTCGAGCCCGGATATCGTCGACACTCTGAGACCGATGCACTGTAACTTTGTGAGGAATTGGAGGAATAATAGAACTACACGATCTAAGGAACATTTGTGTCATCATTGTGACTCGATGGACACCGACCGTCGCACTGTAGTCTAAAAGTTAGTTCTAGCGCGAATAAATTATTGTGCGAAGGAAAAATTGACATTTTGTGTAAAAATTACTTATCGAGAGGATGCTAAACGACTGTGTACTAAACTGTGCAACCATAATGTCCGACGCGACGCCTGCTCTCGAACCGTGTAAGCTCGCTACAAGCTAAATCAGTGGTTCTTAACCTTTTCGAAATCAGGGAATACCTTTGATTACATGAAAAATTTGCGGAACACTCGGGGACACCAAAATTAATGATCCAAGAGACAAACAAAAACATCCGCGTGGAAATAAATATATGTTAGAAAATATATTATTAAATATATTTAATATATTCCGCGGAATTTCGCGGAACACCGGTTAAGTACCAGTGAGCTAAATGATGGTGTTGGTTTAGGGCGGTTCTTGGTAGAGACCATGCTTTCCACGCGAACCTGGTGTGCGTGTGGCGATCGGGTAAGGGTGCTAAGACCCTTACCTTCGATTTCCAAGAACTGTCCTACTCGTATTTTAGCATGCGCGTGTGTCCGCGATACGTCAATGGCTGCCGGGAGCCAGGAGAACTGATTTCCTTGGCGATAAATGAATGAATTCAGAAAAATAGTTGATACAATAATACTTTTCACTATGCAACAATTGACAATTGGAAATGGGCAAACGCTCGTTTGTCGATCGGACAGGATAGCTAATGCGGAAACGTTCTAAAGGGGGTTCAATTTTTTTGACGATGCGTCGAGAGAAAGAGAGTGGAGGTTTCAGGTGAACAGCAACGTTAAGAGGAAAAATTTCAACTGCGATTACCGGAGCTGTTCTTAAGAATACCTCGGAGACTCCTCGATCTTCGTGGAACGGCAGAGAGACGCAACAGGGGTTTCGAGCGACGGGAACGACCGCGGAAAGCAGCGTCGGCAAAGTATTCGAGCAAATGAATTCCGAGAAATCCGGCTCGCGTTCTCGTCATCGGAAGTTTAATCGAGGGTAAATACTCCGATGAGCTTCTCCCTCGAGTTATTATTAGTCGACGCGACGGGAATACCGTATTCGGTTAGAAAATGACCCGGCGCGGCGATCGGGTTCGACTGGCTCCGAGACGAGAAAGAGATATTCCGCCTGGCTCGAGCACACCAAGAACCAACAATCGTACGCTTGCTCGTTGAACCGCGAAAGAATGCCGGGAACCCGTTTTTGTCACTCGCACCCCCCACGCGCGATCACCATGTTCCCGGACCGGGCTCGACCACTGGGTTCCGGGTTTCGCACGGTTTTTATTTCCGTCGGAGGGAAATTAATTATCAGTTCGATCCGCCCTTCGACCGATATTTGATGTTTAATTATCTTTCATCGAGAATTTCTCGCAGTTAAATCTCTACTTGGGAAAGACAGAACGGTGGAAGGGGCGCGCGCGCGGGAACAGGAACGGTTAATAATTGGAATTCGTGTTATTTTTCTAAAAATTTCAAGCAATTTCGCTGGGGAAAGGAAGCTCTCTAAACGAAACGTAAATTGAATTTCTTGTGGCGCGTTAGTTTCCCGAAGAAACGTTCGCGCGCTTATTTCTTCCATTGCGTCGTGACCCGTTTATCGATCCGGAGGAACGCGGGCGCGGGCGCGAGCGGTCGCGAGCGTGAACCAAGCGCGAGCGAGCGAGTAGGCGAACAGTCCCGAACAGGCGAGCGTCTTTTAAACGTACTCGCTCGTTCACGACGCGAGTTCTCCGCGCGTGCGTTAAGTAACAATTAGGCTGTTTTATCCGGCGCCGGTGGACGCTCGAGTGGAACGGATTAAAGACTTAGCTGGAACGAGCAGGAGGAAACCAGACAATTTATCCCCTGTAATTTTTTTTTTCCCTCGATAAGACTCCCTCTTCGATCTCTGCTCGTCGCCGGCGAGCGCGAGCAGGACGGAACGCGGGGAGAAGGAGGGGCAGAGAGAGAGAGAAGGAGGGTGAGAAACGAAGAGAGAGAGGGATAGGGGGGAACACGAGGGAGACCGAATAGGTTTTCGAACAGCATATCCGACGCGGTGCGGCAAATTTGACGTATTGCGTGCGCGTCAAATTGACGTACGTCAACGTGCCACCCTGCTCCTCCCACCGAATACGTTTTGTTCTAATACAGTCCGCGTTATAGCGGCATCAAACCACCGCGACTAAAGCATTATCTCTCTATCGCGCCCCGAGATCTGAAAAAGAACTGTCGCGTTACGCGCGAACCATCGATTCCCAAGTATCGCTCCATTTTTTCGAGAGTCCTAACCGATGCATCCTACATTTCGAGCCCGTTCAGACGCGGCGGAAACCGCGCGTTTCCGACCACGCGATTTGAACCGTGCGGATCTTATTACATTAACGTCTATGCATTCGTTCACACGTGACCGCACGGTTGAACAATCGAAAACAAAAATCGGGCGGTCGAAAACGCGCGGTTTCCGCCGTGTTTGAACAGGCCCTTCCTGCATTCTCTCCGGTGTCTCGCGACTTGTAATATTAAAGAGTGCTATTGTTCCGCGCGAGTCAATCCTGCCCTTCAAGTGGGATAAGACCCTGCCGATAATTCTCGAGCGTTCTTCTTCACCGAGTACATCAAACGGTTAACCCTTTGTATACCATCAATGATTTTCGTAGTATTATAATCAGACTGCGGATTTTATGCATTTATGACAAAAATGGGTTAATCAAATACAAAATTGTAAAGACATTAGACGAATTGAAGGATGTTTTGATACTGTTTTTGGCTCATTAAAATTATTAAAAGAGGAAATACAGGTTCGTTTAGCTTCTGTTCCTTACAGTTGATTTGGAACATTTTTATTTTGCATGAAGATCCGCAGTCTAATTATAATTGTTTATACCTTAATTGCTCGGAGAAAAATTGAACGTCACCGCCTAAATAATCTCCGAGAGCTCTTTTCCCACCACCTCACGACAATATAATATTTCAAAGCTACTAGTAAGCGAACAGTATACGGCGAACGAAGTAAAGAAATCATCCGTCACAGTTTTTAAATATACCGCGTTATGTAGATAAAAGAGTCGAGCGATCGCCATTCGCGCAATTACCCCGGACAATTTAAACATCTGTCGCTTTATCGATTAATTATGCCAGACTCGACGGATGCTAGAGCAAAGCGTTCAACGATCTTCACCGTCGACGCACGAGCACGAACTTCTGAGGACGAATTCGCGATCAGATAGCATCGATCAGCGGGAGCTCCCGGCGCAAGTATTTGTATTCGTATTACAAGCGATCCCCTAAAAAATTCACCGTTGAAATAATTAAAATCTCCCCCTTTTTTTCCCCGTCGATTAAATTTTTGCGCGATTCCCCTGCTCGCGCGCGCACGGACACATACGGATCCCGTGGCAAATTAATTCGTTCCGATTAAAAAAAAAAAAAAAAAGGAGCGGGATGAAAGTTTCGCGGCAACGCTGGAATTAAATGTGGAAAATTACATTTCAATTAATTGTTTTCGCGGCTATCGTTCCCGATCCATCTCTCGCCGAGAAGAATTTCCATTGGCTTTCTGAACGATACGCGCGTTTCTCTCTTCCCCTCTCTGTTTCCCTCTCCCGTGCGCTGGCTCGCGCGCGTACTCCAAATGCCCGTGGACTTTTTTCGTCGTTCCGAAAAATACGAACCGTGGACGACAGAAGCTCTTGAAATATCCTTTTTTGATGCGCGATTTAAACGTTTCAGGGTCGCAGTTAGTTTAAAGGTATCAATTGCAGTACAACTTATCCGAATTGTTTCCTTTTGTCCACGATCTACGGATCTGCCGGTAATTCTTTCTTCGGGGAGGGAAGTTGTGATTCGCGATCGCGAAATGGCTCTGCCTGGCGCGCCGATGGGTTTTGGGGAAGCGGAGGAGAGTCGAGCACATCTATCGAGAGGAGAGAGCCGGGGCGAGCGAGAGAGGGAATACATTCCGCTTGGCTGGTCGGCTGGTCGGTTGGCCGGTCGGCGAGGGATAACGCGATGCAATGGAAATCAAGCGCAACCCCTTACCGCGGATTGGTATATACGAACCATCGCCCGATGGAAGCCATTATCTTGATATGCTGGCCGAGCATCGAACCGCTCTCCTCGTTCCGTAGCCGTATAATTAAAGTTGCCATCCGACGATCCGACGAGAGAGCCGATGATCCAGCGAGCTCTCTCTTCTCTGGTGCGCTTCTTCCTCGAAGATCGCATTTCGGAAGGGAAGGAGGGCCTTTTCTTTCGCGTCAGCCCAAACCTTCGATCCGGAAACGGAATCGAATCGCCTAGGCACTCGGATTTCATTGGATTTCGGTTGCCGGTGGTGTATTCTACCCGGGCACAGAACGGGGAAAAATAAACGGGGGAAGGAAGAAAGAAAGGGTGTCGCCTAATAGCGGCAAATTACGCCTTCTTACTTCTTCCGCGGACCGAGAAGAGGGTAAGAGCGGTGTAGAGCGGCTGCTGCCGCGGAGTAACTCTCTCGTTTTTATTTCCTCCGTTTCGTCCGCCTTTTATTTTTAAGTATTCCGCTCAAGAAAAACAGCCATTAGCGAGAGTTTTCGCTTTTCGCGCAAAACTTTTACTCCGTCCCGTAAATTCGCCCTTTCTTTCTCTCGCGGCGGCGGCAGCGCGAAGAAAGAGGGATGGCTAGAGAGAGACGGAGAGATGGAGAAAGACAGGCAAACAGCGAGCAAGAAAGAGAGAGAGAGAGAGAGAGAGAGAGGGGGTGGCGGTAGAGAAGCAGGGCAAGGGAGGACGAAACGAAACGGGCCGACTGGGCAAGGGGCGACAGGGGCAGAGAAAGGAGAAGGAGGAGAGAGGAAGAGAGAGAAGGGCGGGAGAAGGTGGAGGAAGAGGTTGGGAATGGGTTGGGTGGAAAACTCGAGCGAAACTCCAACTTTCGTCCGCATTTTTCATCGTCTATAAATTCTTATTTATATGCGACGCCATGTTTCCTTTCGATTAGAGCGCGCTCCCGAGCCTGCTAGCCGAGTTCCCAGAGATATCGAGGCAAATTTGTCAAAGTATTTTGCGGCGCGCGCGATCGCGAATCGACCGTCCGCAGCCGTTCGAGCGGGCGAACCAGCCAACGCACCGAAATTGCCAAAGTTGCGAATTTTCGCCGCTGTAAAATTAATGCGTCCTACTCTCTCTGTCTCTCCTCCGTCTCTCGCCCGCGTTGTCTCTGTGCTCGCGCCATCGCGCCGTGCCCGTTTCTCCGCGTAAGTGCGCGACCGTTCTGTTTCTCTCGATTTTCTTCGTGCTGCCCCCCGTCGCCGCGGCGTTCCCTCGCCATCAAACCACCGCCAGCACCGCCAACCCCCTCGTCCGCACCCTCGTTCTCGTCTCCTCGCCCTCGTACTCCTCGCCCTGCTCTCTCTCGCCCTCTTCTTCGCACTCTACCTCGCCCTCGCCCTCTCCGACCGCGTCTCTGAAGCGGACGAGAGGCGAACAGATAGGCGCATTTACGCCGACGAGCCAGGCTTACGTTCTCGTACGAGTGTATTTACGTAGAATTCGATAGTACGCTCGATGCGAGGCATCCCCGTACGAAGGGTACGGCAGGGCTATCGAATAGGTCATTAATCAAACCACACCCTCGCGAATAGGCACGGTATACCGGGCGTCTTTCGCGGAAAGGATTCACCGACGCTCAACTCGGCGCCAGCAACTCCCTGCATCCACCATCACCTCGCGCTACCGTTTCCCTCCCATCCACAACGGTCAAAACTTTTTCCTCGGCGCACTAATTTCCTAGAAGAAACGGGAAATTCGTATCGTTCGTATTCCCGTGTTGACAGAAACCGATAACGTAGATACTGTAGAATGGGCGAAAAGATTTCTTCAGTAGATTCTCATTCTTCTATTCAACGGGCTATCTTACGACATGAAATTAAAAGAGATGGCCCGCGCGTCTACGTATTTAGGATTTGACTCGATACTGTAGGGCCATGTACACCGCGCTTCGGATCGAATTTTGACAGACATTTTCGGGATTGAACCGTGTGAAAAGGATCGATCAAATCCGAGTCGAGGGAAAGAAACTTAGCAGCAGATATGCCGAGCTAATCCTAGGGAGCAAATGATTAATGCATAAATCGACTGTAAAACCTGTTCGGCTATACGGCATCCAATTATGGGGTACGGCAGCGGAAAGTCATATATCCAGGATCGAAGCCTCGCAGTGAATGGTACTCGGAACGATAGTAAGTGCAGTCTACTTGGTTCTCGCAGCGATGAAGTCTGCGAGAACCTTTGGGTGAGGCTGGTTACGGAAGAAATATCGCGTCTATAGGGTCGGCGTGAGGTAAAACTAGACGACCGTTCCGACGCGGTGGCCAGAAACCCGTACTCGATCCGCCTGAAAAGACTACGCAGAAAACATCCGAGTAATCTGCCCTCCGGATAACGAGCCAGCTGCTGCGATTACCCTTCGCTCGTACCGAGCAGATTTGCATCGACCGGCGCGGCGATAGCAATCTGAAGGGACAACCGCAATTTACCGAATGTCCTTGCCGAACGAATTCTAAGGATGCCAGGTAAGAGTTTTACCCGCGCCGTATCCTTGCCTTCTGTATTTCCAGTTGCTCCTCGCTTCTCTCGCTCTTCAACTTCGAGAACAAAGTCGCGCGAAATATCTGTAAATAAAGTTCGGGGAGATGGTAACTCGCGAAATATCGAACAGACGCTCGCCGACGCAACGCCGAGCAAAGTGAATTTCGAGATCTCGATCGCGGCAGCTCGCTAGACGTTAGAGTCGAGAAAGAGAGATAGAGGGACGGAGAGAGAGAAAGAGAGAGAGAGCAGAACCGAGCCATTCCTATTCCGGAGTAAATTAGAGGAGTCGCGTATCAAATGGCTTCTCCCCGGGCCTGCTAGTGCACTTCACGGTGGTAAATTTAGCGCGTGTTCTTCGCCAGAGTGGTTCTAGTAGGGTTGCGATCCCCCTAGGCCGCGCTCAGACGCCGCAGACACCGGAGAGAACAGCTTGTAAAATACTGTCCTCCTCGAGGCTCGCGAGAACTCGCCGTTTAAGGCGAGCCTGGATGAAAAACGAGGTCCGCCGAAAAGCATAGGAAGAACGCGGGGGGTGAGACTTCGCGGCGTACTCTGCTTACCGCGTGGAATAAGGGTAGGTGCACCGTCGCGTAGATAAGATAAGAAGAAAAACAGAACGGGACAGAACGAAATAAAATAAAATCGAGCGAGACGGTACGCGACGGAGGGAAATTCTGTCGGTCATATGCAAAGTTCTCGAACGAAAGGTCCGTAGCGACGCGTAGCCGCGTCACGGCGCCGCGGTGTCACGGTTGGGGTGATACGGTCTCTCGGAGGCGGGGAGGATTCGGCGAGAAAGAAGTCCCGCGACTCCGATTGCGCTGCAGGGAACGCGAGGGGCGGCTTTCGAATTAGCGTATTTGAAACTTGGTATACACCGCTCGATGGCGCGGCACAGTTGCCAAGTGACGTATTATAATATTTCATCCCCGTCCTCCGCGAGGCACGCACACCGGTCCGACGGAGCAGCGTCGGAGCGACGGAGCGTCGCGTCGGAGCGCGCGCGAGCGCTCGCTCGGATAGGCTGCTCCACCCCTTCGCGCGTTATACGCCGCGCACCGTACCGACGGCGTTTTACGTCTCTCTCCCGCCTACGCAGACAGTAAGCACGCGTACGTACGAGTAATATCGTTAATTTGTATGTGTTTGAGTTCCAAGGGGGAGCAGAACCACCCTAATATATTCACGTGCGCGAATAGGATGTACAGTCGGTGCAAAATGCATCCGCCACCGCCGTCACCATCGCAGACCTCTCCTCTCTCTCTCTCTCTCTCTCTCTCCTCTCTTGCTCACTCTCTCTCCCCCCTCGTTCTCTCGTCCTCGCCTTTGCGTGCTCCTGGTGGAGGAAGGCCTCCCTTCTCTGCCCTCCTCTGCTCGGCCTTCGACCTCGCGTCTCTTCCCGTTCGTTGACGGAGAAATTTCGGCGTACCTGGAAATATTATTTCGTCCATCTCTCCTCTCCTCGGTCTACGAAAAATTCCGAGCCGGCCACTTTGTCCGCTCTCGCCCCTGCCAACCTCGAAAGGGGTGAGTTTCGACTCCGGAGGAATTGCTGGCCGTGGGTGCCATGGTTTTCTCCGCGATAACGGAATTCCGTGTTCGAAGAAAGCCGCGGCGGTCTCGGTGTACCGGGTGGGAGACAAGCGGGTTGCGGGTGCGGGTGGTAAGGTCTACCGCCGATGCTCGAGTCGCAGACAAGAACGTATCTTTCACCGCGGACGGACGGACGCGGCGGAGAACGATGCGCCTTCGATCGATAGCGCGGCAAGTTTCGAGGCGCTAAGCGAATGCGGCGTGCCAATTTTCGACCACGTTTCCCTCCTCGCGTTTTTCCCACGTTTTGCTAAACGAGTTACTCCGCGGCCACGAGCCACGCGCGATCCCAAAGCTACCGTGTTGCACCGTTTTTCTTCGGCTCCCGTCAGCTGTTCCTCGTTCCACGCCCCGGCACGTCCGCCTTTCCTCCCTCCCATCCTCCGAATCGCATTCTTATCGCGAGAAGAAAATCTCTACGTTCCCGGGTCTCGAAAGCAGAAACCTTGGTTAAATGCTTAGTTGCCGCGGCTCCGATAAATCCTTGCCGAAAAAAGTGGGAGACGAGCAACGTGGCGGGAGTCCTTGGAGGAAACAACGCGTCGAATAAGGGCCATAATATATAACTGCCATAATCAAGTGCCGCTAGGTTCGAAAAAATTAAAATATATGGAGACTATCGATACAGATCTTTCGACTTACTAAAAGTCTCGGACAAAGAAATATTTCTACGTGGCTCCTGTTACTCGCAGCCGACGGAACATTTCTATTTTGCATGCAAATCCGCAGTCTATTTATCGCACTTTCAAGATTTCATGACACTCGGTGGCCTGATTTCGACGAGCGTTATTTTGTCGTCGAGAAGGTGACTATCTTGTTCGGAATCGCGACGTTAGCGGGCGTTTGGTCGCGACTCGCAACAGGCTCCTCCGCGGCGTTGTGTCGGCTGGCATCGACGCGACGCCGCGATGGTACGTAGTAGTAGGTTAGGAGGCGACGAGTTAAGGCTGGTAAGGGTTGCGAAAGAGGCGATCCTGACGATCGTCGACGAAGCGGGCGGAAGGTGGCGTTCGAGAATAGCCGAGGAGGAGCGCGAGGCGGATTGGGTGGGTCGGCGGGTAGTGCACGAGGGGATGAGAGAACTCGGAGGGTCGGGGTGGTACCAAACACTGCTCGCTAGCTCGCTAGCTCGCGTACTATTGTGTATACTATTGTTCTGGTTGGCTAATATCCAAGATGGCCGACCAGTTATACTCGCTTCCGCGGTGTGCGTGTCCTCTCGGCGTACACGCGCGCGTACCCGTACACGTGTAGGAACGGTAGAGAGCAGCTCGGCCGCGGCGGGGGCGGAGGTATGCGCGCCGGAGCGCTCAAGTAACGCATAGGCATACGCGCGCACCGCTCCGCACCGTATTTGTGTACGGGGAATTCAGTGTACCGAGCAATGCACGGAGCGATGCATATATACGCGTGAGATAATAGCCATTGGCGGAGCCTTAGTCTCCTCGAGGTATATCGATCTGGCGTCGTTGCCGAACACCGAAGACTTCCTGTTGCGGCGGGTACCGACGTCGGGACGTCTCGAACGCGACCATCCTCGCCGTTACCGCATGTTTTGCGACTGGCGATCCGCGACCGGCGACCGACAGCGCGGCCGTCTGCCGCACCGTTCCCCGTTGCTCGCCCCCTCGTATTCCGCCGTTATCGTTACCGTTACCATTCCCGTTCCCGTTACCGTTATCGTTATCGTTACCGTTCCCGTCCGCGTCCGCTTCCTCCTCCTGCGCGCCTCCGCTCCAAGGACACCGGAAAACGCGACAAGAAGGGGAAAAGATCGAAATTGACCGCCCTCCGCGTTACCCTTGTTATCGACGCGACTTTCCTCGCGAGCCTCGCGAATGTCCTTTCGAGTCCTCCGAGCAGATTCTCTGGAGAGAAGGGACAGGACACAGAAGAGCCGGAGGGGCGCGTCTTCGTTTCGACGCCTAGGCTTTCCTCATTTCGCGGAAGGAACGATTACCGCGCAGACTCTTGGTTGCTCGTCGATGTAAATTATTATCCAAGTTTTTCATCGTCGAAACCTCCTTCGTCGCCTGGATAAAACTCGAGCTCTCTCGTTCTCGTCCTTTTTCACCGCTCCCCCTTCGTTCACCCCTCGCCCCTCGCTCCGGCAAGCTCCCCCCTCATTTCGCCCCGTGGTTCCCTCCCCGTTCCACCTCCGCCTCTTTTCTCCATTCCACCTCCTCCTCCGCCTCCCTTCCTCTCCACCTCCAACGATTCCTCTTTTTTCTCGGTCCCCCGCACGCACTCTCCATTCGCACGGCCGCGTAGACGCCGGCATAAAATGTAGATTAATATAAATATTCATAAACACCATAAAGTTTATGTCTCGGTAGCGGGAGCGGGAATGAGGGTGAGGAACGAGCGGCGCGTTTCGCTCGTCGTAAAACCACCCCAACTACCTTTGCTCGCCTCCGCCTACTCTCCCGCTCTCCGTCTCTCTCTCTCTTCCCCTCTTCCTCTGCTTCTCTATCTCTGTCACGACGCCTCGCCGCCACACCGTGAAAAGATCCGCGGAAAAAGGGAGGAAGAAGGAGAGAGAGAGAGAGAGGGAGCGGGGAGAGGAGAAAGGAAACTGCGATGCAGCCCCGCGACTTCGTTCGTTTAACCTTCGAAGGAGCCGCGAGGGTGTCAGCGCGAGACTGCCGAGACTCGTTGCCCCCACAGGTCGACTTCCTACGGTGCTAAAAAAAATCGTCCGAAATTTGTCCGCGGATATGGTCGCCGCGATCGAGACGTGCGGAAAATTCTCCTCCGTTCTGTACCGGGGATGAATTGCACCGCGGTCCGTTTGATCTCGTCGAATAACGTTTCCCGGCGACTTCTCGAAAAGTCGGGAACGACGATCGGACTCTACGCGCGCTCGGAACGACGAGGGACGGAAGCCGCCGCGCCGTCGAAAAAGGAGGAAAACGCGAGGGCGGGGGGCAGAGGGCAGAGGGCGGAGAGGAGGGTGTGTGTGCGGGGCCGTTTGCGATTCAGCTTTGAGCAGCGTTGCATGATCGCGACACGCGTGCCCTTATAATTAATGAATTAATGGTCGACTAACGCGATCCTCGACGGAAGCGTGGCATTTTTAATTTTACGACCACGCGACCTAGGCCGCACCGCGCCGCGCCACGCCGAGCCGAGCCGGTGCTTTGCCTCGGCTGGCGTGTTGTGATTTTTATCGGGCAATTAACGCGACCGTACACGTGTTGCGCCAACGTTTACGCCTCGTTGACCGGTCGTCGACAATTAAAACGAACCCGAAGAAGCGGGATATCGCCCGTGAGCGCGCGTGTCGCCCCGACAGGCCTCGGTACGCTCGTTGTCTTCGGCGACACACAGGTGGGAATCTCCGGACGCGTTCCCGATCGAAATCGCGTCAGCGTCCGGATCAAAGCAGCCGCCGGGGCTGCCGTTAAACAAAAACGTTAATTATTTCGGAACACTTTGTCGACTCGGCCCACTTCAGACGGGTTTTTGTCGGGCCGCGTTATGACGCTAGGAAAGAAACGCTCGAAAAACCGTGGACGCTCGCGCGATAGGAAGACCGGATGAAACGCGGCGAAGAAGGACGACAAAAACCGCTGTCCTCGCGGTTATCTAGCTTCGGTTATCCCGATTCGGTTGATACGGTTCACCGCCGCGTCGAGATCGTTTCGAACGGGAACGGTCTTCCGGCAGATTTGCCATACGATTCGTGCGATTCGTGCGATCCGTGCGAAGGGGAGAATGGCGGAGACAGAGCCGAGAGCGGAGCGGAGCGGGCGCGAGTCGAACGTGTCGCGAGCTCCATCGAAACTAAACCGAAACGGTCGCGATAATCCTCCGACTCGCGCGGTATACGCGTATCATCGCTCCGCAGCGACATGTCACCGGCATTATCTAATTCGGAGAGCAAATTCGACACCCGATACGGTATTGTCGATTCGTTATCGCGCGCACACCACTCGTTTCTTTTCGCGCGAGTAGACCGTCCGCGCGCTCGTCGCTCGATTTCGTCGAAAGAGAATTCTCTCTCGTCGTCCTCTTTCTCTGTTTCCTGTTCTCTGTTTCTCTCGTAAGCGACACACGCTAACGGTTACCTGGAAGACGGCTAAAAGGGACAGGTATTTATAATTGAGCGAAACACTTTCAGGCGACGTGAAAAAGACGGAATTGAATATCGGCTGCAATATTAAGGAATTTGAATGCATCCATGTCCAAGGAATGTGGGTCAGTCCTATAAGTAAATGGTACCACGATGAAATGCTATTTATTAACTGGTCAATTTAAATATGTTACTTTGTCGTGTCGTTCGCAAAGCTGTCATTGATTAAATGTCAGCCGGCCGAATAAAAATTGCAATTGTAATACGCTCGGTCGATGTGTTTCGCGATGTTTAACTTTCGAACTTAACGACGCATTCTATTCTTCGAAATTATTTACTATTCGAAACGATTGTTCGGCATGCCGGCATTGCTCGTCGACGGTTGTTTGATAACTCCTGTTTAATCGATGCTTCCTACCGATCGAAGCCGGCGAGACGACGCGACCTTCGGCTTCGAAACAACGTGTAACGATGTAACCACGCGTACATGTAGAACTCGTTCCTCAAAAACATACGCCATCGCGGGATACGTTTTATCTCGGTTCCAGAGATCAGCTGTGAAATAGTCATTTGCTCGAGGAGTGACGAAGATATGAATATTCCAAAGAACGAAATAGACAGCGCGGATGAGAATGGATATGCTACCCGATAATATTTTAACGAGGATCGTCAGCTGTTCGCAACAATGCAAACATGTTAATACTCCGTCCCCCAAGCGCGAGAGAAAGTCAAAAAAGTTTTTTTTACATTTTACCCATTCCAAATGGATGGAACGTCGAAATTGGCAAACGTTATTCACAAATCTGTGATTGTAAGGAAAAGATTTATGTATTTGTCAGAAAAAAAGTCACGAAAACAAATTCGGAAGACTCAAAAAATAGTGCAATTTACTTGATGTTCTATGTTAAGAACTAGTGATCAATAGACTGCGGATGTTCATGCAATTTGCAATTTTTGTAAACGAATTTTAAGAAAGCGGGACCAAAGAAAATCCTATTTTTATTGATAATAGCATTTTTAAATCCAAAATAATTAAAAGTCGTACTAAGTTCTTTCGTATTTCATATCCTAGCAATTTTTTGGAAATCTTCGAGAGCTATAATTGCTTAAAGATCCGCAGTCTAGTGATCAAAATTTTAGATGGCAATATCTCGAAAGTGAAAGTATGTGACCAGCGACGTTCTTCCTTAGAACCACAGAAATTAGCCTGGGAAATAAAGAAAATTATTGGTAGAGGTCCGGGGCGTTGGAAAAAGACGCTCGTCGTTCGGTAGCAACTGTTGCTTCCGCATCTTGACTCGATCGAGCGACCAGAGCGTAACCGCAGATCGTCGTGGTGGTTGTTTTCGTCGATTATCCATGCACGTGGCAGCGGGAACGACATCGAGATTTCGGGGTGTCTGTCCGTGGAAGGCCGGAAACGCGAACGGGTAAGTGGAAAGAGCGAAGTTCGAGGGTGAGAGTGTCGGGCGCGAGAAGGAGAGGGAAACGAGAACCGGAGAGAACGCGAGATAAAGGGAAAGGGTGTGGGGACGCATCCGCAGGAAAATCGCAACTCCGCGGAATGTCGGTTTCGACGGTCGAGGACCAACGGGGGTGCGGGGCAACGGGGTGCTGAAGCGAATCGAGAGCAACGGGCGTCGTCGCGTCGAAAGGGTGGAAATCTGGCACGCGCCAAACTTGCCTCGCGTTTACCGAGAAATTAAAACGCTCGCGCCAACCCCTTTGTTCGACTGTCGCCGCGGACGTTTTTCGAGATGCTCGGCTCGGCTCGGTCCGACTGCGATTTCCCACTCGCGATTTTCCTCGCGAATTACCAATTTCCCTCTCCCACGCGAACTCTTCGAGAATCCAGTCAGCGACAAAACAAGTAGAGTACTGCAGAGGAATGGAAAGGAAATTGGTCAGGACGATCGGTATTTGTCTACAGCTGGTGACACTATGCCATCCAGTAAGAAGAGATGAGCGCACATCATACAAATGAATCTTAATTCTTGTGTAAAAGAAACAGGAAGAGGGAGAAAGCACGTGGCGGATTTCGCGCGCGAAAACACTCGACGAGGCGGGAACACGGTCCGACGGCCGATGATTTTCGATGATGATTTGCGTGAATGCTCGCGGCGGCGGCAAATCCTTTTTCGAGGTAGGCGTGAGCGTTGACGAGCGTCAGAGAGGGAGGAGAGAGGGTGGAGAGACGAGGAGAGGCGAGAGGTGCGGGGCGAGCGAGGGCAACGAGGCCGCATAATCCGGCCGCAAAATCCGGAAGCGTTTAACATAATTAGGTATCGGGTGTCGAGTATCGGGTGTCGGGGGCGTAGAGAGAGAGAAAGAGAGCCTGCCAGAGAATCAGAGGGTTGACGGGGTGAGGTGCGGTGAGGCCGATCGGGCGTCGAGAGGGACGAGAGGGGTGAGTGAGGTGGCGAGGTGGACGAGAGGGACGAGAGGGACGAGCGCCAGGGGGCGAGAGGAGTCGAGGACGAGGACGAGAACGAGGATGGAGGAGATCGAGGAGGTGGAGAGGCCAGGCCGATGCCGATGCCGCGCAGGAGAGGCGAGAGATACAGAGGGTCGAGCGAGGGCGACACGCTTCGCGTTCTGCGAAACAGACGATAGAGAGAACAGAGGACGAAAACCGAGCGCTGAAACTAGAGGAGAGGAGAGAGAGCCGGTGAAAGATGAACAAGGTTCGCACGCTTATGCTGGACAGTGGCCACCGCCGAGGGAAAAAGAGACCGAGCGATCGGCCTAACCGAGAAGAGAACAGAACCGAGCCAGCACGGTATCGCCCGTATTGCGATACGTGTGCCGGCTGGGTTAATCGTTAGCACGTTGTCGCGGTAAAACAGTTTGGCATTTTAGCCCGTTTGCCAGTCCCCCGCGCAGTCAAAGCTTCTGGTGCCCGTGACGGCGCGCGCGAATCTACCGCGAAACTACCGCAAAACGCGTCGATTTCCTCGCGCGGACTATAATTCAGTGATTTTGCACGAACACCCACTTGCGGGCGTACGATCGAGAGCGAAAGAAACTATTTGTAAAGGTATCGTGTTCGCGCGGTGAGACGAATCGTTCGATGTACCAGGCCGTTCTTGCTCCGATGCTCTCTGCTCTCTGCTCCATGCCGGATGCTGCACGATGGACGCGCTCCGTCGCATCGGCCGTGGCGGCTTCGAACGTTCCTTTTTTGCGGGCAATTCGCCGCAAATGACGGCCAATTACGGCGTTCCCCGATAGGCGTCGAAATCGCCGGCTCGCCGCGCGCGCTCCACCGCGACCAATGAAATAAATAAAGTGCGACCGGGGGAAAAACGGTCCTGGAAATAGCGCGACTCTCGCGAGGTTTTTCGCGCGCGAGGCGCGAATAAAATAAAAGGGTTTATCGGCCGCTATAATCCGGCCGTTTTACCCGGGCTAGCGATCGCGAACGATGAACTACGGGCTCGCTTCCGGATAAAAATCATCGAGCCTCCGATGAGCCCCGCTAAACCACCGGAAACTACCGACCGAGGAAAACGGAGACGTTTAAACCGCGGCCAATATGGAACACAGTCCGATGTTTTTTCTTTTACGCAATTTGATTTTATAATTGAGCCTTGGGAGATCCGACGTGGTCTATTTCTCCGAGAAACGGCCAGGAGAACTCCCGCTTGTTCGTTATTCGTGGAACGTGGTTGTACGTGCGCCTGTGAAAAGAATTGTTTACACTAGTTTGCGCAAAACCTTTCAAGTTTTGAGCAGAATAGAATTTTAAGAAGAATGGAATAACGTTTACGTTTAAGAGATTCAGCGTGGAATATTCATGGCGAACCCGACTCGGAATTATACGGCAGGGCTATACGACAATTCCCAGAAATGGTTCTGTTTGAAAGCAGTTCGAAATCTTGGAACCGGCGCGGCGTCGAAACGAACAAATTTCGATGGGTCCTGGACCACTGGTAATCCCCGGCTCCCTTTTCGTTTTCTGTTTGGCTCGTGAGGATGGGGGGCGAGGGTGGGGAGCAGACGCGAACATTGAAAAGACGGTCGAAGATAGACAATGGCCGTGTATCATCGGCGGAGCGTCGTTAGCGATCTCGCGTGTGTGCAGATACACTTGGATACGCGAGACGACGTTGTATCGAGTGGGTTCGAGTGGGAGTGGGAGTGCGGGAGAGCTGCGTCTCCTTTTCGGGCTGCGATCTGCTTCGAAACGGGCGAGAAGTCACGGGACAAAACCTGGCTTCGACGCATTGTTTCGTTGTTTTCAATGGCGCGTGCACAATGCGAGCCGATGCGCGGATGGCGAAGTTGCATCCATCGGACGTGCGCGCATTCGTTCCCCGGTCGGCCTCTCGTATCAAGCAACGTGTGTTTGCTCGTTCGTCGGCCGTTCGCTTGCTCGTTCGTTCGCTCGCGTTCGTTCGGCTCGTTTTCGTATCGTCTATTCTCGAAGGTTTACCCTCCCTTTCGACATCGGCTACGCCAGTTCTCTCCCCTGTTCCTCTTTTCCTCTCTCTCTCTCTTCCTCCTCTTTCTTCTCTTTCCTGTTTCCTCTTGCTCTCCATCCTTTGGCTTTCGTTTTATGAAACGCGAGAGAACGAAGGGTACCGGTTCTCCTCTCTCCTCTTGCGCATCGCACAGAAACCTACCAATAGATACGGCCGTTCCATTACAAGTTGTTAATGAGACAGCTCTGTTATACGCGCCCTCCCCTTCCGCTATCGTCCGACATTGTCGGATCGATGTGTATCGGCCATTGTCTCCCGCGGATAATAATATCTGGGTAACGACCGAGCACGAGTCCGAAAGAATCCTTCTTTGCACCGGTCCCAAGCAGTTTCCTGCCGTTTTCTGCCGTTTCGTTTTCTGTCCGCCGGCAGCGATCGCCTCGAGTTGCCAAGTCGAACAGCCGTCCGACGGACGATGAACGAGAATCGACGCGCGATGTCCGATACCCCGTCCGTCGTTCTCGATCGATTCGTCTTTCGAAACGCTCGAAAGGAACGGAAGCGCTGGACCGGAAGATATTACCGAATAGGCGCGCCCCGCGGGAAACGGAAATACCGTAACGGAACGGAACGAAACGACGAGAAAAGGTCTGGATCGAATTCGAACTAGGTCTGGGTTAATTCGATGGAAACGAGACCCGAATCGGCAATCGTCGCTAAACTTGAACCGTTTCGAGTTCGCAAGTATTTCGCGCACGGATTCCGCTAAATATTCTACGATGGACGACTCGATATCCGTTAGCCGGCGCGCACAGTCGATTACGATCGAGTTCGCGGGTATCGATCGAATCGTTTCGAAAACGTTTAAGTACCTATCGCGTTGGTTTCGCTGGAATCGAATTACCTGGAAATACTATCGGCGTCGACGCCGATACGCCTGTACTTTTGCGATTATTAACGATTCGGATCCGCTCGTTCCTCGTCGCTCTCGCACTCGCAAATCGGAATCGTTCGACCACGCTCCTACGCTCTCCGGCGCGTTGTCGGTCAAGCTTTCAAGTTGGCCGTCGCGATTTGATCGAATCCCGTCTCTCCCGGGATTCCGACTTTTCGAATCCCAGCCTCGGAAAAACCTTCACGTTAAGTGGGATTAAAAGCAAAAACCGTTCCGCGCACAAGCAGAATTTCGACGACTTTGCTGCCCCTGCCGGTCGTCGGTCGATAGTTGCCATTCGTTTGCGAATGTTACAGCGCAAACGTCCGATTTATTATTTACCGATTCTGTCTAGAACGTATAAATACCGGCAACAAAGTAGATTGTCAAGCAGCGAATCGATTCCAACCTTCGGATTTCAACGGAGGATTGCTCGTCGCTGACACGACCCACCAAAATACTCCCGAAAACTCGTATCAATTAAACCACTGTACGATTCATTTAATATTAATAGACATGCTGGTCTTTTTCAACAAGTTGCATAATTTAAATGAAGTCGTGTGGAAATGAATCCGATATCTGCGAATCAATTTTTTTTAGATGGACTGGAAAAATATCGACTGGATTTTTCGCTCGACGTATCGCCGGGCTTGGAAAGATCGAGGATCGAGGGGGACTGATGCGAGTTCTCTTTGAGGAGATCGCAGGGATCACGGTGGCGCTTCCTGTAGGAGTCGGGGTTGTTCTCTGATCGCGAGGTGGTCGGCAACCCTTCGGTCGCGATGTCCAGGCCGAGGTACGCGTTCGTGCGTGCCCACCGGAATTGCTTTGCATACCATTTCGCGCAATCGCGAGATCTTAATATCGGCTGTAATTTAGAGCGGTGTTCCACCCCTCGACGCCTCCGTTTGCATTATTCCGCGTCCCTAGACGCATCCCCTGCTGGCCACGTCCCACGTCCCTCCCCCCCAGTTGCACTCCGCTCCACTCCGCTTCGATTTCACCGCCTCGTTTCGCTCGAACCATTTATCCGACACACGCGCCTACTTTCCACCGTATCACCGGCCTCCATGAATCTTATTTTCATAGCGCGTAGTCCGCCCCCGATATCGCGATCTCTGCCTTTCTCTCTCCCCTTTTCCGCGGATTCAGCGCCGCGCACGTAAATTACACCCGATCGCCGTGCTCCAAGACGCCGATTCGACGATCTCGAACGATCGACGGTTTTAACGAACGCGGCAATCAACGATTCGCTTTCCAGGAAAGCACGAGTTAACGCGAAAATGTCGGGTGCTGTCGGGAACTGACGACATTTTCCGTAAAGTTCTCGGCCACTTCTAATTGTCTGATTCCGTTTCTACAAAAGTATCGTTCGCGATGGTGAAACACTATCGACCCATCCTCTGCATCGTGTACAGGACAAGCCCTGGTATATCGATCCGCATAAATAAAAATCTGGGCAGCTAGATTTTGAATAATTGAAAGCTGAATATGCTAAACTCTACACTTATTTGCAATCCTGTTCATATCAACATACTGTTCCTACACGACGGTGGTACGTCCAAGAACTTCGGACCGCAGTGAGTTGAGGTCGCAGCAGGACCTCCAGTATCTCTCTGGTTAGCTCTCGGATTATCCACCGAGAAGCAAGACAAAAATTCCTCGGGAGAGCGTTTCCTCCGACCAAGAGACGCGTGAAAAGTTTGAGGGACCGTGGAACTCGGAGATCATGAGAACAGAGAAAAATAGAGAGGGGAGTAGAGCGGTCGCCGTGTCGCAGGAAACGACGATATCCTCTTTAGCTTTAAACGCGTAACCGTCGAGTGTTGGGTTCTCTTAACCCGCTTCGGCTCGGTGCGGCCGTAGAGTGAGACGCGCGAGGGGTTTGCAAGGGGGTTGCAAGAGGGATGCGCGAAGATGGAGACAGCGGTGCGAGAGGTCGGGGGGGGGGGGTAAGGCAAGGGAAGGGTAAGTCGCGGCAGTAGGGAAGGAAGGAAGGACGGAAGGAAGGAAGGAAGGGAGTGAGAGCGAGTCGGGTAGTTGGCGTATCCGAAGCAACCAAGCGGCCGTCCGTATTTTTATATAAAATACTCGCGCGAGTCTCTTCCCTTCTCTTGGCTCTCTTCTCTCGCACCACCGCCGCGCCGCCACCAGCCGCAACCACCCCGCAAACCACCCAGCAACCGCCCCGCGAGCACACCCCGCAAGCATCCGCGCCTCGTCGTCGGGTACGCCCGGTGCATTCAGGCATTTACATCAAGAGACTGCGCGACGATGATAATTAGTATATAAGAGGGTGGTTGAAACGCGAAACCCCTAGACCACGCTGTACTGACTTCTGTAGACCACTAGAGGGAGGTTTACCCTGTCCTGTCCCTCTGCCGCTATCCGTCGCGCAGCCACGAGAATAAAAAGACGCGTAGGCACGTACGTATACTTAAACGTACACGTGCCCATGCCCGTGTATCCTCCATTCTCCGAGTTCCGTTGCATCTACCTCCTCCACCTCCTCCACCTACTCTTCCGCCCACCGACACTTTTTCTTCTCCTCTCTACCGCGTTCCCTCCGACCCTTTCACCCCTTCCCCTTTCCCCTCTCCTCTGTCTCTCTCCTTTTTGTTGCTTCTCTCGCATCGAATCTTCTTCCGCAATTTTCGCAGACCGAACTCGCGATCCGCGTATCGTCTGTTCGGTCTCGAGCAGACCGAACGTGAGATATTTATTTAGACACGGTCCGCTGCAATAACCCGAAACACTCGACGCGACGCAACGCGATGGTCCCAGAGTTTGGGTGTCATCGGACATCACTTCGGGACCATCTCGAGAGCGAACCACGAACCATTGACAGGGCAATCTTTGTATAAGCCATAAGCAACACTTTAGTTTCCGTATCGTTTTCCCATATCATTCGCACCTACGATCAAAAGGCACCATCCACTCACCAATAGAAATCACTTTGTCATCCCCATCCATTTTTAAGTTAACCAATAAGGAAAGACGCCGAGTCGACCTTATACAGAACACGACACGAAAAATCAGATCACGAAAATCGCTCGAACCGAAACATTTACTTTTACCTCGAACCTCATCGTCTTATTGTATCTTGTTAAGTTTTAAAACATTGTCAAAGCCCTGAGTATCGTCGCGAGCAAGCGGAACGGGACTTACGACCCCGCGAAGTTCGGTATACGGACTTGCGGTATTTCGGACGCTTCATCGTCATTACGATTAATTAACGCTCTCAGGTTTTTCGGCGATCGTACGTACGGATAGACCTATCCCGGCGATGGAACGGAATCGATTTTCCTTGGCGAAGGCGTTGCCATAACTCGCGAGAGTTGTTCGCGGGTTGTTGGATCCGGGAAGGAAGCGAGAGGATCGATAGCTGGTGGTTTTCTCCGCGGGCCGTATCGTCTACGGTTCCGCGGGGTTGCTTAACCGACAGAAGAGGCTCGAAGTAGCACGAACGAGCGTAGGGCAGGCACCAGTCGGGGGTGGCTGGCAGTCCGGGTAGGATGGCAAAGGAATCGTAGGAGCCCTGCAGGAACTAGGAACTCTGTAGGATCGGACGGCGCGGCGATCGGGCACGTCGGCCCACTACCTTCCAGCTTTCTTCCTCGCCCAGGGAGACTAACGGGAAAATAATACCCCGTTGATTGGCAATTTAGCCTGAGATTGCAGCGGCAAGAAACTCCTCGAGAAGAGCGAAAAAACGAGTCGAGGGACGACGGAAAGCGAGAGAAAAGAAGGGCAAACGTCGACGGGGCAACGCGGCCAAAGGGAGGAAACTGGTAGATCGAGACCGTTTCCTGGCTATCACCGTTCTCTCCGCTTTCCGTCTCTCTCTTCCTCTCTGGCTCTCTCTCTCTCTCTCTCTTTTTCACCCTCCCGCTGTTTCTCTCTACCTCCGGCCGATCCTCCCGTTTTTAAATACCAGCCCGTCCCTTTGAATTTACTTTACTCGATTAGGGTGTATTTTAACTCGACTTTATTGCCGGTCGTACACTGGTAATCTCGGCGCCGCTCGTTGATTCCCGGAGAAACGCGGAACGACGCTCGGAAACGAACCGGAGGGCTGAAACTCTGAAACAGTCGTAAGATTATAGAGCACCCCTCGATCTTTCGCGTTTCTCAAAAATCATTTTGTACAAACGACGAGCTCGTTCTGTTTTCGTACCGTGTTCCCGGACGCGGGAAATCATACGAAAGATTGCTCGCGAACGAGCCGCGCATTTGTTCAATCGATGAATTCCACGAAATATAAATACGGATAAATTGATGAAATTGTGTACATTCATTTTTGAAAATTCTTTCAATTTCTGTCGTTCAACGGTGTTAAGCCCAATTATCGAGGAAATTTATTTTAAATGGAAAAATTTGGGCACCGGAAAAACCTCTCTCTGTAAAAATTCTTTTTGTGAAACAATTCGGAAAGTGGGTTTGGCTCTCTTGAACGTTTCAAATAATAATCCCGAAAGAAATTAATAGATCACATTGCGCGGAGTGAATTGACGGTTCACGATTAGAATTGATATTTCCAAGGCCGATGAACAATCATCGTAGGTGGATGGCATCGCATTCGCAAAATAGATCCTGATGGATCCTTTCCTTGGAGGCGTCGTTTCTTGAAGAAGAATTGAGGAAGAATCGCGCAGCTGTTTGTGCAGAAGATTTTCGAGTTTTCGCACGGCTCGGCCAGCTGCTTGCGAATGGAGGACGCGTTTGCATGGGAAGGGTGGAAGAATCGCGGCAGTCTGAGATCGCGGGAGGTCGGGATCCTCGGGATTGGCTCGTTTATTAGAGTCCCGGTTCCATTTGTTCCTTGTCGGGCGACAGCGCTCGAAAATTTCGGGGCTAATTCACGCGCTTTAATCGCTCGGCTCATTTGACGCGGCGCATGAAAAACGGCTGCCGATAAATTTTGACAGTATTCTGTCCATTGCATTGCAATAATACCGGACCATATATTAGGGTGGTCGCGGGACGATGTCCATCGCGGGCGAGGGTGGTCGAGGGGAGGGCAACGGGTGTCCGAGGGGTGGCGATCCACGGTGGCAGGAGGAGAGAGGACGGGGGCCTGGCCAAGGGGGTGGGTCGCTGGCTTTCGTATAGTTTGCCGGTAACATATTACGAATTAATACCAACTGCTCCGGTGAAATATTACTGCAAAATACTGACCGTTATTTGCGCTCGCGAGCGCGCGAGAACGCGCGTGCTGCTGCCATCGGTTTGTGAGCGTTCGCGGGAGCAGTCACACCGCTCACGAACCAATTGCCTCGGATGAGAGCATTTTCGTCGCTGTTCAGAGATTGTCTCGCAGTCCAAAGTCCAAGGCGAAGACGAAGGCATCGTCGATAGCGAATCGAAGTAGAAACGTCCGGCAAGAAATAATACTCCGACAATGGAGTCAGCAACGAAGTTTCCCCTTTCAGAAGGGAGTCGTTCTCGAGACGCGAGACCGTGGAAAAAGCCAGCGTTCCCATAATCGTCGTTTCTTTGTTCGTCGAGGAAACGCGGCATTTCGCTACGTAAATTCCAGCGGATTCCTAGAGAAATCTTTATTCCGTCGTAAGCTGTGTATTCCGGTGCGATAAACGAGTCTCGTAAACGTCGGCGTAATAGAAAAACGCGTGCCCGGAGAAAGCAAAATTAGAGGTTCGGCATCGATCGCGGGAAAGTTCACAGGATAGCAGAGGCGAGCTCTCTTGCCTCGAGATCCACCACGCCGGGATCTCGAAACTGTCGCGAACGTTTACTTTCAATTTCGTGCGGGAACGGACTAGCTCCAGGATTCGCGTTAACGACGCCGACGGGAACGCGCGGTTGCCCGACGCCCGACGCCGAGCTACGTAGCCTTCGCCGCCCGAGGAACGATAATGTTCCGTGAGCGCGAGCATAAATCGACGAAAAATCGGTGGAAGGCTACTCCAATTAAGAACGTATCCCTCGCGCGTCGGGTCTGGGTCTTTCCTCTGTTCCCTGCCTGCCGGCCTCCTCGAGATCAAATTCTCCCGGGCACACCTACGGGTACGCTAATGACTTTCGATGCGCGTTTAATTGGCGCGGGAAACGAAAAAAGGAGGAATGGAAAATAAGAAACGAGGGTGGAAGGCGCACGGACCGGAGCCAGAATCGCTTAGGCTTAATCAATCCGCTCGTTACGGGCCCGCGCCCCCGCAATCCCCTCGGTCCCTTCAGTCCCCTCACCATCCACGGTCCCTCGTCCCACCGCCCGATTGAATAACTAACGATTTTCACGCGAGTCTCGTTAAAAATGCTTTTACCCTGATCACCGTAAGCTTTTTTTCGGCCGAGCCGATACCGCGGCGACCCTCCACACCACCCTCACTCTCTCCCTCTCTCTCGCACAGTCGGGAATCGCGTTCACCGCGGCAACCGGTAACCGGCAACCTACGATCCCAAGCATTCCATCTATTAGCATCGTTAATTCGATCGCGCCTCGTTCGCCGCACGATCTCGCCTTTCCGAGGCTCTTGCGAATCCATCGGCTCGATTTCTTTAATATACCTTCGTATAACGTTAACGGTTTTGTCAACTACCCTAACCACTCCAACCCCGATGCCAACTTACTCCTCGTGCACTCGATCCGTTTGTCCTGGGCCCGGCCGTCCCTCCCACTTTCGATTTAAGTCGACGAAAGGCGCATTGGAATATACCGCAACCAGAATTTATGTTTGAAATTTTTATATAGGACAAAGATTCGTTGTCTCGTTGGGCCTAGTGTCATTAGCAGCATTGGTATCTTTCAGCTGGTGCATTGCAAATGGGCTGAATTACCCTCGCATCAGTACGATTTGTAAAGTTCATTGGAGTTCATTTGAAAAAAGTTGACTTTCCGACTCGATCCATGTCCCGTTACAATTTCATCTGCTCCTGTTTCGTGACCCGCACCCTGTCCGACGGATGGTCGAGAGTAAGACCTTTTCAGGAACGAAGAAAGTAATTGCGGAACGCGGAGATTAGGCGAGCTGCGTGTTTCTGGTGATTTGTTGTGACCGTGGAGCGGTGTTTGGTGGCGTCCGAATAATGGAGACCCTTGGTTCCGTCGCGTTCCGCGGTCTTGTTAGGGGTGTGGGCGCGAACGACGGCGCGGCGCGGCAACGAAATCGGAAATGCCGAATGCGAACCGCAATCCGCGTTATTCCGGCCGCTGTATAAACCTCCACGCCAGCGAGCACGGCCAGGCCCGTACGGCTCGCCTCGCCTCACCTCGCCTCGCCGCCCCGGGTTTTCAATTTTCACGAACAAAAGTTAATTTATTTACTAAATTTATATTGCAAATCCTTCGATCGCGGAGCGGAACCCGGCGGGGTCGGCGCGGCGCGGCGGTTGGGTAATTAAAGAGGCGGAATAAAAATTTCGGTGTACTTAAACCGCGGGAATGAATCAGCGATGCATAAATATAAATTACATCGCTCCGCGGCGAAACGCCGTTCGGTCGCTGGTGTGCGATATAATTTTAAATTTAATTAAAAATAATGAACCCCATTGTATTCGTAAAACCCCGGTTAAATGATATACCGCGGTAAGTGTATTATACCCGTAAACCCATAAATTTTCAAAGACAATTTTCCAAGCTTCTTTGGGGAGTTATCGATCGAACGAATATCGCGCGCACTCCGCGAGTGCAGAGAAAAAAAGGAGGAACGGGGGAACGGGAAGGGGAAGAGGTACCAATCGGGGAGAGAGAACGGGACACGAAAAACCGGCGAGCCATAAAACGACAGAGAAAAGGAGGAGATCGAAAAGAGGAGGAGAAACGAGAGTGGAGAAGGAGAAGAACGTGGAGAAGAAGGGGCGAAGGGAGGCGTAACGAGCGTCTCGAATCGCAGGACCATCGCAGAAGGAGGTGGTTTAATCGCGCGATTAAAAGGTGCGGTTTCGATTGGAAGAACGACGCGTGACGGGATACCGCCGGTAATTACTACTAAACAAACTCATTAAACCGGGACGATCTGGTCCGGGTGAACGGCGACCACGCGTGAAACTTTGATCATCCCGCGAATCGAGCGTAGGATCAGCGATCCCGGGATCGGGTAAACGCCAGGCTGACGTTAAATTACCGCATCGGTAAGCGTGTCATACGCCAATTAAACGACCGCTATTTTCTGCATCGAAATTGATAATCGCGATTAAAAGCCGAAGGGCCGGTGACACGCGCGAAAAGAGCGTTCTCCCGCGAGAAAGAGCGCAATTATATTTTTTTCATCGCTTACCTCTCCTCATCCTCTTTCCCTCCTCTCTCCTCTCCTCTTCCCGACGCGACAGTTCGAACCGAGCGGAAAATATCTCTTTTCACGGAGTACCATCGTCGTTCCGTTGACAAGTTTTATACAATCGCGCCGCTGCCATCGCACCTATCTTCGTAAATATATTTAAGCGTCTGCATCCGGAAACCGTAAACCTTACCGAGAGGGAGCGAGAGGGACGTTTCTCTCTTGGCTGACGGAAGAATCCTCCTTTCTTTTCTCTTTCTTTTCTTTCTTTTTTTCGTCGACGCTCGATGAAGTAGAAAAAACGAACTGTGTCGCGTCGATTCCGCAGCAGCTGATTTATTCCGGGTTACACCTGATTCCGAGCAGGCGCCGCGAATATCATTCGGCGGACTGCCTACCGTCGGTCGCTTCGATTAAGCGAAATTATTAACGCGGCGCTCGATAAACTAATTTTCATTTCTGATATTTTAGCCAATTATGAAATGTAATTATTTTCGCACCGGCCGTCGTTTTAATATCGCGCCGCGGTATTGGTGTCACCGACAACCGCCGATTCTGCGTGGTCGCGTCGCTAAATGTGGAATGACGATTTCCGAGGGTTGCGCGGATTCCCGAAATTTTCGGTTATCCCTCGTCCCGTCTCGTCTCGTTTCGTCTCGTCTCGTCTCGCGATTCTTTCGGACACGATTTTCGACCGGCTCGCTCGCCGGATAACGAAATAAAGATACGAATCGAAAAGAGATGGAAACGAATATGGACGCGGCTAACTGAAGATTCATGAATATAATAGGCTCCGATTGACCGAGCCCCCCCTCTCTCTCTCTCCTCTCCCCATCTCTGAATCCCCGAATTTTTTTTATTTGGGAAATCATATCGAAACCCCATACGTTTCGGGACTTTCACAGGCGCCGGACGTTTGCAATGGTAATTCGCGGCACGGTGGAAAAAACTACGAGGGTGGCTGCGAGAGTGTGCGTGCGAGAGAGAGGGAAGAGACGAGGAGGAGGAGGAGGAGGTGTAGCCATCGATCACGAGTCTGTTTACCGATTTTTCCACAGGCGCCATGTGGATATTTGTAATTACAGAACGGAAGCTGCCACGGCCAGTTTTTATTCGCGATTCGAACGACGATTTTTAATTTCGGGTAATGAAGCGCCACTGGTCCCGCCGCTGTTGATATTCGTTATTAATTTTTAATCGCCGTTCCGTTCGGTCCAGATGTTGAATATTGTCTCGCGGTGGAAATTCCCAGGGAAAAAAAAGGTATTTTTCCGCATTCGCGCTCTCGTACACCCTTCCCCCCCCGTTCCACCCGGTGTTTCTGTGTCCTCGTGCTCTGCCACATCCGTCTCGTCTCGTCGATTCGAGCGAAACGACGATCGCGATCTCAGTAGTCCCTAGAATCGATTCCTTCTTTGCTTCTCGATGGGGCATCGGTTCGCGGTATAGTTTTTCCCCGAGCTAGATTACACCGAGTAGAGAGACACGCGGGAGAAGTCGAGCAATTTGTCGGCGTATCAAAACGAAATCAAGCCGGCAAGATAAACGTTTCGCTGTCGGGTCCATGCATATTAATTTTAAGCCACGAAAAAGCCAGCTTCTGTTTTCTCTGCCCTCCTCTCGTCCTCGTTCCCGTTCTCCCTTTCTCTCTCTCCCACGTTCGGATACGCGTATCCCTGTGACCGTCGGTCCGACTCCGTCTAAAACGCAAAACAAGGCACAATCGCGGCGCTATCGGAAAACTCGCAACAATTATTTTTCGATCGGCGGACTCGGTGCGTAAAAACGGCGCGCAATTACGAATTAATGCACCCGGTCGGCACGGAAAAAAAATAGTGACAGCCGGTGATCATCGGCGAACAGCTCGCTCGGTTCCGATTGGAATTTAAAAAAAACATTATTCTTGGGAATTAGCGACGGAACACGCCGGCGCGCGCGGCAGCCCGCCTCGCCTCGCCTCGTCTCGCTCTGCTCCGTTGTTGGTGAATCGCGAGAACGGGATTCGCGTCGATACAACCGTCACAGGCTGTGTGGCGCAGTTAAAACCGCGTTCGACGAAATTAAAAGTTTATTAATCGAGCCCGCGTTCCGAAGGAAACGTCGACCGCCCTTCTCTCCCCGCCCCCGACTCCGGGGAAAAAAGAATCGAGCTTCGAAACGCCGTCCGCGCGGCACGTAATAATACAAATCACCGGGACGGAGTTTCACGGCGGTATACGCCGGAATAATACCGCTCGTTACGCCGGTTCGCGTAACACGATATAATATAATAAACAAACCACCGGCTCTTTATTATTGCGGTGAAAAAGTGGTCTCGAACGTTGTTTGCCGGCTACGCCGCCACCGTGTTCCATCGTCCTCTCCGAACGGCCGCGAAAACCGAACGAACGAACCTCCCTCCTTTTTTCGGTCGCCGAAAGCTCCTCGAAGCGCCGCGCAACTTTGCCGAGCGTTATAAAAATGTACGACCGCGGATAACGTTGCCCCTACGAGTTATTAGGTCGTATCACACAAGTAATGCGGTTTCCCCGGAACGCCGAGTAAACCCATAAAACTAGCCGCGCGATGCGTACCCAACGTTTCGGTGCAATACCACCTCGACGCGCCACGACGACAACCACCGCAGACTTTAACTCGAATCTCGCGCGTCATCCAAACTGTCGCTCGGGAAATCGTTGCTACATTCTCTGCATACGCAAAAGAAAGACTCGATCATTTACGAACAATTGCATTCATTAGTCAACCCCTTACCCGCATGCTTACGAATGTCATTATTAGGCTGCAAAATCAAAATTGTCTGCGTCGATTGCAAGAAATAGAAACCTAATAGAACGCTATTTCCTCCCTTAATAATTTTAATAGATGAGAAATCATACATTGACATCTGTAATTTTGGAAATTTTCCTACAATTTTGGATTTCATCTACTCAATTTTTCTACAAATGCATAAAGATCCTTTATTACATATCTCCTTTATTCTTAATGGCACAAAAAACATTTATGGCATAATTTAAATGGTATCAGAGGAGGAATATCATAGAAGAACAATCCTGAACAGTAAGTTCAAATGTAATTCTAATATTATCCTACAATTCTATCACATTTTTTGGTACTCTAGGTCACCTGAAGGTAATTAACTTAAGCATATTCAAATGTATCTTTTCAGCCGCTACAAGATGGAACAAAAAAAAAGTTTTCCCGATAAAAGATAACCATGTCCTTGAAAAAACTATGAAAAAATAACCGGAGAAAAAAATTGTTCTTCTATGATATTCCTCCTTCAATACCATGTAAATTACACCATAAATATTTCTGTGCCATTAAAAATAAAGGGGAAATTTAAGTGGCCTCCTTCAGATGCGACACCCTGTATATAATAATAGATTTTCTTTGAAATCTTCATGTTCATTTCGACGATTGTACAGATGACGATTGTACATAAAATATATTTTACTATCGCGGGATCTCGCTGTGGGAGGCAGATAGTAAGGCGAGTCGCCCCCGGATTACAAGAAACGGTGGCGCTTCTATACTCGATTAATCTTGAAGAGGTGCTCGTTGTACCGATAAAAGCCGGTCCGCTTATGCGATGACCTACTATTCGTGGCGCCTCGGCTTTAAAAACGATGGCTCGTCGTCGTGAAATCGTCTATGCTCGCGACCGTTAGACGCGTGTAAGCGTACCCTGCGTGCGAACAAGGAGTCTAGTCGACGGGTGGTCGAATCGATTCGCGTGAACGCGTCGCGGATACGAGGCACGGTGGAGAGGAATGCGTATCGCGTAGTCGATGCAGAGCACAGCAGCAACCAGTCAGCCGTGCAGTCCCTTCGAGGCAAAGAGGTTGCGCGGACCCAGTTTAAAGCAGCTCCCTTATTGCCTCCTCCGTTGAATGAGTCGAGCCGAGTCGAGCCGAGTCGAGTCGCGCGGGCGAGCGGGTAGCGGTGACTTTTCCGGTGCATGCAAAAAATAAGAGAGCGTTTTTGCTCGAGAGCGGACAATAGAACGGAGGTCATCGTTGAGAAACGCAGGGAGGATGATACTCGGTCTCTGTGTGAGCGCGCTCGCGGGGGCGGCCGAGGAGAGGGCGAGGGGCGGCTGCTCGCGAGGCCGAGGAGGATGAAGACACAGGAAGAGACCCCGCTCGCGCGAGGAGAACGACGAGAACGAGGAGAAACGAGTAGAACGAGGCTGCGCCGAGGGGTAGCGGCGGCTACGGGGGAGGAGAGGCCAGAGCCAGGCACGAAAGGGGGCAAAGAGGGGTCGGGAATCTCGGCTTCAAGTATTTCGCTCTTTGATGTGCGACCTGCCCCAAACTCGGCAGTCCGTGCCACCCTTTCCAAGTGGCTCGGCCGGCTTCAAAGAAAGTGGCTTGGGACCACCCCCGTCACCCCTCGGATCTCCTACCGCGCCTTCCTACAAAACCCTACCGGTATTCCGTATTATACCGCCACAGCCAGCCAACTTTCTTTCCAGAGAGCGAGAGAGAGAGAGAGAGACCTCGACTGTGGGTCTGCACTTTCTCTCTCCCTCTCCCTCTTCCGTTCGGCTTTCTGGCGTTTGCCCGAAAAGAAGGAGCACGCCAGGGGAGGAAAAACCTTGGCGGGTGGAAACTTGTCGGCTCGGCGGAGAGAATCAAGGAATTTCCTTCAGCGATTTTTCGATCGACTCTCCTCTCGGTCGAGGATGGGGTTGCTCGCGGTCGGCGAGAAGAACATCACTACGTCTTTAATATTAATGACAATTTTACCGTTTCTTCTACATAATTAGTTGTATATTTTAAACAATTTTAGATATCGTAGTTCATATTCCAGGAACAGCATACATTTTGTAGCATCGCGACTAAATCAGCCTCTTCAAAATTATGCTCTATACACTCTATACGCTCCACGAAAAGCGATATTTGTCCATCCATCATTTTGCATGTATAAACGGTGTGACCTTTTTACCTCGGTTTCCCCGTACAGTCATTATCCGAGTACACAATAAGGCAAGAGCCGTACCTACATCGGAAAATTCATTTTTGGCTTGTTGGCCACGTTTTAGCGATTTGGGACCACTGGTGGCGGCGCCGAGAGCGAAACTTTCGGGGGCCGTCGGGGCGTCGACGGGGGCGGGAGCGCCGTCGTATCCCCGACGGCAAATGAGCCGTAACGTCGTTTGTTCGCCGTTTCTTCCGGAGAAACAGCGACGAGTCATCAAGGATCCGCTTTACGAACTAAACTTCGTTCCTCCGGCGTTCACGCCTTTCCTCGCCTGGCGTAATAAGCGCCCGAGATGAAGTGCTCCTCGCGAACCTCCGAGACGGAGACGGAAGTGGAGACTACGCCGGAGAAAAGAACGGACGAGACGAGAAGAGCCACAAAAGCGGAGGAAGACGTCGCTCGGTCGCACGCGCGAGCGCGCTGCCTAAAAATGCGCGCAATTATCTCGGCCCCCGACAGAGTAGCGAGCCACGGCAACGAAGCTGCTACTACTGCCCGCTCGCGAGGGCAACGAGGTCGCTCGATATTATTCGAGTCTCGACCTCTTCGTCCAGGGACAACTGATTTCGGTCCAATAACATTATATCTATTAGCAAGCACTCAATACTATTAATAATTAATCAACAGCTAATATTCCGCATTTGGCCGCGCGCACTTCGTTCGCCATCTCTCCGCCCACCGTGCTTCGGACCTTTTCATCCCCATCCATGCCGCACACGAGCTCGGCCCTTCCGTCCACTATTTCCCCACACGGTTTGCAACCCCTTCCCCCCTCTCTCTCTTCCTATTTCGGTCTCTCTCTACGCTAGCTTCGTCTAGGACCATCGAATGCCTCGAAAATATCTGTCGCATCTACGTGTCCAGGTCGTTGGTATCGGTAATCGCAATAACGTCGCCTCTCGAAATTCGCTATCAACGGTATTCGATGACGCGAGCCAGTTTTATCTTACGCGGTCTCCTACCCAACTAAACGCGACCGCGCGACTAGACATCCCAATCGTGGCTGTATCGAGATTCTCGATGCTCGGCCAACCGAGAATAAGTGAGACATTTTATTCCTGAATCGAATTTGACGAAATTATTTTCACTTCTTGAATTGTGTCAACTATCGGTCGCCGTGAGGGAACCTAAAAAATTCACAGGGGAAAAAAGCGTAGTTCTCTGTCGCTTGTATTATTTATTCACAGGCAGGTACGTGTGTCTTCGAAACCGACAGAACTCTCGATGTGGACAATAAGATTGTAGAATACTCGTCTTTGTTACGAACCGGCGTCCAACTTTAACGGCGGCGGTGCGCCTCGAAGGGTTGGAAGGGTTGAAGCGTGCGAATATCGACCACAGAGAGCACGCATCGGGGGAGCATCGCGGCTCTCCCAATTGTCTACGATCGAAACGAGAACATACGTAGTTGCATTCTATTGCATTCGCGTTGTGGCGAAAATTGCGCGGCGACCCGACTGGGTCCGACTAGACTCGACTCGGTTCGATCGGCAAAACCACAAAGAAACGCAGAAGAGAAGGGGAAAAAAAAATTGCACCGGGGCAACCGTTATTGGCGAGAGTTCAGGAGCGTGGCTTAGAATCGAAAATGGTGCAGGTTGGAGGATAGCTCGGCACAAGGTTCGCGGAGGAGAGGGGCGCTCTCGCTCCATATATATTCACGGGGAAAACACCTGTGGCTCCGCTCGTTAGATTCGCGCGACTTTTCCAAAGATAGTAAGAGCCATCCTCTCTTCCCTCTCGGTTTCCGTGCTCGTTCGACCCCCAACCTCCGACCTCCGACAAGCTACCTGTTCGACCCGACCCGACGCGACACGAGGCGTCGCGACGCCTCGTCTTCCCTCGCCCACACGCCTCGCACCGCCTCGTAAATTCCTTCGACCTCGAAAATAGTTCGCTCGATTTCTATAACGGACCACAATCCCGCAAGGATAGACATCCTTCTTTCCTGCTTAGCTCCTTTGCGGGGCCGCCGCACCCCGCCGCGACAGAACGATCCCGTCCTAACACAGACGCGATGTCTATTTCGGGGCCGCGAATCCTCTCGCTCCGCGGCACGAGGAATAGAGGATTCGAGCGAACGCGCCGGTATAAGCGCCGGCATATTTTACGCTCTTATTGCGTTCCGTCTCCGGTGAATTATTCCAGCGAATTTGCATAGTACACCGCGACGAATAAGACGGCGCTGGAGACGGGCGCGGGACGGAACCAACCGAATCGAATTCGTAGAAAAGCGTAATTAAACGTTTAGAACGATCGATAGATTACGATCGTCAGCGCGTTTACAGGCCGAGGTGGGCGGGCCTTTGACCGTTGCTCGGCGAGAATGGAAAGGAAGAATGAATATCGCCGACGGCTGTCGACAGTTCAGTATGTAACATTCTAGTATAGTATAGTATAGTAAAGATGACGAAATGAGAACGGAAGAATTCGTGGCGGCAGAGCATGAAACGCGTCTGTGCGTTTTCGTTGGATGTACAGTTATAGTCTGGAGTTGTTTTCTAATTGGTTCTGTAAGTATAATGGGAAAATATATATGATACACACGCATACTGGAATGTGTTAAAAATGTGTTACCTATGTTAGGAGGGCGTAATTTGAGGTATGACTGTGCGAGGATCGATTTTAGCGCTTCCTCGAGAAAAATATCGGGGAGCGTGGGTGCACCGGTCGAAGAATTGAGCGTTGTCTGGACGCGAGGTAACGTGAAGCGAAGGGGACGATAGCCGGGAAGGAAGAAAGTATCTGCGGGTAAACGTTCGATCGAGAGGGCCGGGGGAGGAAAGGGTTGTCAATTAGTTCGGGCGGCGTTTAACGCAGGTTAGCGTAGGGGGTAACGTGGCGAGTGAACGGTCGATGGCAGAAACGTAGCCGGTGGCTAGTCCAGGATAGTATTTAGGCACGGTCCTAGGCTGGTTCGCGGAGATACCGGCCGCTAATGCGCCGGAATAGATTAATACCGACCAATAGGAACGTCGATCGAACGGCCTGGAGCACATTACTCAATTATTTACGCTTCATTAAGTATATATCCAATAGCGGCGAGTGTAGGGCGAGCTGGAGCGCGAGCTGGAGCGCGAGCGCGCGAACACGGCCGAGCTTCACCGACGCGTCGCCTCGTCTCGCCTCGCGTCGACTCGACTCGACTCGGCAAGCAGGCAGGGCACACACACGATCAGAGAATGAGAGAGAGCGAGAGAGAGAGAACGAGAGTCGTAGAGGGTGGACGTACGAAGACCGGTACACGGTCCTGTCGCAATGTACGCTTACGCGCGCGTAAGTACGCCTAGACCTGGTACACGCGTACGCGTTTCCCAATGCACTACTCCGCGCCGGCCAGATCCAGGAACACGAGCACGAGCGCACGGCCACGATCATGAGCACCGCGTTCACGTTCAACTCCGTTTCCACGCATCGATGGATACACACGTACTGGTTTCCCTCTGTCTCCCCGGCCTCTCTCGCTCTAACCTTCTCTCTCTCGTCACCCTCCTACCCTCTCCGGCCACACCGCCATTCCGGAGTACGCGTGTACGCGTACCTACCATGTACCGGCACTTCTACATAATGTATGAGACTGTGTGTTGGTAGGTAAGCGACCACCCCTAGCTCACCGAGGTCTAACTTAATTATTCGAGAAATTCAGCGATCCATTCCTGCACCCTCCGCTCTGCCACCCTCTGTCCTCCGGTGTCCCGCCCCCGGTCCCGCGCACTGCCGAGGCCGTCCACCTTCTCGGACCCTCCAGCGATCCCTCCGAGAACCTCCTCCCGACCCGAGGTTTCGACGACGAGTCCGTCGAAATCGATCTCGTCCGCGTTCGATTCCGTGGAGCGCGGCCGGACCCCGGACCCGAACCCGGGCTCTCGATTCTCTCCCGTCTCGTCTCGTCTCGTCTCGACTCGTCTCGACTCGGCTCGCATCTTCGCGAAACGATATATACGACACACACGCCATAGGCCGCCGCGTCGAGGTCGGTCGCGCGCATTGTTCGCCGCCTCGCACGACCGACGATATTCAAATGAGCGCGGAGGGACGCGGCGTCGACCAAGACACAGGCGGTTTCGCGCGGAGCCCGCGGTATCAGTACACACCGGAACAGATAGATCGTCGGTCCCGATATACCGTCCCCGAGAGACTTTAATTATCATCGCGGACGGACTATTTATATGGCAGGAAGCGCTTAAATAATATTTCTCGGAGAACAGCCGAGGAATCGCGGGACCGGGGAAAAGGAACGGCAGAAGGCCGGCCGGGAACCGGAGCCCCCCGTTCTTTCGCAGATGGGAACGGGATATTGCGGATGCTCCGGCTCGCTACCGAAGCCGCTGATCCGACCGTCCGATAGGTACGCACCGTGCACGGCTGCTGCTAACCTGCCCGGTGGGCGGAATCGACTTTTATCGCGGCCGGAAGTCAAAAACAATACGCGCGAAAAACGGTTCCGAGTGTTCTACCTGCCCGGCCTGGCCTGGGCCTGGCCGTATGTCTCGTCCGTCTCTCTTTCTCGCAGTTCCTCGGCGCGAAACAGTGGCGAAAAGAGACGCGGCTTACGCGACCACAGCTTCGATACATCGTAGGCGTGTCGGTGTACCGGCGCGTTCTTCCGGTAGCACCGACTTCGCCGAGCGACTTTTCAACGGCCTATTCGGAACGCGTTCCTTCTCGTTTTGTTTCTTTGTGCTCCGCCAGTCCATTGAGAATCGTTCTCGTTTCGCGGTCTATAGCACCGACGAGCCCCTCCGATCGAATCGATACGATCGTTTCGACTCGCCTGCGCTATAGCCCTCCTCCGGACCGTTCAACCACGGGAAAAATGCCTCCACGATAGCGCGAATTATTTTATTGTTATTGCACCTGGTCAGATGGAAAGGGAACGTGTGTACCCATTGTTCGTGGTTGCTCGTGGTAACTGTTACCGCGCGTGGTCGATATCTTTTTATACGTTTCCAACGTTCCGCCGGCGAAAATGCTCCCCGCACGTAAGGAAATGTGTCCCTGAGAGTAATTCCCGACTGAAACTGAACGAGTCCCAAACGGCGGCGCAACTTTCTCCTCGAGAATTTCGATGGCATCCTGTATAATTCGGACGCTAATTACCATGCGGTCATAAATAACAAGGGACTAATTTAAACACAAATTGTGTTGCGATTAGCATCTCTTCGGAGGCTTGTAAAAAGGCTTATAGATTTATCGTAGCCAACTTTATGGGATATATCCGAGTAGTCGAACGGGTAGAAAATATTATGTCCTCGCATCGGTATTCCGGGGGCAGACGGCGTCGGAGCACCGATTAGGGGGGCGATTAGAGAGGTGTTCTGGCCCGGGAAAGAATGGCGCGACACGAGGCGTTCCGGTTATTCTACGGGGATGGCTGCGGCGTCTCCGGTGTCCGGGCATCGGATCCCGGCTTCGATCCCGGAACGG
Source organism: Lasioglossum marginatum (assembly GCA_028455795.1). Classification (NCBI taxonomy): domain Eukaryota; kingdom Metazoa; phylum Arthropoda; class Insecta; order Hymenoptera; family Halictidae; genus Lasioglossum; species Lasioglossum marginatum. The sequence continues at coordinate 6,421,123 of CM052278.1, read as the reverse complement.
ATCGATCGTCGAGTAATTAGCGCGCACGGCCGAAGGTGCCCGCGGACATTATCGTGGCTCAGAAACGAGCCTCGACACCTATTAAAGGCGGAGCACGTCACGATAATAGCCACAACACCATTAACGCGAGAGTAGACCGACCGAGAAGAGAGCGAAGCGGAGAGCCGAGGGTAGAATGTCGGAGCGGAGAGAGCAGAGAGGAGAGAAAGAGGAAGAGAGAGAGAAAGATGGAGAGAGAAGGGATCGTAGAGGGGTAGAAAGGGTGAAGATCGAGGAAGGGAATCGGAGACGAACGACGAAACCGGCGGCTGGAGGAAAAGGTAAACGGTCGGCGCGGCGTCGCGTGGGGCTGCCACGGGTTGCGGAAGAATGCCGCGTATAATCTCGCGCGGAAAACGATTCGGTAGTCGAATTAAGCCGATAAATTGATTCGACCCCTCGGGTCGTGTTCTCGCATCGTAATTACGCGGATTAAACTCGGCTGCACGCTCCGCTCGCCGAGCCGAGCCGAGCTCGAGCTCGAGCCGTCTCGATCTCTCCGGGCGTTTCCTATCGGGAAAACTCTGCCGTTGGTCTTTTCCGGATAATTAGGACATCCGCGACGTCACGCAGGGCCCCTCCCACCATACAGATACTCCCTTCGCCGAGAGCGCGTCGGGGAATCGTCTCCTCCCTCCACGAATCGTTCTATTCCCCTGGATACACACAATCGGAAAATGATTAAGAACGTAGGTAACTGTCTTGCGATTTGCAGTTGATATTGCAGTGCACCAGTCAATTCGCAGCTCAAGGTCCAAGCTGACCAGCGCGCAAAGAATTAAATTGTCGAAAGTTTCAGATGATTGAGACCGACAGTGAAATTTGAGCGAACAAACGCGGCGAAATACGCGCGTTATCGTACAGCGGAATGAGCGTCTCTCGCGATCGGAGATTTCCCGGGCGTTTTGCACACGCGAAATCGCGAAGCCGAGGAAGAGGCTTATTAACGGATGATCAACATACGCCAGTAAAGTAATTGCTCGAGATAAAGTTATCGGCCGGCGATCGTGGCAACGCGTTACGCTAATCGCGGAACGGTCGGTTTAAAGCGTGTTCCAGTCGTATTTCGCGAGGAGGGTTTTTACGGCTTGTACCGCGACACGCTCGTCGAGCTCTTATCGGGAAACGCCGGGGAAAAAATAGAAACCCGACACGCCAACCGTTCGGCCACGTACTCTCCTGCTCTCTCCCTCTCTCTCTCTCTCTCTCTCTCGATTCACGATCAAATTGTTTCCCGTTCTACGATTACGCGTCATCGCGGCACGCGCGTCGCGACCCGAGCGTCAAGCGCCCGCCAAACGAGATCGCGATCCTTAACGCCTGCATGAAATACGTCGAATCAAACCGCACACTCTGCGATCACGAAACCCGTCCAGATTTCTTTATCATTCGACTGCGGATCTTTATGCAAAATTAAAATGCTCTGCAACAATTTTGGGAAGCAGGAGTGAAATAAAAATTGATTTCAACCCTTAACACTAAAGGTGCCAAGCTATAAAAGTAACAGTCACATGTTGCCTTATAAAAACGACAAGATTTAATTTATCCAGACCTTGCTCTAATAAAGATATTTATTAAATCATTTCTTTGTATCAAGAGAAACAATATCTGTGCTCAGACTCGAAGCAACAAGTTTTTAGAAGCAATTTCGAGTAGTCTTCTTTTAATCACCCGCACACGTTGCTGATTACCTGCGAAACGACGACCACGATGAAACGAACACGATTGTCGACTGTCGGCACGTTTCCTCTCGCATTTCCTTATGTTTCTCATGGCGCGGTGAGCGTCGAAAATAAATTTATCGAGAGACGCGTTGCTTTGCCCGCGCGTCCACTTAACACTTAACCTGTCACACGTTTCACGCAGAAGCGTCTACACGTTTCAACGCCGAGCAGAGCGATTGACCACAGGACTAAACCACCGCGGACAACAATCGCGCTCGCCCGTTCTTACTTTAGCTTCCCTTTGTTCGCGCTATTGATTCTGGAGACGTTAACGAAAGGATTAATTTAACGCAATGAGAGCCGCGAGGCGAGCGAAAGAATTATTGCTCGAACTAAGATGAGAATGAAAAGTTACCGAAAGGCGATTACCTGCAAGAACAACGAATTCAAATAAAAGTTCTGCTCACAGCGCGGAAGGTTGAACGTCCAGAAGTCGAGAATCGTCCCGGATAATTTCGAACAGGTCGTTGAGGAGTCTCGGATCGGATCGGTGTTTGTTGTGCGTGCCCTTTATCCGCTTGATTGTTCGGTTGGTTTGGACCGCAGCCTTTTCCATACGCGAGGAAACCGCGAAGCGAAGGTGACGCGGGTCCAAAGCGGCGCACCTGCTGTTTCGACAGACCAAAGCGAGGCCGATAGACAGATGGAGACGCAGGACAGGGGAGAGCAGGGCAGAGCGTGCGGACGGTTGCACGAGAGAGGAGAGAGAGAGAGAGTTCGGCAGAGACGAGAACGTTGGTCGAAGCAAAGTACGGTTGTACTTTGTACGTACGCGCTATGTGATCCGTCAGCTATGTAGGTAGCGGGTGTACGCGTCGCTTATGATTCAGACGCGCTATACATAGAAGTCTGCTCTACCCCCCGACCGTTCGCTATATTCGATCATAAAGTGCATTGCCTTCCCTTCTGCCTGGCAGCCAACCTGCTTCGTTGCCAGCCAGCCTTTTCGCCGGACAATCTCGAGCCGACCGGCCGGCCCGCAGTCGCTTTGTGTATCACCGCCGTGACTCGGCTCTCTCGACACCGGTTCGCCACGTCCATTGTATCTCATACTTTCCCCCCTGTTTCTTCTCCTTGCCTGTTTCTTTGCCGGACGCGACGCGACGAGACGCGACGAAACACGACGCGTCTACCAACCTTCGATTGCTACCGGAATTTCAACCCTTGCTACAGGTGATTATGGTCACCGGTCGCTTCCTACCGACGGACTATAATCACCCGTTAAAATTTTGATTCGCAACCATAGACCATGTTATGCGAACGTTTTTTGTCACTTGTGTTACACGACAAAGTATCGAGCGAGCGCGATTCTACTCGGCCAAGAATATATCACCGCGACTACGAACGCGGATTACAGAGGCTCGCACATTGGCGGTAGAACGCATCCTCTCGAAACAACAGGGGTGAGATTACCCGAAAACATATCTTTTTAAGCGGGTCAATGCCGGCGCGACGCCATGCATATTTAAGCGTCGCTGGCCGTGGCGAGATCCCACGGGCCGAACGTCGTTCGCGATCGATGATCGCCGCGTCCACGGAAATAGATCGGTAAGAGAACTCGCGCGGCGATCGAAGCAGACGCGGGCCCCGTCGCGTCGCGTCGACGAGAGACACCACCGGTGTGCGCCGTCGTCGTCTTCGTCGGTAGCCGGGTCGCGGCTGTATCGTATAATACGAGCGCTCGTGCAATTTGTATGGCTCCTCGAAAGATTTGAACGTTTCAAGACTCGTTAAAGATTCAACGGCTTGTCAAGACACTCGGAGCCTTTAAGCTCTTTCAAATTTTCATATACTCTTAATTTGGGGGCTCGGGGAAAATTTCGAATCTGGGCCGATCTTCGTCACCGGCCGAAGACTTCGCGTCGCGTCACGTTCGTTGTGTCGCCCCGCAAAAATTTGACTGTCTCGTCGACGGGGTCTGCCTATCCGAGTAAATAGCTGTTCTTTCTCCGGGAGGGACGGAAATTACAAGCGTACGCAGCCAACGGCGGCGAACATACAGAAAGAATACGCTTGTATTTTCCTTGCAGCCGTAGAAGGGAGATCGCGGACGATATTTCATTCGATATTGCAGTCCTGGCATTATTTCTCTATTTCAGTAGCCGGCTCGTTCTTCGTTCCCCGGTGGTCTTCGTTCCTTGTTCCTCGTTCCCCTTTTCGCTTCTCTGTGTTTCTCTCGCAGCTTCGCCCCTGCCGGCTGCCGCAGCCGGAAAATAAATTGTTTAATTTATATTAAAAATAAATAGAACCGCGCGCGGAGAGCGAGAGCGCGATTCCAGCGGCGCTGCGCCGCGGACGGCCCGAGAAATATTACTTTTAATATTAGCATTCGCCCCGGCCCCCGGTCTCCGCACGCCCTCCCGACTACCAACTCCCATCGTTCCTCCCTGCCGGCTCCGTGTCACCCACCGGCTCCTGCACACCCCCGCCCTGTCCCCGACCCATCGTCGACAGCCTCCGTCAGCCCCCTCTCGACAACCCTTACTACCACTCTTTCCTCTGTTTCTCGTCTCTGTTCTCTCGTCTGTTCTCTCCTGTTCTTTCCCATCGAGCCGAGCTCTCTCCGCCGCTTCTTTTTTCGTCCTTGCCGAATCGTCCGTCTACGCGAGACACCGTGCAGGGAGCGCGCGAGCTTCCGCCGCGACACATGAGTTACGCGAGCGCGACCGACTCGCGCCGACGGGAATGGCGAGAACCGTGAAAAATTGATCACTATCAACCGGCCGATACACGACGAGACCCGTTGCCTCGCTTCCCAGGATCGATCTGTCGCGCTCGCCTCGAATATCCGGCGCGAACCGTCGCCGGATAAGGTAATTCTTCAAACGCCTTCGAGACAAAGCCAACCTGCGAGCCAGAGATATTCGGCGAACGCCGAACAAATTCAATCGCTGTTTCCTCGACACCCTTGTTCAGCATCCCGTCGAACTCAGCGAACTCGAAGTCTCTTATCACTATCATCGGGCTTCAGTCTTTCGGGCACTCGTTTCACAAGATTCTAAACGATTCTCAGAAACGTATTTTATTGGGCAGAAGAATCCGAAGATTTAAAGGTGAGGGTCTTCTAACTTCTTCACGCCCTACCATCACACAAGTGCTACCGAACTGCCCTAAATTTTCATCTCTCGCACGGTGGAGCTCGGAAAAATTGTTTACAGATCTCATAGTCTGTCCGACGGGACGAGTTATAGTTACACTTCATAGTTAGCAAAAGACTCGTCTCGTTGGACAGGCTACAGGGTTGGAAGTTTAGGAAATTCATAGAAATTGCTTGGCATTGGCTGTCGGCTACAGAATCGGTGTCATAGCAATGAAGATAAAAACTGATTTAACTGGCAACTGCCCTCCGATCGCTCGTTGGGAGAAGCTTCTGCACGAGCACGTTGTGCATCGAATAGAACCGCTCGGAGCGAAGAGGGTGAGCGCAGGGTTGGAAAGAACCGCGCAAAGTTTCGGGGATCGCCAGAGCGAGCGGGACGAAATGTTGGCCGTTCGGTAGCGGAACGCATGCGCCCGCGGACGGAAAGATCAGCCGGGAATTTTCGGGCAGTTTTGAAGGGCAGTGCGCTGGGGCGCTCGGTCCCGCGACCATCTCGCGCTCGCCGAGACAATGCCGAGGAATTATTAAGTTGCGAAAGACGGTCGAAGCGGCGCGTAAATCTAGGTTACCGAGCAGCGAGAAATCCCCAGAGCGACTCGTCGCGTCGCGTCGAGGCTCGGCTCGGCTCGGCGTCGTCCAGTCGGCTCGCTTGAAGCCGCGCTGCGAAATAGTTGAGACGAATACAGGAGAGGACGGGGGTGCTCCCCTCGGTCGGCCTCGAGTCGCTCTCTTCTCCCTCTCTCGGGGTCTTTCTCTTTCGGTCTGTTCTCGGTCTCTCTCCCCTCGGGCCCTCCCTCTCACTCTCGTTCTCTCTCTCTCTCTGCTCTCGGCTCTCGGGAAGCCTGCTCCAGCTGCCGCCGCGCTCCGAGCCAGCCAACCCCGCGCCCGCACCCACACCCGCACCCTCTATATAATGTACGGAGCGCGAGCGAGATGAATGGCAAGACGGCGACGAATATTTCATGAGACGCATTAATATTGCAACGTCTCATCTCACGGATGTATCGAGGTAACATAATGCTCTGCTATAGATAGCTCCTTATTAAACCACGACGCCGCCGCGTTGAGCAACCTTCCGACTGCGCTGCGAGACCTGCAGAATCTCGCCTTTTCGTCGCGTTCCCGGAATCATTCTACCGATGTGTCTGCCAGCCTCGCGATTCCCCGCGAAAATACTCGATGCCCCTTCGACCAATCAAGAATCGACCTCCTCTCAGATTTTCTCCAACCCTCGAACCCAATCCATCGTCTGATACAACGTTGTCCGGTACACCGAATGATCAAGAGTACTTTCGGCGCTGTTAAACGAAAAAGATACCTCAATCGATGTGCTTCCTTGCTATGTATCATTTTATACTTTCGTTATTACATGGTAATCGTGAACTTGTCTTAAATTCTCTTGCCCGTCCACCAGGGCAAGAAGCAAAAATAAAATAAACCTTATTAGTAGACTGCGGATCTTCATGCAAAATAAAAATATTCTGCATTGATTGTGGAAAGCAGAAAGAAAATAGAAATTGATATCACCCCCTGATGACTTTGTTACATTCTAGACAACGTTACAGTGTTCTGAAATTTTTCGAATCTATTACTGTTTTATATTTCACCCAATGAATTTCTTCAGAAATGCATAAAGATCCGCAGTCTACTTATTAGACATTCTTCCAACAGTGTGTAGACACGATCAAGAGTGGAAAGACAGTGGCGTTCACCGTCTTTAGAGCTTCGGAGCGAGCTTCGGAGCGAGCGTCGGACGCGTCCAAGCGGGTATAGGAAATCCCAGACCCTTAACCCGGCAGACGTTGAACTGTTGGTTGCCGTTTACCCGAGCAAATGGGAGCGCGGCTGCGGTCTACGGGTTACACCGTAGCCGGAAATTAGCCGGTCCATTGCAACCGTTTAAAGTTACAAAGCAGGGATTCGCGGGACAAGATCCGCGGAGGTGGTCGCGGGCTGACGGATCGTCCGCTCTCGGTTGCTCGGATGTTCAGCTACTCGGCGAGTCGACCGTTCGGCTTGCGAGGGCAGACCGAACCGCGTCCAAACTATTATTTCGAGTTCCTATCGGAGAACGGGCCGAGCGAACTTTGCCATTAGCGGGGGTGGCCCCGCTCGTATCGTGTCCCGTGTCCCGTGTCCCGAGGTAAAATCCGGCCGCGTAATGTATTACCCGCGAAAATAGATTATCGAGGCACGTTATCAAAGTTATAAACATTCCACGCCGGCAATTTCGCGATCTACGAGCGGCGTCGACGCCGAACCCGAGCGTGCCCGCGCGCTCTGTTCGACCCTATTAATAGCTTTCTTTCTGGCCTCGGTTGCTTGCTCTCTTTATTTCCCGCCGCCCCCGTCCGTCGGCGCGTATCCGCGCTCTCTCTCTCCTCGCGCGCAGATGCGCGATATAGACTCGCTCGTGATAGATGTCGAGGCTGTCTTACCTTTCTTGCGGCGAGCGAAAATATATGGAGGTTCATCCATCAGCCGTCCCGGTGAAACTGCGAAAAAAGAAGGATTCCACACCGACGCGGATACCGCCTCCCGCATCGCGCCACGGCAGCGTTTAATGCGACCAAATTAATTATCGACGCGGCCGCGCTGTGCTCGCTCGCACCGAAAACGGCTAGCTGCGAGCTCTCGTGGCTTCAACGCCGCGTACCTTCTTGCCTCTCGAATCGGCCTTGGCGATTTTTTACGGGCAAGCAGCGTTTCATCTATCCACGACAATGCTTCGAAAATTGTCTTCCGATAAATTTAATCGCCAGTGAATACTTCTTCCTCGATGCGAAGACCGCCCGTGCACCAGGAAGAAATTTGATCGATTTAATTTTATGTATCTCTCGACGAAGATCCTTCGATTCGTTCGATCGAATATGGTTATTTCATCTGAGTTACGTACACGCGAGAATGTTGCTCGCGGACGTTCCATGAACATTGTCTCGGCGCGTGGCGCCTTTCACGCGACAACATTTTATGATCGCTTCGAATCCAACTTCTGGCAAGCTTTGGTCGATCGTTTAGGGCCAGGCTCGATTGTTACAAGGTAGCAGCGATCGTGGGCGCGATGGGCGTGTCGTTGAACGCGAGGCTGGAAGCCTGAGTCGCGCCGGAACTCGGTTAACGAGACGTCCGCGGGCCGAAGCCACGAGACGAACGGGCTGGCTTCCAAGAAATCGAAGAAATTCCACGGAGAGATGGAGGGGAAGGAAACAGCGGCACCGCGGAGAGAGAGAGAGAGAATGAGCAAAAGAGACGGAGATAGACGGCGAGCAGAGAGGGAGAGAGAGAGAGGGAGAAACGCGATACAAAGTGCAATCAAACATCGATCGCGCGATGCAGGGACCTCTTTCCTCTTGGTAGGTACCTACGTGCGTATCGAATGCATACCATGGGGTTGCATCGCGCATGCATGCGAGGCCCTGTGTTTGTGTTTCGAGGGGAAACGTTACTACCCCCGGCGAGCGACCAAGGAATCGATAGCCCGCGTAACCGAGGCACAGGCACGTACGAATAATGCTCGAGCCTATCCTCTAACCGCTAAGTCGATCGAAACCGTTTCGCTGTCCGAATCCGGCTCAACTACTCTTCCGCGGGCTCCTGCACTCTCGACTATGTACCCGACTAACCAGCCGCACGCTCCACCCGTTACCTTTTTACCCTGTTGCGAACTCCTTTCCGCAACCGCTCTTCCTTTTCAGAGATTCCTCTCTCTCTCTCTCTCTCTCTCTCTCTCTCTCTCTCTCTCTCTCTCTCTCGCAACGGTGGGTGGGCATCCTTCCAGTATTCTGACCATTCCCTCCATGCGGAGAGTGACCACGACTCTTCCAAGAGCAATAATAAGCAGACTTCTTTAAGGTAGATTGCATTAATTTCGTTATGAAATTGCGTGTAGTACTTCTAGCTGATTATTCACAGGATGTAATACAAGGGATGGAACAATTAATACTTCTCCGTATGAGTGGAGGTTGTAGGAGGGAATCGGGATTAGAACAATCCCCAATGATTTTGGAGGTCACGTTAGAAAATTCGGGAAAATTCTAGACTTTGCTTGCAATTGTGATGCCGATTGGTAGATTTCTGAAATCGTCGAGACGGCCAGCGAGGAAAATCTGGCGGGAAAGTTCGGTGGACTAATAAACGTGGAGATAGAAACGTAACCATTCCTCGTGTGTACACGTTCCGCGAAAGATCATTTTGTCCCGTAGACGAGTAGCGGTGGAAATGTGGCCTGGACTGGGAACGACGATGAGCAGAGCAAAGCGGAGCAAAGGAGCAGCGAGAGCAGCTAGCTCGTCGGTATTTTTTTTTTCCTCCTGCGGATCGCGCGAAGTGATCGGAAATAACGCGATTAACTCTCGAACCCTTGGGGAGCGAAAAAGGGAGAGGAGGATTTTTCCCGAGCGCGTTGTCGTTCCTCGGTGACACTAATCGGTGCCGCATCACTGACACGGTATTCAAACGCGATTCGCTTATCCCGCTCCAGCGGCGCCGGCGTTCCGACCGTTCTCGAAGGGCACTCGATGCCATCCATTCGAGAAAAGGAGCGCGGTTCTCGCGCGGCCGGATCGATCGCAATGCACGCGGACCGCACGACGAATTCGCCTCCCGACCGCACAAATCGAATCGAATGGCCCCCGTCGATCGACCCGCCGTCCCTTTCCGCCCACGCCGAAGCCCTCACGACCCTGTCCTACACCTTTTTACGCACCGACAAATGCCTAGGTATGTATCTGGCTTTTTGCGTGAGAACACCGTTGCCAATGTAGTCGCCGCGGTCTCTTTTCACGCGCGTCTCTTACGCGTCGTACGTACTACATGTGTATGTACGTGTGCACCTCACGCGCCTTTCCCCTGCCGGAAACCGAAGACAATTCGGTCCTCTCGATCCGCACTTTTGTTTGGCCGACCGACACCACCGTTCACCGTAATCGCGAATACTTACAAATTATGTAATATGTTCTTGCATTAATCTACATGCACGGAATAACTCTTTGATACGTGAACGAAGAAGAAAATTGTCGGTTCGGAGCGTCAGCGAGCCACGAAAGAAGTCAGCAGGCTGACGAAGGGAATTGTGTGTACAATGGCTCGCGTATGTCGAATTGAATACCGAAATTTGATGACTGTCGGAATAACAGTGACGAACGGAGGAGGTGTTAACATTTTTACCGAACGAAGTTTCATCCGATCTAAAATATCATCGACGACCTCACTCATTCTGTTCATACGAAATGTATATTTAGTGCTGTTCCAGCTGTTTCGAATTATCGGCAATTTTTAGTGGCCTCTCGACAAATGGAAAGTATTAGGTGCCGTCTATTTTCGGAGATGATTTCGCAAGTATCTGAACGATCTGTGCGATCACCTGTTTGCGGTAGGCTCGTCCCGGAGCGTGTTTCCGTAGTTCTCGCGGTGGAGCGTCGCGCGACCACGTCTAATCGACGATCAAAGTTGCGGAATTCGTGAAAACGCGGACCGCGCGCGCTCCATGTACCAGTGGTCTCGTCTTTTTTGTTTCGAGCCATCGAGGGTCGTTTTTTTCGAAGCGAACGCATTCCCCCCTTGACCGGAGCGTGTTTCCGCTCTCGCCACCCTGTCTCTCCCCGGTGCTCTTTCGCGTCCTTTTACGTGCGATCGAGCGAAAATCGTTCGGCAGACTCGTGTTACACGGCTCTACGCGGCGCGGCACGGCGCGGATCGTTCGCTCGTAAGAGAATTCGAAAAAAGACGGGTAATTATACGAGCTTATAGAATTCAAGATCGATCGTTCTCTAGATCGCGGAACGCTAGAACCGTGGAATATGACGGTCGGACACGAGGCAAGGGAAGCATAGAACATTCATAAGGATGGAATTACGTTGCCTCCGCGGTGACTTTTGTTCGCCGACTCTTTAATCGTAGTACCCATTCCGCTAAAAAAAATATGTATACGTGTGTGTAGGTGTGGAGGAGTGTGCGAAGGCGTGCTACGTGTGCGCCGGTTCGTCGGGGGGCAACGTCCTCGTCTGACGATTTTAAAATTTCGAATTCCTCCCCTCGCGCCTGCCTGCCTTCTGCCTTGCTCCCCTTTTCACTGTTCCATCACCGTTCCGTCACCTTCTCCGCTTCTCCTCGGATCTCCGGGAACGGATCCGAAAGCCGAGAGAGGAGCTGTCCGTCTCTCGCCGAAATTAATAATGAAATGACGTGTATCGTGAAAGATAAATTGTTTCGGATGCGGGGATTCATCCCAGGTGTCGTTAAACAACAACAAAAAATACGGAAAAAAGGGAAATACTGTTCGCGACCGATAAGCCCGAAAGTTTTTGAAAGCCGGCCGCGCCGGGCACACTCGACACACGCTCGATTCGTACTCGAAGAGCCTGATCATTTTCGCCTGGTACAACAGGCTGGAAAGGGCTATCGCTCGACGAGAAGATCCGCGCAGCACCGCGCCGCGCGTAGAGCGCAATCGATGGAAAGGACCGAGAGAGGCGGAAACGACAGTGACTACGGCTGCGACGACAGACGGAACTCGCCTCGAGAACGAGGTTAGAATAATTCGGATGAGACCGACGAGCGGCGAATTAGTTTTTGTCGAATTAATCGGCCGAATTAATCCAATCGAATCGCGCCGGAATCGATTTGGATTCAATCGAGTCGGCACCCCGCATTAAATTAAATCGCTCGAACGATATTGCCGCGACGTCGTGCTTTTAATCGGCTCGAATTAGAATCGGGCACGTTAATTGCCCGCGAACGCGCCGCTCGGAACCGACGCGACACGCGACGCTTCCGCGACTCGCGATCTTACGTATTTTTTTTTCAATATTTCGTCTCGATCGTCAATCCGATCCTCGAGCTTCGCATTTTTTCACGGTACAAAGACGCCCTTCTATCGTCCGCATCATTTTATTATTTTTATCATTGCTTTCTGTACTTGATATAAAAATCTTTGATACATAATTTCACTCTTCGACTGCTAAGGATTAATATCATTCGCGTATTTCCTGAAAACAATTAAAAGTATCGCTTTACATTTGCATTTTATTGATATAGTCTCACGTGTATTCTTTACAGTTTTACCCCTCGTTGTTCGCCGCTTGAATGCTTTCCATGAAAAACCGAATACCTATTCTATCGCTATTATTATTTTAGAAAAGCGTTTGCCCGTTCCACAAGGAGAATACGTTCATTCGCAAAGTCCGAAGCGAAGCCGTTAGCGGTAGCCGTTCGTCTTTGTTACATTTGTGACCGGTTACGAGGCGTTCAAAATTCAACGGAATCTTGATCGCGTCAGAAATATTACACACACGTTTTGAAGGAATCGATCGGTTGGGTCGAAGGGAATTTTCCAAAGGCCGTTAATCCGACGACAACCGTCGGCGGATCCTCGTCGAGAAGAAATTAAAGAATCACGTGTCCCGACAAGCCGCGGAAAGACGTTTCGATCGGTAGCCGAATGACGAACACGTAGGATCACGTGTGTGTGGTTGTGGGACGCGGTTATAGAAATCGCGTGGCGTTCGTCGTACAATTTTGATGAGCGACGAGTAGCGCGTCCGGCCGCCGTTATCAATCCGAGTATTATTCTTCCGATCGGCGTGCATAATTCATGCTGCGAAAAGTCGAGCTCCGTGAGATGCGCCCGCGGCCGCGCGACCGGAGCGAAGAAGGCTGCTTTATAAAACCGACGTTGCTGCGATGTAATCGTTTAAATAAATAAAAGGTTTCGTCTGTGACCCGGTCGCTGACTAATAATACATCGACTGGCCCGGGGGGTTGAGAAATTCGACGAAATACATTAGAACGAAGCTTTCGTCTCGATCAACGGCGAGAAGCAGAAACAAAAGAAGAAGAAGGAGAAGAAGAAGAATGGGATGGGAAGAAAGACGACGGGCTCGGGAGTTCAAAGGAGAGCAAGCTCTTCTGTTCGTTTCATCGGACATCGATATCGTATTCTCGCAGAAAATTGATCGCTCGACGAACAATCCGGGATTCCCGGAGCTTCCGGTCAGCTTTCCGCGTGATCCAGGAATCGTTCTGCTTTACCGTCGGTGAATTCTCCGCGCGTCTTCTGCGCGATTTCTGGCTGTTTACGAATTGACGCAGTCGGAGAGCGACGCGTGTCCGCGATCATCTCTGGTGTGTGCTCTCCCCTAGACTGGAATATGTATGTTGTATCGAACACGCGAGCGCGCCTGTAAAAGACAAAAGACCGGCCCAGCCGACAGCAGCAACGAATCGAGTAATAGTCGGCCGTTATAGAGTTACCTTTATAGAAAACGGGGAAACGGTTTCGTTCTAGTCAACCGTTTTCCGTTCGACCATCCGATTCGAATCGTATTAAACGGTTATGACACGGCTCGCCGGGAACGAGCGGGAATCACGGACTAGCCCCGAAATAGCGGCGAACGTTATTGTTGAGTTTAGTGAAACCGGGGTTTAAATATCTACCGGATGTTTGGCGTGTATATCACTTCGTAAATTTAAAGTTTACGGTCGTTCGCGCCGCAGCTAGCCTCCACTGTTTCTCTCACTCTCGTTCCTTCTGACTCCTCATCGGTCCTTCTCTCGCTCCTCGCTCCTTCCTCCGTTCGTTCCTTCTTCCCTTCTTTCTTTCCACGTTCCTTTCTTTCCTCCCTCGCTGCTTTCCCGTGGTTCTCGAGCGGTTCCCCGGCTTTCTCCTTGCCCGGGATCGGCCGTAGAATTTTTTCTTTGTCGTCTTTGTTTTCTTTGCGTTGCGAGCGTAACCTTCCATTGTGCCTTCGATTCTCTCTCTTATTTATCTTAATTACCGTTGGGGCCGTGTACACCGTCTACAGTGGCCCGATTCTCTCCGCGTCCCGGCTTGGATCCGCCTCGCCACGACTCGACTCGGCTCGAGCCGAGCGCGGAAACGGCTCGCGTTCCTTTTCTTCCGGCCGCTCCGTCGGGTCCCCCTCGACTCCCGCTTTAAAAAGATTGTTCTGCTTTTTGAGCATCTTTCGGAGCATGATCGTCGGCGAGTCACGCTCGCGTTACCCAGCCGCGGTCCTCTTTGCCGTCGTTTTCTTCTTTTCCTCTGTTCTCCTCTCCTCTCTCGCTTCTGTCAGCCTCCGCCTTTCTCTCGCTCCGGTCGTCTTTGTTCCCTCTTGTTTCGCACAGTGCTTACCGGCGTGTTTTTCTCCTGTGCACACTCGGTTTACGAGGACCCTTCGCTTTTCTTCGCCGTTTCTCCGGATCCGTATCGAGATTAGGTCTCGATCTCCGCGGGAGATCGGTTCACTATTTGCAGTTTAGCCCTTTGCCAGAGGTAGTGTGTATAAAACATATTGCAAGATAAATTATTACGAATGGCAGGCAAGAGAGAGAGCGGATTAAGCAATACGCGTAGTCAAGCTATCGTGACAAAACAAACGTCTCAAAATTCTTTTGTTCTATCGAAACGCGTATCCTGCGTCGAGCGTCGAAGATGGTAGTGAACGAGGTGGACTGTCAACTTTTCCGCACGAATGGTATCGCTTTTTGCGTACCATTCCGGCGCAAAGCGGACGAAGAAAATTTGCGAAATTTACGAGCAGCGGCGTACGCGAAACGGAACACGGCTAATCCTCGATAGCGTATAGTAGTCGGGCTAAGCGAGCACGGCCGAGGGGATCGTAAAGTATCGTTTGGGTGTCGCCGGTGACTCTGGATTTCGCGAGCACCCGTTGTACAGGATTTCAGACCGGCTAGGGCTCCGCCAATGGCAAAGCTTGTACTGTACAAACCTCGGTATATCTATGCGGAAGGTACACGACTCTAATACATAGTTCAGTACTCTATCTACATACGCGCGAGCCAACATCGCGCTAACTCCGTTCTCTGGCCAGTTTGAGCTGCCTGCCGTCTTCCCTCTCTCTCTCGCTCTCGCTCTCTCATCTCGCTCCTCTATCCTCTCTTCGGCATTCTACTCCACTCTACTCCACATTTCCCTTCCCATCGGAGCAGCGCGGCGCGGCGCGGCGCGGCGGCCGCACACGTTTCTATCCCTATATTCCTAACGCAGCGGCGAACACACCCCGATCTGGCCAAAGAGAGGCTCGCCGGGACACGCGTGGCTGCACGCGTGCATGCTGTACGCGTGCACGCACCCGTGAGCAGACTCTGTGCGTGAGCTCGCACTCGCGTTCGAATCCACCGACCACCAACGTTGCTTGCGGCTTAGTACCCACCACCCGGCACATTATTCAACGGATAATCCATTCCTTATATATTAAAGCTTGAGAACGATCTATCGCTCCGATAGATCACCCGGCCTCGCTGCATCTATAATCTTGGAGAGGCCTCGTCTTCCTACCAGGGAGCAACGCAGCGCAACCCCTCCTCCGCCCGTTCAATCGACTCGCAAGCTCTATTCTTAACAAGTTCAACCCCGGTGACCCGACATCGAGCCGCGGCGGGTCGTGAGCTGCACTTTTGTCGAACCGCCTGACCTGCTCGTGGGTCGCGAGCCGCCTTCGGCATTTCTATTTTCATTTTTAACACTACAATCGCTGAGCATCGAACCGTTTCAATCGACCCCTGCGTATCAATCTCGAGTTTGTTTTTTGTCATTTTCTGTACAGACATTTTTCGCAATATATATAATTCTGAAGCAGTCAAGCAGAACAGAAAATAGTATTCTTAGCACTGTGAATTTTTATGGAAAATGAAGATCTTGTGCGCCGATTGCAAGAAACGGGAGTTCAATACAAATTCATTTCAACTTCAGTATTTTAACACATTGTCTACCGGTGATTATTCCAGAATTGTTAGAAGTCTATGGTTCTGAGGATTTTTTAAAAGAATCCGTCAATAGCAACAGCAACTTTAATCATAAACCAACAACTCACAAAAGAAGATTTTTAACCCTCGTATGTCCCTCAGGGTGAAAATTCACCCATTTACTATTTTTACATACTATAAAATGATTGATCCCTCTTTATTTGTGTTGTGAGACGTATTTCTCTACAAATGAAGCGAAGTTTATTAGTTGAAGCAAAAGTGTGAAGCAAAAATGGGTGAGAAAGTATCATAGAATCTTTTATGCAACTATTTCTGAGGAGCGTATGAGGGTTAAGCTCCCATTTGGTGCAGCACAATTATTGAAAAGCCTATTAATAGGCTACCGGTAGATAAAGTGTTAACATGTTGACGATAATACTAACGTTTTCACTGCTTTACAATTTTCTTTCTATTAAAAAGTAAGTGTTGGAAAGTAAAATGGAACCCTTGTATCTCAATAATAATACGGCGATCGTACGGACAGTAAGTATCATCGAGCAAGAAAATCTTCCCGCGTTCTTCCCTTCGAGTAGCTTGAAGCGGAAAGCACGGACAGTTCGCGGCAATCGGCGCGCACAATGTTTCTGTGTTCCCCGCAAAATCGTGATTCGCAAGTCCGCGCGATCGAGAGGCCACTCAACTTGGTCGGAATAATATACACGGGAAACGTATTTACAGCAGGCGTAGGGTTGCTCGCGGTCGTTATCTTTGGCGCTCGGTCGGGAACGCCGGAAGAAGCCTGCCGTGAGAGGAGGAGAGCTCCGATCGAGCGCAAATATACCGTGTTCTCGGTGACGTTTCTTTCCCTCCTCGACGGACGGGGCGTGTGTAGGTGGGATCGATTACTGTGAACTCCGTGGGGTCAAAGAGTATTTTATCCTTTCCTACATTCTATCGATGGGAGAACTTCTTCCAGCGATGATGATACCCTTCGACCACGCAAAACTGTTTGATCACTTGTACCGTTTGCGTCGTGTCTTTGACCGAGTTGCCCCGAAGTTTTACCTGTCAGACTGTTTATGCAAAATAATAATGTAGACCTTCGTCTTCTTCTTCGACAGTCTTAATAAACTGAAGACCATATATGGACATTTTAAAATTCTTTTAATGTTCCTATCACTAAAGCATAAAACCCATCGGCTAATCACTGCTGTAGTCTCATATTTCTTCCATTCATTTTGCTTATAAAAACTATAAACTATAAATTTTAGAAAATTACCGAATCTTCTGCAAAGATCCTTTTAAAACGGCAGCTATGGTAGCCTAGACCTTCTGGTAGCCCGCGGTCTCGATCATCCACCCGTGGATTGACCCAGAGCGAGATGAAAGATGTGCTTGAAACGTACTTTTCTTCCGTCTGCGGAACGATCGTCGCGATCGAGGATCGATGGGCGACAAGTTTCCTGCGGTGGATATCGCGGGTGGATCAGCGGAAACGGGTCGCCTGGTTCGTGGACCGGTGGCGGGATCGATTTAAAAACGACGCGATAAAAGCGCACGGTTCGATCGCTGTCGAGCATCGAGTAAGTCGAATCGCGAACGAGATCGGATACGCGATACTAAACGCTTTGGAGAAAGTTCGCGTTAAATTCGAGCGGTAGTACGCGATGGGACGCGGGATGGCCATAGGATGGGATGGGGATGCGGACGAGAATGGGGATGGGGATGAGGATGGGTCGCGATGCGATGGGATGAGATGGGTTGGGATGGGACGGGACGGGACGGGACGGGCCGCGTTTCGCTGGAAGCCAACATATTTCGTCGCTTCCACGCGACTATTCGAGAGGAGGATTTATCTGGACGGTCGTTTCCATCGAGCGTGCCCCGTACGTGACTACCTGTAGAGTCCCGCTCGAAATAAAACGGAACGACGAAAAAGCAGTGACCGGCAAAGAGCGCGAGAGACTCGTGAAAACGGGTGAAACGGTGGAGCGAGAGAGGGGAACGGTTGCTCGTCGAACGACGACAGCCACGGGCGGTACACAAATAAACCCGCTCTCTCGCTAAAAACCGTGGTAGTTCCAATCGGAACCGGACGATTCGTTAAGCGATAATGACGAGTCAATGCGTCAACGGCGCGCGCCGCGCTTCACCTCGCCTCCCCTTCGTTCTCCTGCTCGCCGCATCAACATACTCGGCCCGATTACCTCTGTAAATTGTAAATAATTCGATGCTTCTGTCCGAGCGCGAGTGCACTCTTCCCCGCGCTCTTATCCGGGGGTCGCGCGCGTCGGAGATCGAGACAGCACGGCGCGAGATCGCTCGATCAAATTTTGCCCGCCGATATATTTCGATAGAGCCCGGCGGCCGATCACGGCGTGTCTTCTCGAAATTCGATAGGGCGCGTAATCCTGCCGGTCGATCGCGATGTTTTCGTCGCATCCCGTGTGTACCGATGAATAAAACACGCGTCGCGTCGTCCGTATTCGTTTGCGCGCGGCCAGTGACAGGAGAAGCGAGAGTCCGAACGAAATTCCGAGCGACAGGACGAGGAGGGAAAGTTAAGCGCGGCAACTGGTCGACTATCGGTGGAATAGTTGGAGCGCGATATCGGTGAATAAAATATCAGCGCGTGCGTGCCTTGCACGAGGAGAGGATCGCGTGTCCTCGAATGCTGCTGTCCCGTGTCCCGTTTCGCGTTTCCCGTTTCCCGTTTCCCGTTCCCATTCTCGTTCCCGTTTCCGTGTGCGCGCAGATTCGCGGCCCGCGTGTGCCATGTTTTTGCGCGAGCCGCTCTCGCGTCTCTCCGACAATTAGCCGAGCACGTGCTCCGAATTCCTCCCCGTCTTTTCCTCTTTCTCCCGCAGCGTTTGCTGCTCCTTTCCCGCCCCAACAAGCGAAGCCGCGTGTAGGCCACGGCCACATTGCTCGCCGCAGGACAAAAGCTTTATCGCGTGGACCGTGGCTTTCCACTGTTTTCGGAGCGCTTCGCACAGCTGCGATTCATTCTCAGATTTACCTTCCTCCACCTCCGTAAATTCGAAGGTAAACCACTTTCGCACCTTTGACTGCACCACGCGGCGCGTCACCACTCTAGGTTTTAGCAAGTTCGGGAGAGGATCGCATTAATTATCGCACAGTTCAAGAGCCTGTTAGGCCTCTTTGGGTCGGCTATTCCATCGACCCGGACTCTTGAAACAAAGGCTTAAACGCGCAGGAACTCGGCACGTTTCGAAACACCGCGAATCCTAACACGTTCCATGTCGGCAATGTTTCGTAGCTCGATTGCTTCGTTGTCGAAATATTTTAATAAAGTCAACGAGTTCCGCCTTCGTAATATTTCGAAACGGTTTAGCAGTAGATAAGCGGATAAAGTTAATTCGACTATCTTTGAGTAAACTCCAGAAAGAGCCGTTTAACTAACAAATAGCACAATCGTGTATACGAAAGCCGAAAGTTCAAAATGTTTGAACAATTCTAATCTTTCCATATAAAATTACACACTTGTCTTAAGGCTCGACCAATCCCTTCCAAGAGGATTTATTGGGGCAGTACATTGGGTCCAGTAAGAATTTGAGTGATTTCTGAATTCCAAACACACCGTTACACTTTCCATCGATAACAATACATTCGAGCCGGAGAGTCT
Source organism: Lasioglossum marginatum (assembly GCA_028455795.1). Taxonomy (NCBI): domain Eukaryota; kingdom Metazoa; phylum Arthropoda; class Insecta; order Hymenoptera; family Halictidae; genus Lasioglossum; species Lasioglossum marginatum. The sequence goes on along the minus strand of CM052278.1, from coordinate 6,401,910 downwards.
AAGCGTGGAGTCGACTCGAAGCAGGTCGCAGAGCCAAACACGTGGCCCCGGCAGAGCCACTCCCGCAATTCTGCCTGGGGCGGTTGCTCGAAGAAACAAGATGATCTCGATCCGAAAAGAGACGGACGACACGGCTCGGAGATTCGCTTCGGGTCGAGAAAGAGGGTTCGCCCTTCGAGAGCCGAAAGGAAAAGATTCAAAACGATCCATCCAGCTTCTTCGTCAACTCTCGCGTTCGCTTCCGGCCCTCTTGTTTCCCCTTGGATCTCCGCACCGCGCGCGCCCCGTTGCTCTCGATCCCGGCGCTCCTCCTCCGACGGCGCTCCCTCTTCCGACGTTAATTTAGACGAATTTCATTAGAACAAACGAACTTTGCTAATCCGCGCTAATCTGATTAGAAATTTGCCGTGGCGCGGTGCATTCTGCCGCGTGAAACTCCAGCCGGTCGACGGGAGCCTCGACGACGTCGACGGCGTCGGTGGGCGTCGGTGGGGCGTCGGTGGGGCGTCTGTGGCACCGGTGAAGGAGAGAACGAGCCTGCTCGTCGACTAGCGTTCGTCCTTGTCCCCGTCCTCGTCCTCGTTCTCGTCCTCGTCCTCGTCCTCGTCCCGTCGCGTTCACGCAAATCCCCGTGCATACATCCATGCGCGCCCTCTCTCACTCTCTCTCTCTCTCTCTCATCTTTCTCCTTCGTTTAACCTCCCCCCGCGCACGTCCGACGCCTACTCGTTCCGCCCACGCCTATATCCTTGCCCGGCAAATATTTGCAGGAATTAGCAACGATAGACGACTGCCTCGTAAATTCTCCTCGGCAGAAGGTTCACGGGATTTTCCGTGAGAACGGCCGGGAAACCGTGAATTCGAAACCCTTCTTAATTAGGCCAGCCGACATCTCGCTCGTCCGCGTCTATACCGACTTTTGTTTATCGCCGCCCTCCCGTATCCGAGCTATCCCGTCTGTCGTCGTTTCTCGCGGTCTCGTTTCTCGCGGTCTCGTTTCTCGTTCTCGTTTCTCGTTTCTCGTTTCTCGCTTTTCGTTTCTATGTTTCTAGCGCCGGTTATCAAGGGAAAGTGCGCGCGCTCGCGGCCGAGAACAGTTTTCGTCATGAACCCGTGAAAAATAGCGGGTGTCTCGCCTCCCAGGATTACCTCGCGACATTCTTCTCGCGTCTCCTCGCGCAACCACCGAGAGCCAACTTTCGCGGAGCAAAGTTTCCCCGAGGTTTTTCGCCCGGCCCGGCCCGGCCGGGTGGGTCCCCCGTCGCGAAAAAACGACAAGATTCGGAAACCGCTACTTAGCGGCAGACACGACCGAAGTTTCCGCGGGGGCCATTTGTTACCCGCGCGGAACCATTTGTAACGTTCAACGTTCCGAACTCCTCCGAAAAATGGCCTCCCATCAAACTTCCGTGTCGTCTTGTAATGTAAAACATCGAAACTTCGGTTCTAAATAGCGACGATATTTCGTCTGTTTCGAGCCGTTACGAGCAGACGATGCTCTGCCGATACGGATCGGACAGGGGGCGGTGAACCCTCCCTGCACAAGGTTATGCAACGGCTCAAGCGGATAGAGAGCAACGGACAAAAAGCATCTTACGGAAATTGTACGTCGCAGTCTGCAGAAAATCTTCGTATTGAGTGCGACTCGTCATTATAACTCAAAAGACTGTAAAAGCTCTTTCTGCGGTGAAGGGGCGAGCTGTTGCAAAGGTCAAGGACCAGTAAAAATTGCAAGGTCGCGCGGATGCGAGAGCACTCGATAGCGATTCTTGAATTTACGTCGACACCAGCACCGATTGGCTAAGTGTCGGACGACTCTGACTATTCCTGTTCTCCTAATCGACGCTGTTCTCTAGTCAAGAGAAGACAAAAGAAAAAATCGAAAGAATGCGAAGAGCAATTTCCTCGTTAATGCCGCGAAAGAGCCTCGTCGCGTGCACCGGGGACGTGCATTCTTCGAGGCGCAGCTCGCGACAGACGGACGAAGACACGAGACGATGAAAAATGCACGCATGACAGGATGCGGCGTGTGTGCGCACGATGAACTCGTGCCGAACATCGGTACGAGCGCACGGGCAAGGGCAACGGGCACGGGCAAACTCGATTTCCCTGTCGTGCGCGTTTCGGTGCACCGATGCACACCGGTCGCACTCGTCCTGCGGTTTTCCCGCGCCGCGCGTGCAGCTTTCCTTGCCTCGATACGATAAGATGTCTAAATAATTTACAACGCCATAATGCGGCTACGAACCGATCGCTTACCGTCTAGTCGATTTTCAAGGTAACCGCAGTTGTTTCATTGCACCTTTCCATTCTCTCCTTCCGACCGCAAAGTCGAGGCAAAAGTCGCTTAAACGCGTTATAAATATTTTTGGTTCTTTTCTTATGGAAGTGTCGCGTTAACAATTTCCTATTACCAGTTCGTGGTACAACATATGCGACCTAACTTTATGGCTTTATGGGATGCAGCCCAGAGCCCCTTCGTGGTCCAAAAAATAAAAACAATTTAAATTACAAGCTTGCGAAAAAATAAATTATACAGTAACTTTTGGTACTTGAGTTAATTTGGGTAAATTAGACAGACCACCGTGCTAACAGTGTTAGCCCAGGACCCTAAATTTTAGCGGTCCACTGCTGATCGATTTGATATGTTGGGATTAGAGAAATTAACCTTCACTCTTCGTATAGGAGTGTAAACGCATCACAGACTAATAAAAACGCACATGAGAAACTTCCGAAGTTCTCTTAGTCATGGAAATCAATAAAATTTCACAAATACTTACGCAGTCAAAGTTTCTTCTTTACATTTTGTAATTACTGAGTGAATGTTAAATATCGTTTCGGGACACAAATCCGTGATTTCTTATAGTGCGTGATCGCAAGGAATGGCGCGAACAGAAAAATCCGTGATGCGATCCAGATTTTTTTTTAAAACGGTAAGCTGTCCCATGATTCGTGGCCGAAGCGGTGGTACATACATGTATCCGGCTCCGTTCTAGCGCGTCGTCGGAGGCGCGTGACCGCCATACGAATAAACGAATAAACGAAGCGTCGTCATCCCGATGGAACGTAGGACAATCGCAGACCTTATTTTCTTATTCAAGGTTCCGCGGAGCATCGTGCGCAGCGCGGGCCGCACCTTCAATTACTATTATAAGTATTATTGACTTGAATGCTCCATCTGGACGCATTCTTTCGCAACGGCCGCTCCGCATCGGACGACGAATTCGAACTCTTCGTAGAATAGAGTCTATTCTGTTGGCGGAGCGGCCTTTGTTCCGCAATTCATTTTTTTCTCTCTTGGTCTATTCATCGCGGCCGCAACAGCTCTCCGCGCCGCATCGTATAAGACGCGGCCCTTGCCTATACGTTATGCCTATTCTCTCGCCGATTACAGATCTTGCCCGGTATTATTGCCACTTACGCCGACACCATGTTTCTATTGTCGCGCGAAATCTACACGCTCGTAAACGTATAAGGCTCTCCTTGGCGAGGTTCCTAACCGCCAGCACAGAGAGCTGAAAAAATTATTTACTTTAAAATTACTTCCAACAATCTAGCAACAAAATCTTTCCAACAAAACTTTATCAGTATTTACACGTTTACAGACATCAATACATAAAATAACGTAAAAAAATGTGTTTAACGAAAAAATCATGGTCGCGTTGATCTTTTTAAATATCAATATTCATTTTTTCTCTCAGAATGTACCTGACGTTACGACAAAGCCAACAACCATATTATAGCGTTGAACCTGTAAGTAACTTAGGATAGTCATATCCGGTTTTTTCGGGCCGGCCCATGGCCGGGGGAAAAAAGATCCCCGGACTCGAAACTTTGTTTGAACCGCGCGGAGAGCGAAGAGCGCGAGCGAGGCGAGGTGGTCGAAATTCAGCCGAAACAAAAAAAATGGAAGGGGTTTCGAGTCTCCGATAGAGGATCGAGGCGTGTGGATCAAACGAGCCGGACAGGGGGCCGTTCGGCCCTTAAAAATTAATTTGAAAAGTCAGCCGAGTGCCGGCTCCTGAAAACGATCCGCTATATGAGAAGTCTCGGGATAGGCTGGGACCTTCCGTATTGCGGAAATCGCGAGCGAGCCGCGTCAGACCGCGGACGAAAACTTTTCAAATGAGCCAACTTTGCGTGTGTCTTGCGCTTTCGGCGCGTCTCGCAACCCCTTTCTAGAGACGCGGAAAACCTCGCATATTAGTAAAGTTGTCGACAGAGACGCGCGCGAGCCTCCGTATACCGTTCTCCGGAAACCGTGCGCCCTCCCGCTCCCGACGGTCGAGCATCTTCCGGCCGGAGCTCTCTTCCCCCTGGCGGCGACCGTCTCCGATTTAACCCTTTCAACCCTGCAGCCGCCCTTCCGAACGACAAGTGTTCCCTTCAGGATGGCAATCGCCGCAACCGCGAAAAAAATCGAACTTTTTCCTAAAATATTTCAAACCGCGAAGCTGTTCTTGTCGCGGGCCGCACGCGTACGATCTTGACGCGCGGCCAGCTGCGTGGCTGCTCGGTTTTCGGTAGCCGTTCGAACTAATTTGCAGCTACATATGTAACGTTCGTCGACTACTCGCCAAAGATTTGTAGCCGATCTCTTGAGACGAAAGCTAGACGACCGAAACGGCGGACGCGTTCACGAGCAGATTCTCTAACCGTTTCATTTCTTCTCTGTTGCAGGCCAAGTTGTTGGAGTCATCCCACGCTTGGCTCGGAGCCTCCACGTCGAGTATAGCAGGTAAGTTGTTCGACGCTCCTCCCTCGTTTACCTAATTGTCCAGCGACAGCTGTCGCAACAAAACAGCGCATTTCAGGAACGACAGATGATAACGCGACCGAACTCTCGGACCCGTTTCCTCGAGATTCTCGTCCCGAGGGTCTCGTCGAGGCGAGTCCGCGCGATTCCAAGTTGTCCCGTGATACACCTAGAGTCGCGATCGTTTTCACCACGAACGTCGACCGATTCTCCCTTATCGGCCGGGCAACCGGCAGATAAAGCGATCAACGAGAACCGAGGATAGAAGAAACGGGAGGAAAGCGACGGCTAAAGGCGGCGAGTAAACGGTGAGACGACTCGGATGAACACACAGCTCGACGCGATGCTTACGTCGAGGAGAACGTGGCCGTGGTCACAGCCGAAGAAGAGGAAGAGGAGCGGAGAAATGTGTTGGGCGAGATGCGAGCCGCGGAACACGCATTCGCCGTTATTCCGGCAATAACGAAGCCGAAGAACGCGCGTTGCTTTAATATAGAAAGCAATTTAGATAGACAACCGAGCAAGGTCGGCCGTTAATGGCATCGCCGATAACGTGCTCGTGATTCCAGCCGCCCAAGGAGCCGACTCGTCTGCGGACTCCCACGCATTCGCGCGCCGACATTCACATTTCCACGAATTCATCTTTATTTCCTTCTCGAGGACAAGGGCTCGGAAACGCGATCCTCGTTCCGATCTGAAAGTTGCGTCCGTGCGGAGTGTGCCCGGAAAGTGGTCCTACCTGGAGCTGTAGCTGGAGGAAGGGTTGATCTTCATGTTTATTCGTAAAGCTCGTCCTCTCAAGAACTAGCTATCAGAAGACTGACGTTTTTCGTTGGAAAGCTAGAACATTTGCTCTTAAATTTCTTTGCTGTCGCAAAGACGTATTTTTGTTCTTATTTATAACGTTTTTTAAGATTCGTATACCAGTAGATGACGGTCCTTCGGATACTTTCCGGACACATGTATCACGTTCTTCGAGACGTAACGCGATCGCAGGCCTCCAACCAGAGTCCAGGGCGATTCCAATCCGTTCGTCTCACCGATGTACCGCAGCCACCCTCTTTTCCGCCCGTTTTCTCCGCGAAGTATCGAGGAACCGTTCCGTCCACGCAGATTTCCTTGGAGCGGACGATTAGCGTGGACATAGGAGCGAGAAAGGAAAGTGTCGACGAGATCGGCTTCCGAAACGAATGCGGAAACTGACGTGAATGGATGCGTAGGAGAGAGAGGTGGTGGGTTGCGGGGGTGGTTGCCGGGAAAACTAAGAAATCTCGATCGGATGGGGATATAGCAATCCGTGTAACGCGGGGGGCGGCCGATCCATGGTCGATCCATCCCCGGATCCATCTCGAGATCCGTCGGATCCGAGTTGCGTGAAGAGAGGCCGTACATGGGCTTACCGCCAAAGCAAAAAGTCGAACTGCCTGACACTGTTTTTTAGCTGACTATACGACCCTGCTGAAGCTGAAGGCGCCCACGTGGACGCGGCACGATCTCCAGGAAGCGATCGAGGCCGTGGTCACTCAGAAGATGCGATTCACCCAGGCGTCGACCAAATACGGGATACCGAAAGGCACCCTGTACGACAACATCCTCGGGAAGACGAAGCGCATGATGGTCCTTGAGGAGGCGGGCCTGAACTCGAGCGAGGAGACCGCCGTGCTCGAATTCTGCTGCGACATCAGCGTCAGTCCGTACAACCGTCGCACCAAAAAATCCCTGAACGCGATCCTCAACTTCGTCGAGAAGCTCCGACGGAAGCGCGAGCCCGGATTCGTCTTCAACGGCCTCTCAGGGTTCCGATGGTGGTGGGCCTTCTGTAAAAAGCACTCGATAGTCTCGCTTTACTTCAACGACGAGAACGAGAACGACCAGTGATTATTATTCGCGCGAACTTCGCCTGCTTCGCCCACTTCTCTTCTTTCACGGTGTTTCGCCGGTAACGCACAAAAATCGCTCTTTATTCGATGGACCGAGTCCGAATCGGACTGGGACGTCTATTCGCGTCGGATGGTTCCGCGCAACTTCATTTCACCGATTGTCCGGTGTGAAGAATTAGTGAAAGTATGTTCTTACTTTATGTTATTACAACCACATTTGTATATTTACTACAATACGGTTCTTGTTTAGCAGTCCTGTTTTCGAGCTTCGACACCGATCGTCGCGGTAGTAATTCGACAAATAAATTTGACGCGTTGAATTTATCCAGAATTAGCATGACAAAAGTTATAGACGTTAAAGGTGTATACTTGAATAACTCGTCTTGATTTGTAAGAATCAATTGAAACCGACATTCCGACAAAGGCATGAGTTAAGCGTTTCAAGTTTTACGTAATAGTACGTATAATAGTACAAACCACATTCCACGATATTTCTATATTTTATGCTTCGAGTACACGGTTTTTGTCCATCGAGCGAAGCACCGTGCGAGACGATTCGGGGAGTCGCGTCTTCCGTCGAGAGTGCCTTAATTCGAAATCGTTGGATCAGTATGCCATCGGTACACGGCAACGAACCCTTTCAACGATCGCGATTCGAATTCTTTTCAATTGTGACATTCCCACGCGCATTCCATTGAATCCGCGGCTACTCCCGTAGCAAGACCAATAGCGAGCGTAATAAATTGTAGCAATGATAGTACTAATGATTACGTTTACAGCGATAGAAATAATAATATATTGCGTTGTCGCGCGGCTATCAGCGATAATACAGTGCCTTTCCCCGATGTCTTCCACTCGAATAGAATTTACCGCGAATTCGATCCTCCAATCGTAATCCCTGGCTCGACTCTCGTGAAACGATCCATCGATCGACACGTTCCTGTCCGCGAGTGCCTTCCTCGATTGTGATTTCATCGAATCTCACAATTGTTCGAGATTATTAGAGTTTAATAAAGTGTATGCGTATTAGCGATGTTTTACCATGAGCGAGAGTCGAGTCGAGTCAAGTATTTATCAAATTGTCCATTGCGGCGCGAATCTCGCCGACGAATTCAGAATCAAGACACACTCCGATTCAGAGTCGCCAGATCAAACCTTGTGTCCCAGCACTACCTTCTCCTTCTAAGCCACAATGTCACAACATCATCTGACCGATCTGGTACTGGCAAGGAGAGGGTAACTTTTTCCCCTAGATTCGAATCGGTTCCTCTGATCTGACGACTCTGCTTCGGTGTTCTTGCGAAAATTCAATATTTGCTCAACGAGGCGGTGGAATCGGGAATTCACTGGTCAGAAAATTGTCGATATTAATTAGCGGTCTTGCAATCGGTGGCTGTTTCGCAACGAATGGCGAAACGACACGAAATTACGCTACTTTGCAAGCCATCGAGGATACCTGAACCGTTGATTCTGAACGGTCTCGTCGGCGGAGTTCGCGGAAATTGAAAAAGAGCAGAGCACATCTTCGACAAAGATGTTGCAAGCTCGTAGAACGCGGCGCGGATACAGTATTCCTGTAATTATAGTCGAGCCAAAGGTTTCGGTTTCTCGAGGCCGGCGAGAGCGGTAGTGGCGTTGCACCCTGTTATTTAGCTGGCCGAAACAGAGAAGGTAATGGCGATGGGAAGACAGTGGATAACAACGAAATAAAAAATCTGCCGTTTGACGCGACTCGCGGCCGAGCAGAGCGGCCTCGAGCGGCTGAAACCTCGCTCGCGACCGCGCTCGAACCAATTTTGGGGACGACACAGGATACTCTTATTGTTAGACTCGATGTCCCTAGAAACACGCCAAGATTCTCGTTCCGTGATACATAGAATTATAGCGCTACCTCGCCGAAACGAATCGTCGCGTTTCTGTTCCACGCGTTACGGGAAAGACGCGCACCGCCTGCAAATAGTCAGACGCGAAAATCTCGATCGATCCCTCGCGCTACGATAAGACCGGCGGCCATACGGTGGTCCAGAGCGAAAGATTTAGCGACATTTTTCATGTAGCAGCGTTGGTCTACAAATATTTTATCGCATGTAAGACTAATAACAATCTTTCAGGTCTGTCCGATGACCTGGCAAAGAAATGTCTCGTTGAGAAAAGAAAGGAAATTGGCAGTTCCTTGCAAGCGAATGCTACAAACTGAATGATTTCAATTTTTGAGACTGATAGGCATTTAGGGATAGATGTTAGGTCATTGTTTCTTTATTGTTTTCGAGAAAAGATCGCTGAATTCTTCGATCCGAGCTACTGTGCGGTTTCTCGAAAAATTCCGCGATGCATATTTCCGAGGCAGACTGTTCTTGAAAGTTAGAAAAACCGAGGACTCGGACGCTCTTCCTATTATGCATTCCTCGTTAAGTCTAGAACGGTAAATAAATACCTTCTCGTACCAAATGAAAAGCAGTCTCCGAGTCCTCGCGTCTGCTCCAAGTCTGGAGACAAGAATAACGTCGGATCTTCCGGAACGGTTATACGGTCGCGGAGTACCGATAGAAAAATCGTGGTTGAAACCGAAACGTTGTTTATCGCGTTGGAACGGTCAAAGACGACTCCGATCTCCGCGGTTTCTATGGTTATTGTCGCGCGCGCGTGCGTGCGTACGCAAGCGCAAAGGGTCCCGCACCGCGTCCGCGCAACTTGGCGGGCGCGTCTTTCCAATTAATTGTATTAATCGTCAAATTGGAGGATGCTCAATTAAACCCAATAAGTTAACTATTAAATAATCGTTGCGAATTGAGGTCAGCCGTCCGCGACGTACAGCCGGTGCGCGTTCGAGTTGTATCGCGCGCGCGGAGGCAAACCGTTGCGAGTCTGCGATCACCGGTTTAACGTTAAGCAAAATATTTTCTATTAACGAGCGAGCTTGTTCCGTTATGAACTCACACGCGTTTCTCTCTCTTTCTTGTTTCCTCTGTCTTTGTTTTCCCCTTTCTCTCTCTCTTGTTCACTGTTTCTCCGACACTGTCTTTGTTTCTCCGACTGTGCTCTTTTTCTTTCCCTGCGAGGATTGTATGCTAACGACAATACAATCGATACGTGAACGTACAGATGGCGGTCTCTGTGTGTGTATCTTTATTCCCCGACCCTTTCCCCGCCGCAATTTGTCTTTCAACAGTTTGTTCACAGATACGCTTCGGCAAAGCAGCTACTACGATGGAACCTATCGCACGTGATTCTCGCACCTTCACCCGACTTACCCACGTTTGGCTATTTACGTTATTCACGTGATTCGCCGACGCGGCGCATCGTTCCGACGAACGTCACACACCGTTACCATTTCGATTTTACTCTCTAATACTCGCGATTACCGATTACGCCGAAACGCGATCGACTTTTCGATCGGCCGATCGCCAGACGAATGCAACACGCCGCATCAGGCACAGGCAGCTGTATCGAAAAGTTGTTCGCGTGATCGGTTTTCCCGATCTCGAACCGATCGCGTCCATCCTCCCTCCCCGATCGAAATCGAGGCACCGACTAACGCTCTGCTTTTTCTGTTTTCTCTTTTCCGTGGGGGGCGTAAACTAGCAGACAGCTACCAATATCAACTGCAGTCCATGTGGCAGAAGTGCTGGAACACCAATCAGAGTCTGGTGCACAATCTACGCTTCCGAGAACGCGGGCCCCTCAAGTCCTGGAGACCGGAAACGATGGCGGAGGCGATCTTCAGCGTCCTCAAGGAGGGATTATCCCTAAGTCAAGCCGCGAGGTAATCCCAAACTTCTACTTTTCATCCGTTCTCTCAGTCTTGCTTTCTTTTTTTCATTTCGAACGGTGCGTTTACTTTTCGCTGTCGACGCACGCGTAATCCCGCGATCCTCGAACGAGATCGCGATCTCTCCCGGTTTTTCGGAAAGCTACTTCGAAAGTCAAAATTCTTCGTTACAATTTCTTTGTAAGTGTCTCTCAATTTAATTTGTAACCCGTGGCACTCGAAAATTGCTGTACCATTATTCACAATATTGTTTACATCATTAAATATGTTGATATCTAATAAATTCATCAATAAATTATCTAATCAATTTCATATCCATAAAATCCAAACAAATCATGTATGATGAAATTATTCTAAATCACGCGAAATGTTTAATTTTCGAGTTAACACATTATCTACCGGCGATTATTCCATAATTCTTTGAAGTCTATGGCGCATGACTATTTTGTAATAGATCCTTCAACAGAAACTTCAATCATAAACCAGCAATTCACCCTCGATAATGTAATCTAATAATTTCGAGAGAAAATATATTAACCCCTTGCCGTATTTTAACGAGTCACACTGGTGACGAAGATTTTAAACAAAGTCTAATTGATATGAATGTTACGCCTTTCTTTTTAAATGAAACAAAATTTGATTCGTTTGTAATCAATATTTTAACATCAAAATAAATGTAGCCATACTAAATTAAGCTTCAATTTGGTACATCACAATTATTGAAAAGCCTATGAACAGGCTTCCGATAGATACAGTGTTAAAATATCTCCGACTGCAAAGGGTTAAGAAAATATTGGAGCCTGTTGAAGGAGCGGACCACAAAATTGAGGGTTGAAAAAACATGCGCATAGCAATGATCGTAAACATTTTGAATAGTTGCAATGTTCTCGTATTTAGACGAGGGTATTAAACGTAGAACGTTAAGAGATTGCGTCCTTGTCTTCGCGGAGACATTTTATAACGAAACATTTGAATAATTCGCGTCGGAATCGGAGACACGACTCCTGGCCAACTCCTCGGCGATTTTCGCCACTGTGCGTCGCTCAAACTTGGCCGAACTGAATTTTGTACGGCCGTGGAATAGAGGACCGCGTCGCGCCGTTATTTAACTAGTCAAATCGTCTGGATTACGTCCGCGTCAGACGTTTCTATCGTTTAAGGAACGCGCGCTGAGAAGAATTTCATTATTAGATGGATATTTGCGGCGCGACGAGTTCAATTCAACTAAGAAAGTTCATCGGACCGCCTCTGCAATGAAATGCCGAATCTTAAACGATACTGTCGCCGTGTCTGACTGTCACGTCGCAGTCGGTCTCGGGTAGTCTTGAACACGATCCCTTCGATCTCCCGAATGTACCAACGGATTAGACACGTTCACGGGTTTGAAACGCGGACGCTGTAGAAACCCGGGTGCATTACTATTTCAGTTTCTCTGGTTATACCTTTATTCTCGAACCAACTTTCCAAGAAAATATACTTCGCGGGTACAAATTTAGTACGGTACGGAACCAGCTTCGTTAGTTTCTCAATAAGTAACATTTATCCTTAACCTTTACCCGTACGATGACGAGCCGGATTCGCGACCAACCGCGGACGTCATTCGTCTGTAAAATTTTATTCGTCCGTCATCGATATGTAAACGAAACCTATCAAGGATAAAGAAGTTTTAATCGCGGTCGTTCCGATGAGAACAACAAACGCAACGGAGTATTTGCGTTTTCATGGTGGCTTTCATGTTGCATTAAAAAAGGAAACGGGGCAGTCGCGAGCCACGAGAGATTGGAAAATTGTGGGTGGTTCACTCGATTCTGGATTCTCGTTCGCGGTCGTTCGTGGTCGAGGAGGCGATCCGGTTTGTTTCTGACAAGCCGTGATCGACGGACGTAAATGGGTCAAAACGCGGAAAGGAAGAAAGAATTGCAGGCGTTACAGCTGTCGAGTCGAGCCGAGCTTAGGCGAGTCGAGTCGCGGCCGCCTTAAGAACTTTTTACAGCTCGGTCGTAAAACGCGTATCGCGTACGCGTAATAACGCGTCGCCGTTAAAAGGTTTTTCCCTTTGCGCGAACAAGGGGGTGCACGATCGAGGGAACGTTTCGCGGAACGGGCCCGATAATCTTAACGAGAATCGATCGAGGGAGCGGCCAGGCCGTCCGCGGAGGTCAAAGAAACCTTGTTGTAAACTAATCACGGTTGTTTCTTTTTGCAGGAAATACGACATCCCGTACCCGACGTTCGTCCTCTACGCCAACCGGGTGCACAACATGCTGGGTCCGAGCGCCGACGGCGGGGCCGGTGAGTGTTAGTTGCCATTTTCATTAAACCGTCGCGACACGGCCGTTTCTCGATCATGGATCTAGGGGAAGTGCGGACGCGCAACGAGCTTCCGATCGGGGACGTTTATATCCAACCTTCACGGGCCTCGATCGATGAATCTTTGATACGGGACGCTCGATACTCCATGAGAAAGATGTCTTCGAACTCGCGCGTCGTCCAAGACAAACTCGTCTTCGTCTCCACCTTCCCCTTTCGTCGACGTTGCAGTTACGTTTTGAACCGCGAACCGAGCTGATAAAACGCTCTCTCGTCGCAGTGTAGTTTCCATCCTCGACGCTTTGGCTACCGGAAGCCTATTAATAGGCTTTTTAGTGGCTGCTCTGTATTCGATGGAGAACCTTAACACTAAACCTACCGAGCACTAAAAGCGGTTATAATGTTTTAACTTATAAAAATGACAAAGCTCTATTTATTCCTATTCTCTGCAATTTTGATTGCGTATGCTTGAAAGAAATTTACCGAATCAACTTCCATGTAAGCAACTTCATCATTTGAATAATTGCAAAATGAAAAATATAAAACCGGTCACTTGAACGTCAGTGTGTAGGTTTAGTGTTAAAAGGGGAGACTCGTTGTTCCAGAACTGCAGGGGTACAGGATGCGCCTTGTGATGCGTCATGTGTTCATTATGTAAAGATGGGATTCTTCAGTAATCAAAAGCGCTAGATAAAAGATCAATCTAGGCTGCGATGTCCCTCAAACGTCCTATTTTTACGTTTACGAGGCGTAATTTGCATTATTCGGAAGCATACACCTGCGAGAGCTAGATGCGTAACGTAAAAACGTAAAAATAGGACTTTTGAGGGCGATCGCGGCCTGATCTTTTATCTAGCGTTTTTGATTACTGAAAAACCCCATCTTTGCGAGAAATGAGAAGGCGCATCCCGCAGCCTCGCAATCCTAGAAACGAGTACAGCTCCTTAAGAATAAATGTCGCCACTCGTTTGACGGCGCAACGCCTGGACGCGAAAGCTTCGGACGTATTCGCATTATTTACGCGCGTTTTAATGGAAGTGCGAGTCTTCTCAACGACGACAGTATCGACATTTTTTCTCTTTCCTCCATTTGGAGTTGCGAATACGTCGATGCTGGTGTAACGTCGCTTCAGGCGCCGCGTTGTTACATGGACGTCGACCTTAATTCGTGGATTGCATTACTGAAGAAAGCATTATTACCAGCTATACCGGTAGGAAAAGCGTTGAAACGCGCTCACCTATTAACCCCTTGCGTCGCGGATAATTATCGTGTTCGGGCGACCGTAAGGGGTTAATGGGACGTAGGAAGAAAACGTGTATTTCGTGTCGGGCCGAATTTCGAGAAACGGTGGATCGTCGCGAGTACGTCGCGGTAAAGCCAACACCAGACATTCAAATACGATTGCTGTTCGCTGTTCGTTGCTCAGATCTCCGCCCGAAGGGAAGAGGTAGGCCGCAAAGGATTCTGCTGGGTGTTTGGCCCGACGAGCACATCCGCGGCGTGATTCGGGCCGTCGTGTTCCGCGACGGCCACTCGCCGCACATCGTTAAGGAAGAGCCGGCCTCCATGTACCCGAGTTTGGCGAATTACGCCGCCTGCAACGGCCCGGAAGGAGCGGTCAGCCCCGGAGCTGCAGCCGCGGCCGCGGTTGCGGCGGTCGCTCAAGGTAACCTGACGTCTGCGTCTCTTTCGCGCTTTCTGCTTTCTACCGTGCCACGCGCTCCGGGCAGACTATCCCCTCTGTATCGCCTGTAAATTAGCCATCTCTTAATTGACCGAGTAACACTCCTGCTCCTTCGAAGTTCCGCGGTAAGTTGTGCGATACGTATACCTCGGGCACAAGAAGATGGCACAAATTTTTCTGAGACCCCACTCTCAACTCAAGCATTTCGATCGGTTCATATGTTTCGACCTACAAATTTCTCTGTGCCGTCTTCTCGAGGACGGGGAGTACGCAATGCTCTTTTAACTCTCATCCGTCCCTTGTGTCAATTTGACACAGTTTTCCGGAAACAAGTTATAATGTCCTGTTTTTGTATAACCAAAAAACCTAAGATGTTACAACTTTGAAGGGATTCTTTATTTACTTCCAACTCGTCCATCAACTAAAATATATTGACTTTATATGCAATATTAGCTTCAAACGTTAACTCATCAATTTGAATTAGAAAATATCGAAAAATTTTACCTTGTTATTTCATCGATCTTTTACCACTGCGTCAATTTGACACCGAGAGGGGTAAGACCACACGCAGGCCACGATCCCATCATAATCGATCCTTCGGCTTCTTTAACAAAAGAAACAGAAACGCAAAACGTACAGTAAATCCCAAAAGATATAGATTGCAGTTCTAACCGAAGAAACGTTTGTGGCGCAGGTCTCCGACACCAGATGTGCAGCATGGTAGCAGCGGCTCACTCGCAGCAGCACGAAATGATGGCGACGAATCTCTCGACGAACCTGTCGACGAACCTGTCGACCAGCCTGTCGTCGAACCTGCAGGCGGCGATGCAGGCCAGTCAGCATCACCACAATAGCAACAACAGCGGTGCCGTGATCGGCAGTAACAATGGCAGCGGAGGTGTCGGAGGGCCCGGCCACGGTCCCGGACCGGGTAACAACGGCAACTCGCCGTTGAATCTTGGCCTGGCCAGCCCAGGATCCGGTGGACCACCGGAAAGCCCGATGGAAAGTCCTCTGGCGAGCCCACTGGGCCCGCTGATGGACCCGGGACACATACCGAGCAGCGTGGAGGTCGGTATCGGCGTCAGCGGAATGACCTACAAGCCAGCGCGAAGTTTCGTCAGCCCGCGGCCGGAGAATCTCTTCCAGGAGGACATCGCGGATCTCGTAAAGAGCTCGCACGGGCTCAAGGACAAAGACAAGATCCCGGTGAAGCTCGAGCCACTGACGGACTCCCGTTGCGAATAGTAAGCCAGAGACTGCCGAGCACGAAAGAGCTAATCGTTGCCGGTTTCGGACCAGCAGCACGCTCTGGTCTCGCGATAGGCTTCTCCGTCAGCGGCCGGCTCTTTCCGCGCAAGCAACCGAGCAACCGAGCAACCGAGCGCTCATTACGGAGAGCGACAAGGGACGGATTAGCCGACCCAATCTGGAGAACAACGGGCCGTATTGGCGCGGCGTCGGCAGATTCGTCACCGATCGCGACCGGACCGAGCGACTCGAGCGACGATTCGCTCTCGCAGCGACGCAAAAGTATACCTGTAGCGATCTTGGAAGAGATCGAGGCTTACAATCAAAATGATGCAGAGAAAGAGAGATGGGGAGAGAGAGAAATCGAGAGGGGAGAGACGTCGATATAGCCGGCGAGAGAGACCGCTAGGATCGCGATTGACGTTCGACAGACCGAAACCAGACCGACGCTCTTTTCTTCCCTCGCGATCTCGGCCGTGGATCGCGATCACCCGCGGTCGACCTTGCGCCGTGCGACGATCGACGTGTCTCCCGCGACCAGATCGGATCGGGTCGCGAGACTATCGGCTCTCGGAAAGTATGCTGTATTCACGGAGAAGAGAGAAGAGCTAGCGAGCAAGCGAGCACCGCGTGGTGGCGCAGGGACACACGCTTAAACTCGAGATTTATATATCCACGCATATACGATAACCGTACGTTTAATGCCAAATGTATAGTAATTGGCGCGCGGCCTCGGGCCAAAGGCCATTATCCGCGCCGCTCGATCGCCGTCCGGATCGAAACGAGTTCGGAACGGATCAGAACGGTTTGTCGCGTCGGCGCGGACTAGATGTTTCAGTTTTTTGATCGAGACGCGGCTCGTCGGGGATCGCCGCGGTTCCGGGGAACGCCAGGAGATCAACGTTCGGTTCGGATCTACGAGAAAGTTAAAAAGATCCAACGTGATCGCGATTGGAAAGCAGCTCGCGATCGAGGGACCGCGCGAGCAGCCCGACGAGCCCGAGATGTACAAAATTTGCTTACGAGTGTCTGTCGCACGAGAAAACGACTAAACCCTTTACGGAACGAGAGAGAGAGAAAGAGAGAGAGATAGAGGAGAGAGATGAGCACTGTTCGACTCGAGAGCGAACACCGAAAGGAAACACGCGAAAGAAAGAAAGAAAGAACAAAAATACCGATTGCTATACTTTATTAAATGTAATGATTGCCTTCCTGCCATATTTGGGGTATGCCAAGTATAAAAATTATAAGGTTTAGAGATTAGGGAAACGAGGAAATTCATTGAATTTGGAACTGGAGAACATGTCGATAGAAGTGTGCGAGTGTGCGAGAGCGGCGTGCATCCGTTGTTGTTGCGATCGCGTGCGCGTTGAGAGTCGACGAGAGAGACACTGCTTGCCTGAGAAGTTCGCACGAGAGAATGGAACAATGCGTGTGCGCGCGCGACCGAATGCTTTTGTTTCGGAAAGATCGTGCTATTTTTCAAAATTTTACAATACCGCGCGTACGACTTTTTCGCGAAGGGACCCTCGATCCTCGACAATCGGAGAACGATCGGCATCGAGTAGCCGGCGAAATCGATTTCTCATCGAGATATCTTCGGACCCAACAACCGCCGAGTCGATTTTCGGTTTCGAATTTCGTACGGCTACTCCTCGATCGTTCTTGCCACGGACCGCCGTTCAAAGATATCGTGCGACGTCCACGAGCGAGTTCGTTTCGGGCCTAGCCATCCCAGGGACAGCAAAAGAAAGAGAAAGAAAGGGAGAGTGTGTTTGTGTGTGCGTGTGGGTGGGTGTGTGAAAGCGAGCGCGTGAGAGCATGGGAGAGTACGAGCGAGACAGAGAAAGGACGGAGGATAGGGTGGAAGAGGAGCGCGAGTGTGAAAAGGAGAACGGAACTTTCTAAAAACAAAAAGGACGATGTAAGAAGAGGAGAAGAATAGAAGGGAGATTTTTAAAGTCGGCACACCGGTTCGATTGACTCTTTGTAAGTATTTAAAAAGTAAAGAAGAAAAATAAAACAATTTTCGAAGTGGCCTTCTGTGAAAGGAAAAGACCATCGCTTTTCGCTTTTGCTCGGAAAACAAAAAAGGAAAGAAATAAATGGAGCGGATAGATTCTCGGTCAGTCGTATTATCCGTTTGCTTAGGGAAATTTTTCGGAAGGACCGTTGTTCTCGCGCCACTCCCCTACCGGAAGCTTTAACGGATGTAATGAGACGGTTCGTAGGAAAGTATTCGCGAGGAGGATCGATTAGCAAGATATATTATTATTATCGGCCATTAGAAAATTAAACAAATTCGTGGGGAAACTTTGAGACGCGTTATTCTTGATACGAAAGATTTTTTTGGGGGGCGTGAACGGGGGATGTGAAAAAAGAAAGACGTTTTCGGGCGTGTTACGCTGTCGGCGTGGAGGAGCACGATTTTATTTTCCGCGTGAATCGGAGCACGAGAGAAACAGAGAACGAGAGCAAGAGAGAGAACGAGTATGCGTGTATGTGTGTGTGTATGAGAGAGAGAGAAAGACAGAGAGCAAAGAGAGCAAAGAGATAGGAAACAAACGAAAATACGGTAGATCGCGATCTTAAAAGATTTTATTACGATTTAGGCTTAATGTGTTCAACGAGAAGGTAAATTTGAACGAAACCAACGGGCGAGGGTGAAGCGAAGGAAGATATTCGAGAGCCGAAGCGAGCAGATGGAATTGGGAGGGAGTAAAGAGGGAAAAAAATACGAGTTCAAAGAGTAGCGAACGAAATTGCGAGGAAGAATTAGCGGCAAGGGGACGAGGGAGAGGATAGGGGGAGGGATTAGGGGGAGAGCGTGCGAGAGAGGGAAAGAGAGACCGAGCGAAAGAGTGGGAGAGAGCGAGCGAGAGTGTAAAGGACGGGGCATGTGAACAGGCGAGAATGTGGAAGAGATTAAAATTAATATTGTATAAAAAAAAAGTAGTAAGTGCCTTTCAAAGAAAAAAAAAAAATTAACGTGTCCCGTAGACCGTGACCACTTGTACATGATGAAAAGTCGTTCGAAATTTCGCGTCACCGGATACACCGTTTGCGACTGAAACAGAAAGACGAGGAAAAAATAGACGAAGATGAAGATGAAGGAGAGACGATGAATACGAAAAGTAAGACGAAGTATCGTTTGTGGGGACGTTGCGTAAAATAAAATTCTAACACAAGATTTCTTCTCAGCGACATGCGTGAACGCGTTCACGCGTTCATGCGTAGGTACGTGAAACACGCGTACAATTTTCTTCGTGTCGTCTCGAAAAGTCATAACGACGCTGCGCGATTTCTAGGAAGTATTATAAAGAGCACCATGGTTAATAGTCGAGGATAGAATCGATGGAGAAAAACACTGGGAATATTTTGCGACAAAAACTTTTGGCTTTCCTTTTTCGGACAACGCGGGATGGGAGGGAGTTAGGGGAAGAGATTTTTCTTCGTCGATTACGCAATGTGTCTACGAATCCTTTTGTGTGTGCGTGCCGAGAGCGAATGTACAGGATCTACATGCAAGAAAGCCGGACAAAATTTCTGTTTCGGATCTAACCACTACCGGTAATACCCTGAATGGCATATTCTCGTAAACGTTTCTTTTGATTCGCTTGTACGAGAGAGATATCGGGCGAGAGAACGCGTGACAGATTGAAAGAGAGAGAGTGTGTGTGCGTGTGTGTGTGAGGGAGCGAGCTAGAGAGAGAGAGAGAGAGAGAGAGAGAGAACGCAGATGAACGTTAAAACGCAGGAGGAGAGGCAAGCGTATGACTTGAATCAGCAGAGGGAACGGATATTTCGAGAAACTTCCGTTTACACATTTTGATATATATCTGTGAACAGATGAAGAAGAAAAAGAACAAAGATACTTATATTACATACATAAGGTGTAAGTGAACAAAAAAAAGCATCTAATACGCTATTATTGATATAGGACACAAAGTAAAGTAAATATATATATGAGACAAAAAAGGTATATATATACATAAATTGATATATTGACGCTATATAAGGTTGCTGCTGGACGCGTTTTACTTTGAGGGAGGAAGGTGATGCGCAGTTTTTCCGTTCAAACGTCGTCGAGGACGAAACAAAAGTTCACGCGAAGAAGAGATTAAGTTAGACAAAAGTGTAAGGACCCTAGAGTCGAAGATAAAGTAGCTCTTAGAATTTTTATCGAGGCAACGTAAAGACGGACGGGCGTGACGCTAGTATACCACTTTCCAGAGAAGAGAGAGAGAGAGAAAGCAAAAAAAGAACGAATGCGTGTGTGTATGTGTGTGTGCATGCGCGCGAGAGAAAAAGAGAAAGAAAGAGAGAACGAAAGGAAGAAAACCTGCCCATTTGTCCTCGTGGCTTCTGCGTTTCGCTCGCTTATCGATCGGTCTCGCGGGTTTTCCGAGCTCTCGATCCACCTTGGAGCGGTTGAGAATCCCGAAAACTCTCCGCGCGCGGGACGGATCGAAGGCTAATGCAATTACGAATCACAAGTCGCGATTGAAGAGAATCATTCGTGGTTCTCCGCGAGTGCGACGTATCGAGCCGCGAGGTGGGACTACACAGCCGCAGCCATAGCGAGAGTCCGCAGACATACTTCGACAGCCTGACATTCGAGAATCGAGATTCGTCGTGCGCTGGAGAAAGTAATATTTCCCTGCACGTTGCCCACGCGTTCTCGGGTACGGTGATCAATCGTCCTAAACCAAGAGACCGAAACAAATAAAGTCTTTCAGAGGTGGTTCGCTCTAGATCAAGCACGGATTGCCCCCACAGGGCAAACGGGTCAACTCGGGCCATTCTACAGAAAAATTTGACGTTTTCCGAGGCGATTTGGCTTCGGGGGCAATTCGGAGCGATCGTCGGTGTCCCCTGACTGGTTCGGAGCGGCATATGACTTACGACATGGACGCAGCGCAGCTCGAGTATCGGGCCGTTCGAATATTAACGCGGCCGATTATTTACAGAAATATCCGACGTTCGTTCCACTTGGACAACCCGCGAGAGACAGGATCTGAAATGTATCACGCACGCGCCGAACTCTTACCTTTATTTTCGCCTTAGCTTTGAGGTGTAACATCGTGTTTATTATTAATGGTCGACCGACATACACAGCCACACACTCGATCCGCTTGAGAAACGGACAGAAGGGAGACAAGGTAAAGGTACCGGCGAAACAATCCCACGGCAAAACTGTACGAATAACGCGATAAACGAAGCGTAGTATCCGCGATTTACGACTAGCTTACAGGACGTAACGGCGTTCATCGGCGGGAGCCAAGGATAGGCAGAGAGTGAGAGAAAGTGTGAAAGGGAATTTAAAGGAACGTTATATGGCAGCGGAAGAAGAAACGAGTCGCGCGCCATGCAACAGGGGAGAATCCATCCCCGTGTTTTCCATTTCTCTGCCGCGGTAACGGCCGAACCATTCGAGGATAAACACTAGGTGGCATCCTAATTTACAGGAACTAGTAGTCGAGCAATAGAACCGCACATTTTTCAGAACCTGATTATTTAATCGTACACACCCGGTCGCGAGCCGATATTCAATAAAAACACGACACGCGTATCTGAAACTTGTACGGTCATACACACGCGTATAGACAGACACACATACACGCAAACACGCTTACAGAGCTACAATAAATATACACAGATGCACATAATAGAAAGACGCGAACATACGCAGCAGCAAGAAGTCGGTTAGGTGGAAAGCGATCGATCGTACGGTTCTCGCTGTTATGCTTTTAAAAAAAAAATGTATATTTTATTTAGCTATTAAAATGTTTAGTACGATGGGATTGGTATCGATGTTGGTTACCGATTTAAAAATTGGTTTTTAATCGGAATCGAATTGAAATCCCATTCGACGCATGCTTCTAGCGAATTGTGTACAAAATACTATGCAATAGAAACATGTTTGTTTACAGCAGCCCTATCGCGTGTACCATTGCTTTTATCGGCTCGAATTGCGTGAACGAGTTGTAGATGTTAATTCTTAATTTTCGTCTTGTACGATCCTGAACTGTTACCGAACATTCTGTACATGACAAAAAAATAATTGTATATAGTACTTCGATCGCAATGGTTAGTTGCTAATTGCATTAAATATTGGCTAATTCTGGTTGAAAGGAGATCGACTCACAGCCATAAGTCTGACAGCGAGAGCCGTGGTTGCATCCAGCCGTGAAAACTTTGAATCTCGATGAGGCGAAAGATGTTGGTCGTTCAAGGTCACTCGCGCCACCTAAGCCCATGGTTTATAATTTCGCCGCGTGCATGATCTAGCAATGAGTACAGCGGGTATAGCGAAGTATATCGAGGGTGGCGCATTTATTGACTTTGAACGTGCAAATCGTTCGGCCTTCGCTCCAGGAGCAGCGAATAATAGCTATAGAGAAAGAATGTATTAGAACGATAGCAAGATACAACGGAGAAATGGAACAATCGGAAGAAACGTTGAAGAATACAAACGAAAACCAGATGACAAAGAAAAGAGACACACTCCATACACGGTTGACATTCTGAAGGACAAGTACACTGGAAGAGGTACACACCATACGTTACGCGACAAGAGACAGACACAACCCAACCGCGCGTTCACTGTAAATAGAGAAAAATGCAACATTAATTATACAAGAAAGTTCATCTTTATTATCGTAACTTTGTAATATATTTATTTGTCCGCTCGTGAAGATACTTTTATCGTAGTTGAATGATAACGAGGCCTCTGTTCCGTTTGAATCTGCCGCTGAAGCGCGCCAAAGGGGCATTGGTCGCACATAACGAGAGAAAGAAGAAGAGAGCGAGAGAGAGAGAGAGAGTGTGAGAGAGTGAGAACGAGAGAGAAAGAGAGAGCGAGAGAGAGAGAGAGAGAGGGGCGTAAACGCGTTCTCCGTTTTTTGGTACGATAACAAATATTTTTGAAAACGCTTGCGAATAAAAGTCTGGAGCGCACGCGGCCTCTCCGAGCAATGCCTCGCGAGTATTAGAATGATGAAGATCGGGAAACGGTAGATCGGGAGAATGAACAAAAGCTCTCGCGATCGAGGCTGATCGTGGCCGATTTCAGACCAGTTCTTACCTCGAAATTTTTAGCGATTCCGCTTATACACAGGACGTCTCAGCCTCGTTCGCGCGAGGGATCTCCCGGATCGGTATTCGTTTCCGCCGCCTGTAATCTCGATGATCGATTCCGTTCGAAATCGTCGATATAAGCGGCCTATTAGAAAGACGCTCGCTGTCCAAGGACGACGACCAGCGCCGAGTTTCTTTGCAGATGGCGATAGTTTATAGTTACTATTTCTTTCTATTTTTACGTTAAACGAAGTATTTCTTTTGAGTAGATAGTCGAGAATTGATTGAAGAAAACCCGACACAGGAAACCCATACGCGAATAGTTGCCCGCAAACCAGCAATTTGTACATGTACCCGTGACGAATCGCGAAGCGACGTTTGCTTTTTCCGTTTCATTCCGAGATACCTTGGGGGGACACACGTCGAGGCGTTTCGAGAAAAAAAAGAATAGTTTTACTTTTGTAGTCACGGATGCAAAGCAAAACCTTGTCAACCATTACAAATTCCTCTTTTATTTATTACCGATTAGCATGTAAGATGACGTTCTACCGACATATGCTATTATTATAAATACACCCTATATATAGTGGAGTAAGCGTTACATTACCTACCTACCTACCTACCTACCTACCAACCTACCTATCCGTGCTTGACGGGTGAACAACAGATGAATCACGCAATCATACATTTAAGTTGCTATTTGGCACGTATACCTAAGTAATATACTAACATAAACAGTATGCAATAATAAATATGAGAAATTAAACACGATCTCTCTTTCACTGAATCGTTCGATACAATCCCTTCCCTTCGTGTGTTCCGTATCTCGTTGCACGCGATGTTCCGACTATCATTCCCGATAAAAATATGAATTATACGGGGCCTCGAGAAGATAACAAATTTCCATCGGTGTTTCGGTGTGTAAAAGGTACATGGCAAATCTTTTTGAACGGTCAGCTTTCCTGGAAAGAGTATTTATTTACAGTTGACAATAAATAAATGAATCGATTTCGCGTCAACACGCAAGATTATAACTTCGCATATAATCGTATAAAGATAATAAAATCAATGGGCTGACAAAAGTGACAAAGGCATGGAAGTTGTAAGATAGAATAGCTTCATAGTTGTCTCCTTCAAACATAACATTCCGCTCCGATCGAATCTCTTCTAAGACTCCTGGTAGCGTATTGCGCCATTCGTTGGTAAACTTTCATCGATGAAAAGTTCACGTTTTATGCTTTTCCGACAGCTGGTATATTGTTTCTGTTAATCTCCTGTTGCACTGGAACCTGTGCAAATTGCGAGTTCGGTTGGTTATGTTGTTGCGACGCCACGTTGCTTTGAACATTTTGTGGTATTTGATTAGCAACGATCTGTTGCGGTTGCTGCTGTTGTTGCGATGCCACGTTGCTTTGAACATTTTGTGGTATTTGATTTGCGACGATCTGTTGCGGTTGCTGTTGCTGCTGTTGTTGTATATTTGGTGCTTGAACTTGCTGAACTGGGACTTGGCCTTGAGGCTGTTGCTGGATCGGAACTTGTCCTCGAGGTTGCTGAACCGGAACTTGTCCGGAAACCAATTGCTGACCAGTCATTTGCTGCTGTTGATACTCTTGCTGCTTGAACTGTTGGAACTGTGGTTGGTATTGTCCTGGTACAGGATTAGGGTACTGTTGTTGATGCTGAAATTGTTGCTGATGCTGAAAATCTTGAGGCGGAACCTGAGGCGCGTACTGCGGCGGGAACTAGAAAACGTTCAGAACAATCGTGTTACAAATCTATCGATTTTAATAAATCGTATTTCGTAATCGACAGTTTTTTCGTGAAACAAGTTTCTAAACAAGGTGTTACTAATAGCACTACAATTACTTACCGGCTCGTGCTGTGCGGGTATATTACCTTGGTATTCTGGTAGCTAATAACAGCAACAGAAAGTGCACAAGCTAATTATTGTCCATTACAAAAACATCACAAAAATCTGAGCAAAAAACAGGTTGGACGAGTACAAGCGAATAAAAGAACAGACTATGAAATTCTAGATTATTATCTAAAATCTTGGCTAGAATCTACCCCTGCTAAACGACAAAGTATCTACTTGCAACTATTATTCGATTCTAGAGTTTTTACTATCCGAATATCCAATTACTCGAATTTAAATATCCGTGAATCCTTTAGTACTCTATTCTTCTAATTTATTTTCTGTTCATTTAAAAAACTAGTGATTAGGCTATACATGCGGTTAGCCAAACTTGTATCGTGAAAGCCTTAAAAGTCTCATCAAATTAAAATATTTGCAATTTATCAAAAACTAATCGTTCCTACGATCTTTCGTATTTTCAAGTACTCACGATTCCTTGAGCGATCATTTTTTGCATCTCTTCTTGCTTGTGCAGCCTTTCGAACTCTTCGAATTCTTCTTGGGTGAAAATCTGTCCTTCGTCCAGTCCTTCCCATCCCTCGTCTCTTTGAAACTCTGGTTTCTTAGTTTGTTCTAAGAATTCATCGTAACTGAAATAATATGGTAAAATAGAAAATCTTGACACAATAGATGAGAATTTTCTCTACAAACCTGATGAGCGCATCCTTGTTGAGATCGGCCTCGTTAAATACATGTTCCCTCATCCTTTCCATTTCCTCCATACGTTTCAATAATTCATCCTGCGATGCTCCTTGAGAATAAAGCTTATCTAATTCTTTTAAAAATAGAGCTTTAACTTCATCTGGGTCCCATACTCCGTTACCATCGATATCTAAACAACAAATTATATATGTTATTTCTCATCCAAAACGTAAAATAATAATTAATGAATTTTACAGTACCGTGCATATAGAAGAATGTTTTAGGATTAAAATTCTCAGTTTCCATGTGATCCTGTTTCTCCCATACGTCTTCTAATTGCTGTTTACTACCTGGATGGTGCACCTGCAAATGCAACATATAGTCGAAAATAGATCAATTTGAAAAGAAATTATGCAAACCCTTGCACTCAACTTACAGGTTCATGCTTTTTATGTTTCTCTTTTAGCGCTTGCAGTTCCTGCTCATATTTTTCTCGTTCTACCTTATTCATATCTGTGCGGGAACACGAATATCAAAAATATCAGAAGGAAAGTATTATTTGAAGAGAAAAGATTATGTGGAAAAGATTCAATTTGTAGCATTACGTTCCAATTTTTTCTGTTCCTCGTATTTCACTTCCATTTCGTGTTTTTTAAATTCTTCTCTCCGTTTGTTATCAGTTTCTGTCAAATCTTTTGAAATCTACAATAGATATCAACGACCATATTATCCTAGTCTGTTGTTTGAAATTGATTATATGATCGATGTTACCTTTGCAATTAATTTCTTTAGATCGTATATCTCAAATGTACGCGTATTCGTATGATCTATGTGACCGGCTATCTTCATATGATCTGTATCCAACCCGTTTCTCAACTCTTGCTCTTTCGCTGCGAGGTGTCTCAATCTTTCCAGTTCCTTTCTTTTGATCTCGTCTAGTCTGGTTCTAACATTGTGACTTACAAATTGTAGTTGGTCTGCTATTTTTCCTGACTAATAAAAAGGTGCGTTTACTCGTGAAGAAAATCGTAAGCTTCTTCTCCGCATCTTTCTCCCAACAAAATGCTAGAACGTTAGCTTACACGTATGTCCGCTTCGGATGCTTCTTTCACCTTTGCTCGGAAGTCTCTATCGTTTTCCAATACCTGAAGCACTTCCATCAGGTATCGATGGTACTCCATATCTTCCTCCTACGCGAACAAGAGACACTGTAATTTCTTTTCTGGTGCATAGCATATGCATTTTCTACATTTCAATTTATAGAATCATACCGCTTCTTCTGGATTTTCGATTTCATTTTCACTATCGTGACTTCCATCCTTTTTCTGATTAACAGGTGGCCCAACAACATATTGCACCGCTATACAGGCCAAAGCGAGCAACAGTAAGGTCCGCATTTCTCAGACCAAAATCCAAAGTGTTCCCCAACAACTGAAACAGATAATATACATTGTAGTGAGAATTATAGTTTAATAAAATAAACATATGTTAAACTAAATAGAGTATA
Organism: Lasioglossum marginatum; assembly: GCA_028455795.1. Lineage (NCBI taxonomy): Eukaryota > Metazoa > Arthropoda > Insecta > Hymenoptera > Halictidae > Lasioglossum > Lasioglossum marginatum. The sequence continues at coordinate 6,375,113 of CM052278.1, read as the reverse complement.
ACGATTAGTCTCCTGCGATTTTCATGCTGGCTAAGCAGATAGAGAAAACTATCTAAAAACCGCGATTCCACTTTCACTGAAGCACCGAACAGGAAAAACAACAGAATTCGTAAACGCGGAAATGCGATTACGCGTTCATCATTGTGAGATGTCGAATACGTGTCAACGATTGCTCAGCTGACGGACCGATAACAATATCGGAGACACGCGAAACACGAATCGTTTACGTTGCTGAACGCGCGATATTACCGTGAAACAGCGAAAGCCTTTCACGCGAGAGGGAAACTGAATCGGAGCCGAAATGAAAAAAGCGAATGTCCACGAATTCGAAGTCGAATTGACCGCGAACGAGGTCACGTAGAAAAAAGTACATATACAGGCGGGTTTTACCGTTACGTGGATCGGGCTCGGTGAAAGTGGCGGAGATGTAACAAATTTTCACTGGGTGCAACAGAAGACTGGCCGACGTTCTCGCCTCTCGAATCTAACCAATGAAAGATCGCGGGTTTTCCGAGTAAGTAACCAGACCCCCGTCTAAATCCGCGTGACTGAAACTCAGGCTTGTACTTGCCACTGCAGCAGGAAGATAACGAGACTATATAAAGACACGCGGATACGTGTACTTGTTGTTCGAACCGTGTAACTGCGACTAAACAAGATCGAGACGCAGGAATTTGTTTGCAAAACGGTCTCTGACGTGTACCTCCGCAGCGAGATTTTCACCGACAGGAAAAAAGATCCATGGGACTTCCCCACTTGATGCTCGAGATAGATATTGTCTGACGTCACGGCTGTCGATAGAAATTTCAAAAGACACAGTCGAGCGGATAAACGGGAACACGAGAGATTAATATGGAGTTATAGGTGCCGGTCAGTACCGATTGGTACTGAATTATTCACGATATTCTGTCTCGTTGCTCGGCATCGCGTGCTTACGTGCTCTCACCTCTCACCTCGCGGTCCGCGACGTTCACGGTTCACCGTCTCCCCGCTAGATGGCGCCAGAAACACGGTCTGGCGCGAAATTCAATTAATCAAAGCATCTTTTTCAGACATCGTTATTTATCATTTTATTAAAACATATAATTCCTTGAAATTCGGTTTTGACTATATCTCCACTTTTAAATTCAAGTTTTTCTGCTTCGACCATAAAAGCTGCACGACTAAAATGGTTCCGTAGACAACGATGTACTTATTTTATAACATTATGAACATTTACATGTGTTTAAACGATATTGAAAGAGTTTAATAAACATCAAGGATGCATTTTGAATATTAGAAATCTGAGATCTGGATTGATCATAGAAGCTGTACGACCGATTCTACCGTAAAATGGTTTCGTAGACAACGATGTACCTTTTTTGTAATATTTAAATGTGTTTAAACGATCTTGAAATAGTTTAAACATCAACAATTTATTTTGAAAATTAGAGATCTGAGTTTTGGGTTGATCATAAAAGCTGTACGACTCATTCTTCCGTAAAATGGTTCTGTAGACAACGATGTACTTTTTTTGTAATATTTAAATGTGTTTAAACGATCTTGAAATAGTTTAAACATCAACAATTTATTTTGAAAATTAGAGATCTGAGATCTGGGTTGATCATAGAAGCTGTATGACTGATTCTGGCGTAAAATGGTTTCGTAGACAACGATGTACTTTTTTTGTAATATTTAAATGTGTTTAAACGATCTTGAAATAGTTTAAACATCAAGAATTTATTTTGAAAATTAGGGATCTGAGGTTTGGGTTGATCGTAAAAGCTGTACGACTGATTCTTCCGTAAAATGGTTCCGTAGACAACTATGTACTTTTTTTTATAACATTTAAATATGTTTAAACGATGTTGAAAAAGTTTGGATATCAACAATTTATAAAAAGCAAAATAATTACAGTACTCGGCTTGTTAAAGCAAGATTTGTTGAAACGTTGATGGAACCTAAGATTAAATATCGGCGTTCCGATACTGGCAAAAGTTAAAATTATGATAAATACAATTCAGTGCAATTGACGAGTTAACTCGCCTCCTTCGGTTAACGGGACAAATTACCTGAAAATGTATAATTTAATACGTTCCAGCCCGGTCGACGAATATTCGTTTTGTTCGATTACAAGTCACCTTTGATCCTTGATCAACGTTATTGCGCGTTAATTAACGGATTTAATGTAAACTGATTTGATCCTGTTACACGTAGGATATTTACGATATTCCGTGTATGCGGTTTCACGCGTAATTTCGTCCTTTGGAACAAGATGACGTTTCATTTGTTCGGCACGTGCTCTATCGTAATTGAATAAATGTTGCTGCGCGTAATAATTGCAAAATGGAACACGATTCATCGCCGCGTACCAATGAATTAGGTACCGATTTAGAATCGTCCGAAGAAAATTTTTAAAAACCGTTCACGTATACCGTCGTTTCCATTGCGTCGCTAAGAAAAAAAGTCAGACAAGCTACACGAGTGCATAAATTCATCGAGGAGTATTGAAAAACATGGAACAATGCGTTTTGCCGTCTGCGAACGGAATCGACAAAAATTTTTCTGCGCCGAGTGCCAAGTCAAAGACATCAACTTTTTGCCCGATAGGTGTTTCCACGGTTTCACCTTGGCGAAATCTAAACAGGAGGTGAAAGGATCGAATGCATGCATACATCGGAATAGGGTATATGCAACCATAACCACGCCCATGACCGATCGAAACGAGCCGTGCAACAAATTATGGCATAAACAACTACTCGAGCAATTTAATCAACGTTTTCGAAACATCGCGATACGTGCTACATTTGCTGTGGCAACGGCTGCGACGATCATTCTTTTTCCATTTCTATTAGAATAATACATATGCCGAACTCATTTCTAAAGCGAAGAATGTCATTCGATCCATCGATCCAAAAGAATCTCGATGAAAAAGCGCAAGCTGGAAACGCGCGTGTGAACGAAGCCACGCGGTAAAACTGTAAAAAAGAAACGGGCGACGACGCAAACAAGGGTACTGCACGTGCACCTGGAATGCGTAATCGAGGAGACAAACACGCGGAAAGCGTCGCGTGACTCTGTAAACGAGGAAGATCGATTGACTGGTCGAGAATCTGGCTTCGCTGCATTTTGAAACGTGACCGTGACATTTTGACCGTGTTTACCTTGGCGAAGCGTGGCTCAATGTTACCGGTGTACCACGAATTTCGATATTTTTACGAGTTGTTGTTTTACTCACGGGAGCTATAATTCTCTGAAAATTGACTTCGGGAAAAAATCTGAGAAACGCCAGTTGAGAGTCGTAATTTAGTGGACGATACGCTCGCGTCGAAAAGGGCGCGAACGATAAGCCGGTGAAAGAGGCTCGCTCGAAGGGCCCTATCCGTGCTCCGGAAATGCCATAATCGTGGTCTCGCGCGCGCGGCTTTCAACTTTTAACGCTGGAAAATGGCAGGGGAGTGCTCGTGAGCGTTCGCGGCCACCCCGGCGAACGTTCGAGGACCCGTGAAGCTTTGAATTCCTCGAACGGTCATTAGGACAAAAGTATACCTGTGTCGACGACGATCCTTCGTAAACCTGTTGTCCTCAGACAATGCCCAGCCCGACAAGTGTTTTCGTATCTGATTGACCCATCTTTGGACGGAACACTCCGACAAACGGCTAATTTTTCTTCCAGCTAACGACCTTCGTATACCTGGCGTATCCTATTCCCCGCCCCTCGGCCACCTTTGTCTTTTCGATTTTGTCTCTGTCTCGAGAAACAGTCCCGTAGGCCTGCAGAGTCACGCGTGCACGTCGGGAACGAGTTTCTTCTCGATCTCTTACTCATTCTCGGTCCGCCATTCTCCACGCATTCGCTGCCAATCAAATCCGATTCAGACATTATCTATCCGAAGCCGCCATTTCTAGACGATTTTCAAGCCCGCTTGATCGAGGCTGCCAAATATTTCAGAATTCTGAACATTCAAGGTGCTACATCAAGAAATTTGAAACATTAACTACAATATATCGCAAATTATAGTTTCTCTTCCGAAATTTCTGGCAAATTCTCGCACTCTCACTTCTATCGAACGTGTTGGAAAGAACGGGCATTGTATCGGTCGCGACCCTCGGCCACGAAAAACGGGTTCCAGGGAGTCGTCGCGTCCGGCGGTACGAAAAAATTCTCGGTACACGCCCGAGATATGACGGAAGCAGCTAAATACTTAAACGCTCGAAACTCCAGGCTTAAATGCCGTTGATTGCAGTAGGAGGGAAATGAGAGGTTGCACGACGGACTCGTGTCTCGTGGCAGCGAGCGTTGTTACAAGTTACAAGACGATCGCTCCGAAGTGTACCGGTTCGAGTCCTTCCTCGAATAGACAGAATGGATGATCACGCGGCCCAATTCCCGATCCGAAACTTCCACCACATAATCATCGAAATGCCTTCGCATATCCCCGACGATTATCTGCTGGCAAAGTGGCGAAAGGTAGACCGTGTGTAGAAGACTGCATCGAGATGATTCGCGCGGCGTTTCTCCTTTCCAATCATCTCGAAATTACCATCAGAATCGCTATTCCTACATTTCGCTATCATCGTGGCTTCGATCGTTTATCATGGCTTCAACAGAAACGTACCCTAAGGGATGACCAACGCATGGCCGAAGGATACGCGCAGCGCAAGAGGAAACCGAGAAAGAAGGGTCGAAGGAGGTGGGGAGGCTGGAAGAGAGTCAGGGAGTCAGTGAAACGGGTAAAGGGCAGTAGAAGTCGAAGAAAAGAGGAGGGGAGAGAAAAGGAGAAGGAGCGGGACCGGGACGAGGCGGAGAGGCAGCGCGGAACAGGTAAAAACAAAAAGTCGGGAAAAAATTGAAAACCAGTCTCGCGCGGTTGGTAGATCGGAGTCTAGCAGACTGCGAACGGACTCGCTCTCTTCTCCTTTTCCACCACCACCGCTATCAGCAACCACCACCACCACCAGCAGCGTCTTCGGCAACGACTTACGATGTTACGGTGTAACAACTACGCTGCTGCTGCAGAAGCAGCACCGACTCACTTAGCTACCATCGCCAACACCTCTTTTTCCTCCTCCACCTCGTTCACCTCTTTCCCTTTCCGCTTCGGTCCGTTTCTCTCGGTCCACGTCCTTCCTTAATTCAGTCCAATGAGAGCCGCTCTTCGATTCGTCGCACCCGTCACAGATCTCTCTCCGCGCGTCGATTTTCAGAGGATACCGCTCGATTCTGTTGTGCGTTGGCTCGGTCCCCTCCGCGAGCGAGCTGCAAGCTGCCAGCCGCGGTTCCCGCTGGTTCTCTCGCCTGCCTCTCGCCAGCCTCTCGTCCTCACCTCCGCCACCAGCTCAACCTCCGCCACCAGCGCAACCTCCGCCTCAACCTCCACCTCCGTCGCGCCAGGCAGACTCGAGCCGAGAGACGATCGGAATTTCGCGAACCGGTTCCTCCGTGGACACCAGCTACGCCAGAACAGATTCTGTGCTCGGAGAAAGTGTCTATCGGACAGTGTTTGCCAGTGTTGGCCAGTGTCAGCCAGTGCTAAAACCCTCGCGACGTGCCCGAGATACAACGTAACACGGTGCGCGCAGGACGATCCAGCGAACATTCGACCAGAGAGACTCGTCGTCGTCGTTCCTACGGTCGGGATACACCTCGCGGAGGAAATATGTCTCGCAATAGTTGCAACGCGAACCGGTTGCGCGCTCTTAAAATAGTTCTCCGCTTAGCATAGGTTTACCGCATTACCCGCTTACGCCGTTCACTCGCTGAAACACATCGCAAGGTAACTATCAATCGATCCCCGCCAACGTGCGGACATCTTCTTCCGTCGATCCACCGATCGGAGAACGGTTATTCCCAGATTTCCAGATTTTCCCTGGCGATCATCTCGCATTGCCGCGCGTCGCATCGAGTCGCTCGCGGTAACTGCGCCTCCGATCGACCGAGATTTCCTGGTGCACCGCGGTGTTTCGCGATCGAAACGCGAGTGCTGCGACGCTGGAGAACCGCCGACGATGTACGGCGCAGTCGAAAAGTTCCTGGAATGCTTGTTCTTTGGAATTTTGCTTAGATTGATATAGAGGGCAGCAAAAAGCCCCACTAATATCTATGTGCCAGAGAAATTCGGTTTGTGGGGTTTTTTACGAATGTTGATGATTAGCGATCGAACACTGTGTCGCTGTGTCCGGCGACGTTCTGCGACAATTATGGACCGATAAAACTTCGTGTGCCAGTTTCCTGGGACTCTTCGTGCCGCGCCGTTTCCAAAGAAACGTCTATCTTGTCTCTCGCACACGTCCCACGGTCGGCCATTTTACGATTGATCGGGGGACCCCCCTTTCTATTGCTTCCGAGAACGAGCAATAGACCGGGCCGTTCAAGCAATCGGCGCGAACAGTTGACCGTTCACACGACGAATGAATTGTACTGTTCGAACGACCGTTCGGTTCTAGATTGACTCAATCGTTGGTCGTAAATCATCTGAGTGTAAAACAGTCGATGAAACTTCCAGAGGAGAGCAAAGCCGCTCTTCAACCCATTGCACTACGATTTCCTTTGCATCTGCAACGATATCTTTGCCGTTTATAACTTCCTAGAAGCGTTAATGAATTAAATGTTATTTCGATTCGACTCGACATTATTAGATTATAAGGCAATGGATAATTTCGATGGAATCAAAGCTCGCAGTGACCGAGAAGAAAATCTAAGGAAATTGGAAAGGTAAGATCGAGCGCGTTTACTGCAACGCAATCGAACTCGATTTTCCTTTGAAGCGAAGATAGAAAATGGGGAAGATGAGTCGAGGCGGTCGAGGTGGGAGACAAGAGAGAGAGAAAGAGATTCGAAAGCCCTCGGCCACAGGCCATAGGCGAACATAGGTGCCTTCTACGAAGTCGATTGCCGTTTGTTATTGAAGCTATTCCATCGCCTCGGGCCAGAACAAGGCGAGGCAAGCCGGCTGCGAGCAGCACGTTTGTCCCTGGACGACGATCGCGATCGTTTACATTTCAATGCAAACTGGAATTCATCTGAAACTGCTGGCTCTCTCGGTCTCTCGCAGCGCCACGCGAGACACCTCCATCGTGATTCCTTCGGTGCATAGGACATCCGCGCGGCATTTCAATCAGTCGCTTCGAGGAATAAAAATTGCAGTGCTCGACGCCGCGTCTTTTCGCTCCGTCGAAGTCTCTTTCTCTCTCGATTCTCGACGAACGAAACGAAAAATCCAGTCGCCGTATTCTTCGCTTGAGAGTTCAATCGTATTCAATGAACTTTTCCGATTTCTGAGAATGCAAAGCAGCTGCGCGCAATCGCGTAACTCGCGCTCGCAGTTTCGCGAGGCGTTCGCCCATTTACGACGAGCATGATCGCGGTTCGATGAACCACCTATGAATAGAACTTTCTCGAAAGATCGGTGCCCGCGTTGCATCCACCTGTTGCAACTTCTCGATAATCGCGACCGACTCCTGTTCGTTCGAACTCGCCAGCTAGCGGGCAACTCCAGGGATACAGGACTATTGAACTGTTGAAGAATCTGTTAAGAAACTCTTAGGCGTGGACCATGATCTTGCAAAAATTTTGAAATAATTTCCAACATTCTACAAAATTTTGGTATCGTAAATTATTCGTAAACGTACCTGCAAATAGTACCAACGCAATCGAATCAGAAACTAACCGCTGACTTCAACTGTTCAATGGTAGCCCATTAAGCAGGGGGTTAAAAAAGTGGTGCTTACCGAGGGTTGCGCCCGAGAAAAGAGGCAAGCGGTCAATGATTACCTGGACGAAATCGAGGTAAAACCGATCCGAGTCCATCCGTTTACGACGGTACCTTCTCAAACGCAAAAGTGGGGACAGCGCCACGGTGTGAAAAACGAGGCTCTGGCTTTCGATCCTGTTAGTCGGTGGAAACACGGTCGAGGATAGGCGCCGGAGTCAAAAAGTCGCTCGAGAACACGCAGATTTGGAATTTTCTGTCCTGTCCTACTCTGTTCTGTTCAGTTTCGGCTCGCTTTCGAGGTAACGCTCACTCGCGATTTTTTCGCAGATCGGCGCCGCGTAACGGGTCGTTGGACCGGAATTCCATTCCGATAATAATTCACTTGAAATATCGTGGGAAGCGCGATTATACGGGATATAAATAGTCGGTTAATTGGCACGTTCGAAACCTACAATTATTGCGCGCGCGCCATCGTTTTGCATCGGATTATCGCTCCGCTCTTCTTTCCTCGTTGGAACCGCGCTTTTCCTAGATCGGTAGTTTCCTTCCAAACTTCGCCCGCGGTGTCGAGCATCACTTGTTGGAAGGTGTCGTATTATCTTCGATGCTGCAGAAACTGCATCTCAAAGTATCAGAGATCGATCGCTGTCCAGAGAGAAGATCACGACGACGCGACGAAATTCGTTCTTTTGGCCACGTCCTTCTCTTAGCAACATCCCGTCTCGCGTTCATGCATATTCTTAATAACCTTAATCGAGCTTCATGGTCGTAATCAACGCGATTCACGGTTCTCCTGCTACTTCGCGCGCCGTCCGCAGGAACCCGTGAGAATTCAACTCGCGAGACTGTCCCGGTACTCTTCCCTCGTCGCATCGTGAATTTTCGTTTGATTTTGGTAATCTTGTTTTCGCAGAGCATCATGACGAGTTGGAGGAGAACGCTGATCGCGGGTATCGTTGGGATCTTGTTTGTGGTGGCTGCGAGGAACTACACCGAGGCCTGCAACGAGGCGATCTGCGCCAGCGTGGTGAGCAAGTGCATGCTCACGCAGAGCTGCAAGTGCGATCTGGTCACCTGTGCCTGCTGCAAGGAGTGCTTCTCCTGCCTCAGCTACCTGTACGACGAGTGTTGCTCGTGCGTTGGTGAGTATGTCTTTGAAGAGTATTCGTCATAGCGTCAGTTTCACCGGATTGATACCGGATCTCGTTGTTCGCAGATCTCTGTCCGAAACCGAACATCACGGACAACCCGTTGAGCAAGAAATCGCACGTGGAGGACTTCAACGAGCCGATGCCTGGTCTCTTTCAAGCCCTGACCGCCGAACCGGACCCGCACGAGCGCTGGCTCACGTTCACGTTTCCGGTGGACTTCGACATGTCCCTGTTCACGCCGAAGCACGAAAAAGAAGTAAAGTACCATATGCGTGAGTATCGCTGACAACGAAACGTATTCGAGTTGCGCAAGTAGAACGTACGACCAACTGTTCGATCTGTTGCGTTTTACAGAGACCGCCGACGAGGAAGCTCATCCCCTGAAGCCGAACGTGATGACGGTAAACTGCACGGTGGTTTTCATGGCGCAGTGCAATTCCTGGAACAAATGTCGCGGAGCCTGTCAGAGCATGGGGGCCACCAGTTACAGATGGTTCCACGATGGCTGCTGCGAATGTATAGGAGACACTTGCATCAATTACGGGATAAACGAGTCCAGGTGCATACATTGTCCGATGGACAAAGAGGACGACGAGCTCAAGGAACAGTACGATGATTACGGCCAGGACGAAGACGACCTTACCGACGAAGTGTTGGACTAACGGACGCCCCTGCGACCAAATAACATTCTCTCTTGCGTTCCTCGAAGCGGGCTGTACTGTGCTTGTGCCTATGTGTGCTGTGTGTGCGTTCCCGGTGACGAGACTTTCACGGAAGACTCGCGAGTCTTCTTCGCGCGCAGGAGTTGTGCAGTGTACAATAATTAATCAATGACGCTCTCGCGGTATTAACTTTTGAAGGATAAACGAGACGAACAATCTTCCCTTGAAAAGGGATCCGGTCGTTAGGTAACGTAATTGAAATGATCACGGTCATACGGCTTAAAGCCATTGACTGTTGATGTCCATATTTAACCGACCAAGCCGATGCGATGGTCGGATCGAAGTGGCCTTGTGAACTGACTGGTTTTCAACGTGGCTGTTGCGACATCGATCTTCAAATGAGTGAAATGTGTGAAACCGGGTAAATCTCCTCGCGCGACGACTTCAAATTAATGACCGTACGTTAAAACGTTGTACAACGCGGTCGAATAATTCATTTATTACTATTTCTCACGAAGAACAGTAAATGAAGAATTATTCCATCGCATGACCTCCCTGATGCTATGCAATTTGAAATGTTTGTTCGTATGGTCAATAATTTACGAGTCATTTTTAGGTCTTTGAGTCGTGGAGATTCACCCTGTATAGGATGTTCGACGCGCATGGTAAATTGTTAACGGCTTGCTTTATAATGAATTTCACAATTAGTACGATTGGATCTGCTTTGTCGTTAATAATTCTCCGAAAGATAAAATCAAATTTGTATGTCAAAGCAAGGGATCAATATCGTTACACTTGGTTTTTATTTTGTTTTTATAAATTGTCGAACACCCGGGACGCGTAAGCGGTCCTATGCCGTCGAATTTTTATTACTCGTCCGTGCCATATGAATAGAATCGTACATTTATAAAATTGATCTTGGTCCCCGACGCGTGCTATGCCTGTCGATCTTGTTTACGCGCGGTAAACGTTGTCTGTGTTTTGAATCTTTGTTTGGTTGCTTCTCGAAACGTGTAGAGGACAAGTTGGAGCATGCGACTTGGAAGGAACATGGACAACACGTACCGTCGATGGTGTACATAGAAATAATCAGGTCGGAGGAAATGCGATATGATACGATATGGTTTAATACTGCACTTGATTACGCCAATGCACAACATGGAGACAATGCGAAGGATCGAACAGGTATATTCTCGAAGTAATGTGCAATTCATGCGGTTAAATGTAAATAAAACTATTAGTATACGTATAGATACTTAAAACTGCGAGTACCGTTAAAGCTTCATGAATAGTGGTTATCCCGAGATCGAAAGACCACTACAAAAATAACGACGAGAGCGATCGTTCCCCCGAGGAATTGTGAACAGACTAGAGAGGGGACATCGGATCGATATCAAATAATCATTCGTGGCTAGACTAGTGTAAATAATTCTTTTTCAAAATCGTTACAATAAAGTTTTATAAATAGACCCACTTTGTGGTACATTCCGCCTCCGAATGATTATGTACCGATGCGTCTCGCGCGATACACAACACACAATCATTCAACTCTACTGCGTTATATTGATCATCAAACGGCGCGTTTCACGCGATCCGTCAACGATCGTATACATTAATCCATGGACGCACTATAATCGCTTGTCCGATTATGCGCGTTACCGAGTCACGCTGACAAATACGACGATATCGAACAATTTCTATCGCTCCACGTTAGTAGATTGATATCGTCCGGAAGAAACCGCAGCTAGCCGATCGCCTGGAAGTGCCGAATAATTATACAGGTGGATGATCTTCATGAGTCTCGTTGCTCTCCGGGAGCTTTATGAAGGGCAGATCACTACCGCTCCACATTGAGTATAGCTGCGATCTCGCACATTCCTGAAATTAGCACAGCTTCAATATACAGGTCTACAAATTTCTTAACTTCGAAAATCAGATTTGTGCATTACCCCGCCAGCGCTCTCAGACCCCGAACGGCTATGTGCTGATATGCATGAATCCGTCGACGAGCTGCTTTTACGAGACGGTAACATATCCACGGCACCTAGCGGGAAAATAAAAGAAATCACGGATAAACCTCTTTATTGGACGTTTGTTCTTCGTAACGCGTACACTTACCTAGTTCTGTCTCTCTATGGTCGCTATCTTTACTATCCGCATGGCTACCGCTGGCCACACTGGGCTCTGTAACCAGATTACAAACAAGCAGAGTCAGCAGATCTGGTGGACGAGCGAGTATCATCGATGCGAATCAAATAATACCTGAATCTCTATGTTCGCCGCTGTGAGTACTTTGATCGCTCTCGCGACGTCCCGATTGGTCCGTATGGTCGCTCGAATGGGAATCGTATGGCCAGCTCCTCAACGAGCCTACTTTCCGTGATCCGGGCCATATCGTCGTGTCGTAGCTTGATTCAAAGTTGCACGCCGTTAATGTGACGCCCGGAATATGTTGACTGGTATAAGCTGCTAGTTGATTCAACGGTCTAACTCCTGTTTAGACATTGAGACAACTCGATGCGTAAATAACATTTATTCGTGCAAGTAACATCACTCAAACAACAATCATCGTTTGGACGATGCTATTTGTTAGAATATCGTTGATTAAGAGAACTCGTATTTTTTCGTTCCGCATATACCTGGTTTGCAAGATAACAATTGTATCGCCTCCTGTAAGCCATCCTGACTAGCTATGCTAGGCGTTTTCCATATCATGTCCGGTGTAGTGGACCTACTTCTATCTTGATGAGGAACCCTTAATATTGACCTGGCGTCCTGCCTCGGCCAATCCGTGATATTTCGACAATCCCATGGCATGGACCACCTTCTCATTGTGTTCTCCGATGCTTCACCCAACATTTCCGCAGCTGCTGTTTCCGACCATCTCCTCTGAACCTATGCAAACGATTAATGGGTTTGTTTATATCGTTTAGAAACGACAGAAAGCGAAGAATCATAGTTGTTCGTCCGAAACACCGAATTTACCTGCAGAGGAAATAAAGGATATGGTAAAGGTGATCTATGACAGTTCTGCACCGACTGTTGCGTCGATGACGAAGACACTAGTGGCGGTGAACTATATAATCTTTCGAAGCATTGTTGTAAAGATGCAATGTCGCATTCGGCAGTACCGGTTTGTGAACACGAGCATTCTGCCATTCCACCTGATAAGAAACGAGTAGGTGAAATTTAAAGTAGGTAGAAAGATTAGAAGAATTTAAGAAATGGATAGATTAATCCAAGATGATTGTTGACTCTCACCTAGACACTCGCAGCAAGCAACACAGAATTGGTATTGCAAATTTATGAAAGTTAATAAATTGTCTCTAAGTATGTCCTGAAATCAACAACATTGGATATAATATGGTATAACAATTCAATTATAGTTCAAGCCGAACCAAAGCAATACACACATGCTTGTTTGCTTCGTTATCTCGAGTTTCATGATCTCTCAAAGCAGAGATAATGTGATTCTTCACGGTATTGCTGGCCACATACGTCGCTTTGGTAAGCTCTTCCCAACCGGCGAGGCATTGTCCAGTTAACCGGCATTGCGCAGCTGTGTCATGAGCGGACAAGAGAGTTTGCAGAGACCGAGCCAACTTTGCACCAGCTGTGCATAGCCCATTGAGCGTCTGGATCGAACAATGCAATTAGTTCTTGTACTTATTAATAGGATGCTTGTAAAAAGATCTACATACCTGTAAGTACACTAGCCAATTACCAAGACACTCGTTCACCTCAAGTTGAAGTTTAGATACTTGATTGTCATTGGACTTTGGTTCTGTTCCACCTTCTGCCATATTTACATACTTTTAAACCTTTGATTTTGCGCCGAGTGCAGTCACCTAATTACATAAGAAAGTATTGAAATTATCATGTCTAGATAAGAGCATTAAGATTTTTCGAAGAATTTGATAAAAATTTCTGAAAATAGTTGGAACAAAAGTTCATAACATTTTTAATTAAAATTCAAAGAGAAAATTCAGATTTCTTCAATAACATAATGAGTTACCTCAAAAATAGCATAAAGTAATCAAACAGAATGGGAAATACGTTATTGAATAAATATCTTAATTTTATCTTTTGATTAAAATTGAATTACCCAAAAAGAGTTAAATGACGAGTGGCGAAAAGTAGAATACAGAAAATTGAGCTTTGGAGGGACTGTGCCATACACATTACAAAGATCAGAGGATTTGGTAAATATTGTAGGACCTGTGAATCGAGTTTGTGGATCGGTGAACGCGCCGATGAACTTTGTTGCGTATCTTTCGTCGCGGCCTCCGAGAGGATCCGAAAGCGCGAGATTTTTAACAGAAAGTATCGAAAATCGGTGACTTACATGTTTTCTTGTTGTTCGGCGTGTGTCCTCGGCAATAAATTAAGGTAAAAAAGAATCACAGGTCTCGCTTCGACGACGAAGCACGGTTACCGGCTGCATCGTAACCCGGCTCGTGCATACCTCTCCGCTCGAATTGAACGATGCAAAAAGCGAAACGAATCCGGTGGTACGCGGCGGCAACGCTCACTCTCTGTCTGCCGTACCGTGTCTGCGAGTTTGCAGGTTTGCAGAGTCTGCGCTCTGCGTCTGGAGGTCAGCCTTAGACCATATGTACACAAACACGGAATAGATAGACACGGCATCTACAAGTTCCAAAGATGATAACCCTTTCTGCTATACGCTATGCTCATCGACTCACGGACCATAAGGACAGTGCCGACAATTGGCTTATGGGGGGAAGGGGGCAGCGGGTATATATTTCAGTACAACTTTCAATACAGTATTATGCACCATTTTGAATCACTAGACTGCGGATTTTATGCATTTATAGTAAAAATGAACAAGTCAAATACAAAACTAAACACACATTAGACGAATCTAAGGATATTTTGATATCATTTCCGACTTTTTAACATGATTCAAAAAGAATATACATTTTCATTTAACTTCAGTTTCGCACAATTGACTTGGACAATCTTTATTTTGCATAATAAGATCCGCAGTCTATTAATCACTCATACAGACAATTCGAAATAAACGATGTTGTTCGTATTGCAGCGTAATGTATAATTGTATAATGCCGTGGCGGGGTAGTGTCTTGTCATTTTAGAATTATCTTGTGACGTCACAGGTTCTCATTTTTCCTATACACCAGGTTTCGGAGTTATTTGCTAGATTCTAGATCTAAATCCAAGGCATTTTTGAAGGCCACGCCCCCTTAACCTAGCCACGCGTCTCTCTCTCTGTCTCTCTCTCCCTCCTCATGACGGTCGAAGTTCTCGAGCCAGTTCAGGGCCGTACCATATGATTGCGCGCGGCGCATTAGGGCCACATCGGATCGAAAAATATATAAATGATGAAGAAGACTGAAAATTATCATGCGACGTAGTGAAATAGGCCATCAGAAGATTCCACTGACATTTAAACATATTGATGATAGCACAGACGAGATATAGGAGTAGACCAACCACCATATGGGATTTCGTGTCTCTCGATCTGAAATACCGACATCGCTCGCTGTCTTACGCCCTCTACGCTGACGAACGATAAATACTGGAACTAGATCCATGAGCCATGATCTCTGTCGCGGCTAACTAAAATCTTTATACATCAATTTTGTCTTATATATTCTCTAACCTAGTTCTTTGAGGTTAGTATAGCGATTAATGTAAATAGCTGACAATTAAACCTAGCTGCCAACAAAATTCGAATTTGGACGGACCGTTTGCTACCACAAATCAAGATGGACCCAAGTCTCATCCATTATTACTAGACTGCGGATGTTTACGCAATTTTCAGTTTTTGTAGACGAATTTTAAGAAACTTATTTTCCGTAGTACTAGTCTTTGTAGATCTGAAATAAATGAAAATCGAACTAAATTCGGTCGTATTTTAGATCCTAGCATTTTTTGAAAATCTTCAGAAGCCATAATTGCATAAAGATCCGCAGCCTAATTATTACATTGCACGTACTATCGCTTCGTCTTGCTGAAAATTACTGTAACACCTGCATCTTTCTAGACGAAAAATTTCAAACCAGTTCTCGGGCATATTACATTCGTCGAACGATATTTCGGTGGTTCAGTTATTCCTGAAAGTTCAACGAGTTGATCGTGCTATCTTTTCGCAGGGGAGCGTATACGATCGCGTGAACTCTTGACTCGATCGGTCATCTGTTCGGCGATCGGCCGAATTCTGGCGTGTTTCTTTGAGAAATCGAAACGAAGACGCAAGGCTCGGCTGAGGTGAAAGGGACCCAAGCTCGAGTGCTCGAGCACTCTGGGGCTCGCGCTCCTGCCGGTGACGTATACCGTTGATAAAAAAGGAAAAAGACAGAGCGAACGGCGAGAAGGATGGAGCCCGAAGCTGCGAGAAAGACAGGAGAGAAAGGTTGAAACGAGAGAGTAAAGAGTCGGGAGAGCAGAATGGAAACGCGATCGCGCGCCGCACGAGGGACATCGTGACTCAGGTGGGGACCTCGATGTGGTAAGAGGACAGGAGGGAGGGGTTTAACGGTAAAGTCGGTGTAACCTTATAGCAGTGTTTTTCAACCTTTTTTTTCACCGTCCGAGATACCACCCTAACGTTTCGATACCCTTTTGTAGTCCCGACCGACTCTACGTAAACGAGGATGTTTCTTAATGTGTCGTTAGGCACCCGGGGAACAATGAACACACGCTTTTACGGTTCTGAATGCCCGAAAACGTGTTGCCTTTGATTTACAGGTTTTTCCATTCCGACAATTATCTACTCGCCTTTGTGGAAAGACAAATTGCCATCTCCGGTTCGAGCATATGCCTTAGCAGAGGGCACTCATTGTCTGCATTGTCCACATCGCGAATGCCACGGTTTCTGAACAGGCTCCTTGTCCTCGCAATGAAATCTTCTGCTAAAGGCTATTCAAATTTTCTTTCACTTTTTATCTATTTCGAACGATCTGGGATTGGAAACTGTTCTCCGTGGAAGCTGGGAACAGCAGAATCGGGACAATTGTTTTGCCAACGTCGCCGCAAAGAATGCAACATCCGGCATTCGTTATAAATTCATTAAAATCTGCACACTCTATTTACTTTCTACAAGGCAAGAAACGACAGTGTCTCGCCGACACAGGGAAGGGGGACAGGGGGAAAGCAGCACATCTAGGTTCGGTTCATCAAGAAAATTATAATCCACGAGACCCAGCTCTGCGTTTTAGCCGGTGACCGTTGCTAACGAGTAGATTGCAGATTTTTGCGCGTTTATATCAATCAAGAACGCGAGAAGTAAGAGAACACAATTAGATTTAATTATGCTTTCACTCTAACGCACGGTAGAACTTCGTTTATACGAACAAGTTTTTTGTTCATCGGCATTCTTTCTTTATACTTTCAGTTATACCGTTATTGGAATTAATAAAGGCGACAACGAACTCCTGTTGTCCGAACTCCTGTTCTCCTGTTCCCTTACGAGTTCGGATAGACGAACTTCCAAGGAAGAGCAGACCAAGTCGCGTTACTAATGAGCAAGAAAATACGGTTCGAACACGCGACGCGCTCCTGTTAAAAGTCGCGCGTCGCGGCGGGAGAGAGTTTCTCGAGCAGGTGTCCAAGACACCATCGGGAATGGGAATCACTGATTCGCGGTATCTCGATGTCGAGAGCCATTTCGTCGTCACTGACCACGGCGCGGCGCGTTTTTTCGAGGGAAACAAGTTACCAGGACATAGGCAACTGACGCAGGACTTCACCGTTTTCATGGCGTCAGTTGAGTAAACGAGGCGGAAAGAGGGGTGCACTTACTGGAACACGGCGAACGAAACAAACGCGACAACAGATGGAGATCTCGCCGCATTTTCAAAGATTCGAAAGATGGAATCTTTGTTTTCACAAGAGGAAATAAGTAAATTACAGCAGCCTTATTCAAAATGTCCTTCGTCATTTAACGCTGTTGCAAACTTGTATTATCTCACGACCAGATCGCTGGTTTTATGCACCGACAAAAATCAGTGGCACAAGAAAGAATGAAACTGCTAAAATATGTACAGTGGACACTCAAGTGGAGCATTTCGAAATGGAAAGTTGGCGATTTACGGCGTTATGTTTTGCGTTTACTAATGTTACCGCCGACTGTCTACTTGTTTTACGGAAGAACCACATAGTATTAAGTGTGGATAATCGTTGACGCACACGTGCGAGTATTCGCGTTATTGTAGAAGTCCGATTCGACGTAATTTGCAACGCCTCTGTAAATTGCTAGGCTCGCTCGCCAAGCAGGAGGAAGCAATTAGCTTTTTCTAAATCGATCGATCGTTCCGTCCGCGAACTGCAATCAGGTTCGAGTAAAAGTTCCAACAGCTACTCGACCGTATGTTAATTGTCTCACCTTGAGGGCGTTATGGATACGCGTACTATACGTATGTGGGGTTTCCGATAAAAATGTATCGCGCTCGCGGACAGGTAAGCCGTCTTCTCGATCGGGATCGTGACGCGGCAGGACGAAGTATGTATTCTGTCCGCGGAGTATAGTTGCATTTCTACTGGGAGATCTATTTACGACTGCTTCGTCACGGAAGATATTCGTTGGACGATTTAACGGCTCTAAAAGCTATGCTTGCCATAATGAAAATAGAATTATGATAGATGGTGTCTACTTAACAATCTGGAAATCATTTTCTCTTAACAGGTTTGTAAACAGGCCAGTGCAAAAGTTCGTGTCCGATCTCGTATTAAAATACAAGGAATCAGGCACGGACTTTTGCACTGACCTAAAGTTTTACTTTTGCGACAATTTAACACCGACGAACTTGGGATGAGAAAATAGGGAATAGCTGTTAAAAATGGGACATTTCGCGCGCAAGAAGCTGGTGTCGTTTCTGTCGGTGAAAAGAATAGGAGGAGGGAAAAAAGTGAGACAAAGGTGGTGTCCGGTGGTGCAAGACGCCTATCCCCGCAGCCGGTCATGAGGCGAAAAGTCGAGAGGACCATAGTCGAGCGTAGGTTCCCCCGTAGTAGCCCGACTGGATGCACGGTATACGACGTGCACAGCAAGGTACACACCGTACTTTCATAATGTCGAAGGAGTACAGGAGACCCGAAGCCCGTGGCACTCGTCGGACGGCTAGTGAAGGGAACGGATCGTCATAGTCGGTCGACGCTCGACCAAACGGCCAGCGAAAATGCCGTCCGCGCATCGCGCTTAACGGTCTTCGGTCTTCTGTGTTCGGTAACAGGTGAATCGACGTTTCCGCGAATCGGCTGTGACTTCTCCGACTAATTCGGCTGGATCGGTGAATCGGAGGAACGATGAAGAATCTGGAGGAAGTTCCTCGCGCGCGAATCACCGCGAACAATCGATGCCAGCGTTGGACGAATTGAGAGAACGATGGAAGGAAGATCGCTCGACGTCTCGACCCCGGTGGTGACCAAAGACTAGCTCGCTGCTCGACGAACAGCGAACGGACGAGGCTTTTTCCGCTCGTCGGAAGCATTCCGGTGTAAACACGCGAATCGTTGCATTAACGAACAAGCGCACATTGCGAACGCGAAACGAGTTTTCATCGGTGCCGCGCGCGCTCGCGCCGAACAAAGAAACTTCTCGTGAAAGTTGCCGCGAGGTGCGCGGATAAAGAGTGTTCTCCGGTAGCGGGTATCGTGAATCGTGCCCACACCGCGGATGATCGCGACCACGGCCAGTGAGTTCTCAATGTGATCCCGCCTTTCATCGAGGCCAGAACAAAAAAAAAAGAACCACACATCAAGGATGACGCGAGAAATTCTTCTGTCCCTTCTGGGGATCCTCGTCGTGGGCGCAGAAGGCACGTAACGTAACATTTCAGCCGCCGCGCGCCGCATTTCTCCAAAGCCGAGAGACCCCGATTCATCGAGCTGCCCGGCCGATCGTTGCTCGAGCACGTACGCTTCGGTCGCGACTCGTTTCGTTTTGTTCCGTTCCGTTTCGTTTCATATGGCACGAGGTATTCGAAGAAAGCGATCGTCGACATGCAAGATTTGAAAATTATTGTACAGATACCAGGGACTCGAGCCTATACTTTGCGGCGGGTGAAACGCGATCTTCTCTTTTCTTATTGTCAGGGGAAGATGTTTGCTGGCGAGATTTCTGCGATCCTCTTCGAACGGAAATCGGACAGAAATCGGATGGATCGAGCGCACGCGAATAGATATCTTCGAGGTCCGTTGAACCGCGCGGTCGAATATCGGCGCCGGAATGGAGCGCAGGAATTTCGAATCCTCGTTTTCCATCTGTTTCTCCGAGTGTTTGTCCACGGACACCGAGGAAAGGAATACGAGAGCGAGCAAAACAGGTACCGCCCACTCGGTTCTCGTCCACGCGGATTTTCTGGAGTCTCGAGGTCACCCGGTGTATCCGCCTCGAATAAAACGCGCGCAGGTCCCTGTCGCTTTGCCTGTCTCCATTGGCCTAAACCTTGCGAATTCCACCCGATTTTTTCATCTCTTTCTTCGAAGGGAAAAACGACCGGCTATTTTCGTTCGAGGACGTTTCGCTCGTGGAACGAGAAGAAGGCGACGCGATGCGATCGAGGTGATTCGCAATTCGGCAAAAGCTACGCGGCCGACCGTGCAGAGACCAGACGCACACTCGTCGAGCGTGACAGCGGAAATAGGGTGAATTCGTGTTCCCCGTGGGTTGCACATTGCACGCTGGTTGGGGCTGGGCCCGATCAATTTCGTGTTTCCCCCGAGCCGAGAATCGATGCTTGGTTCGACTCGGTTTGAATGGAACTGGTTGGGCGAGTCGAAGCGAGTTTCGCCTTTTGTAACTCTTGTTCTCCTAGCTGACCTACATGAAACACCTTGATAGCCCGGGCACCGTTTCTGCGTCGCGCGCGCGTTATTACCTCCGCGATGCGCAATTAACCCTTTTAAACTTCACTAAACCCACAAGTAAGATTTCGAGGAACTTTCCTAAATTCAAAAGATCGAGCTACGTCAATTTAACATGTACGTACTTAAAAATAACAATGTCTGGAGCGATTAAGTCATTGTGAACACGTGGACAGACAGCTATCGTTTCCCTGGAACGCGATTTATTTTCTTGCCGGTCGGTTATTTCGCGCGCGGCGCGTTCGAGACACTTTCGATTCGACCATGACGAATCGAGTATCCAGAAAAATTTAGTAAACGTACCGAGCGGCCCGTTTGCGTCATCAACAGCCAAGCCACGGTTGGTCCCTTCCTCGGCGACCAACGCAACAGGCAACGCCATAACACCGCACCGGCTCGAACTTTCATCCGCGCCGGACAAAAAACGCGTAGGAAGGACGCGTATCTTTGGTGCCTGGGCAATTACTAGGAAATTACAGCTTCGAGGACGATAATTGTCCTCTGATGTTGCTTTCGGTATGTGTTTATTGCCTTCGCGCTGTACCTGGTAACGAAGGGGATGGCCAGCAGGAAGAACAGGCGGCCATTATCTATTTATTAGCTCGAAACATTCAATTTTCTCGGATACGGTTTCTCGAGTCTCGAGATTCCTTTCGACACCATGTTGACATTCTTTCGACGCACATTAGTAGTTTAAATAAAGAACTAATCAAATTCATTTTATGTAATGTATGATATCAATATAATATATTTCATAGTATAAATATTACATTTTATCAAATCGGTTGATAGGAATCGATCTAGCTGTGCAGTATTACTGTGATGTCTTATTTAAGAAGGAACGTGTGTACCTCGGCACGTCCATCGCTCCGATGCCGAACATTAGCATCTTGTACAGCTCTCCGCCGGCCGATGTTGCCATGGCGAAAGGGTTAAACGTTGATTCTGCAGCGACGAGGTAACTCGAACGTGCTGACAGAAGCGGCAAGAGCCGTCGTTTCCATGGTTAACTCGTAAATAGAATGGTCAGCGATCGTCGAGAGAGTTGCGAGCGAATGCGAGTACCTGTGTGCGTTTGTGGGAGAGGTTGGTTCGCACGGCTCTGATCCGATTCCAGAGGTGTTGCGAGAGTGTCGGACGAGAAGGATAGGGGTTGATAGATCGATTAATAGACTCCGATATAGCCGGTGGCCGGTGCTAACTCGTTTAACCGAGCAAGTAAAAGCGTCCTCGAGATTCTAGGCGAACGCTTTTCTTTCCTTCTCGCGGGAGGAAAGAGGAAGCGTGTCGAACGCCGTGCTAGAGGCACGTTTCCATCGAGCCAGCCAGGCCAGTGAGACGGTCGTAACATTTAGCTGGGCCGGGTCTGGCTAGACTCATTGTCGGAAGCACGCGAAACTCGCGCTGCTAGCTAACCTATGCAAACGCAGCACACGTGGGTGGGGCACGGATCGACGCAGGTGAAATTTCGATCCGTCGCACCGCTCGTTACTTCCATCCGATCTCGATCCAATCCGATCCGATATGCGATCGGCATGCACGACCGAACGCGAATAATTTGGCGACGGGACGCAATTCGACGCTACCACCGCACCGATTACATAATCCCGAGTCACTGTCTCTGCAAGAACGTTCTCCAGAGTTTCACGTGTCACGTGTACCTACGCGGGTCACCGTCCACCTTTGTTTTGACTTGAATGACAACGAACGAAACTCGTCGGACTTTCGCCCATAATTCCATTCGAGAACGAGCACGGCGAAAGCCCTACCTTGGCGAGCAGGAACAATCGATTAACGATTCGTCCTTGCTTCATTCGGAATTCGAAGTTGCCGATCCCGCCGTCATATAGGCGTCGCCCACTTAACGGCAAAGCTTGGAGACTCCTCTTCAAATGATCTATCTATGAAATGCCGACGAGGAAGGAGACGCGTGGCTACAAGGAGTTTTTACGCGTCGGGATCGCAGGAACTTTGCATAGTCCGATAACGCGAAGTTTCCCCGAGTTTGTACCAGCCTGTATCCGTCAGCGGACGCGGGACAATCGCACGAAAGTACACCTTTCGCGGCACGATTTTCATTTCCTGACGCGTTGCAAGGTGTCGCAAGTCATCGCCGATCGCGACGACACGGCACACGCATCACGTGCTTCCCTACCTTCGTCGTGCAACACAATGGATTAGGAAATCCGCGAAAGGAACTGGTTGTTTCTCGGTGCCGATACAGCCGATACAGCCGATACAGCCGAGCGCCGAAGATACGGTCGATTTGAAAATTGGTGGGCTAAGTGGCACGAATTCCGAGGCGGAGCGGCACGACGCGACGGTTGGACGTTCGGTTCGTGACATGGACACCTCTTCGTGGAACCGAACGATCACCGTTAACCGGTTCTTCCCTCGTGGCCTACTGTCGTCGGCCGTAAAATTCGCTCTCGATGCGCCGTATTTACGTAAACGCGACGACACGTAATATCCGTCGTTACGATCGCGTACATCCTTTCCCGCCTCTCCCTAGCCAGCTTTTACGATCGCGCCGGAAATCGTAGCGCGAGAACACCGCGGGAAAAAACGAGTTATCGATCCCCTCGGATCTCGGAACGACTCGCGTCGATCGTGTTCGCCGATCGCGGATCGCCGAAAGGAGATTTCGAAGGACTCCCGCCAGGAGAAAAATCGAAACTAAATCGCTGTTTCATAGCCACGGACGTATCCTTGGCGATCGATCCGATCTTTCTTTTTCGCGAGATAGATCGCGGACGGGCACGCCCACTTTCCAACCTCTCAACAATCGCTTCTGCACAAGCGACGTGTACAACGAGCCGTGGAACAAGCGGTTCTACACTCTCGGGAGAATAATCGCAACAACTATTGTACGTTCCACGATATTTATTTATAATGGTTCATTTTAGAAGCAAGCGTATCAAAAGTCGCATACGGTTGGACGACATAGGGCTTAGACTACCGGATAGTAGCTAGTAAATTACGCACCGAAGCAGGTGTTAACGCAAGCGTGTAGCCTTGGTTTATCGGAACACATAGGATAAACTGCTTTTCCGTTCACACCGGGAACGATAATTGCAACAGATTCGCGCGGACACGGACGGATCTATTTTCGACGCCGGTCGATCGAAGCTGCACAACGACCCTCGTGGATCAGCTCCAAATCGCTCGTCCCGTAATTAACTTCCTGATTGTTCCGCGAAACGGTTCCGTACCGTGAACCAGACGTACACCTTCTCCAGCAAGCAAAAAGCTACACTGACAAGAAAGTCGAGCAATTATCGTTTCGCGTCGCTGAAAGTGTACACAATGGAAAATGATTACCGCGACGCACAATTATTGTACATGGGAAAAAAAGGGAAACCAGAGGCCTCCGGAGTCCGCGGGAAATTAACGAGAGCCGGCTTTTCTCGGATCGAACGGATCGAACAAGGATACGGAAAAATGGCGATCGACCAAGAACTGTACCGTGACACGCTTCACCGGCAGTAGTCCCGACCCAACACGAAGTAACTCCATGTCGTACCGTTATTTCGGCTTTAAAGTTTTGTAACCGCGTGACCCAGACCCACGAAGCGATCAGCGAATGCCAAAGACTCGAGGCTAAAGCCTAGTACCAACGTACGCACATGTACGCGCCGCCGCGACGACTCCTAGTCGCGGAATTCTTCGAGTTCTCGAGAGTTCTGGAGCCATTCACGCCCATCGCTGTCGCGTCACGCTCCAGACCACTCCAAATTTGCCGCAGAAATTCCTCGTGCCTTCCTCAGCGCGTTTGCTTGCTGTCGGTGGGCGATGCAAAGACTTGTAACGGTACACGAAAAATTTGTTTGGGATCTGCGAGATGAAAGAGCGACCGTTAGGATAGCGTGAATTTTTAGCTATCAAGTTTGTCGCGATATAATATATAAAACCCGTAAAAACCCGCGCGACACATTCTTCCAGCGAAGTGAAAGATCGCGCAGTCAAGTTGAAAGTTTACTGTCCATTCTCGGGGCGGGTAATTAAAAGCGCGATTATTAATGCAAGGTGAAACCATATTAATTAGAAACTGCGTGGAGAGTGAGCCGCGGAAGAATCGGGAGACGCGGGAGACGCAGCACGCGCGAACGCGTTTACACCGGGTTTAATTAACCCGTTCACACGAAACGGTAACTCCGCGTCCCACGAGAAACGGGGTCTTTGCGAGAGTTCGAGCCGTCTAAAGAGACAACGGATGCTTTCACCCCGCGCGGCGCGCAGGTGATTCAACGCGCGCAGACTCTCCTATTTAAATGAACGGGGGCTCTCTCTTTCTCTTCCCGCCCCGTATCTTTCTCTCTGTCTCCCTCGGATAGCGGTCTCAAAGGAATTACGAGGCGATGCAAACGAGGATGATCGTCGAGAGGCTCGAGTCGACTCGAAAATCAAAGGCCATCTGCGATCGGCCTTGAAGCATCACCGGAAACTGTATTCTCCGAGCCGAGAGAATCCGTCGCAGCTCCTTTAATCGCGCCAAAGATATTATCGTCTTCTCCCAGGTCCTTCGACAAGTTTCACGACGCCTCGGCCATTATCGTTGCCTACTTCCATCCTGATGGACGGCCTTGCGTCCCAATAATCGGCCGGCTTATCGACCGTAGTAAACAGCCACGGGTAAACCGCTCGCCACGGACCAGTCCCGGACATTCTCTTCTAAATATCCTCGTGCCAGAAAATACAAATATATGCAGCAGGAAGCCTTGCAATCTTCGCAACAGACTGTCCTGAAAAAAGAGAAAATGCTCGACGAAACTTCGTTGGTCGAGAGGACGACATTTTTATGCATATTTATGCACACTGATAACTCGTCGATTTATCCCGCAGGATATTCCTGCGTCTAAAACGGTTCTGGTGTAATCGAAATGGTTTCATTTCAGCGAGTGCCGTTCCTCAATATTCTTTTACATCGTTGTACCTCGCTTTTTCATTGGAAACGGTTCTTGTAGAAATTTCGTCCGCCGAATATGGTGGACGATTTCCATCGGTCGTTTCACTCGGAGAAAAAGTTCCGCGGAGCTCAGCTTCTGAGATGGCAGTTCCGCTCATAGAAAACCCTCTGTCACCGTACGAACGGCTGTATAACTTTATGGCTATCGCGCGCGCGACCCACTAAGTTCGATCCTTTCGCGGACGATAGAAAATCCACGGTGCATGACTAATTCCTCGAGCCGCGAATAATGGTGGACGCGTGGGATTTTGCCCAAGGTTTCCCTCGGTCCGATGTCGCGCACCGTCTATTGTTCGATTTACTTTTACAGCGGTAATAGTCTACGGGCGAAAGAATCGCGGTCTTCGCGGAAAGACAGACGCGCCCTTGACACGTTGTCGTCAATTAACGATCCGCCGCGACGCCTTGCGTAACGAAAATCGCGAAAGATCAACTGAGAACGAAAGGGAAAACTGCGGAACACTGGGGAAACTGCATTTTATCTTCGAGGCTGTTGCTTTCGAATTTGGGTGATTACTCCAGTTTCGTCGGGCGCTTAATTGCCGACGGACTCGCGATTCCAGGAATCCTTTCCGCCGTAAAATTTCTTTGCCGGATGGATTTTTTTTACTATGCGCTCGGAAGGCGGTCGAGAAATCGTCGAACGACGGCAGTCAATTCCATCGCGGGGGAAAAACGCAATCCGCGGTTAACGGCGGCGGAGAAATGGGAACTTCGGTATTCGACTAGTTGTTAGCGAGCCATTAAGAAACTACCGCAACGATCGGCGGCGGTTAATGAATCCGTGTTGGGGAGCTCGGAGTCGGTTTCGAGGCGTCACGACTCAGAGACGTAATTTTCTTGAATACAGGATTGAAGTGCGGTCATCCGGCAGTACCAATGAACGCCAAGGTGTCGTTGTCCGACGACTCGCTGGAGACCGGCTCGCTGGCGACGTACACGTGCGACGTCGGCTACGAATTATTCGGGTAAGTCTAATTGGCTGGAACACGCATGCAGATCCGAGCCGAGGGCTCGTCGGAGATAAACGCAAGCAATTTGCGCACGGCCGCGAAGTCTTCCTTTAATTTGATCATCGCGAACCGTTACTCTCGAAATTACTAAACAACCGTAGATCCACGATTCGAGTCACGTGACCGCGACGCGAGTCCCGTTTCCTCGTCAAAAATCTTCGTAACCTTCGCCACCTTTGCGATCATTTCTATTAACAAAATCGGGCTGTCCTGTCATGAAATTTTTAAAATATACATTGGCTAAAGAAGTTTTTCAGTACGAATATATATTTAGAGCAGAATCGGAATGTGTTGTCGGATTGAACGGATTCCATAAGCGGTGAAACGGGTCCTAGACGCGCGTCAGAAATATTTTCCCGGTTTTAGCAGCTCGCGCAGCATTCGGAGTCCCAGTTTTTCCTGTTGGAGGTAGATATATGCAAGTACGCGTGGCAGTCTCAGTGGAGCGAGACGACGATGGTCCGCTCGGCACGACAGTAGTCGATCGCCGACCCATTACGAACTTTCTCCGTTTTCATGTAATTCGTATGATCGAGAGGGGTACTTGTTCGCGTGTCCGCGTCCATCGTTTACAGCGTTTACAGCGTTTACAGCTATTCGAGGGATTTCGATGATTCTGATCGAGGCAATTGGTTGTTTAGCAGCGGCAGCCTGACGTGCAACGCCCGGGGGAAATGGCAAGGAGACCTACCATTCTGCGGTAAGCATTCCCTGCGAGGAAGACGAAATCTTTCCGCGACGCGCATAATTTCTCGGTCGCGGCTCGCAACGGGGAGCACGATTCTCGTTCGATCACGAGTCTTCCTTGACAAGCAGATCGCTTGCGCAGCTTTCTCCTCGGAGGAGCCGTTGCATTCCGCGATCGAAGAAATTCGACTACGTTCCCGTTTAAAATGCGACGCCGTCCCCCTTTTCTTTCCCTTCTTTCGCGCGTCCGATGGAAAGCGATTTCGCGCGGTGACATGTGCATTGACCTCCCGCCTAATCCACTCCAGAGGCAATGGATGCAAGTCTGTTATCAGTCTATGAACGCACTTCCAATTTTTTTGACGGAAAAATTAACGTTCGATTACAGACGGTTCGTTCTTAAACCCTTAGGCGCCACTAAGAAATACCACATTATTATTTCAAACGGGTTTTATGTCACTATATTTGTATTTAAGAAATCGATTAAAAATAATTTAATCAATTGAATTTATTCGTCGGTGGTCGGCCACGCGACGGGAGGAAAAGTTTCACTTTTACTCGGGCAAAATTCGGGCCGGCAGTTTGGTAGGTAAAACGCGTGTCGGCGACGCGTTGTGCAACCTGAGATTCCGCACGGCGACAGCCGTTTCGAGAGCCGAAACCGTACGACGCGGCGGAAATCATTTCGAACGAGCTGTCGCCGAGAATGCGGAAACCCGTGGAAGCCGGAAGATTCTGAAACCGCAAAGTATGTACGACTCGGTGAAACCAGCTGGGACAACCGACGGATAATCGTTCCTTTCTATTACTGAACGCATCCTGTCGTTAATGGCCATTTTGTTAGTCGCTCGTAGCCGGCAACACCTTTCTTCGGCAACAGCGTCGTTCGGTTCCGAACAATTTGCTTCGCGCCGGTCCGGATCGAGCCACCGATCCTTTCTTTTCCACGGTCCTCTAGGCTTCTGTGCTCACGATCAGCTAGAGTCGCTTAACGGAGAAAATCTATGCCACAGGTACGAACGTTGCTTTCCGCAAACCCACAAATCAATCGACCACCGTGCGAGGCGGGGACGCCAGCCACGGGAACGACGGCGATTCGAGCACCGAGCACGACGGCAAAAGGTGCACGGAGACGCAAAGGGAGCCGAGTCCGTGGTGGAAGGTCGACCTTCTCAAGTCCTACTCGGTAAAGGTCGTCAGAGTGACGACCAGGGGTTGCTGCGGTAAATTTGCCTTTCTCGTTTTGCGGGACCTTCAACCCCTCAAGGTCGCGACACTATCGATTAACACGTCGAGCTCCGTGTTTCTATTGTACAAATCACGCCGAACCCTCTGATCGGATTTAAACGGATTATTAGACGCGAACAAGCTCCTTACATACTAAATCTCTCGATAACACTATCAGTTGATCGGTTTGGCAAATTATTAGCTCGGTCTTCGACGTGTTAACGCGGATACAGGCGCCTTCAGGATGCGACAGGAATCATCCCGCTTCTTGTAATCCGCTTGGAAGCTATTTAGGAGATACTCTGTCTCCCCGTAATCCATTCATGGAACTCGGCTGCTCCCCGAGTTGAAATTGAGAAAGTTCTCTGGTTCTCGATAGGTCACCAACCTCTTCAGGATATCGAGATACGTGTCGGAAACAGTAGCGCGGAGTTACAACGGAACCCCTTGTGCGCCTGGTTTCCCGGCACGATTGGTAAGCATCTCGAAACTCGTGCAAGCTGTTCGAAATCTCGTAGATTAGAAAATCTACGATTCCATCTGCGTTCTTTTATTTCCGTAGAGGAGGGCATCACGAAGACTTTCGTGTGCGCCAGGGCGTTGATTGGACAGTACGTGTTCTTGCAGCTGGTCGGCGTCGAGGGCAGTCTGAGCCTCTGCGAGGTCGAGGTGTTCGCCGTTGATGGTAAGTTGGAGGTCCGAGAAGGTCCGCGGTCTCTGGCAACCAGTCCAAAATCAATTCCCATGGAATAGTTCTACCCGAATTTCCGCAGAGTTCTCGACGGACAGGTGCGCCTACGACGGAACGCCGGCTGACGCCGATCTGGCCGCTTTCAACTCCACCTGCTACGAGTTCGTGGTGAAGAAGGGCGGGTCCTTTCAAGAAGCCCAGAAATATTGCCGCACGAGGGGCGGTGATCTCGTTCATGGCTTCAAGGTTTCTACTCTTTCGATCGCGTTTCGCTGAACAATCGAGAGGATACGTTTACGTTGGAGCTGCGAGAGCCAACTGTTCTTATAATTGATTCGTAATCTCTTCGACGACGGATCTAAAGGGGAAACAAGCTATTATTACCACATCGCTGTAAACGGACCAAAGAAAGATATTCTTAAGCAGCTTTTATCGCCGCTCGAACACAAACGTACCCTAACGCAGACGTTCTCTTCGATTTCGCCTTCCCAACGGAAAGTCGCGAGTCACGGTGGCACGCTCCAGTTGTCGGTCGAGCTTCTACACGTTTTTCGCCGCTGGTTCTCGCGATGATTTTCACTTCCATGTCCGATTGCAGGGAGCGGCGTCGGTCTATATACTGAACAATCTCGAGAGACGAAAGGACAAGCTGAAAACGCAGCTGGTTTGGATAGGCGCGCAAAAGGAGCCGATTCCGGGAAGGACATGGCGCTGGGTGGACGGTGAGTACTCTTTATCCATCGACTCGGGGCCGAAACACTCTTTTTTCCCTTCTCACGATCCATCGGCTGCGGCGTTCATGGGAACCGGGCCGTTGGGCAACTCCGGTCGGGATTCGACGACCCGACCCGATACAATCGATCCGCATTGGCAATTACGCGATAATTATAGTTCCGTCTGCCGCCGGAATTCATTCGATCCGAGAACAGTTTGGAAACTCGACTCGCCGACCGGCCACCGGTCATCGGGGCCTGTGAAATCGAAGTTTGAATCGACGAGGAGCAGAGCGGGGAACTGTCGGCGCAATCGCACGCGCTAATAAATAGAACGTGAAAGTTGCCACTGTGGGGAAATCGACGGGAAGTTACACCCGCGAGCGTCTGCTCGAACGTATAATCTCTCTTAATCGTTTGTTGCGTCTGGATCGAGTAGACGAAAAGATTACACGTTCGTTCGTGGGAGCCCCATCAGGGTTTAAGGACCTATTGCGCCAACTTTAACCCTCTCGCTGCCAACAGCCTCCCTCCGAAATCTTGCATTCGTTAACGAGTCTGGTTAGGTGCCGAGCAGTTTGTTAGCCTGCGTGTAATCGGAAGCTGATCGATTCGATTCCAGGGGAGATCGTGCAGAGGCCTTCCTGGGGGAAAGATCAGCCGAACAATTACAACAACGATCAAAACTGCGTGGTGCTGGACGGCGGCCGCAGTTGGCTCTGGAATGATGTCGGCTGCAACCTTGACTACTTGCACTGGATATGTCAAAGCAGTGAGTGAGCTCGATTCGCCGTGTGTACAACCACCGATGTGGTTGTCACTGCTATAATATCGAATCTCACTCGCAACTCGTCCACGTTTCAGGACCACCTACTTGTGGTAGCCCGGAGAAATCGGCGAACACGACGATAGTGGGGACGAACAGAGCCATAGGCTCCACGATAGACTATATTTGTCCCGACGGATACATGCTGATCGGTTCGAAGAACAGAGTCTGCGAGCCCAGCGGATTTTGGAGCGGCGAGCCGCCCACCTGCAAATGTAAGCTTAATCGAGCGCGATGGCACGCGAGCCGCATAATTATTGCGCGGACGAAGATGCGGTTGCCGATTCGCAATTCGCAACCGCGTCGCGTATCGTCGACAGACTGCATATCCTCGTGGGCTTGTTATTGCGTGCGCAATCTCGTATATCAAGACTGAACGATGTTTCTATTTCGCTTTTCCTTCGGCTAGATTCGTCTTCTTCTGATTGTTCAATATTTGAGGAGGATTAATCAGGAGCCTCTAGAGCAGTGGTTCTTAACCGGTGTTCCGCGAAATTCCGCGAAATATATTGAATATATTTATTTCTACGCGGGATGTTTTTGTTTGTTTCTTGGATCATTAATTTTGGTGTTTGCAAATTTCTCATATAATCAAAAGGGTTCCCTGACTTCAAAAAAGTTAAGAACTACTGCTCTAGAGGCTAATCAGTAGACTGCGGATACAAAATAAAAAATGTTTGCATTGATTGCAAGACACAACAGCGAAATAAAAATTTCATTCTTCTGTTAATTATCTTATTGAGGTGAAACTAATACACTGGTGACCTTACATTTTTTAATACCTCCACTGTTTTAAATTGTACGTGCCCATTTTTGTCATAAATGCATAAAATCCGCAGTCTACTGATCAGCTGCGAGTCTTGAAAATATTACATGTGTAAGTTATTGTACGATTATTGTACCGATGCCCTCAGTCGTCGATTGCGGAGCTCTCCCGGAATTGGAGAACGGCGCGATCACGCTGATCGACAAGAGGACGACACACGGTGCTCTCGCCGATTACGCTTGCAAGGAGAATTACACGCTGATCGGGGACGCCAGACGCAGATGCGGGGACGGCGGTATTTGGAGCGGACATAAACCTCAATGCTTGTGTACGGAACAAGTGCTAGTAATACCAGAAGCCGGAACACATCAGCGACGATGCTTAACGTTCCTTATTTTCCAGTCGATTGGTGTCCAGAACCGCCACCGGTCAATGGCGGAGTCGTCACCACCACCGGGAGGCGTGCTGGATCGACTGCCACTTACTCCTGCCAGAACGGCTTCATTTTATTCGGCGACAATGTGAGCAATTTTACAACTTCATTTTCATATTTTCATCATTAGATTCTAGAAGTATAGCGATCGATTTTCGCAGGTTCTGACGTGCGACGTCGGCGGCGAGTGGTCCGGCAAGGCAGCCCAATGCAAGTTCGTCGATTGCGGTGCACCTGCTCAAATCGAATTCGGCACGGTGTCCCTAATCAACAGCACAACCACAGTGAAAAGTCTGGCGGTGTACACGTGCCAGGAGGACTACTGGTTGGTCGGCGAATCGAAGCACGAGTGCACGAAAGAAGGGAAATGGAGCCACGCCACTCCGTCTTGCGAGTGTAAGTTTCAACCTTTCTTCGATGTAAGCGTAGAAAGACTCTGATCGATCTTTGGATTTTCGCAGTGATCACGTGCGAGGAACCAGAGGTGCCGACAGGAAGCTACGTAGTCGGTTACGATCTGAACGTTCACAGTGCCATCGAGTATCACTGCGAGGCAGGATATCTGCTGCAAGGGGAGGCCAGACACACGTGCGCCAGAGACGGAGACTGGACCGGAGAAGTGCCGACCTGTGAATGTAAGCGTAAAGCGTTAGCGTGTGAGACGAATCTGGATCCTTGGCTAAAGCGTTAATAATATTCCAAACATTGTCGCAGCAAGTAACCCCCGCTGAATCTCCTTGGAGTTACTTTAGCTCAAAGTATCTATCTTATCGTGTTATTTGAACAGTCCCCGAGTATCTAGAATAAATACCTCAGGAAGAGAGACACGATTCGGAGCACGAATCGTCCAACAAGCCGCTCGACAACAATGAAACCGAATTCGATGTTTCGCAGACGTGGAGTGCGGCAAAGTTCTGCCTGTGCTGAATGGAGCAGTGGAGTACGCGAACGGGACAACTCATCTGGGAAGCGAGATCACTTACAGCTGCACGAGGAACTACAGGCTGAACGGAGTATCGAGGAGATATTGCTTGGACAATGGTCAATGGAGCGACGCCACTCCGAAATGCGAAGGTACGTCGATGTCCGAGACGAAGAGTTGGTCGATCGTTCGCGCGAGAACATTCCCGCGAATCGATTGAAACGCGTTCGGTTGCAGAAATCCGATGTCCGGAGCCTGTGTACGCGGAACACGGGATTCTCTCGGTGACCGGAAACGACAGAATGTACGGAAGGACGTTGATCCGCACCGGGACTCCGGAGAACTTGAATACCGGCGCGACGTCCTACAAGATTGGCGCTCTCGCCAAGTACCGCTGCGAGAGAGGATACAAGGTGGTCGGGGAACCTTTGTCCACCTGCGAGGACAATGGAAAGTGGAGCGGCGAGGTTCCGCGATGCGTCTGTAAGAACGACACACTTGTTTAATCCTTCGACCGTCTTTGCACAGTCTACTTTAATCTAGCAATGTTCAAACAGACGTCGATTGCGGAAAGCCCGAGGAAATTCAACACGGAAAGTATACCCTGACGTCGAACGCGACTTATTACGGGGCAGCTGCGCTCTACGAGTGCGACGGCAACTTCGAGCTGGATGGATTCGCCAGGAGACTGTGTCTGGAGAATGGCACCTGGAGCAGCGACAAGCCGGTTTGTAAAGGTAAATGTTCTTGATGTATGAACTAATTGTGAAAGTGTTTTATTCGTTCACGCTGGATTGTTCCATTCACAGAGATCAGGTGTAGAGACCCTGAGAAAGAAGGAGTATTGTCCACGCAAGTTTCGACGCACAGCGTGGGCGGTATCGCCCACTATGCTTGTCCACGTGGCTACTACATGGAAGGGAACGAGACCAGAGTATGCTTGCAGAACGGCTCGTGGAGCGGACGCGTGCCCGCTTGTTCCTGTAAGTAGTTTCAATCGTTTTATTGTCCTATAGGTATCGTAGCATTCGTAATACTTCAGCTACCGGTCATGAACCCACTGGATCTTATTATCAAAATACTAGTTTTAATTTGACAATGATATTAAAAAAGATGTGGACAAACGATACCAAAAAATTCTCCGTAGCCGTCGAGTGCAAGCATCCGGGGCCCATAGAGAACGGAAGAGTGATCGTGGTGAACGGGACCACAACGTACGGCGGGAACGCAGAGTATCACTGCCTACCGCAGTTCGAGAGAGCCGGCCCGTTTCTCAGAAAATGTTTGGACACCGGATCTTGGAGCGGCGAGGAGCCCAAGTGCGAGTGTGAGTATGATCTCTGAATGATTCCCGAGTTTCTACAGAGCCGTTGACGTTGACGTTTTGTTGGTTTGCTCGACAGTCATGCCGAACGAGGTCGCGGAAGCGCAAGGCGTGGGTACCAGCGTGGGGATCGGTGCCGGAGTCATCATATTTATATTAATTATAATTGGACTCGTTTACCTAAGACTGTAAGTACCGTCTGCGAAAATGGCAGCGAACAAATATAATGGGAAAAGCTGGAAAATGGCAGTCAGGCCAATTACAGCCGACTGTCATCTTCTCGGCTCCCAACAGTGGCAACAAAAGGGGCCCGCTGATGTATATTGTTCATCTGTGAATAATAATAAAGTTCCAAAGAAATTTGCACGGTTTGTTGCAGGAGGAAAGCTACACCAGTGAAGAATACAGAGAACGTGCAGGCTGCCGAAAGGAAAGAGGATCAGAACGCTGCTGTAATGTCCTACGCTACGCTTAACGATGGAACGCCCAACGCCATGTACGAGAATGTGCCGGAAGACGGTCTTTATGATAGTCCTTACAGTATAAGTGGCAGTACCTATGGGTAAGTCTCGAAGCTGGTAAATCGGACCGGTGGGAAACAAACTTCAACGAACGATTCTCTCGGTTGAAGGTACGGCAACAACGTCAGAAGACATTACGGAAGATCCGGACACTACGAGGCGGAACCAGTCTCGAACCGAAACGGAATCACCATCAACGGAGTGTCCGTGCGATAGTTTGTTAGAGCCGTCTTCTGAATCGGATATTATTTATGTACAGAACAGAGATGTGGGAGGACACCGACGCGCGCGCGAACTATTGTTGCCTTTATTTATGTTATCGTGTGTCGGCGTATCGCCGATTTCTGTAAATAAGTAAAGAAGAGGAGCGCAACGACGTTGATCGTGACTCCGCGCAAAATTCGCGTCAATGGTTTTTCCAGGCCGCGCCAACACCGAAATTTGGCAAGCTTCCAATTCTACGTGTGTATCATTGTGTATATAGAATGTTCCCGTAATTTAGGACAACTATTTGTACATCTCCAAGTGAAAGGCGCATCTTGTAACATAAGCTTGATTGTTCGTTGGTTACGCGAATAAAGAAACCAATGCTCTTGTTTTATTCGACGCGATACTGAATCCCTCTGGGACACCAGCGACTTCCTTCTGCCTCCGCGAACTTGACCTCTTAACCGGCTTACTTTTACTGGAAAGAGTTTCTGCTAATACGGACACCGTGATAAAGCGAAATAATTAGAGAGAAAACGAAAAAAAGTTGCCGAAAGACTATAGAGAAGAAGAGTTAAATATATTTCGTTGCAATTATACTTATAGAGAACACCGTAAACGCGATTACGAAACGCGCGGCAACTATATCGGGTCCTCGCGCCGCCTTATAAGGCGATGCTTTCGCTGTCAGTAACTTGCTCCAACTACGGTATCTGCAATGACGTGTCTTCTAAGGGACCATCAAAGTTTCACAAAAATAGTCTCTTCGTATCTTCGACACCGTTTCTGTCCGAAATCTAACGCCGTAGAAATATCAAATGATCAACTTTCAGAATTTGTTTTGCTTCTATCGCGAAAGCTGTGAAATCATTTCTCGGATAAAATGATTCACCGAATTTTCCCGAGTACAGTGATGTATATTTTATGGTATATATTTTAAATAATCCAGCGAACGGAGCACCGTTGGCTCATCGATTTTCTCGGATGTTTTGGAATATGTAGCTCGTGCAACGGAGCAGATATTTCTCCTAAGAATATTGTTAGAGAATAAGCGAAATCAATTCTATTTTCGGTGGAGAAAATAGAATAATTCGGCGTGCGATGGGGTGTCGGCAGTGATCGAATCGATTGACCCCATAAGGTGTTCGAATGGCCGGGTTGAGAACCTCTGTGACAGACGATCCTTTCACAGATGGCGCGACCTGTCCGGGTGTGGTGAATAACCATAGAGTGACGGGTAACGTGAGTCACAGTAGCGCACGAGTCTCTGTGCAGTTCTGTATTTCGTGACACTTTCTCCAGTAGAAGTTTTCTATTAACCAGGTATGTAAACATTCATTACTTTGTCCGAGGTTTCTCACGTGGAACACGCAACTCATTGTTTAAAAATCGCGACGGTGTATCGCAGAAGGCGTGAAACATTTGACAGCAGTCGTTCCTCTGGAAGGGCGGCCATTGTTTACTGTGTCCTCGATTTTTTACTACTCCAGTTACTTCCCTTGGCTTTTGGAAATGTATTCTCACGATTTTCCCAGACGAAAAGCATTCAAATTTGCGATTCACCGTGCTTTGCGACACGCGTGGAGCCTTCCTCGGGAAAAAGTTATCCATAGTCAAATATAGCCTGTACCGATATAGCCTAGGGAAAGTTTGCAGACAAAGAGCCACAAAGTATAATTAGAAAATCAAAACGCACTGCTGGAGCTCGATTCCTCGAAGCTTCGCTGCGATGTACATTTACTCGGCAGAGCTACAAGAAAAGGAATATCGAAAGCTATCGATGACACGAAACTTATCTCCCGTATCGAAGAGTACAGTCCACGTTACAATGCTCTACTTGAGTTTTTGTTTACGCGATTAAACACGAGTCAAGTTTAGACGAATGAACTCATCGGTGGACTGCGAATGTTTATGCAAACTCGATTTTCAAGAGAAATTAACGAAAAGGAAAGTTGTAAAGAAACTTGTCTACTAGGTTATAGTTATTTCTTCTTTGCAGTGAAATATTGCAAGAAAATTGTAATTTATTCGCGAGTAAGCATATTTCAAAGTCGTCGCACGGTTAAAGAGTAACGTCCTCTTTATTGTGCCAAGCAGACGATCTTATTTTTATCCTGATATCGATTACGCTGCCATTTCCCGAATTAATTGTCTAAAAATAAATGATTCGCTTCGACAATAAATAATAGCATAAACGTTTCGTTCCGGCAAGCTTTTTCTCACGGAATCGATCGAATCGATTGTCGAATTCGCATAACCTTATCGGGCAACGTGTTTTTGTTAATTTTTTCTGTCAGAGTTCAGAGGTTAACATTTGTAAAAAATGAAGACAGCTCCGAGATTTGAAAAATCATTTCGAGGAGAGCTTCGAAGAAAATTCCAAACTGGTCGTACAAAGCCACCTGAATCTTTATTTATACTTACAGGGATACCAACATGTCCTCCCGCAAAACTGCCGGCCGTCGTGCAACGACGAAGAAGCGCGCGCAGCGCGCCACATCCAATGTCTTCGCGATGTTTGATCAAGCTCAAATCGCTGAATTCAAAGAAGCCTTCAACATGATCGACCAGAATCACGACGGTTTCATCGATAAAGAGGATCTCCACGATATGCTTGCCTCTTTAGGTTGGCTGAAATTATTTACACGTTTCGTTTATATTGAATAATATGATAAATCAATGGCAAATGCAATCAAACCGATCAATGTACCAAAAAAATGTTAACATTGTTTTTTTTTATGAAAATGTATATTTTGATCATTGTGAAGTAATAGCCTAAGATTAAGATCGACCGAATGACTTTAAGAAAAAATCTTTCCGACGTTATCAAAGAATGATAATATTTTAGGAAAAAATCCAACCGACGATTATCTGGAAGGCATGATGAACGAGGCTCCAGGGCCAATCAACTTCACGATGTTCTTGACATTGTTCGGCGAAAGACTTCAAGGCACCGACCCGGAGGACGTGATTAAAAATGCGTTCGGCTGTTTTGATGAAGAAAACAACGGTCATATAAACGAAGAACGTCTCCGCGAGTTACTGACAACGATGGGGGACAGGTAACGCTTCCTACGTTCAACTAAAATTCGATTTAAGATAAAGAAAGGATACAGAGTCAGTAATTACTTTTCTCATTTAAGATTCACGGACGACGACGTGGACGAAATGTATCGCGAGGCTCCCATAAAGGGATCGATGTTCGATTACATCGAGTTCACGCGAATTCTAAAACACGGAGCTAAAGACAAGGACGAGCAGTGAGGCAGCTCGTGGAATCATCTGTACTTCGTATTTGTGTGATCGATTGCGCGAAAACGCGCGCCTATATCGTTGCAATTGTAAAGTTTGAAATATTACTTGTATTTTGTACATCCTCTATTAATGAGAATAACCGAAAATCTAGAGTTTATATTATTTTTCGAACGACAGCCTTATCACTGGAACATGTCCTGAAAATGTGTAGACTCGAGATACCATGTATACCGTTCACCGTATTTATTTCGAAGGAAAGAAAACAAAACTGGAGACGAAACTCTAACATGTCTTGCCATAAGTTGCGATCGCTGAAGAGTTAACGAAACCGAAATATGTAATATATTATATGCTACATGGATCTGTAGCCGTTGAAAAGTTGGCATTTATATTTTAATATACTATTGTACATCAAAAGCGTAGTGTCTTTATAACCACTCTGTTCGACGTTTCGGCAATGCTTTGTATACCGAGAGACGCAAATTTAATTTTTCAGATTTCATAGGAATCCGTTTTCGATTTACCACAATTACTAAAATAGACGATACATTTTTTTCAGTTTATTCGAATCGATCGTAAAAGTATTCATGTCTGTAGAAAAATACAAACTGTCGGTAATGACGCAGGAAAACCTTGTTCGATTGTTCGCGCTCGATAATCAAATATTTAGCACATAGACTGCCAACTACGAGATAACTCGTAGTTTGCATTATTGCCTAGGACGCCAACTACGAATTATCTCGCAGTTTTTATATGATTTTCAATTAAATTGGCATCTTAGACCGGAGTCCTGAAAAATACCGTGGCAGTCAACGTATTAAATTGTAACTTACCTGCACTACACCATTTATTGTACGGATGGATTGGTTAGAATATCTTCGTGGTTTCCAGTATATTAAAAAAGAAAAAAATGTATACGTTTCCTGTTTCTTAGAATAGCTAGATATCAAGAGAGAACTAGAATTGAATTTTCATTGAAAGGAAATAAACGACGTAGGAAGTTGTGAGACAGGGGGTGAAATACAATCGTCGAGAACGACCTTCGGCGAAAATGTTCGAAAAGTGGCCTGGCCCGACGATCGCGACCGACCGAGTTCGGAGCGTTCTGCGTCTGCGCGCGGCCGTTTATGTACAGTGTATACACGGAATAAAATCCAACGAAGCCGCAGTATCATTTCCACTGGTGGCGGAGTGGGGTCCGTCTCGTCTGTTGGTTTCCTCGGTTCTACCGCTTTCCCTGTCGCGTCCTTTCGCTCGGTGGTTGTTTCGTTCCACAGCGACTGTAACAACCAACAACGGAGGACGTAGCCGGTGGATAGGATACGCATAGATTAGGTGGCAGTGCATCCAGGAGTATCGGCGGTGGCCGATCTCCTCGTCGATTCGAGCCCGGGATCGCTCGGAAATCGCGACAACTCGTCCGTCATCGATGATCCACCGTGGCTCGCGCGGTGTGTTTACCAGTTCGGTGGATGATGTTGCCACAGTGAAGCACCGTGCCCCGCGTAGTACTTAACAATTAGCCCGCGATCGTTC
Source organism: Lasioglossum marginatum (assembly GCA_028455795.1). NCBI lineage: Eukaryota > Metazoa > Arthropoda > Insecta > Hymenoptera > Halictidae > Lasioglossum > Lasioglossum marginatum. The sequence continues at coordinate 6,335,674 of CM052278.1, read as the reverse complement.
TCGGCCTGGTGCCTGGTGTCTGGTGCCTGGTACATATATATCAGTGAGAGAGTTTCCTCGGGGCAAAGAAACACCGACTCGGGACGGAGAGGGAAAGAGAGAATGAGACGAGGGACAGCAGAAGCAGAGGCCGAAGCTGCCAGCCGCGAATTGGGTTACGTCCCGTTCGCCTGGCGACGATATATGACGCAACGACCACCCTTCGCGAGTACCACCGGTCCTCGTAATCTTCTCGTGTCGCTTTAACTGCGACAGGACACTCTCTCGCCCGTCCCGTCCCGTCTCGCGTCGATTCGAGTGTCACTCGGGACACACGCGGAAATAATCAGCCGCGGTGTGTGCTCCGTACATGCGACCAGCGACCAACTATCCCCGCCCCGTCGCTTCGTCGCCTCGTCGTCGCCCCGCGTCCACTCGATTGCGCAGCTAGTTTTGGAGGTTAGCCGATCACGATTGAGAAACTCGAACGAAAGCGACACCCACCGAGCGAGCCAGCCGGATCAGCTGTTCCCCAGGACGACCTTTTCGCCGCTACCCCCCGGTAAGTCTGCTATTTCTTCTCTTTGTCATCGTTCGTTAAACTGTCAACCCACCGAACGACGCGGTCCCTCGTCCTTCGGTCACTTCCGGTTTCTCTTTCGTTTTATCGATGCATCTCCGAACCCAGGACCCCCCATCGCGCGACTAAAAAATCTCCGTTTACTGCCACTTCCTCATACGCATATTGCCTCTTCAACCCTTAAAATTTTCCTTTAAACGCGTAGAACAATTGTAATTTTATTTAAGGACACTTACGAAAACGTTATCGTTTGTTTAAAGAGATTCATTCTCGAATGCTTTAGACTAGGTTTTACTACGCTCCATTTCATGTAATTGTATTGGGGTGCAACTACGTCGCACATTGCTGTCGCGGATGGGTCTATGTATGAATTAAATTTATTTTGAACCGTGGATCGTGGGGTGTACCTGACTGATCGAGAAATCACCCCTTTAACAGGTTAAATTCCCTCGAATTGAACTCGCGCGTTCCCACTTGGGCGTTCTCCTTGACGTTTCGAATCTATTGCGCAATTGTTGCAACGTTTCTACTCGCACGTAGTCGATCGTCTCCACCGAGTAATTAGAGGCTCGTGACCGTCGCGGTGTGCTTCAGAATTTTCCAACGGGGATCGGCGTTTTTGTTCGATTAAGTTTCTCGAGTTAGAGCAATTCGCTGAACGTGGGGGAGGGTTGCATATATTGTGCTCGAGTCTGAAGCGTACCTCGTCAATTTATACTCGAACTGCGCACCGCGCGGTTATTACGACGCTGGAAAAATTCGTGCATTCGAAGAGATTTTTATCGTCGACAACTATAACTACTCGTCCGTCTAAAATGCTTGCTTATACTTTTTTGAATTTCTTACATTGTCTAACGAAGCTAACTTTGTATTATTCAAATTTTGTAGACATTTTTTTGGAAATTCGATAATTGTGTCGGAAGTTGACCATCCCTGAAAACGGGAAAACTACTATTGGGCTGGAACGATAGTTCCTAGCGTTTGTAAATTAAAATTGAATGCTAAAATTCAGATATTTATTCATAGATTTATTCAATAACATATTTTCCATTCTGTTCTATTACTTTTTGCCATTTTCGAGGTAACTTCTCGTGTTATTGAATAAACATGAACAAATACCTTGATTTTATCTTTAGATTATCTCTGATTAATTTGAAAAGGCTACGAACTTTCTTTCCAACCCAATAATTGACCGTAGTAAAGCCAGAAACATTAAAGGTGGTTACTTTGATATCGTTTACCTGCAACAATTAGTAAAAATTACGAGGAAAATACCATATAAAATCTAATTTAGAAACAGAGTAGGTAAATGTTTAATGGATTGCTTGTTCTTTTTCGGAAGATTATTATGTCCAGAAACATTATTTACGCTGTGACGACCGCTTTCGAGCAATCCTGTAGGTCGTAGGTAGTAAAAATATTTTTAGAAAATCCATACGCGTGTTTTTCATAAATATTTTTCAGTGGGTGATCAAAATGTATGTACACCAAATGTATGCACAGCTTTCCACGGTGTTTGACGGATGTGTTTACACAGTGTATTGTAACGTACACAGTCGAGTTAAAAGTAGTTGATTGCAACGGCGGTTTAAATGCGAAGGAGCGAAATAAAGGGAATATCGGGTAATAGCTCGCGCAGATAGAGGGACGGGAGTATAATGAAACGTAGCGAAACAGGAACTTTCACAGAAATAATGGAGTTTCTTTTCCATGTCCTCTGCGATGGACACCTTAGTTAGCGGATTTTATCCGTGACATTATAAACTGCTCTGCGATCGTAAAATCGATTGCCTATAATTGCGAATGTACGCGACACATCCACCGATGAAAATCCAACGTCAACGTAACAAACATTAAAATACGAATTTCAAGTTTCTTGGAAGATTACAAATCGATTCGCGTTCGAGGCGTAAAAACATGCGCTGGAACGACGAAGTACAGCGTTATCGAACGTCTTAGGAAATTTCATGTATTGACACAAGTGTTGGAACAGTGTGGGAACCGTTTATAGGAAACGGATGCTGCTCGCGTTTCGCTGCGATCATCGAAAAATTTCCATCCGGGACAAACGTTGTGTCGCGTTTCAAGGGGAACTGGGAATTGCAAATGGTTGGGCCGTTAAATCGAGCGTTAATAATCGATAGTTAATATCGAAACAGTAGACGGCCGGCACGTGATTATGGATGAGAGCGTTGTCAAAAAGAGCGTCGCACATTCTCTTCGAGCCGAGACTCGACTCGACGTAAATACGTACAAAAGTCCTTTATCGCGTCTCTGTAAAGTCTGGACGCTAATTGGCAAAGGACGAACTGCGCGGCGAAAAATAGATCTTTGTGAGGCGGATCATTATGAAAGGAACTGCCGGCGCGGAGCGTCCAGCAACGTTTTATCGAATCGCAAAAAGCGCAAAGAGGTAACCGTGTACGTTGCGTATGCTCCACGCGTAACACGATCCAACGCTCGAACAACCGGTCGCGTATCGCTTTGATATTGCGTAACGGCGTCCGCGCGACCACGGAACAATATTAATGCGACGGTGTTACGAATTTAACCTGTTAACCCTTACGCTGCCAATTATCTGTCGCTTTTCGTCATTATCGAAGCCGATCCTCGCGTGCCCCTTCCACATCGGTGCAGAATATTTCAAGTTGTCAAATTTAGATTTCAATCTCGGTCTCCATTTTTCACACTTAACAATTATCACCTGCCTGCGATCATCCAAATAGTATTGTTTTGAATAAATTGTAAATAGTGCACAGGTAATACTAAAATTAATCTGATGTTTCTTCTACTCATTTTCGCGAAAACTGCATAAAATCCGCAGTCTAGTAACCAGATTTTGTTAGTAAAAGTAATTTCTTGGTACACGAATGAAATGAATATCGCTCTTACTAAATGGGCTGTATAACGTCCTTTATCTTCCAATTGTCTTTTCCATTTTCCCTGTAGAAAAGCAAGGAGGTAAAGACGTGGAAAGCTTTGTTCCGGTAATAGCAGCGATGACAGCGAGATAAGAGCAATAATGGTAACAGCGAGATAAGAATAAAGCACTCGTGCAGAACAATGGAGTTGTGAGAAACAAATTGAATTAAAAAAAAAAGGGTCGAATGAATAAAACACGCGTTCCTCGACGATTTAACTGGTCGTCCCGGTTAGCGGGTCAATGCGTCTGCCGCAAGGTTGTCCCGGCGGTCCCAGTTTCCATGATACGCGAGCGAAATGTGCTCGACGGGATCGGTCAGGAAAAAGGTTGCGGCTCGGCGGCCGCCCGTGCTTAATTAAGAAATTACGCGCGGAAAGTAACAACTTGTCCCGCGAGAAGTGCTCGCGGCTCGATCTCGGAGACACGTACGCCGTTGGGAAAGAAGTATAAAAGAGAGAAAAAGAAAACCGTAAAAAAGCCAAGACTTTTTTGGTGGAGAAACTGGGCCCGGAGCCCGTCGAACAGGAAGTCCGGCTGATCGATATAAACGAAATTAAGTCGTGGGAAGTTTTGTTATCCGTCGTTTTTCGTGAGCCGCACCACCTGCAAACCAGTTCTCCGTGGAAGCGGTATTAGTAGTAGGCTAATTGCGTCCGAGTCAGGGACGACTCTAATACGTCGGCCACATTTCCAAACAGGTCGCTCCAGATACCGATGCGATGCGAACCAGCTAATACGTTTAACTTGGAAATCTGTTAGGCGATTTCGCGTTCTGTGTCGCGAATCCTCGCGACAGGCGACTCGGCTCGCGTGTCGCGGTGTTTCGCTGGAGACGTCTAATCCGCTCGACCCGCGGCTAATAGTTTTATAAAATTATCACCAGTTGCGTAACCCAGCTCGTTGCTCGATCGACTGTAACACCGTTGCTTCTGTAAACCGGACGCTTCTCTTGCCACTCGCGTTTCTTGCCTCGCGGACCTTTGCCTAGATCGCACCGCTCTCGTGACCCATCCAAATTGGATAATAAAACTGTACCACGAGCGAAAGAGTCCGAGCACGCCCGCAATCGTTCCCTTCTAATGCTGGCATTTCCCCCCGCTCGACTCTTAATCAGCCGCGCAGAGTTACACAATTAGCTGCTCGGGATCACCCTATTACTCCTCTGGTGGACCGGCAAAACAAGCTTTGGTCAAAGCAATAGAGATTCTCGTTTCCGAAAACAGAAGCAGTTTCTGCTTAATATTTCAATCCTCAACGTCTTTGAAATCCGCGAAAGCACAATTTTATTAAAAAATTGACTATTGGATGTATAACTTAAACTATGTTATTTCTAAAAGTTCCCTCCAAGCACATTTTCTAATATCCCTGTTCACAGCCAATAACTCTGCGCATTCATCGCGGGAGATACAGAAATTGTCCCGCATTGTCAGTACATGTATTTATCTATATAACTCGTAGTCGCAGAACCAGCCGGGTTAACAGGTTAAACATATCGATCCGAGCTGAAAAGATACATTTGAATGAAATTGGATGTCTGCGGTGGATAAACCGCAGTTCGTATCAACCTATGTTTTCTCCCCCTCCCTCGGAAAACGTTTCGATAAAAGTTTAACCGTCAATTCCGAGCGGCTGCGTCGTTCCACCGTCATATCGAAGGACGTTTTAACTAGTAACGCGTGCGTGCCGCGAGAGCTATAAACGAAGTTAGGTTCCGAAAGTTCCGTCGCGTTTCGTCTTGTCTCGTAATAAAGCTCTACGGTGCGGAACTGCATATACAGCCGAATAACATGTACTAGCGGGCACGAGGTGGTTCCTTATGAAAAAATAAGAACAAAATATGGAATAAAATTTTTTCATTTAAAGCTTAGTTTTCGAGAAAATCGAGTTTGAAAATCCTATTCGTACGTGTGCTGTTACGGCTAAGTTACGGTTCGTCGAGCATCGTATAACGCATATCGTGTTTATAAACAATGTCTACCTAGCATTTAAAAGTTACGGAGTTCAAGAAAAAATACACAGAAGACTTTTAACGAACAACATTTTATTTGCGCGTTATACGATGCTCGACGAACCGTAACTTAGCCGTAACAGCATACGTACGAATAGGATTTTCAAACTCGATTTTCTCGAAAACTAAACTGTAAATGAAAAAATTTTATTCCATATTTTGTTCTTATTTTTTTCATAAGGAACTACCTCGTGCCCGCTAGTACATGTTATTCGACCGCACCCCGTATATCAAATATTTTTCAACAAACTATGTACCGGTGATGTCCCATTTTAAACTGTAATCTTATTCGTCGCAATCGCTGCACAGATAAATATTAATCATTATTCACCGGCTTAGGTTCTCTACACAGTTATCTATAATACTCGCGCGATTAAAAGTATTTATGCGACCGCGGTTATCTCCAAAATGGGTCATGGATGGCTCGCACAAACCGTCGCACCTCGTTCAGAAAAGACATTGTCTTCTCTCGGGACAGTAAGTTGTCGTGTTTTCCGATAAACCAAGAAAATATTAGCGGAACGACAGCCTCCTATCCGCGACGCACGAGGTAAAGTTCAAGCAATCACGCCAGTCGCGTGACGATCGCGCGAGCAGACTGATCGACGAAGCACGGTGACCATGTTACGCCACGTGTGTGATTCGAGCCGCGAAATCAACTCGCGGAACATCCTCGCCGGATCGAATGCGATCCAGCTTGATCCCGGCTGAATAAGCCGTCGATCGTTGATCTTATCGAGCCTGTATCGCGGCGATCGTGCTCGGGATCGTGCAATCATGTTGTTTGCCGCAGCCTGAAGTGCGCCTGAAGTATTAGTTCGTCGAAGATGCTCGATCGTGTAAGCCCGCTAAAATTATCGCGAACGCGAAGCTGCGATAATAACGCGAGTTTTAGGTCAATCCGGTCTCGACGACATACAGTGGGTTCCTTTCACTGAATTTAATATATAAATGTACTGATAGAGCGAGTCCAATATGTAGGCTACAATTTTTATGGTTCGAGAAAACCACAAGTAAATATCTCATTTGAAATTAAAAAATACGAAGAAATATATAATTTCGAGTCTAAATGTTCAGGGTCGAGGATAGATTAGCGGCTGAGCGAATTACCATTACAGCAAATTGCTGCTCGGTTATTAGATAGCGGCGCAGTCGGCCACGTTGAAACGAGTATACCAGTATTTTCGGATCATCGTAGAGCAGCCATGCATTGTTCCTCGTAGAGCTGCCAACCTGTTTCGTCGCTCGAACCCTAATTAACTCGATCGCCGCGCGATAACGCGGAATCGTATGCTCGCGACACTCCATTGACATTTTTTTCAAGGACGACCGATATTCCCGACCCGCTACCTGCCATTTCTCTTTCCCGGCACGAAGAAATGTCGCGATTCTTATTGCCCGATCCCGAGTGCGTGCACTTTCCCCCTCGCCGACAGTTATATATGTATAGTAATAAAAGATATACGAGAGGCGTAAAAAGTTTTATTATCATAGCCATTTCTCGTGCACGATACCGTTCGGCAAGGTAGTTCATCGAACAATTCAAGGTCTTTTCGTGGTGTCTTCGTAAAATGCAAAACCATATTTGATAATTAATTTGAAGGACACAATTTTTGTTGCTCGGAGTTAAATCTTACGGACTTAAATCGAATATCTCGTAGACTATCGAGCTTGGAATTTGAAGATGCAGTTTGCGCGTCGTTCGGCGAGGAATTTGTGTAGAAAAAAAATAGCTTGTTCGGCCAGGTCGACTGCGAGCAGCTAGACCAGGCAGACAAGCTAACCCACTGTGCGCTGGGTAAACAATTTCCGCGCGAAACGGTCGCGGCCGAGCTATATCGGTCCGGTATGCAGATTCGTGCGCTGTACATCGTCTTTCTCCAAAGCACGTTGGACTTGGTCTAGCCGCGATACAATCTCGAGCCAAAATATATCCGGGTCAGCCGGCTCGTGTTAGAGAACGAGCGGGTTAAAGTTTGGTGTGTCAGGAGGCCGCGAGATGTCTAGACGCCGCGACGCTACGCGTCGACGCGAGCGCGTCCGACGACGATCCTGCAACCAGAGGATCAAAGGATCCCAAGTGTTCGAGCCCAACGAGATTTCCTACGATGATAGCATACGAGTCCTTGCCGATGCAGTACAGTACGTCTGATTTCGCATTTTGAGTGCCTCCTCGCCCAGAAATGGGAAACGGAATTATTCGTCCAGATTTGTGAATGAAATTTAATGTACAGGAGGACCTCGATTAACCGGATCCCGATTATAAACAAATATGTGTTTAAATATGATTATATTACGAAGGGAAATAAAAATTTTCAAAAATAAAAAATTTATTTTAGGATATAATGTATTGTACATTTTAATTATGTCCCTCCCTGTTTGTCTCCCGATCGAGCTGGTTAATTGAGGTCTTACTGTATTGAATGTAGCAAAAGCTGGAATTTCCCAAATCCTAGAAAGATGATAGAAATTTTTGAAACGTGTCTTAAGTATCTAAACAATGCGAAGAAAAATTTCAGAGGCGAGTGTTGACAATTGTTTGGGTTCGCGACGACCTTGTAGAGTTCTTTGAAGGTGAAACCTTTAAATGGAACTCCATACATATTTTTGATTGCGTATTCGCACGCTTGCATTTGTGACTTGTATAGAGGATATCGCGGTACGAAAGCTCATTAAAATCGAAGTCGGACGGCTGGGGTTCTTCCGTTGGTAGATCAGGCCGAGTATCTGACCTCGAGAAGGTCCTGCTGGTCTCTAGGCGGAAAGAAAGTCTGTACAGCGTTGGATGCCAATAAAATGTCGTGAGTTAGTAGCGATGGGAGTGCTCTCCGCGTTTCGATAACGGAACCCGAAAGCGGCTCGGAGATAGACTCGGGGGATGGTAGAAGCCCGGCTCTCCTATAGAATGAACGATGCCGCCGATTCCACCGGGGTTGGTCTCGTGGCGCGCAGGCGTCGTATCGATTTCTTCCTTTGCCTTTGTCAATGCCTTTGCCTTTGCTTTTACCTTTACCTTTACCTTTATCTCTGCTTTTGCATTCGCTATCGCCGTGTGTGTACACAAGAACCGACCATCCGACCGTCTCACGATTCCCTCTTCCTGTGCAGCCCACGGTCACTATTGTCGCGGGGGATGCATCGGCCGAGCACTATGCGGGCTTTCCCGACGGTCCTCTGTATCGATAGCGTTTCGATTTTGTCCAGAGAGAGAATTTGCACGAAAAATGCCGCAACATTCTTCGAAGGATGAAATAGTTCTCGGTTGAAAAGCTGCGAGGATTTTTTGAGGGGTGGGAAGGATTATTTCACTTGGAACACGGGCGGTGAGAATCTTTTCAAAAACGAAAAAGTACCTTTAGGATGTTTTGGAAGAACTTCGATGAAGCGAAAGTTAGCGTTATTGGAGGTCTGTTTGCGCCTCCGTTGATGAGGAACGGTTCCGATAAACGGCAGTCGAAGCTGAACGGAAACGAAACGGCGGATTCGACCGGAAATTGTTGACCGTGACAAGGTAGCGAGGGTGACTCGCGCTTTGTAAGAGAAATCCGCTCGATTGCTGCGTTTCGCACCTCGACCCCGTGATTCTTGAACGCTCGAGTTTGGGAAATGGGATCGACTCGCCGTTGGTTCGAGTTTCGACCCCGACCGGGGTGGGTTTCCGCGCTCTAACCCCTCGTTCCCAGGCCGTATGGCCTGTTCCCTCCAGTTGCGGTGCATCGTGCGTGGGCGAGTCCATGTTGATAGTTACTCCCCGGATTTATTTGCGATTTCCCCGGGGACCTTTCGAGCATCCTATTTCCCCTTAGCGGTCCTGTTTATTGTCGTGGTTGGGCCACTGAGTTTTTCACCCATTTGTATTGTCATTTGTTACCTCCTTGGATACATGCAGGCTACTTAACTATGAAATAATCGAATAAGTTGATAACGAGGTCATTATTTTTGAAAACCGGAGAAATTCGCGAAGGGAATCGGAAACAAAATCGGACGGGGAAAAATGATGGGACCAGTTGTACGGTCCCATAGTCGATAGCGGAGATCCAATCGGCTGTCGCTTGCCAAGCATGGCCGCGATTCCGGTCAGAATGCGAGAAGTATGCGAAATACGCGGTATGGTTGCGTCGGATGGCAAGACGGTTGGAACGATCCCCTTGGCTGTCCACCGTTTACCGTTGATCGTTTGCCGTTCACCGTACACCGTGCACCCCTTGGCCCGCCGCTAATTGGAGCCAGCGGCCAAGCTAAATCTCCCGGTAGCGGCGCAGGTATTTGTATATATATACGGGCAGCTTCTTCCGGTTCGTTAACCGAACGAATCGAGCTCTCTCGGCCGCAAATCGCAGCCTGGCGCACCTGTTCGCAGCCTGCGAAGCTCTGCTCGGCTTGGCTCGGCTGGGCTCGATCGGACACGTCGGTTTTCGAGGGTGGAGCGACAATGAAATTCGATAGTCTCGGATAACCTATCCGGTGTGCGGCGGATCGGTGGGTTCACGGGTCAGCGAGTTCGCGACAATGCCGAAAGCCGGACAGGGATAGTCGGCGATCAACGGGGAACCGGAGGACAGAGGGAACAGAGAACAGGGAAGAGGAAGGGTCGAGTGAAAGTGTGGCGATCTTTGTGTTAAGTGCTTGAAACTCCATGCATCCTGCCCATCCTGTCTCCGAGACTCGGACGTGTCGTTGCCCTGTCCCAACGCTTGCCAACGCTTCGCAACGCGTTACGCGGTATTGCGTACCTACGCGCAACTCGATCGACCGACTTAGTCCGCTCGCCACTCCTCATTAACTTTCATTAACGGGTAATCTTCGGTTCGATACGGAACCATCAGCCGTCCCGAGCCTGCAGAGGTTTCTCGGGGCATTAACCCGGCGGGACGCGCTCAGGGCCTTTCGCAGGAAAATAATGATCGTGCTCCATCTTTCGGTACTCTACGCCCCGATCAGTTATCGCTGTTCCGATCGCTGTCCACATTAACTCGTCCTGCCCAAATGTTCCGAACGGACAGTCTACCCTCGCGAGCGAGACCGGGTCGATACATTTTGATTTTACACTTGACATACAAGAAAGTACGTGCGACGAACGTACAAGAAATCCGCTGTCTACTTATTACATATTATAAGCATAACTTCTTGCGCTCGCAAATTCGTTGCGGATCTCGCTAGGGAGGGAAGAAACGCGCTAGTATCGGCGGTGCACCGTGGTTGCGCTGGTCAGGCGCGGCGCGTGTAACGTGGAATGTACACACAACACACCGTAACAACACGGCATAGGTGCTCATACATACGCGGAGGGTCGGTAAGCATGCAACAGAGCCGATGCAACTCGCTCGGCGTGGATCTTTCTCGTCAAGGGCAAACATTTTGATCGATACAGACGCTAGGAGGAACACGGTTTCAGCCGTGTTACCAGTTACGACGCAAAACGGGCGCACACAGCGTGCATCCACGTCGGTACACCGGTGTCACATATACGTGTGTATCGTGGGCTCAAGTCATTCGCCAGAATTAGATCGAGGCGGGCCGCGAATGATGGACGTCCGCGTTTCAGATTCGATACGTGCATACGAGCGATGCCTTTTCGCTCGTTCTTTTCAGGCCGTTTAGGTTCGCGTGACGCATTCCCGCTCGCGATCCAAGACCAGCCCCGTTCGAGGTGGTCTCTCCAGTTATTAACGAGATACCTAGCATCCACCGGCTCCGTTTTAACGACGCTACTGTGCGCCTCTCGAGTGCCTTCCCCCTCGTTCCTTTGTTCTCTTTATTATCGAGCCATCGAAATCGCGCTCCGCTCTCCGTACGATTACTCGTCTCTGCTCTCGCTCTCTCCTCTCGTCTCTTCACCTCTCTCCTCTTGTCCGCTCTCCTCGTCTCACCTCGCCAACTTCCGTCTACGCGAGGCTTATGTAACGCGTCATCCGCGTTCTCTCGCACATCGCATCTCGCTCTCGTCGCTTTTCGATCTAATTTTGACCGTTGCTACGCTTCTTCCCGCTAATTCCGCGAGCTTACGTTTTCACAGCCCGCTGGATCGTTCGTCATTCCGCCTAAACGACCAACGACCCACTGCGAATTAGGCTGCGGTTCTACCGAATGCGATTCTCCCAGGAGTACCGTGCTCGAGGTGCTGCGGAAACGCTCGTTTTCTTTCAATTCCGTCGAATTATAGCTCCATCAAGAGAGGGTTCGTTCCGGCATAAGCAAAAACTGGTGGACGCGTCGCGTTTTCTCGTAGCTGGAAGTCGGTACGCAATGGTGTTTCGATCTTGATGACAGCCGCAATTTGATTGTCGAGTTTCCGACTGGGAAGCGGCTAATGGGCGCGAAACGAATCCGAAGAGATTTCGCGCGGCGAACCTGTCTGCATCCACTGGATATATAGATAGAACAGCAGGCATGGAAAGCACGCGGTAACGCACGCTTCCGCGACCGTAAATTAGGCGTAGCGAGAGTTGAATTAAATCGTTTCACCGACCATTTGAAACGAACCCTCGCCCCGGACCACGGTAACTCGACGCGACGATAACAGATTCCCCGATAAGATCGCGATCGCTCGCACGATTATTCGGGGATTACGGTTCTTCGCACTCCGCAAACCAACAAGAATCACGTCGCTGCTCGAGACGATGAAAACGGAACGAAATTTTTCGAATCGTCATTTTTAGGGATGGCTGTTTCGTATCTAGCTTCATTGATTTTACTACGTTCTTAATGCGTGCAGGTTCGTCCACGCGCTTCTGCAAATTGAATAACGCCTGATGTCAGTCCGGAAGCATGATTTTTTTCAATTGAAGCTCGCGTGACGTTTCCCAGGGAATACCCGCTCACGTCGTTAACAAAGATGGCACGTAGGATGACCGAAGCGTTCAGGAAATTGTCTCGGTGCGCTGACCCGCGTTCACAGCTGGATCGAAATAACTTGGCCTGGTTCGTGGAACCATCGAAATCCCTTGAAAGCCTCTCGTCGACCGATTCCGCGAGACCAGACGTCTTCCGTAAAATTTGCGCAACGCCCGCCGCCGCGCCGAGTCGATCATGGAGCGCGTTGCATTCTTCCCCTTGCAATGTGCAATCTGTAACCTGCAATTTCAGGCGAGACCATCGCCGCTGCACCGTCATTATATCATTCGTTCATTATCGCTCCCCCGCTGTTTTCGCGTTTTTTCGAACTTTCCTTTCAAGCCGAGACCGGGCGATTTGTGAATGAGCCTCGCCCTCACTCCCTCTCACGCTCTCGCTATCTTTCAGCAATTATTCCGTTACGCGTTGCCATCGTGACTGCGTCGATGAGTCACGCAGGCGGACTGTACGCACCTTACGAGCCACGCAGCCACGTATTCGTCAGCGTCGATATCGAACACGATTCACGTACGATGCCAGTTACACGACTCGTGACACGAGACACAATCCACCAAGCTGAATGATCGACCGACACGCGCCTGCCTCCATACACTCGCGCAGCGTGTCGTGTCTTTGTTCGGCCCGTGTTTCTCTTAATTAATTCATCTTCCAATCATCGCCGCGCCTATCACGCCTGCAATCGTAACAGTCCCGCGAAATCAAAGAAATTCGCTCGATCTTTTATAACTTATTCGTATTCTTCGTTCAGGCATTCACGAGGAAAATGTGTAACTGCAATTTAATATAGCGAACTTTCCCTCCAACCTGGTATATAATGGCAGAGAAAACTATCTGGAAGACCCTCAGCTATACGAATGGCGTTGCTATAGCTGACAGTTGCTCGCCGAGAAGAAATTTGAACGGGTCCATTTGCGAATTTCAACTTTCTGTTCGTTCTCCGACAGTGTACACTGGCGAATTCGTCTCTCGAGAGCAACTCGCGGTAGTTTTACTCTGAGATGGACACATACCTTACGGATGATTTTATCGCCGTTCAACGTAAACGTTCGCCGACACCCAAAAGCCTGAACGGCGAGGTTTTTCAAGTTTTACGGTCTGGAGGAGCGACGACGCGACGGGCGGGTTTGCGCGGTACATCGGTAAGGGAAAGGGGACGTAATCGAATAAGAAGTGGGTTTTCGCGAGCGCCTCGGCGCAAGGTTCGCGGGGTAGCTGGCAATGAGTTTATTGGATTACCTCACCGCGCGACCCATCGCTGCAACTTGACCCGACCAATTCCGCCGGTTGACTCCGCGCGCCCACGCCGCGCCGCGCCGCGTCAGTACCGATGCACCACCGCTGCGCCACTATTGCACAGCCGAAGATATTCGACTAGCCAGCGGTGCAACACGGTTGGCATTCCAAACGACCCGGTTGCTCGAGACTCGAGACGCTCGTTCGTCTCCTCCTCGACCAGCTCGAACATGCCGGTCACGACCGGCGTGAAATCGATCCGCGACGAGCAAGAATTTCGATCGAATACTTCCTCCCTAGTATCCAGTATCCAGCAACTCGAATTCCGAGGAAGCGGGGAGAGCCATCCGCCGAGCAAAAACGGGAACAACGCGGCTGCATCCATTCGTTGCTTCGTTTCTTCGGCGGAAACTGCAACTCGCAAGTTTCTAATTCAATTTCACGGAACGAATCGCGACCGAGCAAGAACGCCGGGACGCTTCTTTCCGCGATGCACGGGGTGTGAACGATTCGAAAAGTAGCGACGCGCGATCTACGTGAAAAACTAAGCCGAAAGTATACGATGAAGATTTTTCTTGCGAGGCTTGGTTTACTGGAAGAATGAACAATTTTATTCCATGTTTCCGGCTCATTTTTTTCGCCGGTTGAATCGGCCAGAAGGATGCCAAGAATAGTGGGACACCTCGTATAACGGGAGCGACGTTGAAGAGATTGAAAAATCCCGCTTTTGTCTCGGACAAATCTCCGGAACGCGTTTCTCGGAGGGCACCGGGAAAAAAAAGATGGGAACGGAGAGGAGAAAAACGGGCCGTTTAAAATCGCGCGACGCAGAGCCAGTCAGCCAAGCCAGACGTGGGAGAAAAGAGTCCAAGGGGCTCGATTGCGCTAGCGCGAGGGTCAACGAGAATGTCGCGTGCACGCGTCGCTTGTCGTTACACCACACAAGTCGCGATACCTCCGCGACCAATGTAATCGCGATACATATATGCGTACCCTCTGCGCACCTGGCCCTCTTACGCTCGACAGCCCTCGGCGTTCCGAGCGTTCCCCTCGACGACGAAAAAACCTTTCACGAATGCGAAACACGCGGGAAACGTTTTGCGTCCGACTAATCGCGCCGGCGATCCCCTACCGAACGGTGCAAGACGACAACCCGGCGTTAATTCGCGTTCGTTGATCCGTCGCCGATCCGTCGCCGATACCCGTCACCTAAAGCAATCGTCGCTCGCCTTCAGTCTGTTTAGGGTTGCTCGGATTGTTCCGAACCCCTTACGACCTCAACAGTTCCTGTCCGTGCCGATTTCCAGCCAATCCGTATTTGCTTGGCCATTTTTAGACACCATTGATTCAATTATGTTTTACGTGTAACTTCAATTCCATTGTAGTAGTAGTATTTATTTTATTTCGGCCTTGCGGCTAAGAAATTGGACTTGGTTTACAGTTTTTTTTCTAGGTCACCCATATCCTATGCCTTATTGTTTATAATCGATGTTAACCTATTAATGTGTGTGTGTCTTACATCTAATATTATCTCCCTCTCCCTCTCTTGATTATTTCTTTCCTTTTTTTCTCAATACTCCTGTGCCAGTCTTCTGTTTCTGCCACTCTTTTATTTTGTATTACCTTTTCTATACTTATATTTGTTCTCTCTACACCTTCACAGTCCTCTGCCAGATGCTTTAGCTTCCCCAGGTATGCGATTCTCTCTTCCTCGTTTCTCCAGTATTTATTCCCTTCTTCCATATTTCCACATCTTACTCTAGCTATCAGGCTCTGACTGTCTCCTTCTCCTTTCTCCTCTAGGTACCTTGGTACCCTTACTTCATATATATATTTATATCTATTACAGAACCTATGCCATTATTTTACCGTATAGCCACTGTCCCTGAGTTTGTCTATCCCTCTCCTTCAGAGTCTCGATAATTTCTATAGTTCCTTTTCCTTCCCTTCTTCCTTTTTCTATTTCCGCTTGACTGTATCCCTTGCTGTTCAGATTTTCCGTCCTCTCACTGCTATTTCTTATCTCCCACACTTTCCTCTCCAGTCTTTCCTCAAATCTTAACGCTTTCTCTCCTGCTCTAATTCGTACCTTCTCTCTCATGGTTTACCCCAGTACATACTAAGTAGTCTGGCGTTGTCCTAATTCCACTGTATATACATACAATTTCCTCTGGCAAATAATCAATAACAGCCTTAAGAAATCAAGAACGGAGGGTTGAAGCATGATTTCCGAAGTTCTGTGAGAGATCAGGGATGAGAACAATTGTCGCGATCGTTTCCGGAAATTTTTCCATTTTCGCCGCGAGGTTCGACGGGACGGTAACGAGGGAAGTCGTGTATAGGCGAGGTAACGCAGCTCGAGTCGATCTTTACGATAAGTCGAGGGGACGAGGCGCGACACGACGCGACGAGACGCACGACGTCCCCCGGTCGGACGCGCATCTTCCTGGTTATAATGCCAGCGGACAGCGTCGAGAAGCATAGACGTTCGCTGGCACCCAACCAGCTGTCAGAACCCGTACGGGTTCATCCGCGCGGCTCGACCCTGCTTCGGCGATACGGTGCACGATGCGCGGTGCACGATCCACGATGCAGACGACGTCGCACGGATATTTCGCAATTGCTCGAGAAGATTAATGTCGAGAGGCCGAGTCGCGCGCGCGAACCAGCCACGGCTTCACCGGTGCGCTGACATCGCGAGTCGTCGCCGTTGATTTTTTCCAAGAACTACTCGATCAAACCGTCGAAACTTTCAATTGTATCTTGGGAAAGGAATCGGACGTTGATCGACAGCGGGGAACGCGCGGCATTCGTCAAACCGCAGCCACAGGATACACCGAAGATCCGTTGTCCAATTTGCAGACTTCAGCCCGCTGTCCACCGGTACGTTTCGCGATAATTAATCAAAACCGAGACACGGGAATACTACAGAAATTTATCTTACTCCAGTTCTCTCCTCGTTCGATGCTTGTACTTTTCTCCGGGATTGAAAAAGAAGATTCGTTGTGTCGCAGCAGTCAACCATAAGTTATACATACTTCGTACAAATATAACTGCTTGAGTTACTATTTACTCGCAGTCTTTAATCGTATCCTAGGACAAAAAGGAAATGTATTATAGAGTTGAAGTGGAGGGTGGTGAGGATGGTGTATATACGAATGTGTGTGTATTAACCGACAATCCTGTATATAGGTAAATTTATAAAAACAGAGAATCATAAATAACAGAAGAATTGTAAGATAACGATCGCCAATGAATTGCAGAAAGAAGGCAGATCGAAACGAGCGCCCGCGACAAACATATCTGTCGTTAAAATTTAATATATAATATTTAATAATAATATTTAATAATATTTAATATATATATAAAATAAAATATAGAATTATAAATTATATTCAAATTTTTAAATTTAAATTTTGAATTATATAATTTCTGGGAGAAAAACAAGAAAACAAGCCTATTAGGAACATAGCGAAAATTTGCGTTTCTAATAGGCTCGTTTTCGCAGTCCGGTAACGACAGTAATAATAACGCCGCCGTCGGATTATTACTCATGGCATATCGGCAGTCCGGATTGCAAAGAATGGAAGGTCGCCGTTCCATTCGGCCCTGCTTATCGATATATACGGTACTTTTGTGGGAGACCGTACAATGCTTCCGATAGAAGCGCATGCAAAGTTGTGTTGGTTGGAACGCGGCCGGATGAATTGGGTCGTGCCGAACAACCGATTTTTAAGCAAGAATCGGAAAAAACCGTTTCGCCCGCGAGCCAGATTGTCGTGCACTATTTTACTCGTCTGAATACGTGATCTAGAAACTACAGGCTCGTCTGCGTCCTTTCTCGCGGCGATGCTCGCAACATCCATCCTCCGTGTGGGTCGTCGATGTTCATTTCTCTCCCGAACAGACCAGTCAAAGCGGTTTCGAAAGAGCGTGCGACACAGCCTCCATGTAGTAAGTACTACGATAATAACAGTAATTGATCTCGTGAAGGGTTTTTTCCGCGAAGAACGTTAACGAGTGGAAACAAGGATCGCACGCAACTCGTTTCCTTCGATTTTGCAACCGACAGTTCAGCTTTGTAGCCAAGACGGTGCCCAGTACAAAGTTGAACAGCGCCTCCCGGTTCGAGAAGCGACAGTTCCGCGATCGCGGAAGTCTCGCGCGAAACAACCCCCCTTTGTTCGTCTCGTTTCACAACGTAAACGCCGGGTACTGTGCTCCCGTTGGCACGGGTACAGAATTAAATGAAAATCTCGGCGCGCGCGGCCGTCGTATCCCTTAACGAATCACTCTTTGTGTACATTAGCGATCGTTTTCCCTCTTATTCGCTACACGGAGTACCGGGAAGGGTCCGCGCGCGACGCCCTCGGCAGCCGAGGGTAGCGATTCTATATGCGTTTCGCGACAAAGGACCGTTCAAACGCTCGTTTACGGCTGCTTCCTGGATCGCGTCGGCTCATCCTCCTGGCCAACTAACTTTCCAAACTTCGAGTCCCCTATTTTTATCCCGCGCGGCGTTTCCCGTTTCGATAACGGTCCTCCGTCGATTCGGTAGCAAAAAGCTTTCCCCGATGCAGTTTCCAAAGTGCGCAGAATACAACGAGAGATCGCAGTTTAATCGCGCGTGCATTAACGGTACAGGTAAAATGAAACCACCGACGAAAACTCTGCAGCAAGACTTACCCTCTTATATATACGAGCATGTTCGATGAAAAACTTATCTGGACCGAAGCTGCAGCGTTGACTTGTACAAAAACCGACGTTATTTTCCTACGAACGTAATGGCCACGGAAGCCAGGGTACGTCGGAAAGCGGAATGGAGATTGTACGGTGGAAGGAGGATCGAGAGGGACTCGTCGCGACAGGATCAAGATCGCGATCGCGACTCCGCGCGACGCGGGAAGAGGTAAAACCTAACGGATCTCGGGCAGCGACATCCGTCCGCGCTCGTTGGTTTTAATGGCGCGCGGACTGACAGAAAAGTCAATTACTCTGGTCGCTAATAAGCCCAGGAAGCGTGTCCTTCGACGTGGTAGCAACGCGTAATAATCGGTTACAGTTTCCGTCCGTCACTCTCTTGGTGCTCCTTTCTCTCGGTGTTCTTCGCGTCGCGCGAGACCGGTTGCTCCGCTGTCCTCTCTCGCCTCTTTTCGCCTTCCGCCTCCCTCTCGTCTCTAAGTCTCTATTCCTTCTCCTTTTATGCTTTTCCTCTGTTTCTCTTTTTTCCGCGCTGCCGACGTGTCTCTGTCAGGGGCATTAACGTAACTGTAGTACCGGCCGGGCCGGACACCGTAACACGAGTACGAGCACGGCTCTTCTTCGTCCCTCGTGTTGCGCAGCGTGCAGCGTGCACTGCACGCGCAAGAATCCACGGATGCACGCAAAGTCGACAGGATTACGCAGCCGGCCGCGGTGCGTATCTCGCGGCGAGCCTCCTCCGTGTCTCTCACACGCTCATTCGGAGAGCTGCGAGCAGAAACGGGTCTCCACCACGCATAATTAGATATCCAGTGTCATTCGCCGTGGTTAACTCGGCCGGATTTTTTCTTCTCGCCCTAAAGCTCCCGCGCCAGCTCGCTCGCCTTTCCACCCGACCACGCTACGATAGCCATTCTTGAAACTTGTATTTTATCTGAAACAATATTTCATCTTAGACATAAACATTTTGCGAATCATCCGACATCACAGCAATCAAACGTTCCGATCGACATTTTTACGGGCGGCTAGATTTTCAGGGTCACAGGCATAATTTTTCTTGCGAGCGCGTTGTCACGCGAGTTCCATGAGGCGATGCTAATCGTCCTCGACACTTCATTCAGCGCCGGTTACGTACCCGGTAGTCCTTTGAAAATCGAAGGTAAAATGTGTCTGAATGTGCGTAAATCGCAGCTTCTGCGCAGACAGTCCCGTCTTTCGGAGCCTTCACCTAAAAGACAACTGTTGCGGCGCTCTTTGTAATCTCGTCCCACTCGAAGTCCATCGACCGACGCCGCTGGAACTAGTACTGCTGTTCCTCTTCGCGTCTCTGTTATATTCTTTATTTCCGTTCCACTGCCAAGAAATTTCGACTCGGTTGACGCCCTCGACGTGTCTTCCAAATTCGAAGAGAAATAACTGGATAATTCCAGACATTCCAATGGTTCAAGTATCAAAAGAGGAGTGGCTATCGCTGCTTTCGAGGTCTCATTGGAACGCGTTAATTCCGAATGAATGGCGTGCAGTTCCCGCGTGATAGTTTGCATCGTTGATTCTACTGTTCGCGCGGACAAAAAGGATGATTGCTGTACAGCTCGGAGCGACGCTAAATGTTTCTGGTGGTCTGTTCGTTGTCTGTTCGTTGTCGTTGTCTGATTCGCGCGATTGGCTCGCCGTTAATAAATGGTTCGAGACAACAATGACGCCGCGAGAGGGGAGGGAGAGGAGAACGCCGCGAACCCGCAGAAATGAAAGGAGGCGTAATTTCGCGGAGGAACAAAAGAAAATCGGACGGGGCTTGAAAATTTATCGCCGACTTAAAGAACGAGCGGAATATCCTTACGGGTGCGGTTTCGAATTTACGGCGAGTGAATCATGTCGGATGTTCCCACAAGTCGTGAGAATCATTTATCCCGTGTTCGCGTTGCGGGGAACCTCGTGTTCGACGCGAAACCACGTTCGAGGACCATCTGTGTTCTACAGCGGTCCCTGATGACCCAGTCGTTCGAAAGCTCGAGGCACGATCATAATTGTATTGTACCAGACGTTTCCCCTTCTACGTCACGTGACTTTCTCCCCTCAATTTCCCCTCATCTAGCGACACCGATCCGAGCGTTATCACGACGAACGCAGCAGCGAGGAATGCAATAAAAAATGATTAAAGAGACAAACGAAAATGTCCAATCGATATAGGAAACGAAGCAGACCGGTTCTTTTATTATCTGGTCGGTAGACTGCGGAATTCTGGGCACTCGGAACGTAATTATCGGAGCCCGTACTTTTCCCGTTACTAGTTCCCCGTATGTATGTATATTCGTGTGCGAGCAAGAAGTTTGTGAAGGGCTGCGGAGAGTCCAACTTTCGAGAACTTTTCGGCATGAAAGCATATTTCCGAATGTCAAAGCGACATAGACACGGCACGCTCTCTTTAATCTGCAGATGGATTTATCCCATCGAGCGTCGCGAGTAATAAGAAAATAATAGAGACGAATCCCCGATGGAACGAACAACGCGAGCCTACATTAGAGAAACAAACATTCGAATGACATACGAGAGGGACTTCTACTTTGCTAGTTAGCGATCGTTCAAGCAGCGGAACTGTTAGCGACAGGAAGTCACGGTGCCGGAAATCTCGTTCGATGTAACGTTAGAAGTCCGTGGCCGGAAGTGGACATCTTCGAATCGCTTGATCGCCGATCGTATTATCGAATTAAGCGGCGGAGGGTGACGAACTCGCGCGACGCTCGTGCTCCGACGTGAGCGAGCCTTGATAGTGTAATTAGTATCGTAGTGTTTCGTCTCTGAATCTATAAAAATCGCCAGGAATATATACGATTTTAAACGACCTAGAATGAAATTGGCAGTATTCAGATAACACTTTTGAAATGACGTAGGTGCACGTTTGAGATCCGCGTGCTGGCGCGTCGTTTATTTGTTTCAAGACCGAGATCTTCAGCCTGGATCCATCGAACCGGGTTTTCAGCGCCTGGTATTCGGGACGTCTGCCTCGACTCGTGGATTGATTCGGTCGAGAGCTGCTCTGGTTCACCGGTTCGGGAGACTGTTGCGAATTTTTCGCATCGCCGAACGCTCTAATTGACGGGCAGGGTCGCCGAGCTTCGATTTTGGCTACTCAGCTCCCACCGCCGCCATTAGATTGCGTACACCGCACAGTGCAAAGCGCAATCCTCGACTTTTTAATTTTACGCTTGCTCGGTCATTGATAAAAGAGGATCCACCTTCAAACCTAGAACGTGTGCGGTGGTCACCACGCTCAACAAAATATCACTGGTAGACTGCGAATTTTTTTGCATTTTATGACATACTGTGAAAATGCTCGAGCCTTAGACTGCCGGCATTTTTCCACTAAAAACATACTCCCTGTGTCCCATAATAATAGTTGATGAATTTAATTTGTCCCAGAATAATAGTAGCAAAAGAAAATAAATATTTATTAATATAAAGCAACATTTATTATCAAAAAACTAGATTACATTAAGCAATAAAGTAAAAATATTACTCCTAATTTTTACCACGTTTTTATTAGCTTCGTTTCTTATCTGTCTGTCTGTCTGCTTGTGGGGGTACAAATTTTGCAATTGATTTTAAACTAACTTCTTGATGAGCTAGAGACTTGAAATTTTAAACATAGCTCAGAACTGGATGACAATGCAATATTTAAAAAAAATTTTTTATTATTTTGAGTGTTCAGATAGTTTCTGGATTTTTCAATAATTTCGTTGCTGCATTTTAAACTTGTAGGTAGGATCCCTTGGCTGCGAAGCTTTGCTTTCCCTATATGCGTGGGCTTAAAATTATTGGAATTATTATATTACTTTTACAATGGGTTGATATTCAACTGAAATAAAACAATTGATTTCGATCAGCGAATGAAATTATAAAAATAGTTATAATTCGTAATAATTAGGTAAACCTAAAAATTGAAAAATGTGTCAAAACAAATAACATGTCATGAAACATTGATGTTGACTGAAGGCTTCGGAATTTTGCGTTACAACATAACTTACAGCTGCATTCGCCAATAATTCCCGTTTAAATATTCACTCGCTACTATTATTATGAAACAGAAGGAGTATTATTTTTTTCTATCGCGATCGGCGCCAGGCCGGCAAGGGATGGAAGCGAAAATTTTCAAGTCCTCAAATTTTGAAAAATGATACTTGTTATGAATAAAATGAATTTTACTATATGGCAATGCAATTTCTATTAGTGACTCCATACAGCATCACGCCGATAGTCTAAAAATAACGAATTTAAAAATGTTATTGCGTCGTTTTCGACTAACAAAAGTTACTACACTCAACTTACACTTGATGCAGACAATTTATATTTCGCACAAAAATCCTTCTTTTTTTTAACTCATAAGTCTAAGGCAAACCACCTGTTAGAAGAATTGAAGAAACTCTGCAGAATAAATCTACATCGTTTAGCCAATGTTCTCTGCCGTTTATATTCTGGCAAATGATTGGATCAATTCCTGGATGGAGACATGTTGCGCATTTGGCACGAGATTCGCAGTCTTCTTACGCTGCCTTCGACAGCAGGTGGTCTCGTGCACGTTTTTTGGCTTCTCCAATTCTGAAACGGAGAAGTGCAGACTGACGCGGATGGGACGTTTCCAATAGACACGTGCGCTGCTCCGATGGACTTTAAAGGGTTAAGGAGTTTAATAAGCTCGACTCGATGCGTCGCGTCGCGTCGACGGTGGACCCCTGTGTCTGCGTCGCAGTTCCATCGTCGTCTCGCCGGTTGCATAACCCGTCGCGTGTTCATCCCGCGAGTGAACCAAATATTATTATGCTAATACAATTCATAATCGATAACGGGAGCGGGCTCAAGCGGCAATTTCGCGTGAAAATCTTCGCCGGTTTAGCGAGGGAAAACGGCACGGGGAAACAATACCAGTCAGCCGGAAAATATTCGAAAGATTACGTAATACGGCGACTACGATGACGCGGAGCGTTCCCGCGGGGAGGATAGTGGGTCGATTGGTTTCCACGGAAGATAAAACCAGTGATAAGGCGGTCGACGATGGTAACCTTTTGTTTCCGCGGCGCTCGGAAAAATCGGGAACAGAGTCGCTGTTCCGGCTTTCTCGCTCGTGAGGCGCGGGTGTGACTGATATAATCCTTCGGATGACACCGACTCGTGAAGTTTAGATACGACGTTGATTAAAAACGGAGTCACCGAACGCAATCGCATTTTGCAGTTAATATAAAGCATTCGTACAAATAGCGATGCCAATTTCAAACACGAACAAGATAAATTAAATTCGAAATAGCTATGTTTGGTATTGAATGTATAAATTGAAACATTTACAAGTGGAGCGTGCGAGATGAGATTATCCAGAGTGAAATCGATGTGATACGAGCTGGATGTTCTCCGATGGCTCGAAGGAAGAGGGACGCAACCCAGAGCAGCTCGTCGAATAGCGGGGTCGCGCAGATTTATCAATTTAGCGGGACGACAGAGGCGGTTGTCTCGATGCCGTAATCGCGTCGCGCAACACCGCTGAACGAGCGTCGCCCTCTTTGTTGTCGGTGCTCGCGGTTTGCTCGCCGCGAGCGATCCATCCGCGAGTTCATCTAGCCGTTGCGGCACGATACCTCGATTGCAGTGAACGTGTTCTTCGTGAATCGATCGATCCCGGTATCTTGGAGGCTCTCGTCTTCGTTTGCGCATAATAAACATTTACGTGTCGGGAGAGGTTTCTCCCGGTGCCGAAAAAGAGATTACTCGAGCGAAAACGGGAAGAGAGGGTTTGGGGACAGAGAGCTAGACGGGGCTAAACAACGTGTCTCGCAGAACGAGGGAGGGCCTGCTTGTCCGTCGAGTAGGTTCCGTATCCCCGGAAATCTCGAGAGAGAGAGGAGAGGGCCTGGCCAGACGGTCGAAGCCAGTCTTTTTTCCCCAAGACGCCTCGAGGAAGGTTTTATTCTCGATGTCGCATTCGTCTGTCGGCCCACCCGCTCTGTTTTAGGAGTCATTGCCCTTCTCCCGGTCTATCCCGAGGTTCTCACGCGTTTCCATAGACCTGGCCGGGCCATATCGTGCCCTGTCGTGCCTTGCCTTGTCCGTTCTCGTATCTGCCCGCTTCTACCCGCGCCTATCCTCGTCGCCGAGGTGCATCGGTGCGTCGCGCTCTCGCCGGTACGTGTTCGTGTCACCTGTCTGCGAAAACAGGTACCTATTCAAACGACGAGATCGTTTCCTCCCGCCTCGTCCCGCGCCGCGCCCGTCGACCCATCGCGACCCATTGCGACGCATTGCCCATTGAAAAAGAGTGGCTCCGCGCGGCCAGGGTTGAAGGCTGGCTGCCGGTCGCGAGCCGAGGGTGCATCCCGGCGGTTCTCTCGACTAATGGCCTTTTTTAGAATCGCCTGGCGGTACGCGTTACCCTCCAGCGAAACCCCGTTTTTATTCTCCCGCTGATCTACCCTGGAATGCCGGCGCGGTGCCGATAACTTCCAAGGTACTTTTTTGATACTGTATATGCGTGAGCGTCTATGTTCGATGCATTTTCGTGGACAACAATAGCACGGCATTACCGTTTTTGTGGTAACCGCGACAAGGTTCTAAAAACTGGACTACGAGGAAAGAATCTAGAGAAGATAGGAAGGAATTATATAATATATATATATTAATAATTATGTATATATCTCTATCTCTATTTCTACATATAATAAAATCGTGTCTGCCTGTCTGTCTGTTTGTCTGTTTGTGACGGCATCAACTGAGAACGGCTGAACGTAGAAAGCTGCGGTTTGAACAATTAAACGCAGCGTTTCTTCGGGGAGGTTTAGGAGAAATCCGTATTCGAAAAAGTCCATTCGTTCAAAAGTTGTGACGTCATTAGTGACCAAAGACAGACGACTTCTTCGCCCGCCAGGGTAACCCGCCCGGAGGGCGTGCCGTAGTATATATATATTGTATATACATGAAACAGAGGAAGAGATTAGGGAAGGGAGGAAGGGGCTAGAGAATATAGGAGAGGGATTGAGGAAGGGATGAAGAATCTAGACAAAGGAAGAGATTAAGGAGGGCAGAGGAGGTCCTAGGAAATGAAGAGATGGGCATAGAGCAAGAAACTGTGTTGTCTCCGTCGCTTCCGACAATTCTCGCGGCGATCCAGACTAAAACCTGACCAGGGATTATCGCGTTTCTGTTACAGGCAGCCCAAATGCCAGTCCAGCACGCGAGCCTCGCGAAAACCAGCAACTCCGGGGCAGCTTTCCACGAGCGTAAGTATCCGAAGAATGAAATGGTACTCGTCTGCGACCCGTTTTCACGGTGACTTTACGCGAGCCCACTCCGCGAATAATTCGCGAATAATTCACCGTCGCGTCGCGTCGTCGGCATCGACCTCGCTCGATTTCGGCTTCCCGATTCCGCGGTGTTTGCGCGGGCTCGCTCGCGTAATTGGATCCACTTGGAATATTGGATATTCCTTTCAGAACTACGAGAGGTCGCTTCGCGAGAAGAAACGTTCCCGTCATTTCCCGTTCGTCGGATTCTATTACGCTCGCGAGACGAAACTTGTACGGTTTTCTCTTTGTGCGTTTCACGTTCGAAAGTGAAAGAAAAATAACACGCGGCCTTAACGTACGACGAACGCGTCGACGAGGCCACCGGCGAGATTCGAGTGCCACGATGAACGGGCCACCATCTCCGAATCTTTTCTCCGTTCCACAATAGAGCTGCCAACGGCCAATTCATTCGTGTCTTCGTTTGCTATTGTATCCCCATTCTCCGAGCTGTTTGATGCCTGTTAGAAATCATTTCGTTGAAATATTTCCAAGCGTCGGGGATGTTACCGAAAGATTCGAAACGTCCGCGAAGCTATACAAAAGCTTAACTACTGCAAAAGATAATGCCTAGATCCCGAAGGGTATTATTCCGGTGCTTCGATGGGGAAGGCGACGTGATGCGGGTGGCTGGTCGAAAGGATTATCTACGCGCGTCGGCTCGCGCAGAGCTCGGGAGCGCAGAACGCGAGCGAGCGAGGCCCTCGAGAGTGCATCGCGAAGTCTCGAGCGATGATTGAAGCCCGGAGGTCGATTCGCGAGTATAGTGTGCGCGGAACCGATATAGGTAAAAACAACGGTGGTGGAGGCGGCGGAGGCGGTGGAAGTGGTGGTGGGGTCGGTCCGATATATAGACGGTTTTCGCATCTATTGCATCGCCGCTCGGCTCGATCGAATGACGACTGGTCGGGACGAGCGGGACGAAGCAAGAGTGAGGCGAGAAGTGAGGCGAGGCGCGACGCGAGCACAGTTTGAGCGAGGAGCGAACTTCCGAACACAGTGGAGTAGACGTAGGTATAAGCGTCCAAGGCCGCCATTCCTCTAACCTTTGGGTCGGTTTTGCGTCGCGGTTTCGCGCGACGTTTCCCACCAGTTGCGGAGAGCCGTTCTTCTGGCGAACGTCCGCGTTTCTTCCGCGTTCGATTCTTCCTTCGATTCTTCCATGCTACGCGACGCAACACCTACTTCTCTTGCCCGCCAGACCACCGCGCGACACGCTGAGAACCGCTAGTCATGGGTAGCCGATCGCTTTATCGTCGATCTAATGGGCTACGGAGCTTCCGGTCCATGTATGTTCTACACATTAGATACTTAGATCATGCCAATATTCGCGACCTCGCTCCTATCATGCTCCCGGCTTCTCTACTTTGTTTCTGTTAAATTAGGTATTTAGGATTTATCTAACAACAAGTTACCTCTGCGCCGCTATTCCTTATACCTGGATTCTGCTACCCTTTGACCATCAATAAAAAAACGGTCTTGTCGAAGGTAGACGTTGGACACGTTTTCTAGTATTTTTCGGTTGAACCGAAGCGCTTCAGCGAGAAGCTTCTTCTGCATTCTCATCTACTGAATAAACTCTCTATATCTAGTTTTCATATTCCTGTATTACGCGAATCCTTGGCATTACTTTATTTCATAACCTTCTAGAATAACAACAGTTTCTAACGTCTTATAGCTTTCTTTCACGTCTTCCAGCTTCTTCCTACAATTTTTTTCAATTTTCTCAATTCTCTCCCGTCTTCCTGATTAAACTCTTACCCGGTGTATCGCTTCGTGAGAAGACAAGGGTCACGCGTATGACCGTCGCCGACCGAAAAACATCCAGGTGCATTACGCTCGGCGAGGATCGCGAGAATTCCCGGACTGGCGTAAAATAGCCGATAAAAAGACCGATACGGAGAATCGCGGGGAGACGGACCGTGAGTCACGATCTGCCTCTCGGACGGCTTTCGCCAGCCGCCACACCGATGCGCCGATGCGCGTCGGTATCTTCCTGGGCGCATCCTTTGAGCGCGAACGCGATCCACTGTGGTCAGCGGTGATCCAACGTCTTGGATTCCCGTCACGGCTCTCGGGATTCCTTTCTCGGTCTTCGCCTCCGATTCGAAGCTCCTTTCCTCCCGTATCGTCCCGAAAAAACCGTGTACCGCCGCGAAAATCAAAGGCTAACGGACATTCCCTCTTTCATGAGATTCCTCGTTAACCCTTTCGGCGCCACGGGCTTGTGCACGCGAACGGTGCACGAGTATTCGATGCTGAGGAGCGTGCCACGAACGATAGAATATTCGATAGTACGTTAGTATGCACTAAAGGGTTAAAGCTCTCGATTCGCATGAGAGCGAGGACGCGTCAGAAGAAGCGCTCTCGCGGCGTCTCCATTCTACAGAGTCGGGCGACGCCGTGCCGATCCGCTATGGGAAAGAAAACGCTCCACGGAGATCGTTGAAGCGTTAATAGATATTAACTCACGGCGCTCGGTGTAATTAGTTCCAATTGGTAATTCAAGCGCGACCTCTTTCCCGCTCGGCTCGGCTCGGCTCGGCTCGGCTCGGCGAGACCCGACGAGCAAAAGGATAGATTCCGCGGAGCCGGACCGATTCTCGAGCCGCATCGATTTCTCCGCTTCCCGTCTCGTTTCTGTAAATTACTCGAATTCCACAAACGGTAAACTATCATTTTCTGACTGAAATCATACATTCATTCTTTATCTTCTCGATTCATTTGGAACATGTGATTTTGACCTTGTTGATCCAAAATGTGGGAAAGTACCGTTTGGACCGACACCTAGCTTGGGTATTACCTCGTACCGACTCTGAGGAATATTTCAAAATTTGTTACAGGAAGTCAGATTGTTAGGTGCGATGTGTTTCCATTTACTATTTCGTTCGCTTTCTAGGGACAATATCAAAAAAGTCTAAAGAGTTAATAATGCCACAAGTATTTTACCACGTTTTTTATTTCTCAAAGTACGCGGTTGTTCGACACAGATGCAGGTCGATAGACGTTCGGTAAATTACCTGTACAGATTTTGATTACCGTTGGTAAGGCTTGGGACCACTTTGAAAATGGCTGGCAGCGCGTCGCGTGGTTGCCGGTAGTCCGCGTACAACGGTGTGCCCCCAGCGCAGTCTGTTTTCCATTTCCGGTCTCAGAGCGGTCTTGTTGTTCTGTTTCGCACAGGTGAACGGAGGCAGGACGATGTTGTCGTACATGTTGCCGACGGAAGACAAGCCGCCACCGGGAGACTCGAATCAAGCGAGCCATCGTGTTAGTAAGCTGCCGAAGAGCCCGAGAGAACGTCCTCACCTGGCCTCGAAGTCGGCGATCACCGTTTCCCCGAGGAGTCGCTCGGACGCCGCCAAAACCATGATCGTCCCGACCAAGATCGAGGAGCACGCCTCCTCGATCAACGACCAGCGCCACCGGCAACAGCATCAGCATCAACATCAACATCAGCATCAGCACCAGCACCAGCACCAGCATCAGCAACATCAACCGGGGCTACCGACCATCGAGTGCTTCGGTGACTCCAAGCACAACGGCACCGTGGTCAAGAAGTCGACGCTGCACACCTCCAAGGTCACCAAAGACGACAGCCTGTACAGCATCAACAGCGACGCCAGCACCGTCGGCAGCGATCGAAAGAACAAACTGTTCAACGGCGCCAAGCACACTAGTCTGAAAAGGTAAGGACTTCAAAAAGCAAAATAAAATTCACTGGCTAACATTCGTTCATTCATAAGAAAAGTGACACAACTCAAAATACCGTATGTCTCACCTGAAGGAGGCCACCTAAATATCTCCTTTATTTTTAATGGCACAGAAAATATTTATGGCACACTTGAAATGGTATCGAAGGAGGAATATCATAGAAGAACAATTTCTTTTGACCGGTTATTTTTTCAGTTTTTTCAAGGTCACGTTATTTTTTTATCGGGAAAACTTATTTCGTTTTTATTCCATCTTGTAGCGGCTGAAAAAATTTGAATATGATTGAATCGTTACCTTCAGGTGGCATCGAGTACCAAAAAATGTGATAAAATTGTACGATAATATTAGGATTACATTTGAACTTACTGTTCGAAATTGTTCTTCTATGATATTCCTCCTTGGATACCATTTAAATTATGCCATAAGTGTTTTCTGTGCCATTAAAAATAAAGGAGATATGTGGGTGGCCTCCTTCAGCTGAGACACTCTGTATATTTCTACATAAATTTCTTAAAGATATATTTCTCCAGAAATTCTTTGCTAATAAATAGACTGCGGATCTTTATACATTTATAGGAAAATTGAGTAGATGAAATACAAAATTGTTGGAAAATGTTTAAAATCGAAGATGTCAATATATGATTTCTGCTCCATCAAAATCATTACGGGAAGAAATAACATTCAATCTAGTTTCTATTTCTTGCAATCGATACGGACAATTTTTATTTTTCATAAAGATCCGCAGTCTACTAATAAATGTACAAATTGTGGTGTATTTTATAACTAAAGTACACGACTAGACAGCGGATTCGATGCATTTACGACAAAGATAGCTGTACATAATAAATATATTTGGAGCTGTATGTCGTCCTAAACGGGGAACGAAATCTGGGTGTGCCGCTCGACTTCCTGTCAGTCTCCAGAGTCAACTCTCTCCCGGAGTCTCGCTCTTTTTAGCCGGTAAACGATCGATCGACAAGCATTTCCTGGAACCCGAGAGATGAACGATAATCGGATTTTCTCTATTATCCGTCGCGCATCAATTTTTCCACGGGATCGCAATACGGACTTCTTTGATCGCTCGAGAAAAAGTATGTCCGCGTGAGTCGAACGAAGAACCGGCGCGAAACGACGCGGAATGGTAGGAACGTTTGGGAGCGTAGCGTCAGGGAGGACACGGGAGTCTCGTTCACTGTCAAGGTGCGAGCGTTTCGAGCCGAGTCTCGCTCGGGTTAAAATTATCCCCCGCCGACTCGAAAAACAGCGCGCACCTTTTCTCCTCGGGCGGCTCCTTTTATTTTCGGTTCGTGAACCGAGATCGAACGCGGAAACGGTGATCGACGCGCGGCCTTCGTCGCTCGCGTCACCCCGATGTTGCGCCGCGTCGTGCCGCGTCGCACCGCCCCGAAGAAAGGCGGAACGGAACGAGTGACTCTCGCGTTAATTCATTTCATCGGACGTCCGTTGACAAAGCGGAGAGACTCGTCGATCGAACACACGAAGACACAAGAATACTCGGCGCCACACCGCGCAGGATGCGATACCATAGCATACCGGTTTGCGAACGGGCCGAGCGGAGCCGAGCCGCGCCGAACTGATCGCGAGCCGTCTTTCGCGTTTCACGGCGCATCCCACTGAAACTCCCGTGACATTTACATGTTGGCTAGGTCACGGTCATGCGAACGTCTTGCGAACCGTGCTCGAACAAAGCCTAACTTACACCACCTCTGTCCTTGCAGACACGGTTACGAATACTTTGTCGATTACACGCGCACTTATGCGCCCGATCGCCGTTAATAAACGTTCTTTTATTCGACGAGCAGATCCACCCACGCGAGCCTGATATAAACATTTCATCGTGCGGACAGAGTAACAGAATTTCTCGAGCGTGAAACAAGTCTTAGGTCTCTCGAAGGTCGAGATCGGATCTTCAAACGTCTTTCAATTTTTCTTCCTCCTCGGTGATCCGCGATTACTTCCGGACTGTTAGGGATACCTTGAGCCTCGATACGCTGCGTACTTAGAAGGCCAGCTGAACGCGATCGGATCACGGTGGATGGTTACAAATAGGAGTGAACAGATTACAGTGACTCCCATTAATATTCGGACACTCTTAAGAAGACGATAACTTTTTTAATCTGGGACTATACAGGGTGTCCCGAATTTAAATGGCAAAACTTCAGAAGCGTGTAGGGGACCGAAAAACTAAGACAAAAAGTCTTTTAAAGATTTGCTCGTTTTTGCTTCGTTTCCGAGTTTTTCGGTCCCCTACACGCTCCTGAAGTTTTGCCATTTAAATTCGGGACACCCTGTATACGAGTCGAACTTTTTTGAGAAGTTAAAGCAATTGGTTTGCTACAAAACCTGAAAAAATTGCAGAGAAAATACTTAAATTGTATTTTGCAACTTTTCATCAAAATCGGCCGACGTTGCAAGTTACTACAAGCGTTTAAAGATGGTAAAAATGGTAGTTTTTCACGATTTTCAGCCTCTAACTGCAACAAATCTAACTACTGTGCATAAAATTTCAAAAATCATAGGGAATGGAAATATTCTAAATCGAAAGAAATGTTTAATTTTCGAGTTAAAATAGCTCAGAGTGAAAAGGGGGTCAGGTTAAAAATGAAATCGAACCTGGTTACCACCTTTCTGTACGGAGGTACACATGAATGAAGTTTGAAACAGTGCGGGGGTGCAGTCAAAGAGCTTGATCTCGCCCACCAGACGTTTCTTAACGAAAGCTCGCTTCCTTTATCCGTTCAAGATAGGTGAAAGCCGAGGGGTCGGCGTTTCAGCGTTTTTGGAGTTGTCCGACGAGAGGCTTGCGCAATTTCCTCTTGTTACGATTTTTGCTGGCCGCGTGAGTCACGATAGGAAGTACTTTCAGTGGATGAATTCGCGTTTCGGGGGAGGAGAGCGAGAGAGCTGGGAGCGTGGGCAGATGGTTGCGAATTATAGTTACGTCATCGGCAACAGTTTGAAACGGTGACACAGATCGGCCGTAAGTAGAGGGGTCGGTCGCTGACGCTGTACAAAAGGATACGGGCCTGTGTGTGTACACAGATGTCCGAATGTTTTCGGGCAATTTCAGGAAGATACGATCTTTATGTATATACGGGAGCTTCCAGCAATCGTAGTCGATCTGTTTTGTAAAAGTTTTTATAGAAGCATCATGCATCTTTTCCAACGCGTTGATTGCTGAGCCACCCCTGTAAAAAATCCGACTTAAAACATTTTTAAAACTTTCTTAACCTGTTTAGTGCCAAACGTACAAAAGAAATTTTTTTCACTTAAAACCATTCTAAGTTCCATCGCCAATAACCTGAAGAGCGGGTTATGTGCTATCTCCAATGCTCGCAATATACGCAAGGAAGCTTGTAATTTATTGTTTGTTTAACGTGGGCATGTAAAATGCATTAAATTTTTAAAAAAGGGATAACTGAAAACTATGATTTCGGCACTTATTCCGGTTTTTATTTTAAGTCCTCAATTGTTGAAGGATTGCGTCATTGATACGACAGTGAACGTGTCAGGCGACGTTAAAACCCGTTTGTTTGTGTACACCGTCCCGACGCATCTCCGCGATGCATTATCGGCGTGTTACCCTTGAAACGATGCAGTTTCGTTGAATGATCTTCCCACCACGTGGCAGCACCGCACCGACAATCAGTCTAGTCTGGATCAGAACCCCGTTTCGCCACCGAAAGCAGGAACTCCCGCCGCGGCCAGAAAATATTGATCAACCACGCGGAGCCTTAGGACTTGTTGTTAGTACGCTCAGGCGCACCATAAGTATCGACTTCTAGACCCGAGAAGGAAAATCACGGAAATTTTAATTGCCAAGACTACTGAAAAATTTATAAATGGAAAATGATCAAATTATCCAGAGGGAGGTTTTAAAAGAGGAGGAAGGGAATATCCATTGGAACAAGCGATTATCAAAATTTCGATGAAGGGACAGATTAACCCTTATGTAGCCAACCAAAATGTATAGATTATTTAAAACCTTTTGTGTTTAAATTAATAAATTAATATATTAGCGAACAAAGAATAGACATTCAGAGAAATTTTGTAATATTTTACACAAGGGTTAAGTCTGCGGTCTGCGGTTCTGTCTAGTCGTTTATTTTCGAAGAGATGATAATATTTTGAAAAGTCAGCGCAAAACAGGCCAAGACTGCGCGTACAGACTCGCAGCTTTAATCTCGACGGTGCTTGATCGGCGTAACACGATCCTCGATCGCGGGATTTCGATTTTGATATGGGACCGCCCGCTGCATGCGGTTACCGAGTGTCCGATTCACTCTCTTCGAGCGCTGTCACGCGATAGGAAATTGAGGTTTACGGCAACTATTTTTGCGACTTTCCACAAGACGGCGGCGGCGGCTAACTGCACTTTTCTTTCCGAATCGGTGCTCGTCTACCGCACCCTCGATGCCCTCGAAGCGACCCTTTTCGAAAAGTCATTTGAAACCAGTTTTTCCCCAAATTGGTAATGCTTCCTCTTAGAAACGGAAACTTTTCGAGTGTTTATTCCAAAGCCAAATTTTTTTAGCGCAACGAAAGTTCAACAACGATCGAATCGTTTCGAATAATCTCTTTTTCTATCCCGCAGAGTTTCCTTCGGTTCCAGCAAAGGATCGATGGTGGAAACTCTGGTGTACGAGACACCAGTTCAAGAAGAGCCGGAAAATAATCGTTTCCTGGACCACAACGGACTTATACCCTCCATGAGCGTACCTGTACCCGATACCGAGTAAGTAGACAGTCTTTTCAACTGATTTGAACCGAAGGTAACGCAATCGGGTTAAGAATTCGGTCCAGCAGTCAACAAAGGGATTACGATTAGAAAAAGGAACACCTAGTCCAGGTCTCTTAGAAACTAGTTTCCCGTTTGGACCAGCTCGGACGGATTTTCAGATACCGTAGGTGGTCGTGGGCCCCGGCCCTTGAATGGGTCTCGCGTTGATTTCGAGCATTCCTATGCAACAAGTGTCGCTCGATTTTATTTTTCATTCTAACAAGAGAACTCTCGAAGATGTATGAAATCGGACTCTTCACACGCGTATCCAGCGACCTAACAGTGCTAACAGTGCTAACAGTAAATCGGAGCTCGTCATTGTTCAGCCTTTGAGACGCGGACGCGATTTGCCGTCTCCGAAGTTATCTCGATTTTTCGCGGCAAGATCGAAATCGGATGTTATCGGCGCGACAGTTCCGCCTACGCGCGCGAGCCACAGTCTAATAGGCTTCCACTTATCACACGGTGCGATCATCGTCGCATCTGATTTCGTTGTACGACGACGCGCACGAGTCAGGAATATTTAATGCCGATTCTCGACGAGCGGCATTCAGAAACCAACAAGTATCCGTCGACCTGGAAACCAGCGCAGCGGTTCGCTGTACAATCCTTTATTTTATTCTCCACTTCCATTTTCCTTTATTTGTTTTTCGTTCTCCGAATAATTCGTAGACGCGAACGTCGATCGAGCCAACCGGAGAATTCCGCTTGAAACCGAAAAGTGGCACACGACGTAAAAGGTGGCGATATTGACATCATTCTCGGGAAGGTTTAAAATAGAGATAAGGCATGATGTCATTCGAAGAATTTGCACGTCGATGAATATGAATTTGCAACGCTCGTATTCTTGGGATATGTCCGGTTAAACGCGTTCTCGAGTAGCCGTACGTAACGGCACGTTAGCAACAATACGTCTTTATGGCATGCTCGATCATTGTTGCTAAACGGAAAAAGGAACGTCAGCGAGAGAGAGAGAGAGAAGATCGAAATATATACAACGGTGCAAGGACGGTGCGGAAACAATATGCAAAATGACGTTTATTATTATCGTATCGGCTTTATTGCGCAACAATAGAACATAAATGATATAAATAGTTTGTGCAATATTGCGTAAGCGCTATATGCATTTCGACAATGGCATAGCCTCTTTCGTTTATCTTTTTCTACCGTTCACCACTCGCAAGAAGAATCAGCGGCGTGCAAGCGGGTCCGTGTAAACGAAATTTATTAGATTAGTAATTGTAAAGTATCGTGGTGTTTACCATTTTTTACATATTTATAAAAAGAACAATACTGAAGCCTTATTCTTCAGACCTTCAACCCCTTGCCATAATATTTTCTTTACAGTTACAGTGATTAAAACGTCTTTACCCCCAAAAATTGTAGAAGAGAAAAGAAAATTTGTACTTTTGGTATGGCTACATTTATTTTAATGCTTAAACATTGATTACAAACGAATCAAATTTGATTTCATTCAATTTGACTTTGTTAAAATCTTCATCGCGAATCTGACTCGTTAGAATGCAAGGGGTTAACTACGGTCGGATGTTAACACTAAACTTACCGAGCCTTAAAAGTAACTGGTTCGTTTTCCCGTATAAAAATAACAAGATTGATTTTATTTAGATTTTGTGCGGTCCCTATTATAATACGTGCTCTACTAAAGATATCTATATAACCATTTCTTATGAAATCATTTTTATAATTTCAATAATTGTAAAAGATAAAAACGTGGTAATAAATTTTGAGGTGGTAGGTTTAGTGTCAAAAATTTTACGAGATCTGCAAAATTTTGAAATCGATTTTTTCCCAACTTTTCCAACGAAAAGCGTGAAGTTTCGGTAGATACAGAGTTGGGCAAACATTTTATTGAAATAAAAATTTCGGATAAAGTGGGTTTTTTCCAAGTGGATTTTAAACCCATTTTATTCGAAATTTTTATTTAAATAAAATTTTTGCCCAACTCTGGGTTTTCTCCAAGTGGTTTTTAAACCCACTTTATTCGAAATTTTCATTTAAATAAAATTTTTGCCCAACTCTGGGTTTTTTCCAAGTGGTTTTTAAACCCACTTTATTCGAAATTTCTATTTAAATAAAATTTTTGCCCAACTTTGGGTTTTTTCCAAGTGGTTTTTAAACCCACTTTATTCGAAATTTTCATTTAAATAAAATTTTTGCCCAACTCTGGGTTTTCTTCAAGTGGTTTTTAAACCCATTTTATTCGAAATTTCTATTTAAATAAAATTTTTGCCCAACTCTGAGTTTTTTCCAAGTGGTTTTTAAACCCACTTTATTCGAAATTTCTATTTAAATAAAATTTCTGCCCAACTTTGAGTTTTTTCCAAGTGGTTTTTAAACCCACTCGAAATTTCTATTTAAATAAAATTTTTGCCCAACTCTGGGTAGATAGGTTGTTTGGCGGTTTCTCCGAGAGAGGACGGCAGCGTCGCGTTTTCTCTCCCGAAGTCCCTTGTCTCGGTTAGTTGGTTGTTGGTCGTCGGTTCCCTGTCCAGTGTTCTCGTGAAAACGGGCGGAGCGAGGGAAGTCTATAAACGCAGGCGTGGTGCGCCGAGGATTTACGATCGATTCCGCGGCTGTTCCACACTCCACACTCCACGGCCACGACTCCACACGTTCTAGCAACCGCCTCGTTGCGCCGGAGACCGGAGACGCGAAGTTTAGTTGGTGTCGTGCCCGGGTTGGCATCGGTCAACAGCCTCGCGCGAGTGTCTCCGCAAAAGTGTCGTCCCTCTGTATCGTTGTCATCATTGTCCATTGCCGCCAGTCAATGATCGCCGCGTTTACGATCGGAAATTTAAAGGTTTAGGACAGTGTGCATGCCAGGAGTAGCCAGGGGAGCCTGTCGTCGTTGTTCCCGAGCCGCGGCCACGGGGAGCTGACGGATTCTCGTCTGTCAGGTATTTACCGTATATGTCCCATACATATATATCTGTATAAGTCTATACATATATACTCCTCCCTCGTAAACAGCCGGCTAACTCCACACGGACCACGCCGATTCGGAACGGAGATTGCGACCGGGGTGGATCGTTCCGAATCCGTCGTTCCTCGTCCCTATCGCCTCGTTCCTCTACACCGGAACAAATAATCACGTTGATGGCTTTTCGATTGAATTTTTCTGCCCGCGAACCTTTCAAAAACACGCGTCCGGAACTAGACACTCGATTGGTAAAAAAGTAGACTCGCCCCTAAGGACTCGAACGCACCGGGTCGTTGCCGACGCTTCGATTCGGTGACGTATTATTCGAAATGACCGGTTCTAGATTTATAGGAATTGTAAACATGATTTAATAAATATCTTTATTGGAGCACGTATCATAATAAGAACGGCGCAAAGTCGAAATAAATTAAATCTTGTCATTTTTACAAGGCAACACCGGTGCAGGAGGTTGCGGAGGTTGTACGGGAAAATGGAGGAAGGTTAATTTTAATGTTAATTTTCCTTCTTTCTGTGAATTTTCTACCCTGCTCCCTAAATTAATTTTACCGATTTTAATTTGGACCGATGGACCCCTTCACGAGGATGAACGCTAAACCCGCCCAGTATTAAAGGGGATCAATATATTGTAAAACGACCAATTTGAAACCGGTATAAATCAGTCCTTTTTAAAGAAGGCATCCAAGGCTTACTCCAAGTCATAATAGCTGACCAACCCGGACAGCTATTATGATTATGGAGGAACTTCAGGTGCTTTTGTCCGTCAGAAGAGAACCTGTGAAACTCGGACTGTCGCACAGTGTGTCGAGTATATGAGCGTCCGGGAACAAAATCAACTCTTAAACTAAGTAATTTTCGAGGGAAGTTACTGTTTGAGATAAAATACAAAGACGACTCGATTGGCAAATAACAAATTGTTTTTTTAAATTCCGATGATCTAGTTTTTTCTGACGAACAAAGAGCGGGTTTACAATTTTAACGAAAATTTCTCGTATTTTTAACATATGTGTATATTTATGCACTGAATGTGCTCTAAATTATCGTAATAAAAAATCTCAAAGGTACCTTTTGGTACTCTCTTTAACCCCTTGCCGTACTTTAACGAGCCAGACTCGCGATTTTTAACAAAGTCTAACAAATATGGACGTTACGCGTTTCATTTTAGATGAAATCAAATTTGATTCGTTTGTAAGCAATATTTAAGCATACAAATAAATGTAGCCGTACAAAAAATATACATTTTCTTTTCCCCTCTACTCATTTTTGTGCATAAAGACGTTCTAATAATACTCAATTGGAAGATTGTAAATGTTTAAACAACTTTAATATTAAATATATAATTTATAAACATAAAATTGAACATATAAAGACTTATAAAATGGCACGCGTTTAAAACTAATTGCAACAAATTTCTTCGAAAGACCAATCGTCACAGAACAGTGGTACCCCTACTGCCAGGGGAATATTGCTAGCGACTGTGAGTGGGGGTAGGGAATGACTGTTCGGGGAAGCAGAATATAGTAGCGAGCGTTATCGGTCCTCGCAGCAGGCGGTGAAGATCGCGGGTAACGACGGGACCGAGTTAACGTAATAAAAGCGGAGCGGGACATTGCGGAGGAGAAACGTGTCGCAGGGTAGAGAGGAAATGCAAAAGAGAGCCGACCCAGAGAGTACACGTTCCTCCGACGAGTTACCATGGCGACGAGCCATCTTGACACACTACAGACCCTTTCTTTCGAACCTGCGGATTCTCCTTTCTTTTTTTCCGGTCTCTCCCTCTCGAGCCAGCGCTCACCCTCCGCTCTCAAGAGCGACCAGGTAACAGGACGTGTTACCCGTCTCTCTCGCGTTAACCCACTGATCCTCGTTTCGCGCTCTTCCCCTCCGGTTCGGCTCGCTGAAATCGGCACGCTCGAACAGCGCTCGTCGAGTCGTATCGAAACGTATCGAATCAAATGCGATGCTAATGCACATATCGCGAATACCGTTCCGAGAAAAGATTTCCGTATTAACCTTGCATTCGCGAGATCGATGCGGAACGCGGCTGGCGATTCGAGTGCTCCTCTCTACGATCTCCATTGAATATTCTATTCGATCGAGCGGGGCTCGCTCGCGACGAGGGTGCATTTCGAATCGCTTCGGAATAATTGTGCAGTTTACGCAATGTCGGGGCAAGGGCGAATTTCTTCTGCTTAGAATATGTTGCATTCCACCCAAAAAACAGAAACCACCTTTAATCTAATCTACAAGTATGATGTAATGGGCGCCGTTACACATGTCGCGTCGCAGTTTTTAATCGAACGACCGTCCAGCGAATAAACGAGAACACGAAAACGAAGAGTTATCTTGCCGCCCACATTAATGGAGCTTCTAAAACCAGCTGCAATCGAGGTATACTCGCGAGAACGAATTAGAAATCACTGTCGTGATTATTGCAATTATGAATGGAGAAAACGAGCCTGTCGATCATGGACGATATCGGGTGAAATCGCTGAACAGATAATGCGTATTAGTCATAATGGGACAACGCCCAGAGATCGAAAATGTTTTCATCGGCTGGCAGATTTGTTCAGAAGAGAAGCCATCACGAAGATAGAAACGTAAGTCCAGGCGTGGGTGAAAATTCCGTTGGGAGATGGGTTCGTTTCGAAGAAGCCGTGCGTCGCGATTCGAATAACTTCTCGGAGGCTTATCGCCGATCGAAACGAAGTCGAATCGCTGTCTCGCGAAAGATAGTGTTGTTATCTTAGCTCGCACGGAGTTATCGTTATTTTTCTAGCGGCGTTTTATCCGCGCGTATCTCGAGTCGACACTCGCGCGAACTCGCGATTGTTCTTTTTCTTGTTCTATGTACCAAGAAATTTGCTATTTTACGGAACGGAGATGTTTCGCAATGGTTCCGGCCAGCGAAAGAATGAAGAGAAAGAAATCGCCGCGAGGCTCTCCCGAGGTTGTATAACAATCGAACGACTCTCCTCGCGGCGTGTTTGTTCTCCTTGCTTTCGTAACCCTGTAAATTGAAGCGTGATATGGAACTCTGAACGGGAGTCAGCGGTGCGTGACCGGCGTATCTAACGCGTTCTGCGTATGTACACCTTTGTAAACCGCGTCGAATGTCGAGAGCCACGGAGATCTTCGTGTACGAGGCGCGCCTCTTGCCGTTTGGTCAATACCCGGGCCTACCTGTAGTCCGAAAAAGTCGGACACTGAGTATAGCGAACCACGCCCTTCCTGCATTTCGATTTATCGGGACCAGGTATCGAGTGAATTTTATTGGGTTGGCAAGAAAGTAATTTCGGTATTTTAAGGTGAAATAAAATCCAATTCCAGGAAAATTTTGAAGTTTTATGAGCGCGGAATTATGAAGCTACCAG
The DNA here is from genome assembly GCA_028455795.1 of Lasioglossum marginatum. Classification (NCBI taxonomy): domain Eukaryota; kingdom Metazoa; phylum Arthropoda; class Insecta; order Hymenoptera; family Halictidae; genus Lasioglossum; species Lasioglossum marginatum. Next base: position 6,295,225 of record CM052278.1, on the reverse strand, counting down.
AAAGATGGCAAAAGATCATCGAACAAAATGGAAAATATTCTATTCATTAAAGTTCATTGCTTGAATAGAAAAATTGGCTTTTTAGTTCACCTTAGAATACCGAAATTACTTGCCAACCCAATAGATATTGTTCGTATCGGGTGTACCTGGTGATTCGGTAGGGAAGAACTGCATCAATCTTTTCTGGGATAATGCGTTTAAAAATAATACAAGATAATTGACCTCCTTTCGAAGACTCAAAAATGCATATTTTTTATCGCAGACCTCGAACTATGGAGAGTCAAGGAAAGTTGTTTTCGACGACGGTCTCGATCGTCAGCCTCTTTTCGAGGAGGCACGCGAGCCCCGAAGACCCCGGTCGTTTCTCAGCGATAAATTCCTTGGAATGATGAGCACAAATTGACGTCGTCTGTGTGGGAGTCTGCTCGGCGATACCTAATTTCACGGCGCGGCCCCCATTACAACGTTTGATACGGTCGTCGACGTCGCCGTCGTGGATCCGATCGGATATACACGGTATCGTTACATAAATTCCGACGAGCGTAAGAAGTTAAAAATACACCGTGCCAGAAACGAAACAGGCATGCTGTGCTTCGAAATCGAAGATGGCGAGCCGCGTCGATCGCTTTTGCCCGCGCAATGGGAGATAGGTAGCAACGGATATGTCTGGTCGAAACGCATTCCCATTCGTCGACCTGTTTGTGCTCCGAGATTTTTCAATGATCGTCTACCGATTATGAAAACGCTAAAGAATATCAAAATTTGTTGGATCCCATTCACGAATGATTTCGAACTGGTGGATGATGGAGAAATATGTGGGGGTTGAATTCTGGTTTTTCCGACTCCGGTGTCGGAAAAATTTTCTGTCAGCGTCCGTGACCGACGCGGCATCCAGCGTGTTAAGAAATGGCAAGCGTGACCAGCATAGCATTGAATATTCCGTAGATTGTGGGTAGATTCTCGATACCACTGACCGTTCCCGTTCGCAACGAGTATAGCGTAGCGAGGCCGACCTCGTGGGGTTACAGACGCAATGGCGCCCACGTATGTACTCGTCGTCCATCCGACCTTTTCTCCTTCACTGACCAATGCCGTTTACTCTCTAATAACGCTTCGATCTGTGGGAAAACGTCCCTCGAAAATACTATATTTTCCGAAAAATCCCATTTCGTTCCAACAGCTTCAACGCTGTCTCCCGTGTTACGATCCACTGGTCTTCTCTGATCAAAATGTTGTTTGTTCACTTTCAATATTTCCTGAACACTGCATAGAAATCACCAGTAAAGACTTCATCGAACGCAGTATATTTCTTTTTCGGTCGTCTCGAGCGATTGGTTCCCCAAGTTAAACAACCAGGAAGACGGTCTAATTTCGGTGAGCACATAGTCTGATTGGCATCGTCGCGCGCGTCACTCCACCGGGGAATGTTTCGGGATGATATCACGGACCCAAGGTCTAAAGTTTAAATCGTGCAAGTAGGTGTTTAACTGGCCGATGACGTCAGAGCACGCGCTACCGTGGCAAAAGACTTGGAGCGTGGGTGTTTGGAAGTGTGAGGGCAGAATGTGGCAGACAGAGACGCGACGAGAACGATCGTAAACATTCGATGTGCACAAGGCGCGGGAGAGACTGTCTCTGGTCGGCGTTGGCGTCGCGTAAAATACATATGTGTACGCCAAAACGGAGCCTGGAATTCTAACGTCGCGTAAATTAACACTATTAATACTATTAATAGCTTTTTGTTTTAATAGGGAGCCTATTAATAGAATTTTCAATAATTGTGCTGTACCAAAAGAAAGCGTAGAAATTGTCTTTCACACTGCAATCTTAAATGAAACTATTGGGTCGGAAAGTCATTTCGTTTTCTTTTAAGAGAAAATGAAAGCCAATTTTTTTACCATTTAGAATAAGTTTTATGATATTTTGTTCTGTGGTCTCTTGCGATTTTTCAGGCAACTTAAAGATCCTATGCTCGTAGAATTTCTGTTTTTTATCAGCAAAATATTGAGTTGTATGACTTTTCACGAGTTTATTTGAAATGAAATTTGCACCGCATGAAAAATGTTGAAAAAAGCGAAAAAAGTAGTAATCGATGGTACATCCTCTCTTTAACACGTTGACTGCCACGGTACTTTTCAGGATTCCGATGTAAAACTACGAGATAACTCGTACTTGGCGTCCTAGGCAATATTAGTTTTCTCGTAGTTGGCAGTCAATGTGTTAAACAGCGCACAACTTTTTCTGTCGTGCACCACATTTTTACCCTTGCGGTAATAAAAAAAGCAAAAGGTGGTGGAAATGCGTACTTTGATTTTACATATTTGATGTGATGATAAAAACATACTTGAAAGATTAGAAAGCACTACAAGGTAAGAAATTACGTCCGAAATGTCAGCTGTCAAGATATACCACGTTTTTGCGATTTAGAATAAGGTTGTTAGTAATAACAAATGGAAGCAATGCCATCTCTACACGAAAAACGAAATGACTTTCCGAACGACCTATTAGATAATGTTATTGAGAGTGACTTATTAGTTCACAATGCTAATTTCTGTTGCTATTGAAGGCTCCATTAAAAAGTGTTTATCCGTGTACCATAGATTTTTCAAAATTATGCAATAATCACCGGTCGGTAATGTGTTAACAGCGCTGCTCTCACTTTTTCGCTTTCAAATTAAAATATCTCGGGAACAATGACCTAACTTTTACGTCAAAGATCTGTCGATACCATCAGCGCTTTCCTAGGTATTCGCAGGACATTCTGCATAAAAGAAAGAGAAGAGCGTCGAAGGAAATGTAAAAAGGTCCCAAGCGAGCAGAGAATATTCAGTGTTTTCGGAGTCCTTGCTCTCGAAGGATCTCAGCCCTCGAAGGCTTTCAGGTAGCCTTCGGTCACCGCTGTTGACCTTTTTCGCCATCTTTGGTCACCATCCGTGACCACGCTTTCATCGATGACTATCTTAGTCCTCCCACCAACATCGCCATGTCCCGTGAAAGGGTCCCAAGGTCCTTGGAGGTTCTTGCGGCCGCTGCTGCTCCTTTGACGAACGTCACAAACTTTCAGTTAGATGCCTTGGTCGTTGGTAAATTGGGCTTGTCCTTCTTCCGCTATCGAGCAAGCAAGGATCTTGAACACTCTCGGACAGACTCTTGATCCTTTACCGTTCCGTAGGTTTACTTTCTAGTTCACGTCAATGTCCAAGGACCCCTGAAAATTTTGTCTCCTGAGTTAGTCACTGGAACAACACAGTGCTCTTGCACAACGAACCTGAAGAAACTTCAGCTGAGCTAATATACGCGGTCAGCCATTAGGAGCGGCGATAATGTATTAATTTAAAGATTCGTTTCGTTTTTTATTCCCTTCACGAATTCAGTTCTCGAAGCAAGCTAGTGTCGTTTAAGCGTGTTAAAAATAAATCTGATCGACAAATTGCGAGCAGATCTTTCGTACCAACTGAATAGAAGAACCTGTATGAATTCGAAGCGTTAGCTATGGTCGCGAGTTTTATTTTCACTCGGACACCGGATAGTATTCCCGAAGTTTTGATAGCCATGCGAAACGACGCGCCGGAGACATTTATGGCAGTTCCTCGTAAGCGTTATCCTCGTTAGCCGTGATTCGCGCAGCACGTGTACTCACGGTCCCTTGATTTCTCTGTAGTTAAGCGCGCGTAACGATCGTGCTTTATCGTCGCAGGATCGATTCTTTCGTAACCGGCTGCATCGGGATGAAAAGTCGCGTGACCGTGGCACGGCTCCGTGGAACCGGTTTCTCGATCCGAGCTAGACCTCGGCTTCGTTCCTCGATCCTTTCGTTCTCGTTGCGTGAAACAGCCCTCCCGGCCGCCCACACCGCTTTTTTTACGTTTTCGCTCGAACGAAAGTCGGAGGAAAAGAATCGATTGCAGACGCGAGGGAGAAAGAGAGAGAGAGAAAGGGAGAGCGTGTAGAGCTCGTTTGGGAATACGGTATTCTCCGTAGCACCGCATCGAGAGCGGCGCGTCGCGTTTCGGCGAATGAAAGAAACGCGTTCCATCGTCGGTTAGATAATATTAACACGTGCACGCGGCACGTGCCTTCACGATTCGAAGGAAAACTGATAAATCGACTGACAACGATAATCGCTCATAAGTAGACAGCGGATTTTTATGCAAAATTTTCTACTCGATTTGCAAAGAACTGGAGTGGAAGAGAAATTTATTTTCTTTCCTAATATGTTTAATAGGTTGAAAATAATATAACAGCATTTTTAAATTCTTCTAAAAACCGCTGTCTACTTATAAGTCGAAACAAAGTTACGACAGTGTTCCTATAAGCAAGCGTCCGTACTTCTCTTGCTCTTTCTTCGCATCTGGAATTTTGTAATCCCGTCGAAGACAGCCGAGCAATGGTTAAACGGCATAAAACTGTGTACTCGAGACCGTTATCGGGAATAATAGTGCCGTGGCACACGACGGATAGGACACATTTGTTACAAAAAGCAGTGAACAACAATATTACAGGCACAAACGCGAGCAAGATAGATTCTCGCGTGCTAATAACATATTCTAGCTGTTTCCACTGTATTTCTTTCGTCACGAAACGTACCGCTCTACAATTGGAAGCCTACATTAGTCGTTTCCTGCACGTGATAGAAGCTCTCGAGCCGACAAATAAATAAAACCGTAATTGAACGACAACAAATAGATGGCCTCGACGACGGAACCGGTCGGATTCATGAGAAACAATATTGATAAAATTCAATCTTCTTATTATTTTTATCACGAAAAACCTTCTCATTACGATTTCTACAAAATGATTTACGCGAATAAAAAGTTTCATAAAAATCCACGAAAATCTGTATTGTCAGTATACATGTGTCGTTGGCAACATTTTTTAGCACTTTACCTACCGGAAGGTAAACCCCTTGCCTTACAATATCGTGTCTGACACGTGATGAAAATTCTGAACACATTCCGATAAAAATATATGTTAATAATTTCCTTTAAACCGAAATAAAATTCTATTTTCATTAAAATTCTATTTTCATCAAATTCTATTTTCATCAAATTATATTTAAAAATTCTATTTATTCTATCGCAAAACATATAGGCATACAATTTATATCAATATTCTCCGTTTTTAGGAAATTACGGTCTACAAAAAAGGTTTTAGCCACTGGAACCGTAAAATACATCGTAAGGCAAGGGGTTAATAGGATTTTCAATAATTGTGCTGTACCAAAAGAAAGCATAGAAATCTTCTTTTATATTACAATCTGAAATGAAAGTATTAGATGACGTTATTGAGAGTGACTTGTTAGTTCACAATGAAAATTGCTGTTGCTATTGAAGGTTCCATTGAAAACTGTTTAGCCATTGACCATAGATTTTTCAAAATTATGCAATAATCACCGGTCGCTGATATGTTAATGCAAGGGTGTGTAAAGTGGGGATACGACTATAGGCTGTCAGACTCGCCGCGCCATAGCTGGAAGGTTAATTTTGCGAACTCGAGCAGTGCGAATCGTCGAGTGACGCGCGTGTTTCGTCGAGCGGAGCTCCCGCGTCGAAAAATATCGATTAAACGGTTTCGCCGGAGATATCCGTAGGGGTGGCCCTTGACTAGTAAGGGTGTAAGAGGGTCACCGTTTCTATTGCGGGGCGGTGGCGGTGACGATGACGGCAAACAACCATCGGTCGAATGGGGTGACAATCTGTCTCGAGGCAAATTTCCCGTTTTATCGTTCCGCAAGGTCGCCTCTCCTCTCTGACCGATCGCTGTTCTCCGTTCTCTCTTCTCGCCGCAGTGTCGCGCCGCACGGGCACACGCGTCTTTTTCCCTGACAAACAGAGCAACCTCTGTCTCGGTAACTCGGTTTACGGCGCCGTAAACGACAGAGAGTTCCCTTGAAAGTACTCTCGCGCGGAAACCACTCGCTTTATGCATCGAAAGGTTGATCCATCTCCCTAATTGGTTTCCCGCTGGAACCGACATCCACAGAACGCCGCGCGTCGAAGGATTAATTGTAGGCCACGTCGAGACCGCTCAAGATGTTCTCCCTGGTTTTCGAAGAACGACTACGCTTTTACAGAGTAGCAATTTACAGACCGAAAGTTTGTTATTTTATTAAGTTAGCTTCTCACGAAACTGTCTCTTCGCGTCTACGTCAGGTGCGAGCAGAGGCGGTTCTGGATTCGTTGGAGGCTCAAACAAAACAGCCACGCCCTCCGAGCACCATAAGCAAAGAGAACAACATGGATAACCTTGGAAAAGGTTCAGCTTTCCCAAGGTCTCTCTGAATCGGAGATGAGGTTGCCCTATGGGGCACTGTTCTTGCTCCGTCAAAATATGCAGCAACGTAGCCACGCCCCTTCGGAGGATAATTCTCCTCTGGGACTATCCCGATCCAAATGGTTTCAAGTTCTTCTAGATCGTTCTAGATCAAGCACGAGCATTGTCTCCATCGAAATGCAGAGCTCCCCCTCGGAGGGACCTAAAAAGCAGGGTAGAAATAGTCTTCTGTCGCAACACGAGGAGTTTTTTCTTTCTGTGCCACCAGTTGCCCCACGGGGCAGCGTAGAGCGCCGCCAGAGCGAAGAGCTCGTTGCTCGCAGCTCGGCCGCGCTCGCTACCAGAGATCCATTCGCTCGATCGAAGTTAACGACATCCTGTTTCGTCGATACGTCGCGTTATTATATTGATACGGTTATCGAGCAGTTCCGCAAATTGGCGTGTGTCAGCACACCCTTTGGCACCGAGCCATTCGTGCAACACGTGAGGCCAACGAAATAGTCGACGACTATGATGAGCGTCACCAGGGAAGAAAGTCGAGCTTGGTAAATCGCTATTAATTAATCGAGCCTTCTCGTGCCGGTCGCGATACTAATCGATTCCTCCGGTTTCACGGCTTTTACCGATCCTACTATACTAAATCCCACGGAAGACCTCTTTAATCCCGGCTCATTCTCTCTCACAGATTTTTCTGGCCCCGAGCGATAACCGTGTTCCATCGGTTTTCAATTTTCTCGCGGGGCCAGTATCGCTTTTCCTTAAATCTTATTTATGCGGATTAATTCATTCTTTAACGGTCTCCCATGAAGCGAGAAAACTATGGCACCGGGAGCCGCACGCTCGAACAATTCCCCATCTCATTTCTTGCGCGTAATGGGCGCACCGCCATCGTACGTGCAAAAAATTCTACTTGCACCACAAGATAGCGCCAAGCATTCCCATAAAAGGGAAAGTCTGCGGTTCGTTGTGGATTTTCTCGGAACTAATCCCAGGAGGAAATCGTTTGCGTTTGTATGTGTATTAGTTTTAGTAGCGTGGCTCTTGTCGTTGGCCAGGATTTTCATGCGTCACGTTCCGTTTGTTTTTTTACAGCGAAGGTAGGGAAATGGTACGGGTGTCGTTGCTAGGGCCACAACCTTCACCGACAACGCCCGGCGTATTTCAGGTGCAGCCTATCGCGATATCGAGGACTCAGCCGATCGACATGGACACCGTTCCGGCGGAACTCCTGACCACGCACACCGAGCACACGGCTCCCGCCTACCATACGCAAATAAGGTAAGCTAACCTTTACCTTCTCCGCGCCTAGTCTAATTTCGTCTAGGCTAGTCTAGTCTCTCGTCACGTCACGTTTCGTCTCGTTTGATTCGGTTCCGTGTAACTAGCGATCCGCTGAACCTTGTCGACGAGCGAATCGAGTGGCTCGCCCAGCCGCTATCTATCTCCAGTTCGCCCTATCTGTCGATCGCGAGCTCTCCGAGCAACAAGCGCGATTATTCCCGGGATTAACGGGCACAAAGAGACTCGCCAGCCCAGAGATTTCAGCCGGAACTTCTTATAAAAAGTCGGGAGAAACTATTTCTTTAGGTAAGTCGTCGAATTTGTCTTAACGTCAGCTATAACATTTATAAAATCAAAAATGCATTTTATAACAAGATCGTCAATGAAGTTTTATAATCGTAAAACAACTTACTTGAAAAGCTTCTGCGCTGCAAGAATTTGCATAATTTTCTTGGAACACTTGAAAATCGCTAATGAATGAAGGTTGTTTCAAAGACTGTTTATGCTCTTGACTTTCGAGGAAGTATAGTACCTCACGGAACTGAAGGACTACAAAAAAAAAATACTGAAACCTTACTCTTCAGATCTTTAACTACGCCGGACAACAAAAATTGTACGACTTATAAAAATTTTAAAATCGACTTTTTTCCGACTTTTCCTCACTGTATTTTCAGAGCCCACGTATCAGGACAAAAACGTATAATTTCTGAACCACCGGTCCTGCAAGAAATAGTAATAAATTGCAGCAGCACGAGCAATTTTGCTGAAACTTAAACCACTTCTTACTTCGCTGTCGCGATATCGAAGCTCGCGGTAGAAAACATAAATTCCTACTGGATCGCGGTTTTTGCGAACCAGGACGTTCGTTATAGTCTAGTTGACCGCCGTTCGTTACTTTCGCTATAATAGTATTTGTAGTTACGGTGTTTGCTCCATCATGTCTTCACGGACTATGAAAACAGATTTAACGGAGAAAGTGATAAATTTTTAATTACTCTGCGATCTGGAACAGCAACGAGCGCCAATTTCATTTCTTTACGTAAGATGCGAGGAAAGACACTCGGCGCTAGACGATCAATGTATACGTTTTCTTTTAGAAATTTAATTTGTGGACGACTTCGACGGGAGCGTCGCCCAATTTCTGTCTCGTTAGAAAAGGACGATTGGATAAAAACGAATCTCCCTGGTGAGTGCGGTGATATAGGGAGATATATTTACAACGATAATTAGCGGTGTATCTTGATGGTCCCATCGCCTCGACGGAATGAGAGCCGCTGTCTTTCTTATAATTAGCTCCCTGCGCGCAACACTAGCGAGCCCTCCGTGTTGCTCTTAATGGACCGGAAGTGACGTACCGTCCCCTCGTTCTCTTCTCTTTCCATCGTCTTGCTCTCTCTCTGTTCCTCGAACGGTGCACCCTGCACCGGTGCTCTAGCCAATTTGCTTACGATCGACTCCTCGGGCCACTATCTAGTCCTCTATGGACACGGTTAACCGAATCACCGTTAGGCGTTCGTCACGTGCCTCTCGTCTCGTCCCATCGTATCTCGTCGAGTCGATTCTGTTCACGACAACGCGGTTTACGAATCGACAGAGCCGGTCGGTCGAGCCGCCTCTCTCGCTCCATTTGCTCCTAGCTGCCGCGAAACCGTCTCGCGAGTATCATTTTACCCCGCCAGTATTCGTTTTCACGTCTGAAACTAATCGTCGCGTATTTCCTCGCCACGCTTCCTCGAGACAACTGCTCCTGTTGCTCATCTCGTCGGCAGTTGGCACGGATAGACCAGAAAAACATGCACGGCAGTCCTGTGTCCCGAGTTATCCCAATTGTCCTAAAAAACTCAGCTTTACACCATTCCTCTGCTGCTTTTTTGTCGCTCGGTAGCCACGCGTGTGACCATTACTTCTTGTTCCGACAATAGAGGAAACGAGGGTGTTTAACAATTGAATGGGTATCTGGAAGAAGGGTCAGGTTTTTTAAATTTCATAGGAGCGCAATTGGGAACTCTTATTTTGCTTTAACATTTTATACCGTAATAAAAATCTTTCAGTTTTCAGTCTTTTTCCAGTGGAAGAGCCTATGCCATTTTCAGCTGGTTTTTATTATTGCAATTCAAGTTTGAGTTTAAAATTACACCCATTCAATCGTTGCCCAGGAAGACCGTCCTTAACATTAAACCTACCAAGCCTTAAAAGTAACTAGTACATGTTCCCTTATAAAAATGACAAGATTGATTTTATTTAAATTTTGTACAGCTCCTATTGTAATATGTGCTTGACTAAAGATATCTATACAACCATTTCTTATGAAATTATTTTTATTATATCAATAATCGTAAAACAAAAAATCTGGAACCGGTCGTTCTGACCGGTGATGGTAGGTTTAGTGTTAATGTGGGCCAATCGCAGGCCACGTCCCAGGTTCCCAAGCGTATTGCAAATTCAATAGCGGTTTGTCTCGAACATAGAATATTAGCGAAACTCTCGCCGTAGTTTGGTATTCTCGCTAACAGTCGTTCAAGAGAGAACTTCCGAAAGCACTCCGTCTTAAGAAATTTATAAAGATGCCAGGATGAAAGATTGTTCGTGGAAATCGGGGTGGAAGCAATCGCGGAGATGAAAATATTTCGCAACGAAGGAAATGTTCCCGGGCCGGGCACACTCACTTAATGATATTCAGCGGCGATAAGAAAAACAGTTGCATTATTTAACGCGTGTTCCTTGCAGTTCATTAAAATTACATGAAAGTTAAAACCACACGATCCTGCTTCTGCGACTGGAAGAAATGTGTTGCGATCCTGACATAATCTAGTTTCGTTGGTTGCTGGAAATTATTCCTGCTTCTTTTCGCACGCGATCTTAAGAAACGTCGCACATTACGGAAATAATTCTATTTCTTTGATTTAACCCTTATATAGCCAACCAAAATGTATAGATTATAAAAAACCTTTTGTACCTGTTTAGCATATTTGCATAAATTCTCATTTTAACCCTTTGCACTCGGATCTATTTTAACTCGAAAATCAAACGTTTCTTCTGTCCTAGAATACTTCCATTCTATATGATTCTTAAATTTGATATATATGAAATTGATATAATACCTCGTACAATACTTAAATGTTTAGTAATTGATTAGATACCGACATATCTAATAATGTAAAAAATATTTTATCCATAAATGTCCCAAAAGTCTGGCCTGTAAATGTCCCATATCTATCCCCACTACTGCGGGGTATACCCCCTTGAGGGGCCATTAAACTCGAGAGGCCTCGGTCGCCGAGGAGTATGATATCATGCGGCTCGAGTATATCGGTGAGATCACACTAATCCGAATTTCTAACTTCTTTATTTTTCTTTATTTTTTTTATGGGACTTCGAAAAACGTATTCGTGGCATTTTTCTAATGCAAAATCATACCAAATATGATATAATTCCGATGATATTTATTTGTAATAGCCGATTAAAGTAAATATCATTTACAAGTAAATATCATCAGAATTATATCATATTTGGTATGATTTTGCATTAGAAAAATGTCACGAATACATTTTTCGAAGTCCCATAAAAAAATAATGAAAAATAAAGAAGTTAGAAATTCAGATTAGTTATGTTTACACTTCTCGGCGACCGAGCTTCTCGAGCTCGGCTGTCCTTATCTACGTTCGGCAAAAGTCAAAGAATACTATCCCTGGCGCATAAATGTCCTTCGGCAGACCCGTGCTGGGGACTTATATCGATAAAAAATTGTACAACAATTTTTAATGCCGCCTCGAATGCTAAGGGTTAATATACATATTAGCGAGCAAGGAATAGACATTCAGAGAAATTTTATAATATTTTTAGAGGAATATTAACAAGTTGTTGAATGAAATACAGTAAATGCAAATCCTTAAATAGGTCCATTTCGCTTCACAATTTTGGAGTCACAATGCTACAAAGAAGAGGAAAGATGAAACTTTTTATAAATTAAAAGTAAAACATTTAAATGGGATTTGACTAGATTTATAGATGTTCTAGATGGTCCCTTTATAGAGGACGGGCAGAGGATTAAGGTCTTGTTAACAGGACACAACAGGTTTCCGCGAACAATGCGCCTGCAACGCCAATAACACGCGTACGGTATGGTCCATCCGATGATCGACCTGCTCGGCGACTGTGGTGGCTGCAACGCGAAACGAAAGGACCTCGGCGCAGCCCTAAGCGCCGCGGAAGAATAAAACCGAGGGTTAAAAAAGGGGGTAATAACACGATCGATATTTCTCTTGGGGAGTGCAACGTCCCTGGTGGTTGCGACGCCTGCATTTTTCCTCGGTCGGATGACCGATCTCGTCGAGTTCTGTCGCGTTGTCTTTAAATAGGCCGAATGACCCTCTTACGCAAGTCGCACGCACGCTTAATGGCTGTATCAAACGTGTTGCGAAGGCATATTACGAAGTCGCGACGCCGCCTCGCTGCCAGTTATCGACCTATTCGGTAATCAAGAGAAGCAGCCTCGATTCCGGAGGCACGGCTCTCCGAGACGAAGCTTCGAACTCTCTGAGCTGTCCGCATCTATTTTCACGTTTATTTTTTAAAAGATCTTAAAGATTTTAAAAGATCTTGCACCAGAATGTGCCTTACAAATACTTGAAATAAATTTAGTCGTTACGATTGTCTAGGAGATAGAAGAATCTAGCAATGTAATAAATGAGTGGAAATAAAAATGCTTCTAGCCAGCCATAATCACATATTAAGCCACTTGCGCGCTCCGGAATGGGCCCTGGAGCGAGAGTCGGTTCCTCGTCGGAGGGAGGACATCGTTTGCACAGGGGAATCTTTGTTCAAGGACTCTGGGAACAAAGGGGAGACAATGTCGTTAGAAGTGGGCGTGTACAGAAGTAATGGCCATTGACCCGAGCATCGGATCCAAACTTTCTGAACCGTGGGCGCGAGATTTCGCGCGTCCACCGAACTTGGCACGAGCGCCGAGTCCTCTTGATATCGCGCCTTTCGATTTTTCTTCCCTTCCGTAGCATCCTCTTCCGACGCCGGAACTCCCGGAACGGAGAAATGAGACAATTTTCGAATTTATTGCTATTGGAATCGGGCGCCCGCTGCGAACAGGGTCACTGAACTTTTAACGATCTTCGTATTCTCCCGATTCTGGTTTTCATGAAATATCCTTCGCGGAAACGACTTTCGCAATCTTCCTTCACGGGCTCGAACTAATAAATTCGTCGAGGCGTTTTCGACCACCGGCAACCGATTTAAAACGTCCATTAGACGATTAGACTATGTTGCAGCGAGCGAAGCAAATGGTAATCAGATGTAGCCGCGTCAGGCGAACAAGCTATCAGTCACAGTTCCTTCGCCGTGGGCAGCGCAACCATTCGGCTGCTTTCGGTCACGGTTTTTCCAAGATTGAATGCAAATTGCACGCGCCGCTGAATATGCAGTTTATCCGCTGCTTGAACTTTCGAAGTTTACATTTACGCGAAACAGTTTAATCGCGAATGCTTTGAACAATAGATTTCTCTTTCTTAACCCCTTGCCGTACTTTGACGAGCCAGACTCGTGATGAAGGTTTTTAACAAAGTCTAACAAATATGACTGTCACGCGTGTCAACTGAAATAAAATTTTATTCGTTTGTAATCAATATTTAAGCATACAAATAAATGTAGCCATACAAAGAATATACATTTTCCCTTCTACGACATTTTTGTGCATAAAGACGTTCTAATCACTGTAACTGTAAAAGAAAAGGTACGGCAAGGGGTTAAACATTTTACCAATATTAGGTAATTTCACAGTTTCAATTTTGCTCCTCGCTTACGTACTTCCACTCGAAGAGAATGAAATAAAATCAATTTTTGAATCGTCGGAAACTAGAAGCACCTCTCGCTTTACACAAAGTTAACCAGAGAAAAGTGGTTATGAAAAATGGAAACGGATTCTGACGGGAAAATTTTTGAAAATACATAGAAATCTTATTTTTGGGCATCTTCGGCATGTTTCGCTCGAATTCGCCTGTTCGAAGCGCGAATTTCGGAGATCATCGCAGATGCGTGACGGACAATCGACTCCTGTCTGCCGATCAACGCGCAATTAATTGCAAGCGACCTTTTCGTCGCGAGAGGCTTACGTAATTCTCGGCTGCTGCGTATTACCTGTGGAACAAGCTCGTTGGAAGCCAGACCGCGAGACGAGGAAACATTCTGGCGTTTGTGCAGTATCGAATAAAAAGGCACTCCGACTGGGCCGGTCATCCCGCCGTTTCCTTTCCCATTGTCCTCCTTAGTCCGACGATTACATCGCTATCCACTCCGGCACAGAGTTATATAATCCTCGAGTCCTGACTTCCTCCGATAATAAAATCGTTTCTCCGCGCGACCGTACCGAGTCACGCGCTTCCCTTTCTCCGGCAATTAGGCGAACGCGTTGCGGAAAAAGCGCCGCGCGTCTCAAGGTGGTTCTATTCCGATCCGCCATCGCGAGAAGTCGAATTCGCTTCGGTACCGATTGCCTGCTGCAGACCGTGTTTGTTTATCTATTTATTATTAACAGCTTGGCCTCAATCCGCGAGTCGGATTGCTGCAGACTCGATAGTACCTATCGCGAGAAAAATTTCATTCCACTATCTCTCTCTCTCGATTGAAAACATTTCTATTTAGCTCTGTGAGAGTCTCCCATCGCATCGGGTATCTCTCATCGGTGAGTAATCACGTTTTAAAGAAATTGTTTATACTCGCCTGCGTCTTCTAACGAGAACAATGTTGCCGAGTCTCACGGTTCTTTCCAAGGTTTAACGCGCAGTCGTTAAAATATTTATTATTCGCGCGAAACTATAATGAATATCTGCAGAAAAACCATTCAATTTCTCTAATGTCTTTGTTGACAATTAGCAAAATTATTGTAGATTTTTGTGTTCTTAAAATAGAAGAAACTATGGAGTATATTATTGAATATCGTAGACAGTTTTGGTTATTGAGATATGTGTTAAAAGTAATTCTATTAAATAAAGGAGCCACGTAACAAGTATGGTTCCTCGTGGAAATGGGGCAGAATTTTCCGGCAGACCTAATATGCGGCAACCGTATTAAGGTTAACGATCTCCGTGCAGACGCGTGCTCCCAAAAGACGCATCCTCTAGCGACCAGAGTATCTGTCTCCTTGGCAAGAAGGAGGATACGCTATTCGACAGGAACCTCTATCTCTATCGGGTGGAGAAGATAGGACAAGGCGACGTAACTTTTACCCGGTGCAGGAACATCGTAAAAAAGTACAGAGAGCAGCTGTAACAGCGACTATATCAGTCCACGGTCTTGCACGCAATTGGGTCCACCGGAGCGACCCTCTGACTCGAACTTGAAGGGGTCTCGATGCCGGTGCCAACACGTTGCACAGGATGACGAGTCACCAATTTAGCTGGACAAAATTCCAGATGGCCGATCTTCTACGCTCCTCGTTGATGCATTTCCAGTTTAATCCTTCATTCGACCTAGTTTGTAACTGGTAGTCAATTAGCGCTAGTAAAGCTGCAAGTGTTAGTCTTTTTTAAAGTATACTATAGGGGATCAATGTAGTTCAAACTGGGCCATCCTGTCCTACGACTAACAGCCACATTTAATGACACTTGTGTAGTCAACCGGGTACCCATTTGCTGTATTTCTTTCAACAATTTATTAATGCTTCCCTAAAAATATTACAAAATTTCTCTGAATTCTTTACTCGTTAATATATTAATTTATTATATTAGGTTAAATATTATATTATAATCTTAAATAATATATCAAAATTATATTATATTAAAACAGACAGGTTTTGAATAATCTATATATCTTGGTTGACTACGCAAGGGTTAATCGGGTAGCATACTTTTAGCTGTTGTTAGTCATGTTCAGTAGAATGGGGAACAAATGGCGCACAAATTAGGGTAACGTTACGTTATAGAACTGTAGGGCTGTCAACTTAGGTCAGATACCAAGGTCTTAAAAAAAAATGCGGTAAAAATAAGAAGATTTTATGGGAATCGTCGAAGCGACTGTTGTCCAGTTTGATTCCTGATCCGTGACATTGTGCGGTAGTATCGAGGGCATATACGATGTAGTCCAAACAGGACCACCCTATCCTACGACTAACAATCACGTTAAAAAAAATTAGTCTTTGTTAATCGGATAGCATACTTTGAGCTCTGTTATTAGTCACGTTCAGTAGAATGTGGAACGTATAGTGGCGCACAAATTGGGGTAACGTTATCTTATAGAACTGTAGGGCTGTCAACTTAGGTCGGATACCAAGATCGTGGATAAAAATTGAAAGATTTTATGGGGATGGTCGAAGCGACTGCTGTCCAGTTTGATTCGTGATTCGTGACATTGTGCGGTGGCACCAGGTGCATATACGGTGTAGTCCAAATTGGGCCACTCTATCCTACAACTAACAGTCACATATTTAAAAAAAATTAGTCTTTGTTGCTACTTATTTATGATTTGAGCTGTTGTTAGTCACGTTCAGTACAATGTGGAACGTACAGTGGCGCACAAATTGGGGTAACGTTACCTTATAGAACTGTAGGGCTGTCAACTCAGGTCGGATACCAAGGTGGTAGATAACATGCCGTAAAAATGAAAAGATATTATGGGGATGGTCGAAGCGATTGCTGTCCAGTTTGATTCGTGATCTGTGACATTGTGCGGTGGTACCGGGTGCATACATGAATAGCAACACATCGGCAATGGTATTATTAACAGTACCGCCACCACGAGTAGCACTAGCTAGGTACAACTCGGCGGAAGCAGGGGACAGCGTGGGAGCGAGAAAGAGAGACTAGGAGCCAAGAGGAGTAGAGGAGAGCAGAGGGCAAAGAGAGGGAGAGAGCGAGAGAGGAGAGGAGAGGAGGAACGATCGATATAGCGTGGGTGGATGTGCAGAGGTGCGGTAGGACAGCCGCCAGTTGTGCTGTCGGCTGCATCAGCGAAGAACCGTGCTCTCGATCGGCTTGCAGCGCGCCTCGTCGCGGACTTCTCGCTTCTCCGTCGCAGTGTGCAACCGGGATATGCGTCCAGGTGCAATGGAGGGTCCCCGAGGGTAGCTCTGTCACCGGGACAGCTCCCTTCGCGAGACAAACCCGTCCCCGTCCTCTCGCATCGGTGAATTCTCGGTGACGACGATGAAGACGGTGCGATGCCTGTGGAGAAAACGTGTCAGCGCTCGAGGCGCGATTTCGATCGCTCGCCTCGCTCCCTCGCTCGACTTCCGGAACGCAGAGTGGTCCTTGCACTCCGTCGCGGTTCTTCACGGTGGTTCCTCGCAACGCTCGAATTTCGACGTGTCAGGACTCGCCGCTAGAAAGAAATCCTCGAAGGATCGAGCAATCGCGTGACTCGCGTGCACGTTCTCCTCTCCAACGACGAGGACTCGCCTACTCGAGTTGCTCGTTTATTCTTGCTCCGGCTAGCACTTGTTTGTTCTCTGCTTCCACTCCAGTTGCACTCGGGACACCGGAACACCGTATAAAAATAGCGATAACATTCAACGAGACTTCCGGCTGCCAGCCGTGTCCAGAATGTTTTTGGGACGACTACACCAACGTGGTGTGCTACTACTGACCCACAAAATTGTTCGTACCTAAGCGAGGACAAGTCTTGATCTCTTAACAATCGCGTGCGCGATTCAAGCGACGTTCTTAATCGACGATGTTTTGTCAATTTGGCCAATCAATTTTCGCCGACGCGGCACTACGCCGGTCCGCAAAAGCGTTTAAACGCGAGGGCAGAGTATACTCGGTTACACACGATGGAAGGGAAGTTCTTAATCAACGAATTTTATCGTCGAGAAACGCGAGGATGGGACACGCGTGCGATATCGAATCGTTTCGGACTAATTTCCTTGACCAAGAACTTTAATCGGATGTAACGATACATATTGCGCAACGACGTTGTTAAAGGGTCAACGGTTCAATCGTGTCGGACAGATTCAGTCCGTAAGAACGGTTTTATGGGAACCATTGTGTAGCTGCAACGTCGGGGACGAGAGACGTTCGTGGACACGGTTCCCAGAACCGAACAATAGCAATCCCGGTGAAAGCCTGAAATCTCCGATAGCGATGCAACGCTGCATCGATAGGCGAGCATAGAATTCGAGGAGTCGTGAATTCCAGAGGCGAGGGCCGCCTATTGGAAATAGAAACGAACCCGGCGGTGCAGCGTCGCGCGGCTTTGCTGTCCACCAAAGATAGAAGACAAAAGGAACGCTGCTCCTCGGGAACCATGACCTATCTCGACTCGCCGCTCGCGGATCTTCCTCGCCGCGGAGATTGTTCCTCGTTCCTTGTTTCGTCGTCACTCGACGAACTCGCTCGCTCTGGAAAAGTCTATTCACGCCCGGATTTTCGTTCCTACGATTTCTCATCGATTTCTTCTAATTTCCGAATTTCTGGATTCGGATGTTTCGGATGTTTAATCTACCAGTTCTCGTGAATTCCGCATTTGTTGGAAGAGGTAGGAGCCAGATGTTTCAGTCTTTCTTCAATAATTTTAGCAGATTGACAACAGTATCATTTCGTGAAAATTCAGATAAGCCTGTTTTGCAAATTTTTAGGAGAAATCTGCATTCATCGGTATTTTCAGTTCCTTGCGACTAGGATTTTCAACCGAAAGCCCTTGGAGAAAATTGATCTATTTTTCGATTTTTCTCACGAACCGCGAATCCGATTTTCGACGCGGTTTTCGAAAGTGTGGATTCGTCGGGAGGTGACTCGGAATCGACTCGGCCGTGTAAGAGTACGTTAACCCGCGATTGAATGAAGTAGGCGGTGCAAATTGAGCATA
The DNA here is from genome assembly GCA_028455795.1 of Lasioglossum marginatum. Taxonomy (NCBI): domain Eukaryota; kingdom Metazoa; phylum Arthropoda; class Insecta; order Hymenoptera; family Halictidae; genus Lasioglossum; species Lasioglossum marginatum. The sequence goes on along the minus strand of CM052278.1, from coordinate 6,276,862 downwards.
ATAATGGTCAGCGGAGTCAGCAGGTCGCCACCGCGGCGGAGAAGGAAATCAATTCGCGTGTATCGGCGGAACACACTGCCCTAGATGTCTATTTATCGTCGGCACGACACGGTGCTCGCGTTCGACGCTCGATGCTCGACGCTCGACGTTCCTCGCGTTTTCCAGCCGCGATTTTCCCGACGAACAGGCACAGCGCGGCCACGTCGCGTCGACGCAGTCGCGGAAAACGCGAGCCGCTGGCATCGTCGAAACGATGGCGCAATCGTCGGACCTCCTCGCAAACCTCGCCGACAAAGTTTCTCTTGCTTTTCCCCAGTTTCCGGTCTCTGTTTTCCCGCCCCGGCCATTCAACGCGAGAAACATCCGAGGAGAACAATTCCCTCTTCCGTTCGTGGACCTTGAATCCCCCTTTCCATAAAACAGACGAGATTGTGTCTATTCGTAAGCTTACAACATGTCTCGAAACGAATGTATCGATCGATTTGTATTTTTACCTCGTATTAAAAATGTGTGTCGGCCATCCTATAACCTTTACCTCGAGGCTTCGAAACGGTGCACGGTACGCGCGTGCTTCTTGTTTACCGAGTTACCGATTTCAGGTGCAAAGCGTTTAGCGTCCTTTAGCACCACTTGGAAATATTTAGACGCTCGTTGAAGCATTCCGAGCCTGATACCTGCGCCATCGAAAATGTTCCTCCTATCCGGCGACTCCCACAGAATCAGAATTTCGAGTAAAATTTTCTAAATGAATTATCCGAGTGCATCGGCGGAGCCTGGTCGTGCGAGGTGCAATCAGCTGATCGCGCCTCACCTTGGCGAACTTTGCGGGTCTCAACGCGATTCGTGCATGTTTCACTAGTCGTTCGGGTAGGTCCGATCGCGGCGAAGTCTGAAAAGTTTATCAAGGTGAAACCTGTTATCCATCGAACGGCAATTTCCGATATTGACCGGATCGCCGTGGAAAGTTTCGAGCACACACGAGGAATCAGGCGTGGTACACTTGGCTGAGGAAATTCGAAGAATCGTGCTTCGATCTAGAGTCTCGGCGAAAACGTCGTCGAGAGGAAATGGTCCGTGTATTTTTCCCGAGAAAGATCTCTAATTACGTCGAAGTACCTGGTTACCGCATTCCCCTCTGCACGGTCTCCGAAAGAGATACCGCTCTGGCAAAAGACTCTTCTTCTGGTACGGTGGAAGCGTTCAAAGAAGCGAGTTTCGCAATTGGCCGAACAGGTAGGCGCAGCAGAAGCTGTGAAAAAACACGACACGGTGAGGAAACTGTTGATCATCCACGCTGCGTCCCAGATATCCAGCTAAAGCGATTATCATTTGCGTGGGCGGCTCGCGGGAACCATTACGAAAAGATTCATAAAGTTGGCCAGCTGCCAACTGCACACGGATGCGATGATCGTCGTGTGGTATCGGTCCGCCAGATACGGGACTGGGATCACGACGAATGTAAACGATCGGTGCAGGGACTAACGAGACACATATTTGGTCGACTTGATACACAAACGTACGAGTCTCGGCTGTTCTTACAAGGCCAGAATCCCAGCTGTTCCATTTCGATTCGATACTCTATCATTTTGATCGTTCCTATGCATGCGCCTGTCGCTCGACCTTACTTTCCAAGATATATTTAGCACCACATCTGGTTGATATCGTGCAAATTACCGTGTCTGCGGGACATCTAGAGAGATACAATTATCATACTTAACCGGGGTAGATTTGAAATCTGATCCAATTTCATGATGGAAAATTCTGTATTCACTATTCGTGTGTAGCATCGAATACATTTTTGCGGATAAATCGAGAACACGTTTGAAATAATTACCGAAAACGCGCATCAGGCGAAGAGAAGCCATCCCCGTGGCTACAGGGTGGCTGCGTCTCTCGTCCTAGTTAGCACGAGCTACGGTGCACAGGTACATAGGTGTGCGGGTCTACGCATGTCCGTGAGAATCAGCGAGAATCGGCGAGAGAGAACGCACGGACACAGGGGCACGAGGCACAGGTGTGTCAGTGGGCCAGAGCGGTGGCCAGCGAGAACGCCGAGCGACAGCCATGACCCATATACGCATACTCACCCTCGACAACCGTCACCCCCGGCCAATCCCATCGCTGGAACCGGCCAGACGAGCTCGGTCGAGCCGAGTCGGGTCGAACCGGGTTGTTTCGCGTCGAGTAGCGTCGGGTCGGGCCAAGCTGTCGCCACCACGGCCTATCACATGCACGCTGTGAGTCACGCAAACGGGACACCTAAATACCTCGGCCACATTAATTGAATAGGAATCGTCTGGCGTGTCTGGCTATGACCAACCAATTCTACTGCTCGAGAACACCAGGATGCGGAGCGTGTTCAATTTTCGGACTCCATTCTCTCGGAAACGAAGCGATGTTGTTTGTCTTTTTATTCATTTTTCATGCATTTATGACAAAAATTAGTAGCTGCAATTTGGAAGAATAGAAAGATTAAAAGTATTTAAAAATACAAAGGTATCAGTTCTTGATTATTGAAGTGATTCAAGCAAACTGGAGATTTGTACCGCAAATATACTTTTCTGTATCGCAGCAAAGTATAAAGGTTCGACGGAGAAAATGTGGAGACGATGACGAATCGATAACGGTATCGACAACTAATTGATAAAACGAGCACCAAGCGTTCCAAACTTGGTGATCACGACGTCGGGTCCAAGAAGGTTCGAACGAGTCATAGATCGATGCGAGAAATGAATTATTTCATTTGACCTCTCGGAGTTTAGATGTTTGGTCTTTGGCGAACCACACTCGTACAGAGACGTACAAAGACACACTCCCTTCGACGACGTCAACCGCAAACGTAGCGAGGCCGTGCCGCTCGTTGATCGGGATATCCTGAAAATGTCGCGGCTCAAAATAACAAATTCACCCGGCAAGATTGCTTTTTTCCTGGCGAGGAGGCGCCCCGGCCCTAGGCGTTTCACCGACGTGTAGAGTGGCTCGGATAAAATGCGTGAAATGTCATCCCCGGCGATCAAATTCCACGTTAACGCGCCCCGCCTTCAATCCTGACTTCCTAGAGCTTCGTGTAGGATCTCGCATTCCGTCGATCCCACTTTTTCCCCCTATTTATGTTCACCGTAAACTCGGTGAGCCCGTGATTTCTCGATCTTATCCTACCCATAGTCCTCTCAACGCCACCCGATCACGTTCTCGAACATTTTTATATTTTCCTACGTTTACGCGTCGATCATTTTCAACGATCTCTCGAGAATTTCATTGTTTACGGTACCTTCCTCTTGGCGTAATTTCAAGTATCTCGCGGCAGCCTCGCGTTCTTGACAGAAACGCGCTTCGCTCGCGATACCCGGAAGACGAGATTCTGCCGAATTATTTCGAGACACCGCGTTTCGACGCGTTTCGTCCGCGGAAAGTCTCCTTGAGTTTCATTATTCTCGGATTTACCGGGAAATTCTCTCGTCCTCCGGCGATTTATCGCCTTCATGGAACGGCTCGAATAGTTTCCCGCTGCCCATTCACCGACATCGTCTACCTCGTACGCGTCCGACTGTAATTTCCAAGTTTCCGTTCGCAAGCTGCGAAAGATCGAATCTGCGGCTGTTCTCCAACCGCGTTTCAGCTCGCGTAGACAATTTACGCCTGCATAAACGTAGGATAAAAGCGACGTGCGCCGACAATGTTTCACCGATGCTATCGCTGTTGTATTATTTCCGCAGAATCCTGTAAGAAAACCGCGGAATAATTTCCTCGGTCTTACTTCGATCGGATCGCGACGCGGACTTTTTGTTGCGCGAGAGCCGATCGGTATATAATTATCTCGGGGCATCGTACTGCTCGTTATTTATAACAACGGGAAGCGTGGATACCTCGGCCATATTCATTCCGCTCGATAGAACGCGATCAAAGGGGTACCCCGGATATTTTTACGGGGATTATTCGCGGCGGCGGGGGGTCGTGTCCGTTTTCCGCGGGTTTGGTTCCGTTATCGGCTGCTCGGGACTGTGGAATCGTTCGTGGTTCGTACAGATCGAGTCTGGATAGTTTGGTTATCGCGTGTACCAGCTGCGACGCTCGTCGTCCACCGGATGCCGTTCCGTTCTATGCCGTTCCGGTTCCAAACAGAACCGGATCGATGCATCGCGATGTCTCTCTCCTCTGTCAATTTTCGCGACCGATCGCCAACCAGGAAAATCTACCTGTCCGCTATCGCTCTATCTTTTCCATGAACGTTCCAGCTAGTCGTTCCTGCCGAGAGCAAACGTGTTATTCTCGTTTCACTCGATCCTTCGCGAATGCTCGTCCCTGTCCTGCCAGCCCGCGCGATCAATCGTGCCTCGCGGATTTATCATTCAGCCGATCTACCTTCCACCATGCATAACATTGCAAATTATTTAGAAATGCTATCCTGCTGGCCGCAGTGTTCCAACGTTATGCTCGTTTTCCTACCTTTGCGCAAAATAAAAATTATTTGCAACGCTCTCAAGTGTAACACGCCGATTTTAATGAAATTTATACAGGATATAATTTATTGAAAAATATTTGATACGAATTTTTTTAGCTGCTGACATTCATGTTAAAAGGGTGAAAACTCTATTTTTGAGGGTCTAGGAGAACAATATTTTTTTAATTTGTCTGATTTCGATCGAGGAATGTAGTCGTATAAAAAGATCTCAGAGAGAATGATTTGTTTAATCAATATTTTCTAAGTGTTGATTAAACAAAGAATTTTTTCTGAAATATTTTTATATGACTACATTCCTTCATCGAAAACATTCAAATTAGAAAGAAAAATCATTGTCTTGGACCCTCCAGTTTCCTAGATATTCTCAAAAATAGGGTTTCCACCCCCAACTACTTCGGACTATTTTCACCCCTTAGATAAGGATCATTGCAGATGAAAAAAAATACGTGTCAAATATTTTTCATCAAACTATATCCTGTATAAATCTCATTAGACAGTCTAGACAATCTAGACAGAATCTGAATTGCACCAAACCGGAGTGACATAGACATTTATTTTTTTTCTTAACATGTTCGATAGGTTGAAAATAATATAAAAGTATTTCGGAATTCGTCTAATGTTTGCAACGTTTTAAATTACACCTATTCATTTTTGTCATAAATGCATAAAATCCGTTGTCTTGCAATGTTGTCAGACGCGTAAAATCTGTAATCCAATGATCAAGAATCCTTATTATTGCGACGAGGTGTAAGGACAAAAATCGGAGGAAGTCGCTTGAGGTCTGCGCGCGTAAAGCACGCTAATTAGACAGACGTCGATCGGAGAGCTCGTTTTTCCCCGGTTGGCCGTGAAGAGGCATGTGGAGAGAAAGAACGACGAAGCCCTTGTCGATACCAGGAAGGTAGAGAATGGTGGACAGCATGGGGATTGCGGAGTAAATGGGTCGAGGATTCTGCGGAAATAGGTCAGCTTCGACTGGCGCGGATCGATGCACGGCTCTCACGCGTTTCATTAGGATCGTCGAAACGGACGCCTCCGCGCGGAGCCGAGCTGAGCCGAGCTGAGCTGAGCTGAGCCGAGCTGAACGCGCGCCGCACCGGCTGGCTCTGTTTATTTACCGTCGCTCCGGAAATTAACATCGATCCCTACCGCACCCAGAATTTCAATTATTCCCGGAAACCGGTGAGTTTCTCCCGCGTCTCCTTCCTCAAGGAAAATTCCCGAGTTTATTCTGTTATCCGAGTTTAGTCTTGTTCTCCAGTTGGTCGCTCTGGATCGAGCAAGCTGGACACTCGACTCGAAACGATCTAAACGAAGCTGAATATCTTTGAATCATGACGAAGTCTTGATAAAATACCGTCTACCTCGTTCTCTTTGTCTGGAGTGTCTAGAGGGGCGTGGCCTCGTTGCTCTCGCTTTCAACGGTGCCGAGAGAGCACTTCGTAACGTAGCTGTACTTGGTCTAGAGCAATTTAGAAAAAGATAAACCTCCTTGTACTCTATCAGAGTCTTTGAGGAAGACTGTACGCTTTGTTTTTTCCACCTGGAATATTTCGAGTGGGCGTGGCTTCGCTGCTCTCGCTTTCGACTTGGCTGGGAAGGACGTTCTATGCACATGTCCGATCTAGACCAATCTAGAAGAAGATAAACCTGCTTACATCCTATCAGACTCTTCGGAGAAGCCTGTATTTGTTGTCCTCTTCATGTGGAATGCTCGGAAGGGGCGTGGTTTCGTTGCACCCGCTTTCAACGGTCCCGAGAGAGCACCTCGTAACGCAATCTGTAGCTGTACTCGGTCTAGAGCGATTTAGAAGAAGATAAACTTCCTTGTACTCTATCATAGTCTTTAACTCTATCAGGAGATCTGTACGCTATGTTCTTTTCATCTGGAATATCTCGAGTGGGCCTGGTTTACGCCCATGTTCAATCTGGACTAATCTAGAAGCGTCCGAAATTTTTTGAGTCGTGTCGGTATTAAAACAGAAACTTGTATACTTTGTCCTCTTCATGTTGAGTGTTCCGAGGGGGCGTGGCTTCGTTGTTCTCGACTTCGAGGGTCCGAATTGTAGAGACCTACAGGTCGATCCGTACCGGTGTGTCGGAATTCCATTTCAATTTGTTGCATAAAATGCATAAGCGTTTAGAAAGGAATGTAGTTTTCAACGCGAAAAAAAGAGGATTTATACCAAGGAAGACTATCACCCCGGTTGGGCGTGTCTGGTCGAGGAGCGTGTCGCGCGCAACGCTAACAGTAACAACAACAGCATAATCGACGACGGGACGGAAGGACGTTTTCTTGGTCGCGAACGCGGCCTGAAATAACGGGTTGCGTCGACGTACCGTGACGGCGAATCGGAGAAAGGGGAGGTCGAGGAGAAGAGGAAGAGCACGCGAGAGAGGAGAAAGAGAGGCAGGGCCAGGCGGTAGTTGCAAGGATCTCCCGCCACGATTCCGCTTAAAAATAAAGTCTTACGTTCGCGTTTCGAGTTGGTCGAGCGAGCAAGCGCGAGTAAACGCGAACGCGCGAAATCACAGCCGGCGAATTTTCTCTGTCGCGACAGGCTCGGGCAAAATATTTGAACCAGTGACCGGCGAGCGAAACCGCGAGAGAGATCGAGCATGATCGCCGGGAGATCTACCGCTCGCGATCTCTAGTCGAGATCCCCAGTGGAGTGTCGAGCTCGAAGAACAGTTTCCGGACGAGCGGCTTCGCGATCGCCCGAGATCGATGTTGATGTCGAGAGCCGCGAATTCGCGAGCGCGAGCAAAATGACCACCACTCACGGAGGACACGTGTACTATGTGATCAAGGTACCGAAGGATGCGGATGGCAATGAAAGGTAACGATCCTTACAGAGAGTCGACACCAATCTCGCTCGCGATTCTTAAGGGAGTAGACTCGTTTCTGAGATTGCAAGGGTGCGGAATGCGTTTTCTCATTTCTCGATAATGCATGCGATGAAGTTTTTCAGTAGTCAAAAGCGCTAGATAAAAGATCAGTCTATTTGCAGGAATCTGCATTATTCAACAGCATATAGCTATCGCAGCAGAATAATGCAAATTAAATTACGTCTTGTAAACGTAAAAATAGGACTTTTATCTGGCTTTTTTGACTACTGAAAAACCCCATCTTTGCATTATAGAGAAATGAGAATGTATCCTTGCAATCCTGCAAAAACGAGTCTATCCTTTTAATTTTGTAGTTGTAATCAAAATTTTCTCATTTCATTTGCAAAGAAAAAGATCATTCTCGCGATTATTTTTGGGGAATGTACGCGGGTTATAGAGGTGGCTAGAATCGAGTAGGGTGAACGTCCGGGGGGCAGAAAGAGATTTTAGCATGAGCGTCTAACTATCTGAGGCCAGCGGGTTCATCGACCGTAGAAAATAGAGGAAAGAAAAAATTTGTATAGAAGCAGTTTATGGGTTAATGGGGGGTGGGCGTGAGAGAGATTGTAGACACAGCTCTGAATGTTAGAAGACCGCGATCCTGGCCGACATCACCGAACGATGACGTAGTCGAAATTCTTGATTCGGCGGCAGTGGCGCACATGACCGCGATTCCCATCCGCAAACACGAGCATCTCCAACCTCTTAAATCATATACGCGCGGATCTTTAATTTGCATGCTCGGCTCGTTCGAAAGCTCGAACTAGCGGCACACGGAATATTTGCATACAAAGGCTCGATCGTTTTCCTTTCGATGCTTCTACCGGTTTCAGGTTCGCGATCGTTCCGTCGCACGAAAAACGCGACGAGGCCACGCGACAGCGGAACGGAGGCCTGCTCGTGCCACGAGGACGATAGAGATTCCAGCGCGATAGAAAAATCGCTGGAAATCGCTGGCTCGAGGCTGTACGAGACAGCGATTGCTCTGGACAGTCGTTACAAATGGACAGAACAAAATTTTATAAAATTATTGTCGTCTGGAAAGCTATTTCGTTTTCTTAAGAGAAAATGAAAGCCAATTTTTTACCATTTAGAATAAGTTTTATGACATTTTGTTCTATGGCTTCTTACGATTTTCCAGGCAACTTAAAGATCCCACGCTCGTAGAATTTCTGTTTTTTATTAGGAAAATATTGGTTGTATGACTTTTCACGATTTTATTTGAAATGAAATTTGCACCGCATAAAAAATGAAAAAAGCGAAAAAGATAGTAATCGATGGTACATCCTCTCTTTAAACAGCGCACAACTTTTTCTGTCGTGCACTACATTTTTACCCTTGCGGTAATAAAAAAGCAAAAGGTGATGGAAACGCGTACTTTGATTTTGCATATTTGACGTGATGATAAAAACATACTTGAAAGATTAGAAAGCACTACAAGATAGGAAATTACGTCCGAAATGTCAGCTGTCAAGATATACCACGATTTTGCGATTTGAAATAAGGATAGTAATAACAAATGGAAGCAATGCCATCTCTACACGAAAAACGAAATGACTTTCCGAACGACCCAATATACCACAATATTGTATTCAAGCTCAAACTGTAAGTTTTTGCTGTTATCGATATTTAACCATTAGAGGAGACATAAATCCAATGAACCACTTTTTTCTAATTTTTTGTTCATATTCTTAGTCAAAAATTGTTATCTTTCAATTTTTTATGTGCCATTATTACTATCATGATTATGTTGTATTCTGTATATTATAGAGAAAAATGTAAGGGAGTTGACAAAGAAAATCATTCTTACAATAAGGGGTCGATGTAGGAAAAAGGTTGGAAACCCCTGTATTGCAAACGACAAATCAATTTCCCTGTAAAATAGTGCACTAGGTTAATTGAATTCACTGATGCAACAGTTCTTCGAACACCAACTTTACTTTTCGAGTCGCGTCTGTCTCGGTGCAGCAGTGTCGCGTCTAATCCGATAATCAGAAAATAGTATAGCGATGAGTAAGCCTTATTTTGCTCGTGCTGTCGGCCTGTTGTCAGGAGGCTCGGGTAGAATCGTGGACAAGGTGACGCGTCTGACGCAATCGCGACAACAACGCGCAAAATATGTATAATCCTGATATTACGGCGGCATGACCGTTTCCGTCGTGACATTTCGCGCGAGGATAACGGAATCAAGAGTAATTAATTAATCGGATCACGGATCGATGTGCGTACGCACCAAGCCTGGCCTCCTATATCTGCTCGGCCGTCCGATATCGTGCGTGAAAGTCATCGCACACGACTACCCAGCGATAGTTTAAATATAAAACGATGAGCCGTGTACCAGCCTCAAGGACCATTCGCTCCAGCTACGTGTTTAACTGTTTACCGTGAATCCGCCGGAGCAACTTCCACCCCCGCTAATAACGCAGCTCTTTGCCATTTGTTACGGTAATTCAAGCTGGCACTACAAACACGACGATGTTCCACCGGTTTTCAACCTGGAAATACCGCCGTATCGTTTTATTCTACGATTTCATCAATGGAGATCGAGACTGAATAAAATCCTGTTATATTTAGTATATCTTGAAATCTGTTCGAGAAACAATTCCTGCATTAGTATTTTGCGAATTGGAATCGATCAAAGTTGACATACAGGTTAAACTTCAATTTTTGAAATGTAATCCTATTTCGACGAGAAAATACCGAAAATCCACGTTTTAATGTTAGAAACCCACTGGTTCAAAAGTTATGTATGTTTAAAGTTCAGCGAGCTTCAGCGCCAGGCATGGGCGCCGCCATGTTGGTATGCACTCAGCGTCGCTCATAGGGCGATGTCTGAGTACATACCAATATGGCGGCGCCCGTAACTATCAAAAACACTTAACTCCGCTCAACTTTATACGCGCGTATTTTTTAAACCAGTGACTTCCTAGCATTGAAACTTGGATTTTCGTCATTCTCTCGTCAAAATCTATGGGACTACATTTTAAAAAGTGAAAAATTTTTTGTTTTTTGAGGTGAAATTCAGTTATTATGAAATTTCTGTACTTCCTTAATGAAGACGATCAGCAGCAAGGGCCGAACGTGTTCGTAACAGTTAGAAATGTACTCGTTGGAGAACCAATTGCAGATAGGTACTTGAATTCGCGGTGGGCATTTTATCTTATTGAAGCTTCTGAATGCACAGAGATGAAAAGCGTAAGTACTCATGCGCGTGAATGCGATTAATGGATCGGTTGATTGATCAATGTCTATCGGAAGCGACGCGGATGGTTTCGTTTTCGATAGGGCTGGTTGGTCGCGGAACGGTGCTGCGCGAATGGGCGAATAGGCGAACGGGCGCGTCGTCTCTTCCATTGTCGCACGCGCTGTCGGAACTGCGGACAAACGCGATGGAATCCGATCCGGGAAGATTAATCGCAGCGGGGAAAGCGGGGAAAACGGGGAAAGCGGGGGAGGCAGCGCGCAGTTTCGCAATATCGGACATTATTAGTCCGGTTGGCCCTGATCCAATGGTTCCGACGAGAGAGCCTACTAACCGTTTCGCTTCGTCCTGCCTCTTGCCTTACCCTGCCATCGTTCCTATACCTACAGCACGTACCGGGTGTCCCCGAAACAATTATATCCAAATTCAATCATCAGTCACAACCACGTTACATATGAGCATGCTACGCGTGGTACTTTTCAATAATTGTGCTGTACCAAATGGAAGCTTAAACATTTTCTTTTACACAATAATCCGAAACGAAATTGTTGGAGCACGTTATTGGAGATGATTGATTTGTTTATGAAGTTTCTGTGTATTTTAATACCTACTATTTTTTAATACAGTATACAGTAATGTAGTGTAACCTCTTAATTGCGGAATTTAGTTTTAAAAATCCCCCACAGAGTGCGGAATTAAAATCAAGCAATGACGAGTATACACGTCGAACGCAGGGCAAATGATTCTATTATAAATTTTACGGAAAACGAGGAAGAATTACATTTTTATTTGATAAAAAATTAACAATTCATTCTTGAAAAGATTATTGTTATTTCACCGCAATACACGTCGAACGCAGTTAACTGGTAATACAGTATACTGTATTAATACATTTGATACAGTAAAATATACACAATACTGTATATTTTAATACAGAAAGGTATATTAGCGCCACAAGAGAGAGGATGCAACGTCGACAATAAATCAACATAAAAAGAAAACATAAATCGTCTAATGCTGTGGAAATATATCGGATTGTCCCAGATTTTCGAAACACCCTATGCGACTCCTCCATTCGATTCGGTGTCTTCCGGCCGACTACCTTCCATCCTCCTTTTCATCCGTCGACGATTCCTCTTCTATAGGCGAAATCCGCGAACAATGAACGCGGCGAAGTGTCCCAGAATATCCAACTACGTATTCGTTGCGACCCAGCGAAACTTCGGAAACACTCGAGGCGCGATCCAGCCCTGTAACAGCAATCTGTACACTCGCTGCGAACGAGCGGGAGTAACTTTCTTGGGTATCTTTCCGCTGCGAGCGGGAACCATTTTGTTGCTGGAACTTTTCTTTGGTATCGTGTTTGCGGAAAATGCACTAGTGCAGTGGTCGGCAAACTCATTAGTCAAAAGAGCCAAATATCGGCAGTACGACGATTTAGATTTCTTCGGAGAGATAAATTCCTTTACAAGAACCCAGTTTTTAAAAGTCGGTTAAAACTAAATACATTGAACAAAACTGAAAATAAAATAAGTTTATTTTAACACTTTACCTGCCGGAAGCCTATTAATAGGATTTTCAATAATTGTGTTATACCAAAAGAAAGCATAGAAATTTTCTTTTACATTGCAATCGGAAAATGAAAGTATTAGATGACGTTATTGAGAGTGACTTGTTAGTTCACAATGAAAATTGCTGTTGCTATTGAAGGTTCCATTAAAAAGTGTTTAGCCATGTACCATAGATTTTTCAAAATTATGCAATAATCATCGGACGGTAATGTGTTAAACACGTCATTTGTGGAAGAGCTGCACTCAAGCAGCCGAAGAGCCGCAGTTTGGCGACCACTGCGCTAGTGGAATCATTCGAGTCCGAGAGAACGGTTACCAAGCAATGCGGGAAATCAACGTAAGCAACAAACGGAGAGAACAACGCGGGTATTCGATAGCGAATTTCACGGGTAATTAATTCGGAGTACGGCTCGCTGGCAGCCCTTTAAAAGGATTATACTCTTAACCCAGTTATTTTAATGCCACGGCCGCGTAAAGGCGATCATTGTCTTTGTCGTTATTGTTTCTCGTGCTGATCACGGTTAATTGCATTACGCGCTACTTCCTTCTCGTTGCGCCGAGACGCAAAACGGCCGATATCCGAATCGCTTCGCTGTCTCGGCGAAAACGTAAATCAGCCCATTAACCAGGAAATTGGGAGGAAATGTCTCGTAGATCGAGCAATCGCGGCTCCGTTCGAGGAATCGCGAGCGGGGCCTAGGCAGTTTCAGGAAGCGATTACGCTTATACATCAGCGCCGGCCAGGGAGCGAACGGAAGATCAACTGCAATTAGGCGCAATCCGATATCGTGGCCAATGTCACGGTTAACTGGGAGCGGCAATTATAATTGAAGCCAACTTGTCGCGCAGTACCGCGAACGGTCACGAACAAAATATGTGCTATACCGCGTGCTTTTAAACAGAGCTTCTCGAGCGGATAATTAGGCGAGCGCTCGTGATGCGATTAGCAATTAGCGATGATTGAAACACGCGAACGTCGAAAACAACCGTCACGTATTAACATATCTACCAGTTATTTTGTCATTTTTGGAGGTCTACGATCCACGTATATGGTATTGTTTCAATTATTGGTCAATCTCTATCGATTTGCTTAAAACGATTGTCACAGAATATGAATGAATTCGCATTCTGAAATTAACTAAATTATAGTGCAAGGTGCAAACTTTATTATCAAGTAACTAATAATTAGACTGCACAATAAAAATTGTTTGCGTCAACTGCAACAAATGAGGACCATATAAAAATTTCTTTCATTTTTTAATAATGTTCATGATTTGCAAATAACACATCGATGTTCTTAAATTATTTAGATTTGTCCACTGTTTTAAATTGCAACTACTCATTTTTATCATAAATGCATAAAATCCGCAGTCTGCTAACAGTATTGTAGCCTCGCGCGTAACAGAAGGATCGAGCGCGGTTGGGCGAGCAAGCGATACCGGTTCCGGTTTCTCGAGGTACGCGTAGCTCTCGTAGCTATCCGGGAAATTTGATCGGATCGATCCGGTAGGATCTGGTAGGGTACAATAGGGTTGGAGGGGTGTGGTGGCCGATGATAACGAGCACGAAAGTTCTGAACGAACCGGTGGAATTAATTTTCAGCACGGACAGCGGCTGGGATAATCCGTTCAGACCGGACGGCGACCTTTCAAGGGAGGCCGACGAGATAGTGGAATTGATAAAAGGTGGGAAACCCATCACGCCGACCCCCGGCCAGACCGCTCCGCCGTTGCCAAGATGCGAGACCGACGCCGGGAACGCGACCACCCTCGACCACGACTCGAGTTCCAGCCCCCTGCTCAAGTCCTCCGCGAATTCGACCAACCGACGGCCGAACTCGTCACCGAAACCCGGACAGGAGAACGGGAATGCCCATAGCACCCCCATCAAAGCCGCCGCCGCGAACAACCAGCAGCCTGTCAATGATAAGGTACGTGTCCATCACCTTTCTCTTCTTTATCCAATTGCTCCACGCTAAAACTAAAACACGCGAACACTTTCGATTGCTCTTCATTGCCGGAAGGAAACCGCCTCTGCGAGAGTTATACGGGTCTGATTAATTAGTAATTCTACTACAAGTAAAGTCGCGATCTAGCTGTAACTATTGTTTTATGACTGCATCGACCGCGCTGACCGCGCAGATAGTACGAAGGATGCCGAACGTAGAAAAGGACAACATGCAAACACAGCAGTTCGAGCTTCTTGGCTCCTCGCGGGGATGCCCCCAGTGGAAGGGGTAGACGAAGGGACAGTGATCGTGAAGATCCTCAGGGAGCTAGATCGCGACTTTACTGAACTGGTCAAACCAGCAATTTCAACGGTAAACTAAAACACGCCCCGGAAGAGTGAAGGTTGATCTGTTCACTTTTTAACACTAACCGTATCACGACCGGTCAAATGACCGATTCCACATTTTTTACTTTCTAATTATTGAAATTATAAAGATGCTTCCATCAGAAACTATTCAATTTTCTTTATTTACTCTCGCATGATTATAAAAATTGTGAAAAATTTAAATAAGTTCGGTCTTGTCATTTTTATAAAACAATGCGTATCCGGTATTTGTAGCCGGTACGATTAATATTGTCGTCCCATAGTTGGCACGAATTTCATAAACTCGGCAGTCTACTAATTAGGAAAAGGGGGAACTGGCAGACATAAAGTTCTTAAATGGGGTAGAATAGTGGAAGCGTATAAAGCCCGCGAATATCGGGTAAAATCGATGGGAAACGAGTGAATAATAGGGTACGTTGAATGCACAGGTTGCAGCGTCGAGGGCAGCGACCGTGGAAGTGGCTAGAATGACGGCGCAGGGACCAGGCGACGCTTCGCAGGTCGAACACGTCACCCTGAAGAAGAAGCCTAAATGCAAATGTTGTGTTCTGCAGTAATCGGAAGAGGGCTGAGCGAGCGATCGAACGAGCAGAACGACGTCCGAGCCACCGGATGATCGTTGTTCATCGTGGAGGACGCATCGCGGCGGCGACTTCTCTTCGACGACCAGTTTGTCGGTTTCGCAGTCGCGTTTCCCGAGCGGGTACGACCGGGTCGTCGGGTCGCCATGGAACACGACCAGGATTCTCTTGTCCGGGAACCGCGGGTTCCCCAGCAAGTTAGGGAGTGAGGGAAGACCGTGACGCGGCCATTCGAACGCTTATTTCGCGCGACACGCGACACGGCATGTTCTCTTTCCCGTAACGACGTTCGATTTTGCTCGAAGGGACCCGCGAAGAGCGGTCGCTGAAAGGGTCCCGAGGTAGCACGCGAAACCGATTTCGACAGACAGGATGGGAATCCTGGCCAGGATTTCGGTCGCGACCGAAAGTGGAAGATACCTGAACGCGCGAAAAGCACCGAGCCTCTTGATAGCCTTTCAGAGACAGTTGAGTGTCCATAAAGTACATAGACTATGAACGGAGAGAATTAAGAAGAAGAAAAAAAAAATATATATATATATATATAAATACAAATATACATAAAACTATATTGTAGATACAGAAAAATGGTAGTTGTATAGCTTATATGCTTTTACTATTGTGGTTAATTACTGTCAAAATTATCATCGTGGTTTCAAGAATGTATAAACGAACGACTAATCGACGAGCAAGCGTGATAGAGACGGTCGAGGTTGCGCGGAACGATGTTCGAGGCTCGAGCTTGTTCGAGTTTTTAACCAAGAGAACGAACGAGCGAAACAGAGACGTTACAGAAGCTATTATTATCACTTCGTTGGACATCGATATATTAATACTACGATAGGTTGATAGATTCTCGTTTTTACTAAAGAAACAAAAACAAAAAAGGAAGAAAATGAAAAACGACAAAGAAACCGGAAACCTCTTCTATAATATGCGACTTTTACGAAAGAATTTTTTAAACCATCGAGTATAGCACGTGCGCTAATCAAAAAAATGGTACTACACTGTACGATCGTGATGAAAACTGGACGAATGTGGCGGGAGGGGGGGAGGGGTGGGGTGGGGCTGTGGGCGGACGAGTAACAGAATGCCGGCGTATTTTTTCTTGTCGCGTGCGAGCAGACGCATGATTTCTCTCGGTGGATGTATTATCTATTCGCAATCGCTTCACACGGACACGGAGGATTCGTTTGGTCGACGTGCGTTCCGACGTCTCGCGAGCGCGCTGTTGCGAGGAGGATCGAAAACAAAATAAAAAGACAGTTTCGTCGAGTAATTGATTCAGGATCGTCGCGTCCTACGACAAAATCTGTAAATATCGCGATATTTTTTCGAAGCGTGTGCGATTGCGAGCGAGATTGCTGTTCAAGCACAAACTAACGCGTTTCACGACGAGAACGAGAAGAGAAAGCAGAGCGAACGCGATCGTTCGGCGATTTCTTGCGTTCGGCGGACCTTTGTTCATTTCTTATTCGACGACGCTCTTTATTTATTCGATTCGTTTCGTTTCTACCGACGTACGTGTCCTCGTTTCTACGTGTCTCACTTCGCAGCTTTTAATCCGTTTTTATCCTATTTAACCGTGTGTATGCGCGCACGTACGTTTCGAACTGTGTGTGCATCGACGACGATAAAAGAGAATGAGAGAGAGTGTGCGAGCGTTGTGTGTGCATGCAAGAGAGAAAGAGAATCGCGAGCTGGACGAACTTACGAAAGTTCGCTGAGCTCGTCGATAGGGATACCGTTGATCGGTCCCACGCATAATTATTATGTGTAAGAAAGTCGGGGAATCCCGTTTTTCCGAACCGCAACCGCAACCGCTCGAACACCGGCCAGCACGATGCCTGAGGAAATCAAAAACAAGACGAGGCCGTTTCTTCCCGCCTGTTAAAACAGGTTCGAGAAACTCGGACTCGCGTTCGCATCGGCGATCTTGCGCGTTCATCGTATAAACGATTATGGAATTTCGATGTTTACAGGCGTTTATGATTTTTTATATCGATGCCCGAAACGAAAACGAGTCGATTCGATCGACTACTAATTGTAAATATGAATCGTTGAGATCGGCAACTGTTAATTTTTAATCGAAATTGAATGGAGATTCTATTCGATGTACGCTTCTAGAATTATTTTTACGTATTTAACAGTTGTATATTGAGATATTTATTTCACGACGAAGAGAATTTTAATGGAAACTCGTTGATTACGATTGTATGTCAGTTGAATTAAAAAAAATTGTATCAAACATTACAGGAGGTTGTTTTATGCGACGGTGATCAGCGGAGATATTGGTCGTTTTCAATTTTCGCGATTGAAATTTCATGGTGGCGCATTATTCTACGAGGAAACGTTGCGAAAACGTTTCGCGACGAGCATGAGACGGTTCGCGATTGGTTCGGAGAGTTTATTGCGTGG
Source organism: Lasioglossum marginatum (assembly GCA_028455795.1). NCBI lineage: Eukaryota > Metazoa > Arthropoda > Insecta > Hymenoptera > Halictidae > Lasioglossum > Lasioglossum marginatum. Next base: position 6,259,405 of record CM052278.1, on the reverse strand, counting down.
CTGCGTGGCTGCGTGTCTGCGTGTCTGCCTGCGCGAGTGCCTGTATTTTTTTAATGCATATATCCGCGTATTTTTCCTAGATCGCCCGAGGCAAACAGATATTTATGAAACGCTGCGGCACAGTGGCGTTGGAACGGCTGGAACGACAGAGTGCGAGAGAGAGTAAAAGAAAGAGCGTATGAGCGTGAGAGTGAGAAAGAGCGAAAGAAACCTTGAGAGCGAGAGAGAGAGTGCGAGAGAAGCGACAGAAAATGAACATAAGATTTCCTTTATTCTCATTCATTGTACGCAGTCGCAGTGTATGTAAGGAGAACAGAGTGTAATATAAAATTGTAAGTAATAGGAGAGATCCTGAATAATTTACTCGCGTCCTCGCAGATGTATGTATTCCGGAATGGTCATCGTTGTTTTCGAGGAAGGAGACAAAACCGATAGAGCGTATACAATGTCACACGAACAACGTGCACACACACCGCGCACGCACGAAAACATGCAGACGCAGAGAGACGCGGCCTGTCCAACTCTTTCGCTTGGTATTTCCTAAGAAAGTGATAATAAAAAGACTTGTGGAAATCTGTTGACGGTCAAGTTAATGCTACTGATATTCCACGGCTCTCTTGGTAACGCGATTACGACAGCTAAAACAAATCCGATCGGTCGTATTTGCATTCACGCGAACTCGAATATAATCGTTAGACTGCGGATCTTTATGCAAAATAAAAATGTTTGCATTGATCGTGAGAAGCAGGAATAACATAAAAATTGATTTCACTCCTTACCGTCTTGGTTACATTAAAAGCAACATTCTTGAATTTTTTCAATCTTTTACTGTTTTATAGTTTGCCCAACCAATCTCTTCATAAATACATAAAGATCCGCACTCTAATAATCGTCAACGTGAAAATACCGAGTACGAAAAATTCGCGTAAGCGCAAACACGACCATACCCGTTTCTTTCCATCGTTGACGTGGACAGAGCGCAATCACGAAGACGATCGAGATATAGTGTTGAACAGACTCGATGAATCGGTGATTATAGCTCTGTCGCAAGATCCACCAGCTGTCGATATATCGAGCATGTTGTCCTTTAAAGGTTACCGAAACGAGAGAAGAAAGATCGATTAAAAGATCACAAGAATTCGCGGGGAACATCGCTCGTGCAGGTCGACCGCGTTCAAATCTCTCGCGCGATCCGTTTTCCCGGCCGGCTTTGCGCGATTTATCGCAGTCGGGTCACGGGATGACGCGAGTCACGGCGCGAGATCATCGATCAATCCTCGAAAAAATTCATCCTTCTTACCGTTCCGGGTTTGTCGGTTCCTGGTATTAATCCTTTGCACTCGGAGCTATCTTAACTCGAAAATTAAACATTTCTTTCTCTAATTGATTAGTAGACTGCGGATCTTTATGCAAAATAAAAATGTTTTGCAATCATTGCGGGAAGCAGAAGTAACGTAAAAATTGATTTCATCCCTTAACGACTTTCTTACATTAAAAACAATGTTACAGCATTCTTGAACTTTTTTAATCTTTTCCCGTTTTATATTTCACCCAACCAATTTCTTCATAAATGTATAAAGATCCGCAGTCTATTGATTAAATACCAACATATCTCATAATGTAAACAATATTTTATTGGTATGTATTTTTATTGGTTTATTTCCATTCTCTATTATTTTTTAAATTTGGTGGATATGAAATTAATATACTACCTCATGCAATACTTAAATGTTTAGTAATTGATTAGATACCAACATATCTAATAATGTAAACAATATTTTAAAGCAATTTTTAGTGGCGCCTCAGAGTCACCACTCGAGTGCTAAGGGTTGACCTGAAAACCGAAATACTCGTAGCTACGGTGACGATTCCAGCGTCGAGAGAAATCCCACGCAGCTTGCGCGAAACGGAGAAAGGAAAATCCGAAGGGTGCCGAGCATCGAAGATCGCGAAGATGTTCGACTTACGCGCATTCATTTACATTAACAAGCACGCAGCGTACGAGCAAACACGAGGGGAACAATGAAAGCGTAAAAACACGAGTCGTCGGATAGTTGTTACGCGTAAAAGTTAATTCGCGCCTAGAAAGTTTCTCCGACCGCTAAAAAGACAATTCTCTTTTGCTGATACTACACGTGCGCAGACTTTGAAACCACGCATAATTTTAGAAGAACGTGCATTTGCATTCGATGGTAATTGCTCGACGTAATCTGCGACGTAACTGCTTACTTGCTTCTGTCTTTCTCCGCGCGAGACGTTCATCTTTCTGCTCGTTCTCTAAAAAAACGAAAAGGAAGAGTCACGGCTGATCGGTGAAATTGAATCCTGCCGGCAGACCCGTTGCCCTTCTCTATCCTCTCGATTCCTCGAATATCTAACTCGTAATAAAGAACGCGAGAATCGATTGATTCTACGAGCCGGATTCATAGCTTTTGATCTAGCGACAGCTTTCTCTTCGATGGAATCCATTTGTTTTTCGGCCCTTCAACAAACGGGTTTAGCGCATTGTGTGCAGGCTAAATATCGGCCAAATAGCGTAGAATATATTTTTCAAAAAATCCTATTATATTTTTACTAAATGTTCGCCGTATGCGCTTCAACAATACATTCTCCAACACTGTATAGAGATGCCAGGCCCCGGTGTACATACAATATACATATGAAGAAACGCTAAAAGGGTTAATTCCCTCTTCTTTTATTCCAATTTGTTTCATTTTACGATTTCATCAATGGAGATCGGGATTGAATAAACCCCTGTTACATCTACATATCTTGAAATCTGTTCAAGAAACAATTCGTGCTATTATATTAGATGATTGCATAAGTTCGTGCCCGATTTTCATAGATGTTGCAAACTGTACTGCATTATTTAGTCACCATTCTTTTCTACAATTAGAAAACAATTGTACAATTGAATTTTATGTTCAAGTCGGACACGAATCTATGCATACATCTGATATTTTTACTAAATGTTCGCCGTATGCGCTTTAACAATACACTGTTTTATTGTGTAGAGATGCCAGGCCCCGGTGTACATACAATATACATATGAAAAAACGCTAAAAGGGTTAATTTCCTATTTTTTATTCCGATTTATTTACCCCGGGGAAATCTCGGTCAGCGGTGCTCGACCTCGAAAAGTCAGGTGTAAATCACGGCGCTTGGAATGGTTGCCTGCGCCGATAACGCTGGGAATCGCGGCGATAACACGCGGTTGTTCGCCGAGTCTCGGAGCGAGAAAGAGTCCTTTCTCCCGTCTCTACCATGCATCGGCTGCATCGACTGCATCGCGTCCCGAGCTACGATCCCCGTTCGATTATGAAATCGTTGCATCGTACGGACGATCGGTATCGTGCGACCGATGCCTGGGACACCGGTATCTCGATACCGAGAGCCGCTGCTCGATCGAAGACGCGCGGCGAGGCCGTAAATTGAGACGCGACCAGGTAAGTAGACAGAACACCTCGCGGAATCCAGGTAAGATCAGACGCACCGGGCATCCTTCGCTTCTGGCTGTCTCCTCGAATCAATTATATACTTTATAATCTCGCGAGGAGCCCATTGTGTCGCGTGCACAGTGTACGCGATCGACAATCGCGAGCAAACAACGCTGGAGTGATAAATCGCTCGGAACGACTCGGGAAGCCGTTCTCGATTCTGAGCTGGAGGTTTACGTTAGAATACGGCAGTCAATGTTTATTAATTGTCTGACTGTTGAACCGGCAATCGTAAAAGTTTCGCGAAATTAAATTCGTTCGTTTATCCGTCTAGCGTGCGAACTTCCTGCAAATATGACAAATGAGGAAGCCGATACATGTTGCCTTGTAAATATTCAATATTCATTGTAAAAATGTATTTAAGAGGGTAGGCTCGTTTCCAGGATTGCAAGAGTGCGGGATGCGCCTTTTTATATCTTGATAATGCAAAGATGGGGTTTTTCAGTAGTCAAAAGCGCTAGATGAAAGATCAATCTAGGCCGCAGTCGCCCTCAAGAGTCCTATTTTTACTTTTACAAGGCGTAATTTCTATTATTCGGCAGCATAAAGCCGCGCATGTAGCTATTTTCATAAAGCTGCGGCAGCTACATGCTGCCGAATAATGGAAATTTCGCCTCGTAAACGTAAAAATAGGACTTTTGGGGGCGACTGCGGCCTAGATTGATCTTTTATGTAGCGCGTTTGACTACTGAAAATCATTCACAACGAAAGCATTTTTATAATTTTAATAATCGCGAAATAAAACATCTGGAACCGGTCATTTGACCGGTGGTGGTAGGTTTAGTGCGAATCAGCAGTCTAGCCATTACATTTACCGTCGAACAAATAAATAGAAATAGGAACGGTTCCTTTTTTCGAAACCGTCGATCCCACGTAAGCGGCACGTTCGAGGAGCGACCGGTGCGCCGTCGGCGTTAATTACCTCCGCGTCAAACGTTACAAGTGAAAAACATGGGAATCACGATGATCCACGACGTACGGGTCAACGGTTTTCTAATATTAGCTTACGTATCGCTCGAATGCGATCTGAAGAGCTCGTTCAACGAGAGCCTCGCGTTGTCCCAAATCCAAGAAGAAGGCACTTTCCGATAGAATTGTGCTCGCCGATCGATCTCTGGCCCTTCGCCAAAGTGATCGCGAAAGACGGAGGACGACGAACCTTCGATTTGATCGTCTTCGCCTAGCTCGCCACAATCATGAGGAGCTTAAACGCTCCTACTAAACTACTCAAGGGAACGATCAGTCCCTTCTCTCTGTTCCCGAGTGAAGTATCGAAAAGAAAGAACGTCAACGACCGTATCACGCGGACAAGTTCCATTATTCGAGTTAAGCTGGCAACCCGACTCTAACCTGGCGAAAGCATAGTATACCGACTCCTCGACTTACGCGGATTCGTTTTACGCAGAAAACCAATTTCGAACTGTGAAATTCGTGTTTTGATTGCCAGAACGGCAGCTTTGTCGGCACGTATATGACAGAAGCGAAATATAAGTATTTGCTTGTGTATATCAATGTGTATATCAATTTTCCATGAACATAATTGTTTTGTTTGAATTTTCCTTTCAATGAGTACATACATTTAGTATATACAAAGCAGATCGTATTAATCCTTAGCACTAGAGTGGCGACTCAGAGATTCACCATTAAAAATTCCTGTACCATTATTCAAAATATTGTTTACATTATTAAATATGTTGGTATCTAATCAATTACTAAACATTTAAGTATTGTATGAGGTATTACATCAATTTCATATCTATAAAAAGGAAAAGATCATATAAAATGCAATTATTCTAGGTCTCGGAAGAGATGTTTAATTTTCGAGTTGAAATAGCTCCGAATATAAAGGGTTAATAACTATTCGACTTACGCGGAAAGCGCTGGAACGAATTAACCGCTTAATAGAGTGCTGTAGTTGAATGAGAGCAACCACCGATGAATCGTTCTCACTTAGGTGTACAAGGGGATAATGCACGACAACGAGAACCCGTTCCTTTCCTGGTCCTGGTCCTGGGTTAGGCCTCGCTGCTTTGTACTTGCAATCGTAGGTTGTAAAACGATACGGCACGATCGTTAATGACTTTGATCAGGACATCCTATAGGTAGCAGCGAGCACGTTTAGTCGAAGCAAGAAGATGTCGTCGGGGTAGGATCGACGCTGGGCAAGATCGAAGCGTAGGCGAGCCGCGATCTCGATCGATCGCGACCGGGACGAAAGGGATCTCTTGATCAGCTACCGGGCACGGAATGCGAGTGGGTTCGGTGTGCGAAAGGACGGAATAAAAGGGTAAAATGTCATCGTGACTCTGTTCTAGGAAAGAGCAAACGCATCCTATTAGCGGTTCAGAGATCGCATTGTTTGCCCGTGTGCCCTTAAACGAGCGAAATCTCATCCATCGTAACGACGTTGGCCTTTGAATCGCGTGCCAAACGGATGGCGATAAATCCAAGCCGACTTCATGGCTCGCCGAAGAAGATACGTGCATACGATCGCATACGTGCATATGTGACGACGAGCTTGCGCGATCTGCGAGCTGCGAGACGGCGAGCTAGGGTCCGAGACGGTGTCCCGAGTAATTCATCGAATACGTCCGACACACTACGATTCTCGAAGATACGCAACGATAAGGCCGGTCCCAACATGGAACGCGATGCGTCCGTTCGGTCTTCCGTGGGATGCATTTTCTATCTTATACCTTATACATACATACCGCGATGGCACCGAATCGAGACGCGTCCGTGGAATCGCGCTCCATTGTCAAGTTGACGTGGCAATCTGGGTCTTGCGATTCCAGATTCAGCTATTAGCGCATCTCCCATTTTCTTAACGTCTGTATCCCTGCTCGGCCACTTCGACTCCATCTCCCAGTCCAATCTGAAAATATAGTATCCGTTAATATATGCAAATATTTTATAAATCACCTCGAACGCGTTACCGATCTCAAAAATCTGAAATGGAAGAGAAAGATCAGTACTAAAATCTTTGCTTTAATTTTTCTGAAAATGTTATCTTCTGACGCACGCGTGCATATTTTTATACTTTTTTACAAAATAAAAAGACCTAGATGTGTCTAAAACAATACACAACTTTAGTTAACTAAATTTCAAGTAGTAAGATAAGATAAGGATCAGAGCAATGGGTTTCGCGTTCAACGAATATTTCGTAAGTCAGACATTTCCAGATCTGTCTGCCGATGGCAGAAGGCGAAGAGAAAAAAAAATGGGAGCTGCAGGAGCGCTCATGGGGAGGGAATGGATAGGATGTTTCCGATCCCTCTTGAGAATCGGTCGCGAATCAGGGGGGGAAAAAACCGTCGTCCTTCTAGTCGGCGGACACAGTATCGGGTATATAAAAGCTCGGTGAACGATCGAGCAGAGATGTTGTTACCAGCTTCTGAAATCCATCGATTGCGTCGCGAGTCGAGCAGTCGCGAGTGCCTCGAGGGATGCCATTTCGTGTGCCGTCAGTGTGACCGATCCTCTGGCGACAATGACGTCTCGCAGAATTGTGTCTCGATCACTGGTACGTTCCTGAATCGACGAATCGCGTTTGGACTCCTCGTTTTCGCGAGTTTTTCGAACGTGGCTCTCAGTGGGGGCTGATACCGATGGCTCTCCGAAGAAACACCCTCGAACCAGTTGAACCAGTTTCAACCCCGAGATTCGATTGATCGAAGAACTGAAACTGAACGTTTGTGCGCACTCTCTTTAGGAATCCAATCTTTGATTGCCATTTTCGATCCTCTCGATTCGCGAGCCAGTGTTCAACCGTTAATCGAAGATTGCGACTCGGTGACACGATCGGATAAAGTGCAGAAACGGAGAAGAGGAACGGTACCGTGCTTCTTTTGCAGGATTCGCAACCGATTGCCCTTATTTGTAACTGCTCGAGCCGAAGGGGGAAAAAGGATGGTTAATCGTGACGCAATAGAGATTATTTCGAACGGTCGTCTCGGGGACTCGATAAAGTAGAAAGTATCCTTTCAATTTAGCCATAGTGTTACATGTTTACGCGGAAGATTCGCCGACAGCAGGCAATCCTGGTATGCGTACACGGTCTGTCGGTCGAGAGGTCACCGAGCCACGAAAGAAACCACCTCGGGCGAACAGCGTCTTCGTTCGTTGCGACGTTACGTCTTCGCGGATCAGATGTGTCTACCCGCGACTGCGATCTCACCGTCGTGGAAAATTCGTGAAACACGAGGCAATCACTGTAAAACGGGTTCTCTTATCACCCTCGAACGATCGGCGACTCTTCTTTCAACCTCCGCACGTTCTTCGGGTCGAGTCGAATGAAATGTTCCTCATTTTTCCTCCGTTTCACAATTCAAGAAATTCTGCTCGTTTTTCGAACAAGTACAGTTATCGATCCTTGTCGTTTCTGATTACAAACGTTCCATCTAATTTTCTAGCAGCCAGCCTCTTTAACCCGCCATTAAGGGGATAGACTCGTTTCTAGGATTTCAAGGGTGCGGGATGCAATGATAGGGTTTTTCAGCAGTCAAAAACGCTAGATAAAAGATTAATCTCTAACGAGGCGTAATTAGCTTTATTTATTAGTAAACGTAACAATAGGAAAGAGGGCGACTGCGGCCTAGATTGATCTTTTATCTATCGTTTTGACTCCTGAAGAGCCCCATCTTTATCGAGAAATGAGAAGGCGCATCCCGCGCCTTGCAATCCTGGAAACGAGACTACCCCTTAACGAGGTAACTTTCTAGATAGCAACGTTTTCATACTGTTATACAAACTCGACAAGTATAACGAGGAGGGCAATTTTAGTTACAACGAATATGGCCAGACGATCGATCGTTCGTTGAAACCTTTTCATGCGGTCTGAAAGTTCTTATCGTGGATTCAGTAGGAGGTATTCGACGAAGTAGAAGTACGACGAGTTTGATCCAATTTCGTGTAGTTCGATTGAACTTTTCCTGAGACTATCGACACTCGTTAGGTCTGATAAGAATTTTAACCGGATGTCCGGACGTTTTAACCGCGTGTCCTCGCAGGTCCTGTGGCTGGTGGTCCTGTCCGTGTGCTGTTGCGCCGGCGAAAAGCTGTCTCCGGATCAGAAGGCGCCTCCGTTCGCGCGTGGTTCCGGCGGGCTGATCCTGAACACACCGCTGGAGGACAACAAAGCCAGGAACCGACCGATACCGAGCAGCCCGGCCGCCGGGGATGAAGTGCAGAGGGAGGAGACGGAGACGTACAAAGAAGTGGACGGGGAGCTAGTGCGTGCCGTCAAGGGTAGCTTCTCGTACAAGAGTCCCGAGGGTCTTCCGATATCCGTCAAGTGAGCTTTCTTTTTCTTTGCCGTCGTATTTCTGTTCGAGGTACGGTTTCTATTTCCAGAGCGGTGCGGTAGATTTCCTCAGTATGATGCAAGTCTTCGAAATACCGTCCCTTAAATGTTTTTTCTTTAAAATAACCTCCGGTAAAGTTGCCGACGATGTAGGTCCTCTCCGATTTCAAATTCTGAACAACATTCTCCTTTAAAGTTGGTAAAGTCGCCTTTAGTATACGAGATAATCGCAAAAAATTTACTTATATAACTAACAATAACTTTGGCCGACAACGATTTTAGTCGACGACAGTATTATCCGATAGTAATATTAGTTTTAAAGATAGTGCTGACATTTTTTTCTTTAATTATTCTGCTACTTTTAATTTTGTATAAACATATAATTGTTACACTATAAGAAGATAGATGCAGTCGGTTAAAGACGTTGTCGGCCAAAGTTACTGTCGGTGAAATATTGTCGGTGAAACCTATGTCGGTGATTTTCATGGGACCCGTGGCGCTCAGACATTTTTCGGCTTACGCGGTTTTTCGACTTACGGTGAAAGCGCTAGAACAAATTAATCGCGTAAATCGAGGACTCACTGTACTTGTAGAAGAAACATTGTAGAAGGAAGCGGTAGGAACGTTCGTGCTTCTTATCGATCTCTAAAAAACCGTTAAGATATGAAGGAAGTCTCTGGTCTAACAATGAGACTACCCGATGGTTCTATCGAAGGTACGAGGCTGACGAGAACGGAAACAGAGCGAGCTTTAAGTTCGGCACCGGCGAACCGGGCGGCTTGGGTACATCGGGCCCTTCGGGGCCGAAGAAAGGACGAAACGGATCAGGATCAAAGGGACCAAAGGGTCCAAAGGGATCGAACGGATCGAAGGATAAAGCGTACCTTCCGCCCAACAACGATGTCGACAGAAGCTACTTGCCTCCGAAATAGTAACCGCTCCACTGTACTGAAATCGCGACGCGATGTACACACAGTCGGTGGAAAAGATACGGTAACTGTATTAGTATAGCAATTCGTTAACCCCTTGAACTACGATTTTCTTGATATCCGCAACGTTTAGGACTTCCTTGTCCTTTGTTTCATAATTTTCCGAAAGAAAAAGAAAATTGATATTGTTTGTGTGTATTCGTATATTTTCGTGAATGATTAAATATCTGTAACAGAGAATTTGATGTTGGTTTAACAGAAAGATATTATAGGACAAGGGGTTAACGATCCAACGATCTTCTTCAGGAGCATCAAGCTGTTCGCTCGGTAGAATTGTACAAAGCCTGTAAACACTTAGCTGATTAAATTAATAAACGATGCGACCCCATGACTTTTGTACACAATACGCAATAAAATATATTTTTCCACACATGCCAATGTTCCTTTTAGCAATCTGTACCGTCAAGATCTCGTAGTCCAGTCGGCGCTACATTTTCATTATTTACATTTCGTATCTATTCGCTTTAGATAACTCTTAGAAAAATATAAGAATACTGACGAGCTGAGATTTCGGTACTCCGCATTATAAAAAACGTTTATTATTGCATAGTCAAATATTTTTATAACACGTTCGTTACTCAGAATATTCGTCGATTGTCGTCAGTGTTCATTTCTCGGAACCACGGTAAGTGGAATAACCGAACGGGCTTAATAGTAAAGGTATGTGATAATGTCCGGCAGGATCCTTCACGTCGAACACAACTTCGATGAATGGATACATGGTCGCTATTCTCCTCAACGTGAAGTACTTATCCACGTCGAAATGGATCTTGTATCGTCCGGCAGTAAAACTGGCTCTTATGCTATCCACTAAATCTACGCATCGTCCGTTCGGAGAAGTATTACTGAAAATAACACGACGTTTTAACAATGAAACTATTCGTCCCTGATAATTCGTTTAAAAATCATTCGAAATATACCTTTCATTTAAAAAGGTCCATCGACCGTCCATTAGTTTGTACAAACTAACTTGTAATCCTCCGACTGGCAATCCTTTGCTCGTGTCCACAACGTGCGTAGAAATTTGAGGTTTCTTCGACGTCGAAGTTCGAAGAGACTTTACAAGCACGTGCTGAAATGCACGAAAGTTCGAAAAATAAAAGATGAATCAACTGAATATTTTAATCAACTTTTATCTAACTCTTGATAGAATACCTTCTTCGGCGTTTGATAGCTGGTACCCGCCACCGCCGTTTGCTCCTTGTTTATCGAAATGGATTTGGGCGTGTCTCCCGCCTGATTAGCTGCAATTGCAGGTTTCCTATCAGCTAGTACCAACGTAGGAAGTTTATTCTTGAATTTACTCAGGACATACTGAGTACCGGGTTGAAAAGTACCACCTGACAAAGTTAGGGTTTTACCACCCGACGTTAAAGTGATCGTTTTATTTTGCGCTGGAGCGATCGGTAGAGTGTTCACCGGTTGAAGAACTCCTATCGTGTTAGAGGGTGATGCTACCGATGAATTCATTTGATATGTCGCACCTAAAATAGGTAACGGGCATGCTACCAGTATGTCCGAATCCGCCTGATGCTTCTCGCCGTGCTGAAAACACCGCCGGTAAACGTTTACGTAACGTGGACCGCTGGATTTTACGCGTAAACATTTGTTTATAACGTTTACCATTAATTTGCTAGATTTCCTATCAGTTTTACTCTCGGATCGTCGAATGGTTTTTCCATTCTCGTGCGACTCTTTCTGCGATTCCTTGTTTGAATCTTCCTCGTCGGATAGGAGCGCCACAACCTGAATCTCGGAGCTGCTGTGATCCTCTGACTCTACCACCATTTCCATCTGCACATTTCCATCTTGATTCTCTGGTTCCTCCAGATATTCGCTTTGCATTTGATCCATCGCATCCGCTAGAGGATCTTCAGCGATGTCCTAATGAAATCGAGTTACGATCTTAGTTGTGAACTCGTCTATTAAGGGAGTAGTCTCGTTTCCAGGATTGCAAGAGTTTTTCTATTTATTTGTTCGACGGTAAATGTAATGGCTAGACTGCTGATTCGCAAGAAACTGCATTTTTAACGCTAAACCACCGGTCAAATGACCAGATTTTTTATTTCGCAATTATTAAAATTATAAAAATGCTTTCGTTGTAAATGATTTTCAGTAGTCAAAATCGCTACATAAAAGATCAGTCTAGGCCGCAGTTGCCTTCAGAAGTCCTATTTTTACGTTTACGAGGCGTAATTTGCATTATTTGGAAGCATAAAGCAAATAATGCAAATTACGCCTCGCAAACGTAAAAATAGAACTTTTGAAGGAGACAGCGGTCTAGATTGACCTTTTATCTAGCGTTTTGTAAAACCCCATCTTTGCATTATCGAGAAATAAGAAGGCGCATTCCGCACCCTTGCAATCCTGGAAACGAGTAACCACATAAACTTACCACTCTCTCCATTTTGATCTTTTTCGTAGAATGTTTAACATCCTCATCATCCATAGACATTTGTAAATGCACATCTTCCTCATCCTCTTCGACATCGTCCACATCGCCTTTGATGTGGGTTTCATCCAGCTCGTCATCTGTTTCCAATCTTTCGACAACGTATTCTACTCCCTCGTCGTCTACTTCAGTTTGGATGTTCTCAGATACCTAATGACAATAGAAATCGTTACAGCCTCTTGAAGTTTCTTTAGATAGTTTGAAGTTCAACAAACTGAATAATACAAACATCAATCTCGCTGATCTCTACAACTTCCTCTTCTCCATTTAACTTTTGGGCAAGAGCCTTCTTCTTTTCTTCTGCCTCGTGCAACAGAGCCGCTCGCTGGTGCTTCATGGTACATGTGTGCTTCAATAGAGAGAGTCGATGAGCATGCAGGTTTTTCTTGCAGTACATGCAATAAGCACGCGTCACTTGAAAGGGTACAGATGTTAACCATCCTGCAAAATATATTTCATCGAGTTTATACATAATTGTTACGGAGCATACGTACATAGGGTATTGTATTTACAATATTATTCATTTGTAAAACAAATGTTTCCTCGAAATAAAATAAGCGAGCAAGAACTAAACTCGTGGTTCTACGTTATATAGAAAAACCGGCTGTAAAGCATGAAAATATAACGGATAAAATAACGTTAGATCTATTTATAGGTTGTGTAAATATAATTTTCATTCTCACTTCGCTATGAGGTTTCCTTCATTTCTATTTACGATTCGGTCCGATATATAGCAGCGGTAGATACATAGGTACTACATACGCGAGTATCGCTATTGTATACCTGGTCCTAACGCGAAGCGAATTAAACAAAGTAGTAAACAACGAACGTACCGCGGTGTTCACATATTTTAATGCACCTGTATACGTATCCGGTGTGATTTGCAATTTCGCGCCTTCTCTGCCGAATAATCGTAGCCTACCATCCAAAATGCGACATTCCACTAAACGTGTTCCTACCGTATGGTGATATCTACTCGGCCGACCATCGAATTACCCAGCAGCACCTTTACTGGTGACTTATTAATGCTAGTAATATGGTTCGACATGTAACATCACAGTGTCCGGTGATGTCACGTCATGTGCGTTCACGCGATGCTGGGCTGTTCTAATTTTTCGAGAGCGAGGAACGAGCCTTGACGAATTTCGCCCGTTCCAGTTTCACACGAACGAAATAGAAATGACCGATGGCGTGGCGGCGATACGTACGGAATTAAGAAAAAACGAGACGCAACGGAAAAGACTGCCAAGGTTATCCACGAAAACAATTCTCGAGAGCCCGTGTAAGATGCCCATCGATAGTCGATCCAAATATTCGATAAAAGAAGAGGTACCTATCGGTTGTTACGCGGGATGCGTGCTCTCTAAAAATAATGAACTGGTTGTAAGAACGAAAGTGTCGTTGCTCAAGGCGATCTCAATGATGTTGCACGTTGCTAGCATACGATTAAAATGTGTAGGTATGTGGCCTGTGTGGCAGAATTCACACGAGCAACGGCAATGTTTGTCGTTTATCGACGGATCGCTCTGAGAAACAGCTATATAACATACGGTAACGGTTACGGTAACGATAACGAGCTGATACCTTTAAAATCGGGCATTTGCTCCCACTCTTTTCTATATCTCTGCGTGTAGACGCGCGTTTTGGCATGGCTAATTTTCCCCGTAGGGGTAAGCCGCTGACCCGTTGGCGTTAGGAGATTGGCGTGCATCACAGTCTCCGGGCTCGTGATCATAGCCAAATGCTTCTTCGTGTCCATCGCTGTCGAACGCGAGCAGACCGATTTGAAATCGCCCGGATCTCAAAATACCCAAAATCGTAACACGAAATCACTAAATAGTTTTTTCCACGATCAAAGGGGGAGGGGGCACGCGACGAGTCGCCGAGATCCTCACCTAGCCTAGTACCGAAGTTAACTCCCTAGCAATGGCGGACAACTGCAACACTACAACAGTGCGCGCTCCCCTCTAGCCCCCTCCGCTATCCGGGACCGAGTTGCGAGTTGCGAGTTACCTCAAATTACAGGGACGTATCGATTCCTCCCTGAGGCCCCCGGCTTTCTACACGTATTTATCCATTTTCTCTTCTTACAACACGAAAATTCCATGAAAGATCTCGTCGACTTCATAAACTCTATTTATTTTTTATATTCTGCACACCGCAAAAAGAGTTGCGTGTACACACATGAATATTAAACATTTCTCTTTTCAAGGTGAAATTGTTTATCATCGTAATTGTTTGCTTTCTCCGTCTCACAGATACTGGAAAATATATCTTTCGAGTCGGTCGAGTTTGTTTAGATTGATTCTTATACGATAATTTATTATGATTTAACATGATACTTTATAATTTATTGTTTACACGGCAGTAGTTATTGCAATTGCATTCACTCGATTCTATTCATACGTACGACACTGTACTTCGATAGGGATACGTAATAATTGCTTGAATCGATATGCGCGCGCATTCTAACGGGAGCTTCGCATTAGGCGGGAAAAATAACAAATGATTCTAAAGAGAAATAGTGTGGATTCTCTCACCTCGGCCAGAAAGTCGAATATATTTATTGAATATTTCTTGTACGAACTAGACAATTTAAATGCGAACAACGCGAATACAATGCTGGAATTGTCTCCAACATATACTTCGAAAAGTCATGAACGCCATCTAGAAGGCCCCGAATTAATGAATCAATAGTAGCGCACCCTTTACGAAAGAATCAAGAATTAAGAATATACAAATTAGGGGAAACCTTTTAACTATAATTTAAACATTACAGATGACGAAGTATGTGGAAAAATGCAATTTTAGTTCTAGTTATTTTCAAGTTCTATAACCCTTTCTTCTTCTGTCGTTCAATGTATTCTTGCAAACAGAGTAGAACACCTGGTAGAACATATTTTTATAATCACCAGCATCTCCATAGTTTTATATTTTATTAATAGAATATAATAGGATATAATAGAATAGAAGTTAATATATGATGGATGATGATAGATGGATCAAAGAAATTGCGAATATATTTCCCATAATGGCCTTAACAACAAATAAAAAATCTAACTTTTTTTTAATGCACAATTCTGGCTAAAGAAGCTTTTTATAATGATTGTGTGCATTTATTATGTGTGTTTCTTAACCGTATCGTTTTTGTAATTTAAAGAATATTTTTTAGAACAGCAATACATACTCCATGTAATCCGTGTAAATTGTAATATCACTAGCAGATAAAGTGCAGTAATATACCTTTGCTCTAGAAATAGTACCAGTTAAATAATTTAAAACTATATGCAACACAACAACGCTACAGTGGCTTGATAATACTCTGTCTGGGAATATATTTTGGCATTATTCGTGTTCGAATTCCTATTACCAGAGCTATTACGGTGACACAAAGAACCATGTGACTTTTTCAGGAATGTAACATAACGCTAGGTTATGCACCAGGAATAGCAGACTCGCGAAACGTGTGATCATGGTCCCATTTATTTTATATTTTGTAAAAGTTGTTCTGCATGCCTAAATATGAATGCTTTCTTCAGCTGGACGAGTTTTCTTATAACAATTGTAAAGGGGAGTTCTGCTCCGAACGGTTACGGTACTGTCGCATGAAAAATGAACCAATCACAGACTAGTCACGTGACCAAATCCATCGCCATTGTTGCTATCTATGTGCACACTCTCAAATGCAATTTATATACGTGTAGTCGCTGCATTTGCGTGTATAGGTCACGGCGTGGTCAGGTATACAAACGCATATATTGTCGCACAAAATACAAAACAAGACAAGGTAACGGACTTTAACAATCGGTAGAGAGTAAACACTGAAAGATTTGTTTGTACCGTAGAATGAAAGCACACGTAACAAGTGGATTAGATTTAATAGTTGGTGAAATAATTATTCAATATTTCTGTGACATTTAGAAGAAGTGTCACTTGAAAAGTTCACGAAACGTCGTATCAGATATGCCGCTATTATTCTAACAAAGTATTATTTGTTAAAACAAGTATCTTGTTTGCTGAAAATTATGTGCATAACTTTACTGACAAGAATACACTGAACGAATTACTTACAATTTAAACAATGAAGCCAGCAAAATACAGGGTAGAAGCTTTCATTATACCTGTGTGCATTAATAACAATACAAATTTTATTCCAAGCGATACACGCGACGAGAGATTACAGTTAAACAATGTTAGTAATGTAACTGTTACCATTAAAAAGACTGAAGCAACCTGTGTTAAAAATAATACAAACAATTCGCTCACTATAGAAGAGGAAAGCATTCAAAATGCAAAGAACTTTATAACTCTCAAGAGGCTCACAGAAGAGAATCGAAATACATCTAGCAATTTTGATTATTCCCCTCAGAATCTTGAAACAAAATACAAGGCATCGTATAATACTAGTTTCACTTCGAAAATATTTGATAAAGTTGAGAGGTTGTCGCCGATCGACGAACAAAACGAGGATGCAGAAGAAAAGATAACAGATCTGTGTTATCATGGTTGCAGAAATGGATGTTCTGCTGTTGTACCAACTCCGCAAGAAGTTAGTGAAGAAATATTTAAAGAAAATTGGCTTCAGAAGTTGGAAAACATCAAGCAGAAAGAAGCCGAACTGATAAACAGAGAAGTAATTTTACAGAATCGTGAAAGAGCATTGACCAAGAAAGAAGAAGAAATAAGAATACTGGAATATCAATTAAATGATAAATTGAAGCAATTGGATTTGGATCTTAAAAAAAATAAGCATATACGCGATTTATTAAAAATATCTAGTATTAATAAAAATAGCCGAGAATCAATTGTAGATGTTGATTCTGAAGCATTGCAACAAGAAATCCGTAAAAATTATGTAAAAACGGACGTTACATGCATCGATCGCTTGAATTTGTGCATGGAAAATATTCAAACACAAGATTCCAATAAAGAATTAAGTAATAACATAGGAAACATGTGTAAGAACTTGCAGGAGAAAAGAAGCAGTGGAAGTTCGTCTTCGTCTTCTGAACATAGCATATCAGATGGAAAAAGATATAGACAGAGGCCCACTCTCAGAAGCTACGCAACTTTAAAATCTTCTAGTTCTAGAATAGTTTCTAGCAATTCCAATAAAATAAAGAGACCTGCAAAAATATGTTATGAAGATTTAGATACCACATTGTCTGCGGACATAGGAGATTCATCTTTTGTTCAAACCTCACAGAAATTTAATCCAGAATTATATAAAAAACCGTACGCATTTACAAGGTCGGCCAGCGAACGTCGTGGAAAGTATCAAAGTAAAGGAAGCAGCACAAATCTTCAAGCGAAGAACTTGACTAGTATCTGGGAAGTTTTTGAAAAGCCTGCTGAAATGGAGCAGGAGAAGGTGTTACAAAGAGTGACAAAAAATATATCTGTTTCACAAGATAAAAGTACAAAATTTCAAAACTATGGTCTTATAGATGATAACATAAGTACGATTAACACAGAGCATAAAATTGAAAACGAGGAAAAGTATTCTTATCTGAATTTAGAAACAGGGAGCAAATTATGCTTGCATCAAAGACTGATGAAAAACTCAAAGGACAACAGACCGGTGTCTTGGAACGAAGACACTAATGAATGGTTACAGAAGAAACGAAAAGCTTACATGACAACAAAAAAATTATCAACAAAAGACACAGAAGATAAAGAGAACCATAAATGTAATACCAAAACCGATAAACCTGAGAAAGTTTCGAAGAAGAATGACATTAAAAATAAAATTCTTACTATATTTCGCTAATGTCTCGCTAATATGGAAACCGAAGAATAAAATCATAAAATTTGTAATTGTATACAGTTGTTACTTGTTACAGAAAAATCGCATGTATATTGAAATATTTTGTAGTGCTTTTATAGAAATAAAATCGTATTTTCATTCTATCAATAAGATTTGTAATTTATGATTATGTTAGAATGTGTTTATTTTACTGTACAGATTACGTAAGCATGTAATAACATTGTAATAACTTCAGAAGTTTCAATACCCCCGACGAAGTTGCAAAACTATTACATTTTTAAAAGATTATGGCCACGATGGTGGCTCTCCTGGTTTCAGTTCCCTTCCAAACAATGCAGACTTATCTCGAAACCGAGTCATTCTTAATGATTCTGATCTATCGATGTACCAGCCAATTGTACCAGCAGCTCCAAGTCCAGCGAACAGTGCAAGGTACAGTTTTATATAAGTGCGTAAAAGTTCAGCCGACATTTTCGTTTTCAAACAGTAATTTTTTTTCGGCTACTTTTTTCTTCCACTCTTGGGTGTGACTCCAATCTGCATAAACACAACCCACGAAAAAAGTAGGGAAAACGACGCTTGGCCAAAACCGTTTAATTAGATGCGTGATATTGCTTGCCATCAAGCTAAAACATAAAATTGCCATTGTAAGCTTGAGTTTTTTTGCGTGCAACATTTTGTACAACAATTTTGTAGATGTTTACATAACACGTATTCTTTAATTACATCTAAAAAAACAAAGAATACTTAAAGTTTAATAGTAATTTTGTGTTTACGTTAATTAAATCTTTCTTTGAAAGAATTACCTACTTTTAATATAGCGGTTATGAACTCTATGTAAGAAGGAAATAGAGTTTTGCGGTTATACGAATCACCGGAAGAGTACGATAATTATAACTAATAGAATGCAATAAGACTAAACACTATATAAGTAACAGTAAACAAATTTACCATGTTTAAATGTACAATTCGAAAACGGTAGTAAAGTATGTGTGCAACATTAAATGCCACAGAGTGACGTAATCGAATACAGCGTGATGCTTGGAATCTCGGTGCCACCGGTATAGCGCAGTGATGGGATTTTTGGCGCTTTTCACGCGCATGCGCGACGATTGTAACCTCAGACGGCCTCAGTCAAGTACGAAGATCGGGTACCTTGATCGCCCCGCCCCGCTAATGCCGCAAAATTTATTATATGATTTAGCTCCTAACAAACTTCAGATACGTTCCTGACGAAACTCACGCATGCGCGTGAAAAGCGCCAACAATCCCATCACTGGTATAGCGCCGCACCACAATTTGTGATGATAATCTCGTCAGTGGCCTACTGTATCGACGAGATGCCGTGACATAGGTTTTGTTCCATGCTAAAAATGATGTGTGAATGGAAAAATGTTCTGAAATCGTGTCATTGTCATAGAAATTGTATATGCGTATAAACTTTATATCCATTCATTGTATCAGATGCCTGTACAAAAAAAATGTACGACAAAACAGTAGTTATTTTATAGCATATTCTTTCTTTCAAATATCGCGCTCATAATAGCGACACCAAGACACACCAAGATGATTCAATTCGTCGGAGTAAATATATTCTCTATAATTGCCAAGGGGCTCAACTAAATCGAATTAATTGACTGCAGTTACTTTGTTACATTCAATTACTTACATAATTCTATGCGCTCCTATTTTTTATATTTCGAGTGAGTTTACAAAATATATTAAATCTACCCTCTTTCTGAGTCAGAGAAACAATAATTTCCCTAAGTGATTCAGTTATATCCTGGTTACATCCGATGCATAACGAATCTATCGAATACAGTTTTTTTACCGTTATGTATCAAAATTATTAATAATGAACCATGTCGTGGTCTACCTAAATTGGTTTTGCTCGCGCGATGTTAACGGTTAGCGTTTGCTAACGAGAATCCTTTAATACATGCGCAAAAAATGCGTAGCAATAATGTAGAAATTGTCGTATTACATACATATGTATGTAAACATTACGCAACATAGCGGTTTCCAGGGGAAACGCATTTGACGGGGCACCGCGAAATTGTAAACCGTGTCGTGATCACGGCTACCCCGTTTAGGACAGTGATACAGTTTTTATTGTGTTTAGTGACGAGAGTTCTTGGTTACAAACCAGTGACCGTGTGTTATCACGGCTGGAGATTTTGCTTGTGAAATGTCAAAATGGCGTCTTCGCAGGACGCTTGGTATCTGTCGTTATTAGGACTAGCAGAAAACTTTCGAACGTCGAATCCGCCGAATATTAAATCGTGTATACAGTGTTTGCAAGCGGTTTTCAATTTTAAGCCACCCCCAAGGGTCGAAGCACGTACTCATCTTCAGCTTGGTAACATCCTCCTTACGCATACCAAAAACATCGATTTGGCGCGGTCTCATTTAGAACAAGCGGTCAGTCTCAATATTATTTATATTATAATCACCTACATTCATCATTCTTCAGCGTTGTCTTTGATTATCACCATGTATCTCTTGTAAATTTTCTTATATTTTCGTTAGCGGCGATTCTAACCTTTCTTTTTATTTTGGTACCATCGGTAATGTAACGCACAGTGATTAAAATTCATTTGTTGTGTCAGTGAATCTACTGAAATAATAGTTAAATATATCGTGATAATAATAATAATCCCAGTTTCTTTAATAATTTGCATTGAATTTCAGTGGCGTTTAAGTCAAAACATAAACACTTTCGACGATGTTAAGTTCGAAGCAGCAAGTGTAGTCGCAGAGCTATATGAACAACAGCAACAACCAAATCTCAGTAAGCCAATATTAAGGAAAGCTATAGAACTTTCGCAGCACAATGTGTATTGGCATTGTAGACTTATTTTCCAACTCGCAGTAAGTATTACATAGATATAATTAAATTTGTAGGATAATTTGAAAATCGAACTGATCTTGCATTCTTTGTTTTAGCAAATACACGCGTCGGAAAAAGATTTTGTAGCAGCAAGTAGTTTGCTTGCTGTAGGTGTCGATTACTCTCATATTAGTAATGCGAGTTATACGAGAGTTTTGTTCTTATTGAGCAGGTGTATGCTTTTATTAATAGACAAAAAATTTACCGAAGTTCATCCTCTCTTAAATTCGGCGGGCCATCATGTAGAAAATTGGCAGGGTAGCCCACACCAGAAAGAATATTTAAAAGTATATTTTTTGGTACTTCAAGTTTGCCATTACTTGATGGCAGGCCAGGTGAGTAACCACCAGAGTTTTGTCATTATTCAGAGGAGATAATACGTTTAGGAGATTATACGTTTGATAATCATAATTGTTATTGTTTTCGACAGGTGAAAAGCGTTAAGCCTTGTCTGAAACAATTACAACAGAGTATACAAACTATAATGTCTCCTAGTTGGCCAGCCGACGAAATAGTTACAGGTTCGAATATTGGAGATATGTTTATATGGATGCCAAAGGACCATTTATATGTTTTGGTATATTTAGTAACAGTTATGCATTCTATGCAAGCTGGTTACATGGATAAAGCTCAAAAATATACGGATAAAGCATTAACTCAAATTGAAAAACTCAAAAGTAAATACAGTAAAAATATACTTTATGTTCCATTATGATTTCAAATCGAATGTAATCATCGTACTCTTTTTACAGATGCTGATAACAAACCTATACTTTCGGTTTTTCAATTAATGTTGTTGGAACATATAGTGATGTGTCGACTTGTAATGGGAAATAAAAGTGTAGCACTAGCAGAAATTTCACAAGCATGTCAACTTTGTAGAACCCAACCAAGGTTACTTCAGGGTCATAGGCCACAATTACATGCTTTATTAGGGTTATATGCAATGTCAATGAATTGCATGGAGGCTGCAGAAGCTCAGTTTACGGCTGCTCTCAGGGTAAAATTATAAACATGAGTAAAAACAATTGTATCTATTGTTTGAGGAATAATTTATACACTGTTATTTTCTTTAGACGTCGCAAGAGCGGGAGCTTTGGACTTTCGCGAACTTAAATCTGGCAATAGTATACCTAAGAACTAAAAGAGACACTGAATTAGGTGCATTGCTAGAACGAATAAACCCCGAATCTTTGCCATCGCATTCGCATTCTTTAAGAGCAGCGGCGTATTATGTTCAAGGACTTCAAGCGTTTTTTGGAGCTAGATACAACGAAGCAAAGTACGAATTTATACGTTACGTCACTACCAATTTATTATTATCAATTATTATAATTATCGAGATATATGAATTCAATTTTAGGAGATATCTTCGAGAAACGTTAAAAATGGCCAATTCTGAAGATTTGAACAGACTTACCTCGTGTAGTCTTGTACTTTTGGGACATATATTTCTTTCTTTAGGAAATAGCAGAGAATCTATGAATATGGTCACGCCAGCGATGCAGTTAGCTTCAAAAATACCTGATGTTCATGTACAACTATGGGCTACTGCTATCCTAAAAGGTATACGTCTGTTTTAGTATATATAACTAGAAAATATAAGTATATTATATGTGTAGTTATCAATAAAAGCACGGAAATGTTGACCATGATGTTTCTGTTTGGTAGATCTTTATAGAATTTGTGGAGATCCGAGTCGCGAAAGTGAAGCGTACCAAATGCATTGTAATTTTTCGCAAACGTTGTTGAAAGATCATTTTCAAAGTACACAAATGGGTGAGCATTCTCTCATACAGTGGACTGACGGGCCAGTGCCAGCCTTACCAAGCAATCCACCACCTTCCACATCGCAAGCCATCCTTTAATATTATTCAAAATTTCTACATTTAACGAGTGTAATTTGAAACGTGTAACATATTTTGATGAAGCACAGAAACGTGCCAGGTTTGTACAATTTTATTGTTAAATCACAGAATGAACAATAATAAATCAAAGAACTAGTGGTACCGATAGATGGAAAACGGAAAAGAGCCTGCCTGAGCTCTGTTACATGGAAATTAACTATCGCACCGCAAAAGAGTAATAATTGGAATCACGATCAGAATTGAGGATAAGGAATTTTTAATTATTTACTATGGATATCCAGAGTCGGTGTTTTTTTTATCATTCAAATCTTTTCAGGTATCTGTAAATCATAGATTTTCATTTGCAGAGTTTCATAAAGATTCTATATTATACATAGATTTGTACAAACAATTTATTGTAGTTGTTTTCTACGTCACAGAGGATATGCAAGAGATGAACATATGTATAGAACTTTTATATATTTTATTATTTTGTATATTGTAAATTATCTCAAACTTCTTTGTTTTCCTTTTTTTTTGTAATTGTATATCTGCAAACTGAGAGAAGTAGAAAACAAAAATGCCAAGATTGTCGGACCAGCACATGTTAAATGGGAATTAGACATTTCGTTGACTTAATTGTTACACCGTCACACAAAGAATTTTCGAAACCATGCTTGACCTTAATTTATGCTGTAAAGATAGTAGCTTTTGTTGTAACAAGGTATTCTTGTATTGAGAGGTATATTTAAAAGTACGCCGTTACGTATTAATGATGTTCTCCAAAAAATGACACAATGCTTTTGGCTGGATTTCATTCTTCTTTTACATATCATTTGCCCTCTAGAAAACAAATTGTACCGTATGCGATGCTGCAGGCATAGGATATAATAAAACGAAAGGTAACATTAGTATTTTACGATCATATGTTGACTTCATTCGCATACGTTTTTAAATTTAGAATTCGTACTTTTTCAGATTTACGTATCACATTGACAAATATGTCTGCATAATTGGCCTTTGCAACAATTCGAATCTAATCTATTGTAGCATGAAATTGTAATCGATTTATATCTCAAAATGAAAATAATTACCAAAAGTCAAATTTGTATCCGATTAAAGGTTTTTGTAAATCTTTGAAAAAAGGAAAATTGTCAATAGAACAATGATTATATTTCCAGTGTACTGTGCTCTTCAATGACCAAAGTAGGCGTTTAAATTCGGGCTGTGGACATAATAGACGTGTATGTTCATAAAAAATGTGTACTCTTGCACATGAACATAACAAAGTAATAGGTACAATAAGTCGCCGGGTGACTTTTTTTTGTTACAGAAGTATCGTACCTATCGTATGCGTGGTGCGTATCAGTTGATGTGTTTTTATTAAGTAATGTATGTATGTAATGTATAATTAAAATAAACAGAATGGTAATTAGTATTAGATAGAGCAATATATAAAGAAAAAATAAAGGGGCCTTAATATGTGGTAAGCTAAATGGCAAAGATGTTCTGCCTAACTCTTTGCTTTGTTTAAACTAAGATATTGTACATATTTTAAATAGTGAAGATAATAAAGAATAAAAATAATGAAGAGAATATAATTAATTACATGTCTGTAGAATAATGTTTTATTTTTTTTTATGCGTTATTACAACCATAGTTATTGCTTCCTTGTATTTTATTTAATATTCTTCTCTTGTTAAAAATTATAACTGTGCTTGTGAGATGGATATTTTCATTTTTTGGGAGTTTGTATGACTTCTAAATGCATGAGAAGTTTCAGTTACTATCGAAATCAATTTATAATAACAATGGTTTCCTTAATTACACTTCATATTTTAATAACGGAATTCTTTATACATAAATTGCTACGGAACTCAGGTACATTTACATTATTTTCTATACCAAAGCTGTGCTGTCTGCATACGCTTGATCTTCTTCTGTAACTGCAGTATACCATACATCAAAGCTTCTGCTGTTGGGGGACATCCTGAAGTGTCGCACAAATACAGTTAGAATCTTTCCTATAGATAAATATGATCTTAAACGTATATTAAATTATATTACCTGGTACATATATGTCCACAGGTATAATTCTGTCGCACCCTCTGACAACAGAATAACTGTAATGGTAGTAGCCTCCACCATTGGCACAGCTTCCCATTGAAATGACCCATCGTGGTTCAGGCATTTGATCGTATATTCTTCTTAAAGCTGGAGCCATTTTGTTTGTTAATGTTCCAGCAACAATAATAACATCGGACTGTCTCGGAGAAGCTCTGAATACTACTCCATATCTGTCCATGTCGTATCTGGGTGCAGCAATGTGCATCATTTCAACTGCACAGCAAGCCAGACCAAATGTCATGGGCCATATCGAATTTTTACGTCCCCAATTTAAAAGATCGTCTAGTCTGGCCATGGCATATTCTCCTACGCCATGAGTATTTTGAAATGGACTGTAAGGCTTCCTTTCTTGTTTTTCTGGTAGATTAGCCACAGTCCTGGTTTGAGACGTCAAAGCCGCAGGACACCCTGACACAGCTGCATTGTTGCGAATCAGGGACAATAAGCCCTGATTCACAGTGGCTAAAAATTAAAGCGAAGCTGTGGTACATTTAAAATACTATAAATTGAATGGTTTGCATTGACTCAATTATAATTAGTTTGTAACAATTCTTTATTTTTATTGAGCATATTATGTTATCGTAATATTTACAAAGGTCAACTGCACAGAGGCATTTTTAGTATCGTTAGTTTTTTAATATCGTGGAGAGCTGCTTTTAACATTAGAGGTTATGAAACATGTTGCAATAGAACATAATGCAACAGTCTGTGTTAATAACCAAAAATTGTAAAGTTGATTTAGTTTGTTTGAGTTAGTGCATCTTATGCAATACAAACTGTTCTATAGATCCAGCACAAAGTAGATATACGATGAAACATGTATAGAACTCATAACTGCGTTCACGATAAATCGAGCAGAGCGAATAAGGAATTATTACGCTTCTTTGTCATTTATATTTCGGTTAACGAATAAAATTTGCAAATTGTTCAAATCTGTTGTGGAGAAACTTACGCGAAAACATAATAGAACGCAGCATTTTCGGCCCAACGAGACACACTCACGTCACGGAGTGGTCTGCTTTACTGTGATTCTGCGCACCCGTACCAGTGCATTGGATAGTATTTACGATTTGCAGCATTACCTATATCGGGCAAATATTTAAAGAACAATTTCACTGACGATATGGATTAAAATCATGTGGTAATCGAAATTCTATGAATAAATAACCTATTACATTTGGCTACATCTATTCTTGTTGGAGTAGAAGCTTTACTTCACTCGAATTGAACAGCCGACGTTCGTCGATTTTGGCGCCACGTTTCAATTTTAAACTTCGGAATATGGTAATGCTCGGATTATTGTTGGTAATTTATCGTTAACTCGACATGAATACATAGGTGTGGACGTTCCTGTTTGGGACAGGGACAGGGACAGGGACAGGGACACCGGTATGATTTTGATACCGGTAGTGCACTATAATAAGGATGGTATAGGTTAGGGTTAGGTTAGGGTATATTTATAGGGTATAGATATGTCAATATAGACTGCTCTTTCAGCTCTCATTTCTCATTCAAAAATATGAATAGCGTCGGCATTTCTATCTGTACCATTAGTCATTAGTAATGAAAAAAAGTACCTAATAGCCATTAAAAAAAGAAAAAAATAGCGACAACAGCACGTGGTGTTCCCAAGCGGTCACCCATCCAAGTACTGACCACGCTCAGCACTGTTTAACTTCGATGATCGGACGAGAATCGGTTTTTTGCAATGCGATATGGCCGTTGCCTCTAGAGTTAGTTGAGTAATGAATGATATAGAATTTATTTCTCACAATATACAGAGAACAAAAAATTGACATAGGATGTAGTACATCAATCTTATCTGTGATCTTCGAGGATTGTCGAAAAAACTCGCGAATTAATTATTACGAATTAATTCGTATATGTGCCCGTAATTATGAAAGAAGTCTAATTGTAAGTCATATATATATACTAATTGTAAGTCATATATGTATACTAATTGTAAGTCATATATGTATATATTCATAATTTATTGTATTCATAATATTGTGAAAAATAAATTCTATATCATTCATTACTGAACTAATTCTAGAGGCAACGGCCATATCGCATTGCAAAAAACCGATTCTCGCATGGGGTTTTTGTGCCCTTTTTTCCCCCACCTGACCAAACCCTCGACTGATTAGAGATAAGATCCGTTACTCTAGATTTAAGCAAAACGTTTTTAATACTAAGCCAAACCGCCAAAGAAAGTTTATCTATAAGTTACGCACGCAAACGTACAAATAGATAAGCACTGCAATACCCGTTTGGTAATTTTTGTATGTTTATTGTTACCTCCCCATACAAAAGATTGTAATCCCTTATTCCAATAAACATGTTTATTAAAAAAAAAAAAAAAAAACCGATTCTCGTCCGATCATCGAAGTTAAACAGTGCTGAGCGTGGTCAGTACTTGGATGGGTGACCGCTTGGGAACACCACGTGCTGTTGTCATTATTTTTTTCTTTTTTTAATGACTATTGCATACTTTTTTTCATTACTAATGACTAATGGTACAGATAGAAATGCCGACGCTATTCATATTTTTATAAACAAAAATGAGAACTGAAACAGCAGTCTATATTGATCGACATTTATACCGAGAACGAAGCTTGCCCGACAAAATTCATACATATATATATATATATATATATATATAGTCTATAGACTGCGGATCTTATGTATTTATAGCAAAATTGAGTAGATGAAGTTCAAAATTGTTAGGTTTTAAAAATTGAAGATGTCAATATATGATCCCTCCTCTATTAGAACCATTATAAGGGAAGAAATAACATTCAATTTAGTTATCTCTTGCGATCGATGCGGAAAATTTTTATTTTGCACCATTAGACGCCTTCCTTTCCTGGAAATACATATATCCAATATAGCCATAAAATATTTGTCAGTTATATTTTCAAAAAGAGGAGAGATACTATCAGATCGCAGAACTAGATTGCACGTGGAAACGGGGAGAAGAATGGATTGTTGTCTGTTCGTAGAATGTTTTTATTGGCTCAGTTCCTGTTTTATACAAAACATCTAACAAACATAGATGCGTTCCGCTGACATTTTTAAAACCTCGCCTTACGAAAAGCGACTAAACTATATCGACTTCGCGGATTCTAGTCTCGCGGTTCCCAAAGGGCACGCTACAGTACGATGCAAAATACTGATTTTGCTTGAACAGTGCTCAAACGTCGTCGCGGCGTCTAATCGCTAGCTAGTCATGGTGATGGTCGTTAAAAAGTTAGAACGTAAGAAAGTGCCTCCGTAAACGACTAACGCTACTTCAGCTGCGGACGGGGACGTCAGCTAGGCCATGGAACCAAATCTATACGCGTGGCTCTTTAAACGATTCGCTATATACAAAAACGGTTCCTACAACTTGTCAACAGAACCGTATGTTTCTCCTTCTTACCGATTATATTTTCATCAGCCGTTTTCTTCTTTCCCAAACGAAAAAGTAAAACCGAAACGGATGTGTGACTTGTAATTTCGTTATTTCTGTGTACAGTGGTTCGAATCGACTTGTTAATCGTAGATGTCCGTGTATGTGTATGTATGTATGTTTGTGTGTATGTGAATCCTGTATGTATAATTGTAGAGACTTCCGTAGAGATCTATTTAGCAAAAGTTCGTTAACCCATAAACATCTAGGTAACATTAAATAACAACTTATACTTCAGCAACAACAACGGGATCTCTGTATCGTTCCTGTCCCGTATCGGGCCGGTAATTCTGAGCGGCTCTCCTTACGAGCACCGGTTGTTTGTACACTTTACAAATGTCGTAACAGTGTGTCGCGTTCATCGCGGTCTCCGACCTGACACGCGCATGCGCGACTTCCTCTTCTACTCCTGCATCACTTATTCTTGTGTCGACCTGTTCATTTTGTTTCATCAACCCTTGCACTACCAACAGGTGTAATTAGCAAAGTGCAAGCCCCAATTGACTTGGCGAGTCTGCTCTGTTGTAAGTTTCATTCATCAGTTTGAATTATCGTTACTTTGGTAGTACAGCGGTTATCCCTACAGCGTGTCATTGTAAATTCGATTTTTACAGAAACATGTAGGTAAACAAAATGTGCAGATGAAGAACAGCAATGAATGAGAACCGAAGGAAACATTAGAAATACGTGTCGAAGGGAAGAAAATATAGCGTCGGAGAGATAAGAAAATGAATATTTTGAAGGTTAGCGGGGAAGTAAATAATTCGAATACCAGCCAATTCAATTTGCCGTATGAAACCGCCGACATTTTTGTTCGTTAATATTCTGCTCACGTTCCGGAAATTCGAAGGAAGTCGATCGCAAGAAATTAATCGATCCTTCTCGCAGTTTACAGACTATACGATACCGACGTATCGACTAACCTACCAAAATTGTGACTTTTTAGGATGATACGCTAAACTGGTTTCTATAGAACGTCGTCTAAAATTTGTAACGACTCAATTTTTACGTTTGTGCGCCGTTTCATTGTTCTCTCTCTGTCTCTCTCTCTCTCTTTTTGTTTCTTGTATTGCGCCGCCAAAAGAAGTCTTTTGGCTTTCGACTCTTTTTCGTTTGTAACGTCTTTATGGTCTGTATGAACGTTCCGGTGCGCGCGATTCGCGTACGCAAATGATACTCATTTAAAATATCAATAGAAATTCATAGAAAACATTTTGTTTATCGAAACATCGGAGTTTTGTTTGTTCTTTTTTTAAATACGTTTTTGTGTTTTTTTCAGACAAGAATTTCGAGGGGAGTCAACAGACACATACAGTAAGCAGAATTTCGAACGTGATGATCGATCGGTAAGGATCGAATCGGGGTGCGATTTTACCGACAATTTCAACAAAGTTTTGATTCAATTTCAAATAATTTAAATTTTTCACGTTTCGAGATAGATCCGTAAGCCAGAAAATACGGGCGTCAATTAACACGTTAATTGTCAGATAATGTTCGATTAAAGCAGTGGCGGATTATGTATTCGAGGGGTTCTACTTAA
Source organism: Lasioglossum marginatum (assembly GCA_028455795.1). Lineage (NCBI taxonomy): Eukaryota > Metazoa > Arthropoda > Insecta > Hymenoptera > Halictidae > Lasioglossum > Lasioglossum marginatum. Next base: position 6,229,543 of record CM052278.1, on the reverse strand, counting down.
AAACATTTCTGAAATTAAATTTAAATTTTGTTAATGAAAGCATGTTAAGTATATGAATGCAATAATCCGTCACTGGGTTGGAGGAGATTAATTTAACTTTCACTAAAATGTACCAAGCTAAATGAGATGTTAATGAGATAGAATGTACAGATTTGACAGCAGGTTTAGCAATGAACGTGTTAAAAGACATCTGTAGTACTTCATTCTCTTTCTGTAGCGTAAGAGAGTGAATTCGTACGAATCCATTATTTTTGTAATCGCATGGTTGGCTTTCTCGATCGTTTAGCAAAGATTCAAGGTTCGGTATCGCGATAGAGCAACATTCGTATCATAGCGAGTATCACTGGCGCAGACGAATGTTTCTACGTAGCGTGTGAGACGAAACTGAAAGTTGAAAAGCGGCTAATGATTAAGTCTGCGTAGTTCCATGGCTGCGATGTCATCCACGGATATAAGCTTATCTATGGGGATGCAGGAGAGTTCGCCGCCGACGCAGGATTGCGGCTGTTGCCATCTTGCCTCCTTTTCGGCTTCTTTCGCCTTGAGCTCCGCTTCCCTCGCTCTGCGCTCCTTTAGCTTCAACGAGAATATCGCGACGGATCTCGCCCTCTTCATCAGGCTCTGTTTCACCCGGGTCTTCTTCGCCTCGTGATCCTCCTTGCTTGGCTTCTCCTCCTCTTGACTGGTTTTGCTCGAGTCCGACCGACCACTCGAGTCTTTGTCTTTCTCGGAATAGTGGGATGTTTGTTGTCTGTGTTCGTGGCTCTCGCGTTGATGATGCTGCTGCTGTTGTTGTTGTTGTTGCTGTTGCTGCTGTTGTTGCTGCTGCAACTGTTGCTGTTGTTGTTGTTGCTGCTGCTGTTGGTGATGATGATGTTGCTGCTGCTTCTCCACCTTCTCCCGTTCCCTTTCCCTATCCGGGGAGAAACGGAACTTCTGGTTCCTGTGCGCCATCGACCATGGCGGGGCCGACCTTCAAACAAAAGAGCTCATTTGCTTTGCTACCCATTGATCACTAGGCTTTGGTTTATTCATTATCTTCGGTCTGCTTAGCAGAGATTTCATTTAGACCTAGGCTTACAGAGGTTCCATCTAAATTCGAATCGTCCAGAGCAGCTAGTTTAAGTTGTCAGATACAATATCATTAATGTCGCTCTCAAAGAAGCAGGTTCAAATAGATGTACATAAAAGAAAGTTGATACGGATTTAATGACTTTCAGGTTGAAACTGCTTGTCGAGAAACAAAGAAACATGTACACACCTGAGGAGATCGCTATCCGACGACGAAGCAAGCTCTTTCGAGACAATGCAGTCGGTGGATCGATGAAGATGCGGAAGTTTGTCTGTCCTACCGTTGACGCTGCCAGCTCCGCTGATCTCCGAATCGCTAGATTTCCTACCACCGGGTTCAAGACCCAACCTTCTGACCCAGTCTACACCTCCGTGTGGCCCGATCGTCAAATGATGACTGTACTGATCGCCGCCTGATGCCTCTGGTTCGTTAGTCAACCAGTCTCTCGATCTCCTTCCTGCGATTATTCGAAGATGAAAACGTATCCTTTACGCCCTTTGTCGTAACTTTCGTAGCTGTACTTTGTATAATTGCTCATAGTTATGCTACTCCTGGGAAAAGCATTCAATTTCTGTTACTAATTAAGTAATTTCAGTAGTTCTTACCAAGAGTAGCATAAGCTGCGTAACGAGTCTCCTAACGAAAGATTGGAGACACTAGCGAGAAGCTTGGTCTAAAGGCGAAAAGGAAGAAAGGGACATAGATCGAACCTCGTTCTCCGCCAGGAATGGAGCACCTAGGTATGTGAAGGTCGCGAATGCTGCCCATGTTAATTTCAGTCAGGAAAGGTGTACCTATATCGCTGCTGGCCGCGCTGCCTGGTGTCTGAGCAGCGGACGGTGTCTCCGAGATTCTCGGGACGGACCCAGCGCTTGGCGTGGGCGGACTGCTCGGTGTCTGGGTCATCGAAGCCAGGGTCGGTGAGTCTGGGAGACTGGGCGAGGTTGCGTCTCCGGTACGTTCGGAAAGCAGTTGTTCTTCGGTCTCTCCGTCTGCTGGACTCACCACGAATCTCCCTGAGTTCGAGCGAAATTAATAGACGGTAGGAGAGAGAGAGAAGGAACGTGATGGTCGGGCGAGAACCGTTTACCCGATATCGGAGGATGAGGATGGGTTCGCCGACGATACTGAACCTCGGACCTTTTCACGCGTGAACAGCCGGGTCTCTGCTTTACTCGGATTTACTCCGGTCTTAAGGGTTCGTTAAACTATTTTGCTGACCAGACGAGAATTGGCTCGCTGCAACGTCATGTAACTCTGTTGGCTTCGAAACAGAATTTAGGCGGGTGCTATGGAAGCAGAGGGTAATCGCGGAGTTGTGTGATATTCGCTGGTGGATGAAAGGTAATAGATTATGAGAGCTACGAGGGTACACTCAGGAAGTTACAAGAGCTACGAGGATACACTAAATATGTACACTATGCTTCCAAATTCTAATAGATCGGTGATAACGAGGGAGATGAATCGTGCACTCAGTTCAATATCGATCGGGTACTGGTTGGTTTTACGGTTCATTGACATTTATCTCTCCTGTTATTGGACGAACACGTTGGTAAAGGATAGAGAGAAGAATAGAGAAACATTGATTAGATTAAAAAGATAGTATGTCATTGGGATTTGCTTACCTATTACTGTGGCGGGTTGTTGTTCTGGTGACGGAGTAGAGGACAGTCGTCTGACTGCCTCCCTTCGCAAGAATTCTACCTTGGCCATTTCGGTGGCCACCCAGTGCGGTATGTCGGGTATCGCGCAGATTATGATGAACCGTATCGCCAGCATGATATGTTCCAGGGCGACGATCAGAAGGATCGTTTGGGTGGCCGACATCTCTGGGAACATCCGCTGAACTTGCCCGCTCAGCCCGATCAACGCGCAATTCACCAGTATAGCGACCAGACCCATTGCTTCCATCGCGTTCTAAATAATTAAACGATTTCAGCTGAATTACACCGGTCGACAAAATTAAGTTTCGTCGAGTAAATTCATTTTGCATTCGTTTTGCAATCTTTTAGAACTGGGAGGACAAATTGCGTTTGGTTCGTCACTCACTTGCCAGGTTCCAATGTTAGAAACCCTTCGACCAAACGGTCGCTGGAGAACGAAGCAAAGTTTGAAAGCATCTCCACGAAGCTCGAGTAGATTACCGAGCAGTGCTGCCATGGCTGCCAATGGAAACGCAGAAGAGAATAGGCAGACGTAGCCGAGTTGCGACAGCATCTCCAAGTGTTCTGAGAATGCTCCATCGTACTGCAAAATAGAAAAGATGGCGTACAAACGACCACGAATCTATCCGAAACATTGTTAGAAATATCTACCGATCCTTGAAACGAAAGAGCATGGTTAATTATTCATTGAGTTAAACAATTGTCGTCGAATTCGTTACTGGTCTCCAAGAGCAAGACACGTATTATGTAAGACAATTCTCATGATCAAAAAGATTCAGATTTTTATAACACAGCAACGAAACCGAGACTGTAAATATCGAGGTTTGTTCAGCGAAACATCGTCTATCACGTGTGTATAGTGTATCTAGCGTAGGTGGTGCAAGGGTCACTATGCTCGTCGAACTAAACAAAAGAAGCGAGCGCTTGAACATGGGGTCAGCGTGAAAAGCTGTGAATCTTGTGTTCAACCCTTTCAGTTATACGATCGTGACTGTACTGGAAATGAACACGGAACTAAAACAGTGAATAGAATTCTATGCTAATATGAATCCTGAGGATTTTCAGAGTTTAATCGGTGCAATCTAAAATGCAGTAGTTTAAAGAATTCGAAAATACTCTGAGAACCAGAAGCGTTTGTCGCGCGAAGCAATTAACTAAGAGTGCATTGAAAATGTAATCCAGAGGATTCACTTAGATTTGGATTTAACATATTGTTCTATAACAGCGAGTTAGACTCGCGATGAAGATTGCGAACAGGATCAATTAAATATGTATGTCATTAATTTCTTTTAAATCAAAATCAAATTTTACGGTATTGATCATTGCAATCGTAAAATAATTAATTTTACTTGAGCCTGCAGACACTCCATCGTATGCTGAACACTATAGCGTCAACGACATGTTCTTGATCAATGATTCGGTACATTGAAAGGGTTAAGAGAATTGAATGAGCGGTGATATTACCTTTCTGGTGGATACCTGCGCGTCGTCGACGGAATCGGTGGAAAACGGGGAAACAAATGATTAAAACTCTGCAAAAAGAACCGATCAGACAGCACGGGACAACATTCATGTTAGCTTCATCGTCCGTCGTTCTCCTCGACGTGCGTGTGTAACGAGGGGGAACGTATGCGCAAAGGTTCTCAAGGTTTTCAAACGAAATCAAAACGAAACCAAACGAGAAATGTCGAACACGCAAGCCAGGGATCGTTGGAGACACATCATGATGGGGGTGACAATCAATGGAGTGATAATGTTCAAACATTACAGCGTTAGCAATCGGTATGAGATGTTTAATAGGTCTTCAAGTTTAATCATCGAGAAAGTGTTTATCATTTCGTCAACGTTCACGGGTTCTAGATGTCTTGAATTGTAATAGAATATTACTGAAACGAAACCTCTATTTGGTTGGCGGAAAATGAATGGATGTTTGAACGCGTTTCTACTCAAATAGTACAAACAGTTGTATTTGATATGATTATAATGTAAATATGTGCAACATAAGAGATCAATTATATGTATATTCACTTTGGATTGTGGTAAAATGTACATATGATGTAGTACTATGTACGTATTTCAATAATGATGATGTCATCGGTTCGGATAATCGAGGTTCTACTGAATCGTGTATCAAACAAGCAAATATTTTTCGAACTATGTCATGTTTGGACTTATTTTAATCGAAAAAATGTCGCGAATATGTTGGTAAAAGTTTAGCGGTCATCGAAGAAGTATTCAACGATCCATTCATCATCCTACCAATCGAATAGCATGGAAAACGCGGAACAATGAGTAAAGTCGGGTTTGTTTTGGCTAAAAGTCGCGAACGCCGCTACGTTCAGCCCGCGTGGTCGCAACGTGCGTCAGAAATAAAAGAAATAGGCTAAATCTAGACCAAACCTTGAACGTAACGTCACTAAGTAGAGAATTAGTGGGATGCCCTACTCTGTAGAGGGAACTTTCCAGCTCAGCTTGGCTGACGTTTCTCGGTTGTGTGTTCTTCCCGCTGTCGGATCGTTCGCTCTTGTCTTCAGGTTCTTTGTTGTTCTCGTCGTTCTCTTCTCCGGGAGGCGGTCTGGCCTCGCTCGGGCTCAACGCTCCGAAAAGTTCGAAGCTCAAACGGGCCAGTTTCAGCTGCTCGATCAGATACGGGACCGCCGACTCTTTCAGATTGCCGATTACCTGGCGGGCTATCAACAGAGCTGCCAGTTGCTGAAACGACAGGCAATGTTGTTAATCGTAGATCAATCCCGTATCGTTTCGGCACATCGCTTGTTTGTTAATCTTTAGCGCTGTTCCGTGACTTCGCTCATTAACTGGTCGAGTGCAAAGATCTAAGAGAATATCTATTACGCAAAGTTCGAAGTTGTTTTCCTTGTCGAAAGTTCTAGTTCGTAATTTGTTCTGTTACCACCAACGGGATCGTTAAAACTTCTTTTCCACATTATATAATTCATAGAAATCGCCAGTGCAAAGTTGGGATGTAGTCAGCGCGGCACTCGAGCGATTAATTCGCGGAAACCGTCCGGTTGTTTTATTTTTATTCTTACATTACCTAACCCAGATCGCGCGAACAGTTTATTTTGTGTAGAGTACGCCAACTCGGAGTATGTATTCATCTCAATATACGTTTATTACTATCTCGCGGAAGTTGTTTCATGAATGTGGGGAACTGTATACATCGGTTTCATATCGAAGAACACTACCAAAACTAGCTACCAAAAGAATAGAGATAGGTAATAAGTAGTTCTCAAATGTACAAAATTGACATACAATCGATCTATCGATTAGTGAGATCTAATACCGACAAACGTGTGTCTACAATCGTTCTCAAGGCATCGATACATTAATAGGCATCAAGGCATTAATATATTTCATTTAAGGGTTGAACAGTCATGATTATATCGCATCGATCCCTGGAGAAAGACGGTTCGCAAAGTACAATCGTAGAACGGGAAGAAACGGGGAATAACGGGGACCCTTACCTCCTTTAGTCTCTCTTGATCTTGTAGGTAGAAGGCGATGTAAAATAGCGATAGGAAGGAGTTTACAAACTGAAACTGAAATACATAGTTCTCTTCTGTATACTCTCTATTTGTCGCAGTGGATTTAACACACATACAACGCTAAACGGGCGCGCGAGAAGCCGCGCGCGTACAAAGCAACAACACGGACAAGATTGTTCTAAGAGACATTGAGATCGACAGGAAGCGCAAGCAGAGGAAAATATTTCCCGCGTGGAGTAAGAGAATAGAGAGATTTCCATGCGGCGACAGAGACAGCCAGAGCAGCCGCTTTCACTGGACAATTGAAACGGATAAGCGTACGGGCTCTAATTTTATAGTACACTGAAAGGTCCACCTCTAAATGAACTCGTTGGTCTCGCGATTCGCCGTGAAAAGGTCTCGTGGCTAAAACCATGTTTCAACGTCGTTTATTCGCTTCAAAAAATGATCGCAGTAATGCCTCTGAGAAATCCGAAGTGTTACTTACATCGTGTACATATAAAGAAATAATTGAGAACAAGAAAGTTCTTCCAATTTTTTCGCAAGGACACATTAGGACATTACTGTAACGAGATTCTATAGCGTACAGGCTGCGTCGACGTTGGCAAAATAGTTCACGGTGACCATCTGGTCTCGAAATGAATCGAAATTCTGGAATAACTTCAACGTTTTCTTCACTCAAGGTCTGTTTCGTGGAAATAACAAAATGAAAGTAGATCATCGGGAATGTATGATGTTTTAACACAGTCTTTTTACATTCTTCAGTTTTGGTTCAATTCCAAAAAGGAGATGTTCTTCCAGTTTCTCGATCGATCGTCGACCAAGGGATGGATTCGTACGTGTTTGCACGGTGCACGTAGAATTTCTTCCGCAAACAACGATGGGTATGGTGGCAGACGAAAATTGTACAAAACGATCATAACCGGACTATAGTAGTAAAAATGCTCGAAGAAACGCATGCAGTGTAAGAATCTGAAAAGAAAAACAAAGTCGAACATTGCCTCGAACAGATGAATAAAGAAAAGGGCGCGACTATAGTATCGATTAGAGGAGGACACGAGAAATTCGCTAACACAACGAAACACACGCCCAGCCACGCACAAACATACAGACAAACTATTCGTGGTAAATGGAGTGTTCATCTTATTACCAGTGCCACCTTGTAGATCAGATGATTCTCGTACTCGGTGTCTAGCCGATAGTTTTCTGCGTCCAACACACAAAAATCACAAATACTATCTACTGTAACATGACCACTCTGCAGTATGTAAAAAAAAACAGAAAGGAAAAGGAGAATGTAAGAGAAACGAAACCAGTGTGAAGAAAAAAGAAGAAGACGAAGAAAAAGTAGAAAGTTGTTGGTAAGAAGAGACACATAAATGGTTCTAGATTGACTCTCGCTCATCGGTATACTTCGACACATCCAGAACGGCGGTGTCAACGCTCTTTTCAGCAATTTTTTCGTTTCTTTAAACAGTAGAAATCATTCGTTTTAAACATTAGAAATCACCATTGAATTATAGTATCAGATTCAAGATACGTAGCTTAGATACAAGATAGATAAGAGCATCATCAGCGGAATGAGCTGATTATCGGCGGATCATGACGTTCTGAATGTGTAAACCCTTTCAAGACTGGATAATACGTCTCAAGTTAACTTTTACAAATGAACTACCTGGATGCTTGCTCAAACTCTGTAGAATTAATAAAACAGCATATTCCACGTTGGAGATTACAATCAATTCTTTCTTTGCGTGCATCCTAGTGCGTCTAAATACAAAATGAACAGATTGGATACGGTAAAATAATGTTCCTTAATGTGATTCTTTAACCCCTCGCCTTATGAACATAACAAATGCAGGAAATGTTTATTTCGCTCTCTACTGATAGCGAAGGTGCTGAACAATATTTCGTTAAATTCGGCGCTGCAAGGCGAAGGGTTAAAATTTACCTTGAAAGGGTTCATCGTAGACGAAACACAAAAGAACATTCGTATGATCGTGATAAGAACGGTTCGATCGGTAGTATCGGTTGATCGGGTACGAAAAATAATTCGGATAGTTACTGTCTAGAAGAAGCTAAGCTGTGAAAGAGATTCGGAAAGAGTATATATAATATGCTAGGCTCTTGGAAACTAGACGTGCATAGTGTGTCTCGGTGATTGTAGAACGAAGTCGATGCGAGGGAGTTCGAAAAACAAATGTATGTCGATCTTGTCGCGAATCTGCACGGTGGGACGAATCGGTGTCAACGGGAGTGATTAAGACTATGGGGAGTCCGACGAATGGTGTCCCTTCGTTTCCCATACGTACCCATGTCGTTCAGCCAAACGGCGACCTTAAAGTAAGCCTCGTCCATTAACGCTATCACCACGGCGAGCAAAACTTTTGGCACGTAGCTCAACCAGAACCCGTATCCCCCTGCCTCCAGACGAGCGTCCCACCAATCCTGAAAGTATGTTCACGAAGTATGTTAACAAGTTGACTTCCCTGTCACCCACATCCCGCCGACAAAACCGTTCGCTCGGATCTAAAGTGCATTTCTGCGCTGGTGGATCCGGTGCGCCAAACTTTCTCGCGATCTGCGAAATGCGAGAGAATTCACAGTCCAGCACATGCACTCCCTTCTATGCACGGTAACCACAACAACATGCGTCCTTTATTTAAAGGGGCAGTTTTTTATTTTAATACTTGACGTTCAAATAAACTTTATTCATAAGTAAAATTAGATGTCTACAAAGGAGGTTCGGGGTAAAGCTCTCTGCCACAAGGAAAAACTGAAGGAGTTAGATCAGTAACGTAAAACGGTTTTTGCGTTGTCGATGGGTACAGGCGACACCGAGGAGATCTCGCGCAAAAAGGTGCCGACTTTTTGGCAGTCGGAGTCGGTTGAACAGGGTCCAGATGGTCCCGCATCGATTTGTCATTACGACGTCCAATGATGCATCGTTGCTTCGCTTCTGAAGAACTCGCACGAGTGCGGTTTACGGAGCGCTACTTCGTAAAAATAACGAGAATGTCTATCCAAATTTTCTCGATAATCGTAAATCAAAAATATTCGAACCCATCATTTTGACGGTTCCGGTAAATCTAGTGTTCAATTAACAAATGAGACCAATCGTGAAAATTAGTCGAATGATCCGTTTACCTGTATCTGGAAGCTCAGGATCATCACGATAAAGACGAAGAATAGACACGCGGCGATGACAGGCACGCTGACGAAGTACCGGAACATGTTCCTCTTCCATCTGGGATAGGTAGGTTCCAGTCTTCCGGTCACAGGCGAGATTTCCAAGGTACCCTGTACCAAAAAAGAAAGAAACAAAAAGAAAAAGAAGAAAGTTAAGTGGACAGGAAAGTTAATTGAAGCGAACCCGGGTGTCTATGATCGATTAAGAAAAGCTCACCGTGAATAAAGGCCTAGGCTCGACAAGTAGGTCGTCTCTTTGATCCAAGGTGCCCCACCTGTAGGCCAGTTCGGCGCCTCTTCTTTTCCAGGTTTCCAGATAGACGGTGGCCCAGATCACGTTGAAGACGGAGAACAGAACGTACGCTACGTCTTCCACCGCTTGATTCCTACCGATGATGCCGACCTGTGTTCACACGTGTCAGTACTGTCAGTCTAATTGACGTAGGGTACATTTTTCGAAAAAAATCTCCCTACTGAGAATCCCAAAAATTTAGTATTCGTTCAAACCTTGGAACTGCATGACGATACTTTAAATATTGAACGTTATTACAATAAAGGGGTATACAGAAAGGAATGGAGGGTGATTGGACATCTAGTTACCCAATATATGGCACCCACAGCAGCTGGAACGATTAAAGCGGTGGTGTAATGTCCGAGCCACGCGAAATACATAGTAATCTTTACTCCGAAGTATTTACAAATATCGTCCAAGGGCTGGGGACTGAGAAACGCCCGGACCCATGTCCGTTGCAGCTTCTCCAACGCAGGCAATTCGTGAAGAGGGAAGACCTGTTGGTAGAAAAATGGTCAATTCTTTAATCCGATTCTTGATTTTTCTTGTAGTTGTGATCAACACCAGGTTAGAGCAGAAATGTACAGGCTGTCTCAGCTAGAGGCCACTTAAACATCTTCAAGGTCTTCAAGGTCATCTGAAGGTCATGATTTCCAAAAGGGTGAGTTTGATTCGTAAAAAGATGAATTAATCGTTTCTAGACAGATTAGAAAATGAAGAAGGAGCCAAGAATTAAATAATACACCTAATAGGTGTCCTCTTTTAGCCAAGACTTCCTGTACATGCAAGGTTAACAGCAAGGAGAATCAAACTCGATCATAAAACGTATTGCTCCACCGCATCCGGTGATCGAACAAAGCAGACCGAAGGGAATGGACAAGTTTCCCCGAACAAGATTGGCCCGGGTTTGTGAATTCCGTCCACAGAAGAGATTGGACATCAGGTTAGTTGTGACCTCGTTACCTGGGAAATGATCCCAGAAGAAATGCACTTTGGAATAATTGCTTGTTCTTCTACCATCTTTAGACCCTGGTCTGGTAGACTGTGAAGGTCCTGCGGTCCTGCTCTGAGCGTGTGCAGCAAATGCAGGACCAGGGACTGCCTTTCCTGAGTAGTGAAGAATTGAGCTTCGTCGTCGCTACCCTCGAAGCAACTCGCCTCGGAGCCCACGAACTCTTTCAGACCTCCGCCAAACTCCTGGCGCAGTGTCTTCGGTAAATGCACCTCTTCGGCGGCTTTTAACAATCTGTCGAACACGTCAGACTTCATTCGATTAGCCCACTTTCGCTTGGTCGCGGCCGCTTTTATACTAACAAGGGAACTCCGAAAATTCCGATTTTCTTTAACCCATTCAAGCCTGGAATTGATTCCGTTAGAATTTTATAGAATTCTTCTAGCAACTTCTTTGCTACAACAATTTCTCACACAAATTTTTAAAAAGTTCGAAATTTTCGAAGTTCCAATTCGAAATGAATCGGAGAATGTTCTGGAGCCTTCCTCCATCTTATTTCTATTCTTGTCTGTTTCACCGTTGTCTCGGTTACGAGGCGTATCGAAGAAACACGTCAGACGTATGCGATGGTATGTAGCATACAATGCACGGTATACTTACACGCTAAATGGGGCTGTTAAGTAAAACCCGTAACTATCTGTCGAGGCGTGGTGTCGAACGTGTACAACTAGGCCCGGGGTTCCAGCCCGAAGACGGCCTAGAAGCCACATCAAAGTCTCGTCGCTCGCTTTACCCGGGAACATCACTATGACGTCGCATTCCTGCAACAAGATATTCATCAATTAACACTACCGCCTCCACACCGATCAAAATAAACCATCGCGCTGTTTTCTTTTCGAAATTCAAATTCGATTGAAAAAGATTTGTTAAGCTTAGAATTAATAGTTCTTGTTTAACACTTTGATTGTCGCGTTTTGCAGAAATGGTAGAGCGATTTGTGATTTCGTTGAATAGATTGCTTCGATTTTATGAAGTTTCTTTGGCAGTCGAAGTGTTAACATTCTTGTCCAGGTGTCTGCGTCCAAGAACAAATTTTGAAGTGTTATTTTACAGTGGCCGGCTGCTAAAGCGAATTTATTTTGTCTTGTAACTATAGGTCCAACACCGGAACCGGCAAATTCTGGCACAACGAGGCGACGTCGTTCGGCCTGGCCTTATTCCAAACGGTAGCAGACTGCTTGATATTGCCAATCCACGTGCAACGATATCCTGATGGCATGCCTGACCTAATAGCGCCGACGAAATTCACTTCGACAGTCCTACGACCGCCCGGGATCAGGATTAAAGAAAATACCTGCGCATTTAATTTTCCGATCCAGTGACGCAACGGGTTGCAGCAAGCATTGGGTTCGTACTAGAATTATGTTAAACTTATTACATACATTTCTCCATTTTGTGCTGGTCACATTTATTGACCGAAAAAGAACGGAAAGACCGAATTTTAATTCTTCTTATTTTTGAAATAAAGCGTTGAACGATTGTTTTTATGCACCGCATAAAGCAAATTGCGATTGCATAATAATTTCTCTCTTTGTTAGCGAGTGACATTGCCAATCGATGCGAAACAAGTCCGAGTATAAAAGGAAACTCGAAATTGAGTTTCAGCATGAAAATGAAGGTAAAATGATGACAAAGCGTTTCATAACACGGGAAACTTCGGTGGGCGTAATGGAAAATGCCTTCAACTTTATTTTTAGGGGGACAATATTGAAAAGTCAGTTGATAATGAAATTATTCCTAGTTTCGTCGTGGAACTAAAGCGTCGATGAACGACGACAGAACCAGCGTAAAGAAAGAGCTGATCAGCCGCGTATAGTAATGACAAATGACACGATGTGTACAGCACCTGTTGCATCATTTTGATTTAGCGTTTAATGTCGGGAGCAACTTGGACGAGAGTTTGCGGTTGTTTAACGTTATTGGCGGCTGCGAGACGACTTTCGCAAATAAACGGCAGTTAAGGGAGTCGTTGACACAATCGACAATTTCCTGCTGCGACTCTCGGTAACCGACACTGTGGAAATTAATTGCGAAATGCTGATGGTCGACAGAGAGGTGCGCGATATTAAATATTGCCACGTTACACATTGGCAATTATGAACACTTTTTTAGACATTTATGATGCGTACCGAAAAGCTGGTAGCATTTTTCAATTGGTAGCAACAACGACATCAGTTGTGGTCTTTGATCATTTCTTTGTCTCTAAAAATCTATTAATGTTAATCAAACATGATTCATAAGTCCAATAATCTCATCGACATGGGCGCAGATGGTCCACACCATTATGTCATCCGAGAACAGAATTGAAAATTGAAAATGAAAAATGATGGACCGACTACAAGCGTGATTAGACTTTCATTTTTCGGTACGGCTGACATGATTGGATTACCGGAGCAAATGCATGATTAATGCTAATTCGGTCGATACGATGATGATGTCGTCCCACAGAACATGCCCCAGAACACCAGAATAATACATCAGCCAATTAATTAATCTGAAGCATCGATCTATCCTTAATTAGTCTTGCCGAGCATCGGACCGCGTCGAGTTGCACATGGTGATAATGGGGAACGTGATTGGGTGGTGCTTTTATTTCTCGATGGTTGTTTAACGGAGCTGCGTTACCGTGTTTCCATCAACGCTGTCAATGATCTTTCTCCCAATGAAATCAGTTAATCAGCATTCCCCGTGCAAAAAAGAAACGGCCACATAAAAGAACATTCGTTTTTGTTAAATTTTGTTAAAAGGTGACTTTGACCTGCAAATGGATGAATTTTATTTCTTCTCCGGAACGAAGGTTAGCAGGGACGTATCACGGTATCGCATCGCGAAATGAGGTTCGCGTTCGCCCTGCAGGGACGTTCGCAAAAACGGGAAGGCTGCATGAGACCGTCCCGGCCGATTTGTTTCTATTATTAAATGTCAGCTTCCTATCGATTTCATGTCACTCCCATAAAGTATGCATTGGCTAGCGCGGCGTGTGTAATCACTGGATCCCTGCGCGAGCTTAAAACGCGAATCGAAGAACGAAAACGGGTCGCGATAACGATAATGCACATCGAACATACACGTGATCGTCCCGAACTCGACTCGATTCGTGTACCCATTCGCGTCACGTTATTCTTAGATACACAATGCCTTCAATAGCGGCCGACGGTTATTCAAAATACGAAATCGCGGAATACATTATGTATCCGGCGCACGATATGCTTCCCCACCCCCATATGTCGTAAGATAGCGAAGAGTGTATCCGTTCGTGTGCACACACATTCGGTATATTCGGATTTTAAACGATGTACAAACGGTCGTTAGTCGTTGGCACTTATCGCGAGGTTTGCTTTGTGCCGTGATTTTTGTTTTTAAGCGACGGATTTGGTGTTTGTTCCTTTTGTGTGAACGATGGTTTCCTCCGTTTTTGTTATTGGACACCTGGATGCCATTATTTGGAACAATCCCAAGCCACTGTATCGTTTTCTCGCCATTGATTGGCCATTTGGAGGCGTTGTCTTGAAGAGATCTTAACACACGAACCTCATCAGTGCTAAATTACCCGAAGATCTATGTTCCACTGATGTTAAAGTTGTAATGATTGTCTCGTTTTGTTATTGAACACCTGGATCCCATGATTTAGACTAATCCTATAACACTAATTCTCCCTCCCTGCTATTGATCAATTGCTTGGAGGCATTGTTCCGGGGAACAATGACTCTATCATTGCTAGACTGCCTAGAATACTATATCCAAGTTCCAGCTTTGAAGTAGGGCAAAAAGATGTCCATAGAATTCGAAACAACTGTGCTACAAAGATATTATATATGACGATTGGAAAATATTTCAAATAGAAAAATTCAAATGTCTACGATATTCTTCGAGTGAAATACTATTTTCTGATACTTTTTGAAAAATTTTCAATAAATGATTGTTTACTATTTGCTGCTGAAACTACTATTTTACCCAGCTCCCGTCAGAGAATTCGAGCCCCGCTCGATAAATTCAACCATTCGATACCAAGGCGTTCGTCTTCCAAGCCAAACATTTATCGTGCATGGTTTCCGATCGATTGATGCCGGGGAATTCGAACGATTTAACAGCGTAGAACTGTAGAGACGATATTGATCTCCGGTGGAATTATTAAACGGGAAAAAGTTTGTAACTACAGCTCTCTCTCCGCGTTCGAAAATTTCAAATAAACTTCCTCGAGAGAATTCTGCTTTGAATTTCTTTCCGATAAAAATGATCTGACTTTTACTCCATTTTCTACGTCGCAGCATGTTTCCGCGGGGACGTCGTGTATTTATAGAGTATCGTGGATAACAATTTCGAACAAATTTATATGTCTCGTACATTAAACAGTATACGGCGTTGTATACTAGGTGTTGTAACGATTGTGGCACACTTTCAATGAAAAGTGCAATAAACAAATAGTACGAGTTTTATGCAGTCGTTATATGTAAGGGAGAGACTCCACTCTTCGAGTTC
Organism: Lasioglossum marginatum; assembly: GCA_028455795.1. NCBI lineage: Eukaryota > Metazoa > Arthropoda > Insecta > Hymenoptera > Halictidae > Lasioglossum > Lasioglossum marginatum. The sequence continues at coordinate 6,214,329 of CM052278.1, read as the reverse complement.
ATGGTGATCCGAGTCGTGAGAAAACATTTTTATACTCTGCACAGTATCCTCGATACGAAACTAGGAGAAGAACATTAAATAAAAATAGAAACATTTTAAGCGAATTTCAGTACATTTTATTAAGTAAAAGTAGAAACATTGCCGTTTGAAATAAGCCCACGTACGATGTTTGTTGATAAAGTTCCGACAGTGTGACCTCTAAATTTTTACTAATAATTTCGTTCATCATAATAAATAATTCGAATAAAACAGAATTGAAAACTGAATTAACTTTTAAATAGCTTTGGTTTCCGTCAGTTATTGTCCACGTTAATTCCGCTGAACAGGATTCGCCGTTTCTTTATTATTATTCCGGTCAGCGTCGGAGCTGAATCAGTTTGCAAATCCAAAGCACCGATTCGCCAATTCCGGGCGAGCTAACAAAATCGCGTAGTCCGGGTGTAGGATGCCAGGCAACCAATTCCATCGGCGCGTCCGGTAAACAAACCACTTAATTCCGATTATTATCAGGGAATGCGGCCAGAAGAACAAATAACGAGAATTCGATTGGGCGCAGAGATTCCCGTACAATGATCGCACCGTTTGGCGTCGTATCGATTACGGTTGCCTAGGAATTCCGCGACAGATGAACTATTCAAATGCATATAAGGTACAGACGGGAGGAAGGGCATGAAGGGGGAGGGCCGAGATGAATTTCCACGGCGGATATTTTCGAACGTTGCGGGGGCTATCTTTGGCCTCGTCACGAGTAATTCATCCCGGACAATGGACGAGAAATCAACGTTTCAACCGTGGACAGTATGCCCGCTCTGGCTATTTCACCGCGCGCGGGTTGCGTGGCCGTCGGACACGTTAAAAATTAATCGACCGGCTTGATAGCGAAAAGTCACGTGCGTTATTGTTAGCCAGTAACAGCCGGAAGTGTCTGCGGACTGTCTCTTTGATTAGCTCAACGCTGCCATCGAGAAACGCGCTTTCGAAACGCATCGGACGATGACTCATTGTTTCAACGAGTACACGGCTATTGTTCCAGTAGTCGGTCGCCTAAAGTGTTGTTGTATCATTTTCTAAATTTTCAAATTTGGAAGAAATTGGAACTTGGTGACCCGTATTGTCAGTGGAGGGTCAATTATTTTTTAACGAGGCTTTTACCGACATATTTGCCACACTTTTTCAGGTGAAGTAAACGTTCGCTCCCATATTTTTATGAAGTAATATGGACATTTTTAGCACTGCGTAATTCTAGTGATAATTTCTGGAAACGCTTTGCACAGAGTTCGAGGCCATCTTGTGGGGGTGAAATCCGGCTGTGGTGGGAGACTGGTGTCCGAATCAATAACAATTTCACTGGACTAATTACTGTTATTATCTCGCTTGAAAGGCCTATGATTTATGAGAAAGTCGTGAATTAACTTCGAAACATTTTGCAACAATAAAGTCCATGTTAGAATCAAGAATAGTAACACATTTTGCGTAGCTAAGGAGGATCTCGCTCTACGAATTAAGTAAAAAGTAGTATTGCTAGCAGTTGCGAATAACATTTTAATGACGCCGTCGGAGATCTATCTGCCGTCCTAAAGGGAAAGCTAAAACTCCGGGATCTTCGAATCACTTGAACAACTTTATTACACGTTTCCTGCGAAAGTCCGAACTCCGGTAACACGACCATAAATCTTTGTAAGGAGTTCGCGACAACGCGAAGAGTGTTCGAGCGGAGACAATTTGGCAGTCGCCGCAACACAATTCCGCAACTAAAAACCGCGAAACATTTGATTTAGAATGGCAGTTTCGCATCCGTTCACCTCAGAAATCGACAGCTATTAATCCCAGAACTGCTGGAAGTTTCACGATAAAAACCAGCATGAATACACGCGTTATGTGTTGCATGGAAAAAGCTATAACTTTGGGGCAATGAAAGCTGTATAAGAAAGAAAAATTGCATTGAGGATTCCAAGATCATCTATACAGTGCATCTTCTTATGCGTCTATCAATTATTCTAAATATTAACCTTCGCAAGGTAATGTGGGATCTCGGAGACCCCAGCTTCAGATTTTTGAAAAGAATTTTTATATGTATGAATAAATTTAAATGTGTTTGTTTACTTTTTATCCTGTGTTATCCTTTATCCCAAATTTATTAAAAACGAGGCTATTTATGACATTCATTTGTCGGGGTTTAAGAGACCCCATCTTACTATTTATGTGTTATTAGATCTTACCTTGCGAGGGTTAAGATACTTGTAAGACAAGAGTGAACTAATTCCAATTTACTTTTATTATTACGTTTAGATATAAGATATTACTTTTGACCTACTTAAATTATTAAGGGAAAAGTTAATCTTGTGTTTTGAGACATACCTGGGTTGGAACCTTTTGTATCCATAGGCGGCGGGGGGTCATCAGGTGGCCTGTACATGGTATCTTCCGTCTGAGTAGGCGGGAGGCTGAAAAAAGAAAGTTGAAAATTCGTTATTTAAGCATTCCTCTACGTCGTCACGATTTTTAACGAGACAGATCGTTAGCGGGGCCCGCGTGATTTTTACTGGGATTCATTTTCCCCGGTAACAGGTCGGCTTCTTGATAAACTGCTGAATCGTTCCGTTTGTGGGTTGCATAATTGATGGATACGCGACGCCATTCACTCTTCATCGTTATCGGGGCCTTCCATTCATTGGATGTGTCGATAAGCAGTGTACTGTACCATAATATTAATATTTTTTCGACACACCGGAATTTCATCAATTTATGCATAAATTCCATCAATATATAATATTCCTTTACAAAACTTATTTATGTCGCGACCTTTTACTCTATTAATAATGTATGGAACTTCGCAGGTATTTTAGGAATTGATATTAAAATTTATACATTATTCCTGCCCTTTGTTCTCCCAAATTCTGCAACAGTTTCTTCGAAGGCATTCCGTCTTATCTTCGAAAATAGCTGACTCTCTTCGTGGGCAAAGAGGTGGAAGACTGCGAAGGAATATTACAATTATCGTGTTATCTTTCTGCTACGGTTACAACGTTTTATTCAATGAAAAATGCCGGCATTATTTCCGATAAGAAGACGGTCCGAACGAATTCGTTCGAAATAAAATAACGGGGGCCGACGTTGAGCATCAAAGGCAAGATACCGCCGGATTTCCCTCCGTTTTAACGACTTTGGGAAGAGCCACGTGACTCGGGCATCGTTACGAACGACTCCAGTGGCTCTCGAACAACGATAATTCTTAGTTTAACTTCCAGTCACCCGTACCTTTTCATGGATTGTATATACGTATACACGAACGTTCGCGAAAGGGAAAAGAGGGCGTCGTTATCGTGAAGGACGTTTGAGATTGCTGGTCTTGAAGCTGGAAAAAAAGCCGCGAGTGTGCGGACGTTCCTCTAATGAACTTTCTTTGTCTGGCAATCAATTGAATTTAGACGTACCGACGTATCGCGGTGTCGTTAACGAGACATCTTTCTTCTCTTGTGTTTCACGATCTTCTTGCTTCCATAGTCTTCGTGAAAAAGAACATCGCAGTGGTCGTAGCGAATGGAAGGGTAACAAATTACACTAATGTCAATAATAGTGATGTTGGGGACATTTTTCTGATTAAAATGAGTCCAAACATGGCACAATTTCAACCATTTTAACCACTAATTCGCAATGTACGTTTAATCACTGATCAATTCGGATAATCGAGGTTTGACTTTGCCACGTTGAACTAATTCAATGTCTAGGCGACAACGAATAAAAACAGAGATTCTAAAACAGGTGCGCAAGTGAGCTAGATTTCAATAAAATGGAGCTACTTCTTTATACCGCGTACCCCATGACCGTACACAACCGACAGTCAGTTCATAAATTGAATTCATTAGCGTCGCTTGGAGAGCAGCCTCAATCATCTCCGGATAATCCGCAACCCTAATTCCGCGCTCCTTCGCGGCGAGGCGTCAATTACAACGACAATTTGTCCGCCTCGGTAACAAATTGAATTATCGCCCGTATCTCACCGCGCCAACGAGTTGAAAAATCTTAGTGGTTGATAAAATGCCCATGGAAAATGAACATTTTTATCGATCTTTCTATCGGGTCCGCATTATAAATCGGGTCTAATCATTTAAATTGGCTATTCAAAAATTAAATCTCCAAATTTCAATCGAGTCAAAATGGATCCAAGTTCCATTCACACGTCACCCTCATGTAAATATATTTTAAATTGCACGGGCACACTTTTTTGTAATATATAATTCTGATTTTAAAAGTTAAACATTTTTTCAGTGACCATACTATTTTATAACGTCTTAACATTTCGCACACGTCTCAACTACAGCGCCCACGATCAATAAATTTCTACGTTGTTGTAAGATCTGCAAGACGTGAAGGATTGAAAGAGCAATCACCAGTCTCAGTTTTCTTATTTTTATTTTGCTACGCGAATTGCTTCGTTTCTATTCCGATTGCTCATTGGCCAGTGTGCGAGTGCGTCGTATAAATTTCAAATTTCCTCCGTGTTGACGTTAGCACACTTGACCTCTATATATCGTCGACGAAGTTCTCGAGCAGTGACGATAAGAATACTGCGTCTTTATTGCGCCTTACACAACAGAGATAATGGCCGTACAGAAGAAGAGGGCGCGCGAGAAATAAACCGTGAATAAAGTACAATAAAAGAATGGAGCGAGATAAAAGCAACAATGTTCCCGCGGACAAGGGGATGAAGTAACCGAAAGAAGCTAACGAGAAAAATAAGATCGAGCCAAGTGAAGAATAAACGTCGCGTGCGAGGGTTGGACTGGTAACGAACGTTGTTTCGAAGCCGATCAATTGCAATTTCTGAAAAAATTTTTTTTCACATCCTATAGCAAACTAATTGCTTTAGCTTCCCAAAAAAAGTTCAAATCGTATAGTACAATATTAAAAAAGTTATCGTCTTTTTAAGAGTGCCCGAATATTAGTGGAAGTCACTGTATCTCGATTTGTTGCTAAGAAGGCCATCAAAGTTGGCGAAATTTTTTAAAGAAATCTTTGCATTTACCCTTAAGTTTTATTGGAAAGCGTGCTTCAAAAATAAGGCAAATCATTTCTCAATTTCTTTGCTCGCTAAAAAACACAATTTGGCAATTTGTAAAATTCTCTGGATTCCAAAATTTCCCCCAAAAAATTCAACAAAGTTCTTACCTCAGTTTCAACTACGTTCACAGGTTCAAATGAGGGTCAAGAAAAACTGCGTGTCAAATATACATATATTTGCAAGAACCGCTTTTCACCAGAGACCCATTCAAACCCGCGAATGCCACTTTAGGTTTCTTGTGCGACCACTTTCGTAATTACAGCTTGTATCCGCTATTCACGAAATCTGGTTCGAAGTAGGCAGCCGGGGCGGGAGGAATTTTCGTTTTTTATCGGCGCAACGGATATCGATTTCAAGTCGTAATGTTGTCGCGGAAGAGTGCACACGCAAGGCTCGCGAAACGATTGCAAATATGACCTATAAGCAATGTGGATGGCCGATCTGTGCCTTGAAAATCAACTTCATGGATTTTCTGCTGCCGACGGCTTCGCGAAAATTCTGTCACCCGATTCCAACGCGCTTTTTACCGTTTTCCAGAACCGCTGCTAAATGTATGCAGTGGCGCGAACGTTTGATTACTTTATTTTTTGCGGCGAAAGAATTCACGGTTCCGAGGAAAAGAGGAAAAAATGCCATTGTGTTTTATCGTTGCTTTGTCGCCTTTTTGTCGAAGGTTCAAGCACTGATAGATTATGGAAATGTTCATCTAGATACATCTGCTTCAAACAAAAAATTGATTTCGTCGATTTTAACCAGCAATTTTTGAACTTAAAAAGAAAACATTCGAATAAATTTGCACAGTTTACTTTCGAAGAGACTTCTTTAAAATCTTTTGGAATAATTGGAAGAAATACGATTGGAACAGAAATTTATTTCTTATCATAACAATTTGAGCGACTTGGGAACGGAACAGTATTCGAAAAATATTGTAGAATTTTCATTGTTTCCCGTTTCACAAAGCATCCCGAATTTTGTAAATATTTTTCTCTACAATTTCGAAACGGTGGCTGTCTCCAGCAGGCACGTAGACTTGTTTCTCTGTAACCAGCACTATTCAAATTTGAATATTGGCTAAGAAACTTCGTCACCTTTGGAGCGAAAGTTCGTTATGATGCAATGAAATTCCTATTTCACCCGCCGCGTACCTTTGTCTGAGCTAGATTAAGTGTTTGTCACAATTTAATCAGCCCGGGAAACTGTCTCATAGCAAACTCCCGCCGGTGGAAATTCACTTTAATCCTTAAATTCAATTAGCCCTGTTAAAACGGCTTAATGATATTAATAGTTTTCCGGCACCCGGGAAATTCGTCCGGATCATCAACGTTAAATGAACCGGTTTGCTCAAGCGGGAAACCGCAAAGTTAAATATTGGGTTGAAGAAATTAACGAATGGATTCGGACGAATAACATTAAATTATTAATACCGCGAATCGGTAAAAATTCTTCAATAGAGTTCATCATTGGAAAGTACCATGGTGGTACATGAAAATAGTAATGTCTGCTAAGAAATTCGCGAGAAATACTTAAAGTGAGTTTATCGTTTGAGTGCAAGTGGGTCGTAACTGCGAATACAATCACGACAAATTGGCATTGTGTTACTCCCTCGGGCCGCCCACAAGCTGAATTTGATTTGCGCTAGGTGGATTTGATTTGTAAAAAGATGAATGTCTGTGCGAGGGTGAATTAGATTTGAAAAAGGTGAATGTGGCCTGAGCGAATTGAATTCGTCGAGGGTGAAATTTGATTGTTAGAGAGATGAAATTTGTTTTGCGCGAGGGCGAATTCCGTGCGCAAAACCTGTAAGAATAGAACGACGCAGATTTAAAAACTGCACGAAACCGCAGACCACAAACGTGGCTGCACGCCAGCAACATTGGTCGCCGAAACGCCAAGTCTCATCAAATCTACACGAAGCGTGAACTCTCTCTCTCTCTCTCTCTGACAGTGCGGAGGTTAATCCTCTGTTAATTCCCTTTTGCGAGGGAAGTGTGGCACAGCGTTGGGAATCGCGCGCACGCAACGTCACGCAAGAGTTGTAGAGGTGTTTGGCGAAACGTGGCCGGGTTTTAATAAGCGCGACCCGTAGATAGTGAAAAGCAGAAGCAACCCCCGGAGCATCCCTCTCCGCACAGTCTGTTGTGCGTCAGATAACACTCCGCGCGATCGCAGCTTCAACAATCTGAACTTTCTTCGTTTCAAGTTTGCGCATAATTATAGCTTTGGGACATTGTGGCAAGGTGACACCGTGCAGCTTGCAGCCGAGTTGATTGGGCGAACTCGAGAGCTGAAATTATAGGGCGCAAGAATACCTTCGTTCACAGCAACGAACGTGGCTTCGCGAACGTATGCTCCGATGAAATTTCCTCTATGTATTAATCAAATTCTGTATTATTTATTGCTTTACTACGATACCATCAGTGCGGATTTGATAAATTAGTACTCTGATTTGTCCGTTTTCGCTGGTGAGACTTGGTTAACACGTTCATTTAATTAGGGGTGGGTACATACACATTTATTTCACTTAGAACATTGAGCACTGCAAATTTCTTTTATGATTCGAAGGATTGGCACATTTCATATTTATCGTGATCATTATCGGAGGTTTAGCCAATTAACATGGGATTAAACCGTCTGCTTTTAACCGTCTTGCATTTATTCGAGGTAATTGCCGATAAAGGTATAAGGATGAGGGTACAAAACAGGAGGAAGGCTGACAGCACATAATAGGAGTATATAATTCATGTTATAAAAGCATATACGAGTCATAAATTTCAGAGGGTTGTTTAAGGTTGGGTCGCTCCGGCTCGTTAATAATTAATGATCGCAACACGGGAAATCACTCGGCAGGACAATTTCAGTTCGCGTATCGATGGTACGATGGTCGTTTCCGAGACGTTAGCTCTGCTCATTTTGGTAGCGGATAGGGGATGGTGGAACCTCTTACGTCACTGCGAAGTATTCAGAGCAGCCTCGCAGAGAAACTCCTCTAGGTTTCAACCCCGGTCTCTCATACCTTCGATAGATAAACGTCGATTGAGGTCTGGCAATTTCGCATCAACCCATTGTAACCAATTTCAAATTCAAGGTCACGCCATCCGCTCGACCGTATTAGGTCTCTGTCACGGATGCGGAAGATCGCAACGCGTCTTCGCAAATTATATATTCAAAATATATATATTTATTTATAAATTATATATTATATTTAGAAACTATACTCGGTCTACTAGTATACTAGAACTCTACTAGAACCCAGATTCGTTTCATTTTTTTGCTTCTGCAATTATTTTATAATCACTGTTTCTCCTGGACAGATCATTTTTTAAAATTAGAAGTAGTCATTCTTTTATGAAACTTAAATTGTGAAATTCGAAGGATTTCCATGAGCAGATTAAACACAAGGAAGCCGCGTTTCTGATCGGAGGATGCTGTAACTTAGCTGGGTAGACGGTTTTGCACCCCATGGTTAGTGGCGAACACGGTTCGTTACTTTCCAGAGGGGGTCACTGTACTAAAACCGTCTCCCTTTGTTTACAGCTTTTTTTCCGAGCCTCCCTTGTCACTTGAGCGACATAATTAATTTTCATGGTGAAATCTACAGGCGGCTATTCATTCGATCTTTCTTCCATCCCTTCTTTTTCTCTTGGATCGTAATTTATTTCTATCTTCATTGTTCCATTTATTCAAGGTTTTCCCTTCTCCTACTCTTTTCAGTTTTCCTGAACCGTTCTATTTTAAATTGAATGCACCACATTGTTTTTACGCCTCTTTATTAATTAGGACAAGATTTATAAATTGTGGAGTCATAAATAATTTCTGTTCCCGGACATTTCTTCTTAAGGACAAAATTTTATAAATTGCAAGAAGAAAATGATAGAATCGTACATTAAGTAGAATCATAAATCATTTCTGTGTTTGGGACGAAATTGTGATGATAGATTTATCATTCTGACGATAGATGTGTCCATAATTATAAAAGTGGTCTAAGGCAAAATTAAAAAAAAATGAGCTTACATTATTTGGAGTTCATTTAGTGTTATTTGGTTCATATTTAGTGTTCATTTGGAGTTCTTACTAACATTATTTGGAGTTCATTTAGTGTTAATATCTTTTTCCTTTAAATATCTCGAAGAAATGTATGAGTAAAACTACGTTCATAATTATGGGCACAAATGGCAACAAGTCATTGCAAATAAAGTTGAGATATTGAGGCGAAAGTGGATCAGTTTAACAGTTTTACGTTTTCCATGATCGTCGGCGGAGAAAAAACGTAGGAATTTCCGGTTAAATCCGTCGCATCCCATTTCTCGCGTAATCCTTGTCGGAATCTTACTTTCGCTCGATGGAATACAATCTGTTGCGACAGACTGCATATTATCATAATCATAATGCCTCCCTGCGGTATATAAGACGGTCGTGCCTCAAAACAGGTCAGCGTGTTCGGGGATGATCCGGCCTGCTATGAAATAGAGCTTGCAAGATCGTGTCTGTATCGAAAAAATATCTGGAGGGCAGGGACGCGTTATGATGCTCGCAAGCCCTAGGCACTTTTCTAATGACTCTTTTATTTCCCATCCCTCGATCCACCCTATTCATCAGCTAGGAATTTCACTGCTTGTGGCAATTTCGTTCGCACATACAGCTCGTTCATTTATTCATCATTTCCTCGTCAACTTCTTACAATTGTATATATTTATTTAATCTTGTCTATTTTGTATTAGTCTTCAAACATCGAGGATCTTTTAAACTAAAAACGTAAAACGAAAATGGCCGAGAACCGCGAGAAAATCTTCGAGGATTAAAAAGCTTATTAATAGGGTCGCTAATAATCTATTACGTAAAACGAGCTAGATAAAGTATTAATACTAATCCGATTTCCTACGAATTACGGAAGCTTGTTCGACCAAAATGGCGTCGCTCGCGAAAATCTTCGTTCCGTTTCTGGTCTTCGCCGTTCTCGATCGTCGGATTAAAAAAGCGGCGATCAGTGAACCTTCTTTGACCCGATTCGCGAATATCCTCGTCCGAAAATCCAATAATCGAGCGCATTTAGCCGAGGCGGTCCGCCATGCGAGGTATTTCGATCGGCGCGGCGTTTCGATCAAAGGATCGAAATTGTGGGCCGGTTATTGGTCTCTACAGCGTAGGGTCACGTCAGCAAAGGTCAAGTCAGAACCGATTATGTCACACGATGCACAGAGACTTTGCTGAACCGGAAACCCTTCAATCCGCAGGACTAACAGGCCGTTAGAAATGATAAACGGCCGATCCACGACGCCACTGTTCCGATAAGAGGACAATTTACTCTGAAACGCGATAGCCATAAGCGACAACGCGTTGCCAGCGGTGCACGCGATTTCCACTGACCCATTCCACACCCTCATTCTCCCTCTCTCTCTCTCTCTCCTCTTGGGATTTTAAATGCGAAAATCTAGATTTCCCTATAGGGAACTTGATTCAATCACGGGGATAAAAGAACTGCACACGTTTAACAGGCAACTGCATTTTCACACTTTGATGCACGATATTTCGAGACTCGAGTTGGTTCTGTATTCTTTTCTTTTTTCACTTAACTTTTAATTACTCGCATATAGTATCAATCTCAAAATTTTTAATTTAGTACTTTAAGCGGAAACAAAGGTATACACTATACTAGCAAATGTCTACATCGCATTAAAGTAATTTCATCGAATAAAAATTTATTTACGCTGGAGTCTAGTAAAATTCCATGTAACCAGTTATGTAGAAAATGGAGTGCGAGTAACTGAAGATTAAAATTAGCCAGAAATTTTATTGACTGTTTTAATTTTTAATTGACCGTTTACTGAGATGAAAAGTAAAGGAGAAAATAATGAACCAACATTAAAAAAAAAAATTAAAAACAAAGGAGTATTTTAATTTTATTATCATAGTCTTATCACAAGTCTGGTAGCAATTCATCACAGTCCAGCGGAGACTCGATTGAAAGATTGCAGCGACTATAAAGTTCAACGTAAAGAACTGACGTCCACCTGAACATATTTGATTAAAATCTCCACCATCAAGATCATTGCATTCGTTTGACTGGCAAACCAGCTGAAACGCCTCTAAAATCTACATACGTGCTCGAACCCCGACCGAGTCGTTACTTTCTCTCTCTCCCTATTAAACTCCACTCTTTTCGCGTCCTCTCCTCTCTCTTCGATGCCAGTCGCCCTTGAGCATACTCACCCCACGAAATACAAACCCTCATGCCGGGGCCACTTAGCCATTCTAAGGCAAACATTCCTCAAATCCTTATTTCGTAAACGTCGCGTTCGGCTCATCCACGTTCGGAAAATACTCGAGTGGCCGCATCCTCGAAGAACTCTCCAACAGTTCGTAAAATGGCGCCCCTATGGACGCGGGCCAAACACTTCTGCTCCCCTTCTAGTGCTACCTTATTTATCTAAGTTTCGTTTACTATTTTTCGAATATTTTCTTCGCTTTCGAATATTTTCTTCGCTTTCGAATATTTTCCGGCTTTGATGATCAAAAATCCAAGACACCCGGTATGCTCATTCCAACCTCGGTACACAGGCACGAGTGAAAAGACGGCGTGCAGGTGAAAGGGAGATAAGCTGCAATCAAAGCTGGATGAGGTTGCAGAGGGTGGGTCGCGCGATTTTCGACAAGCGGATCGATCCCGGCCGAAAATAGGCGGCCGTAACCCCCGAAAATCATCGCCGATGATCCGATGCACGGAACAAGTCCTCGCGAACTAGTTACGCGAGCTTTCGTAACCGCCAATCTTATTGCTTTAAGCTGGGTCCTCAAGCGACCCAGTCTCATAAAGCTTCTACGCGATCGGCGATTTTCTTTGTCTCCGTGAAACCGAAAGCCGCTTCGAGCGGAGTTCGTCGAAAGCTGGTTGTCGCGGGTCAATTGTCTGCCATTCGTGCTTGAATTATACAATTTGCTTTCGAACGTCTTCTCCGTCCGAACCGCATTCGACAAGCCAGCCAATTTCTGACGAGACTGCGAGGTAATCGAATGCTTTTCAAAATCGGGGATCCCGCATTTTCTACTTCTACGATTTCGTGGCGAATGAAACCCCGATTTTCGAGGATTTATAATCCAGATTTAGATTAATGGATCACGACCTCGATTGGAGATTTATGGTAATTTCGGTGAGATGGATGCAGAGTCAACAGAAGTCTGTGTATCCGTACTAAATTTTAAATATTTAATGCTGGATTTATTTTATCAAACTAAGAAGATTGTATATATTCAGATTTTCCTGTGGATGCATTTTTACAATTTCAATAATCATGAATCAGAAAAATGTCGAACCTGTCATTTTGAAGGGTCTCGTAAATTTAATGTTAATAAAGAACGATGATTTAGTTTATTTTATGGCGGTATTGATTTTTCAGTTTAAATTACTCAATGCGAGTAAAACAAACAACACAAAATATATTGATACGATTAGTCATGTTAGTTTTTATCAGAATTATCCATTGTTTGTATTTTTATATTTTTCTTCATACACGAAATCTAACAATTATAAGACAAATAGAAACTGCGTCACCTCTTCTGATGAAAATAGAAGAGTACAAAAACAATATGGATAAATTTCTACTCTGATTTTTTTATATTTTTATGAAAGAAAATTATTTTCGATTTATAAAGAAAAGAATTATAGAAAAAAGTATACAAACATGTGACTATTTCTGCACAACGATTCCACAACGTTTCCTCGAACAAAATAAATGCGATGCAACGTTTCCTTCGCAATGTTACTACAATCTCACCACCTACATAGCACATCTCTGATCGCTATACCAAACATTCCTACCACGAAAATTCCACCAAGAGGGTTGGCAGCGCACGAACACCAAGCGGCTTGCACGGATATTCGAGGTGGCCCGATTCAATGTTTATCACCGATGCAGCCGAGATTGCACAAGAGGGTCGCTACTATAGTCTACTCTTACCTCGCTTACATAATAACACAGAGAGAGAGGCCGATATACCGCGTTGGGGGATAAAGGAAAGCCAACCGACTAAAAACATTCATAGTACACCAAACACCGAGGAGTCAACGATACTGTGACCGGAACAAACACAGCGACTTTCTTGGACCGCTGTCAAGTGACTCGATAAGCTACCTTTTGCAGGTGAAAACCGCTAAGCTCGTAGTTGCGCGAAACGGCCGTTGGTAGCGAACGAACCCGCTGACACCAATACCGTGTACGCTGTGCGTAGCGTCAACGGGACAAGAGATACAGTCTCAACAAACAAATACCCTAAATCGCGACTATGGCACCTCGAGATCACCATTCATCGAATCTCCACTGTCGCACTTCCTGTCCTATTTTAGCGGCACTGATCTGTGATCTAGGAGGACGGTAAAGGACTAGCCAGTGAGTTTTGCTAAGGTAGATTAGGATTTGTCTAGGATTTCAGATTAAGTCCTCATTGTCGAGGAAGGTTAACGACGAAGATTAGCTAAGTTGCTCATTTGCTTAGATGAAGTAGGACCTGTTTAGAAAATTGAAGAAACTAGTAAGAAGATGCCAGTGACACTGGTCTCTGGAGCCTCTGGACTATCAAAAAGACCATCTAGGCTACCCATTATCTTAGGGAAACTGGGACCTTTCTAGGAAATTGTAGAATAAGGTTCGTCGAAGAAGATGCTGTCGAGAAGAAACTAGTAGGAAGACGCCAGAGACATTGATCTCTGAGGTTTTGGACTATCAGGAAGACCAGCTAGGCTACCGATTTGCTTAGGGGACCTAAGACCTGTCTAGGAAATTTCAAAAAAAGGTTCGCCGAAGACGATCCTAGTGAGAAGACGTCAGTGCAACTGATCTCTGAAGGCTCTGGAGGATCAGGGAGACTAGCTAGGCTACCGATTAGCTCGGACGAAGTGGGCTTTGTTTAGGGTCTTGTAGAAGACGGTTCATTGGAGAAGCTTGAGAGAAGACGCCACTGGGAGGACCGCAGGCAGAGTGTCCGCGCCTATGGGGTCAGCGCGAAAGAGGATCGACCCTGCGCTGGCAGCGAACCGTGGACCTTGGGGTGTCGGTTGTGTTACGTCCACGAGAGCGTTCCGACTTGCTGATGGGGTTACGAAAGATAGAGAGAGATGAAGAGGAAGAGGGAGCCAGGGGAGCGAGATGGTGGCGTAGGGGTTGCAGACTCACCCTTGTCGAGGGTTTCTTTGGCCGCGTGGATGACCTTCCTCCGTCTGAGTCCGTCGCCCGCGAGCACGGCCGTCATCGTGCTCGGTACGGTGCCCGTCGTCCTTTCATCCTCGTCACTGTTCGCGCACTCGCCGGAAGTGGTCGATGCACGGTGGCCGAGGAGATTGATCGGGGACCCCTCGCCGCCTGGCATGGTGTCCCGATTAGCAGGACCGTCGCGTCCTTAACCGAGGACCCTTGCGCCTGAACTGAACTCGCTCCCTCTATGCAACCCCCAGGTACTCCCTCCTATAACAGAGGCTCCCTCTTGCTCCCTCTCACTCCCACCACTTCTCTTCTGCTTCTTCTGCCACCCCCCTCTCACCGCTTTCCGACCCCCACAACCCTGTACAACCCCTTCTGCGACGCCAGGGGGTGCACCGCCGTTCGACGACGACCAGCGCGCCACTCGCGGCGCCACCAACGAGACGCACGCGGAATCAATTTTTAGCTGGGACCGAACGCGACAGTTATCCGGAACATTTTTGGCAAGAAATTTATCACTGAAACTTGTTTCCTTTTTTAATGGCACGTTTACACCAAACGAACGAATGCTCGCTTGGTCCTGGCTCGATCCCCGACGCAGTCATTAAAGAACGATTTCTGTGTACGAGGCGATTTTAGTGAATCGCACTAAATGACTGAATGATCTCGAAAGACCAAAATATTATAGGTCAAAGAATCGCGTCTCGGAATAGGATAAAATTATTATTTATTTTCAAGGGAATGAATTTTTCAATAATCTTCCGTACTAAAAAAAAGTTATATTCATTGAGTAGGGGATCCACGTAGCGTCCTTTTATAACAGGATTTTATATTTACCTTAGATGGGAGACCAAATAATCAATTAAAAAAGCTTAAATCAATGTACAATACAATCATCTTATCGATGATGCTGAATGGAATGGTAAAACTTGGAATACGCATGTATGTAAATATTGTTTTGCACAATGTCTGCATATATGCATAGATTCGTAAATGTTATTTGATATTTACACTCAGATACGATGCAAAGAAAATATTTAGTTTGCATTCGCATAGACGGTCATAAATGTCAGGAACTTCTGGGAAATTGTTGTGTAACTGAATGTTTTCACACCTATTAATTTTTCTCGGGAATGCATAAAATCCGCTGTTTAATCGTTCAATGGATCCATCGATTTCCACCGACGATTAAAATTGTTTATTGTACCATGAAAATCGACGAGCTTTTTCAAGTAGATTAGGAAGAAGATAACGCAGAGACGTTTCTCTAAAATTTTGTTTGGAGAACCGTTTCTGCTGCGCAGAACTCGCCGCCCTCGATGTCATTGCACCATGACTCACTATCGGGGGCTGTTTTCCGCGAAACTGCGAAACATTTCCGCGTGGTCCCGCCATCTGTGGCGAACTATGGCTGCGAACTGGCGATCGATCGCCAGCGAACGCCATTTTTCGCTCGACTACGCCGCGACGCGCGATACCTTTCCCTTCGATCTTCTCCTTGATGGCTCTCGCTTTTCCACACCATGTGACACCGTCGAGGGTCATGATGTATACGTGCCATTGAAAAATTAGGTTAACGCTTCGGTTAACACGACTGTCCATCCCCCATTACCTCTGGAGCTCGCAATTCTCATTTTTAACCCTATACACTCTCTTCCGTCTGTAGATCCTGTGAGAAATCGTCCACAAAATTCTGTTCTCAGCAATTCTCATAAAGTAATTAGACTTTTTACGAGGCAAAGGGGTTGCAATAAAACTCATAATTTTCAATTTCCCGCAGTTTCACTGACTAAATAATTTTCGCCAGACTTCCGAAGGTTGCTGTTCAATTAGGCAAGGAGAGATTCGATCATGCGTCGCTGCAAATGGCAGCGTAGATCCTTCATCTTCGAGGTAATTGAGCCCTTTCATCCGGCGAGCCTTTCATCGCATAAAATTTCTATGAGAAGCTGACGCGGTACAGAAAACGCGAAGTCAAATATCATTCGCAGGGTGGTATTGACTCGAGCGTAGCATGGGGGTTAATTCCGCAGCGGATGAATGCTGGTATAGGCGAAATCCTGTTTCGGCGAATCCTGGTTCGCGGTGAGGAACGGTGAAAAGCCTGTATCGGTGATTTCAATGTAACCCATTTAAGATGGCTGTCGGCCTCAGCTGCGATCGGAAGCGGATCTGCCGCGTGTTCGACTTCCTTGTCAACGGAATACTTAAATATGGGACGGGCCCGTTGAAAGCGCCCCTGACGAGGGAAATTGACTCTTTCGACGGTGTCAAGGGCACGTTCCAAATTCGCTCGCTGACACACTATTTCGAGACAGTGTCGAGCAGATTATTCCCTATTTCCGGAGTCGAAGTGGCCATCAGAAGCGCCGGCGGTGTCGTTTCACGCGGCACCAGATATCGATGGTAATCGATAGGAATCGATTCGAATCGATGGCTTCTGTTCCCGCCCTCCGAACGCCATAACCGCCCCGGAAAACTCGCGCTATTGGAAAATGATCGTAATGGCACTTCCGGACCGCTTTGATAACGCGCTTCAACAAATTTTGCGACTGCCTGTGCCTCGCGCTTTTTCAAACTGTTTATACGCTCGCCGTTGCAATTTTTTTCCATTTTTTTACCAACAATTCGTCAAAGAATATAAACATTGTCAGTCAAATGTTGTCGATTAAAACATCATCGGTAACTCGACGACAAACCCGTTTTAAATACCAACATAAAAGTTGATTTTCGTCCATTGTCAACGCACTGATCGCCGGATTGCGTAACCGAAGTTAATCCGTGTTCGTTAATCGGCGCGCGCTATCGCGAAATGTCCGATAAAAACAATGGGGGTTAATTAGAGGAGACGCAACTGGGTCGGTGAACTCTATTGAACTTCAACCGGCGAGTTTGTTGGCTCAGTTTAACGCGAAAGGGGCGAGTCGTCTGTTTTCTCCTCTTCTCCTCTGTTCGAATCACGGCTAGAAAGAACATCAAGGGTACAATAAAGGAAACGTTACTCTTGGCGCTGTTTTACGCCGAGTCATTTAATCCCTTCAGCTTCAACGGCCGACTCCCCGCCATTCTTTTCTTCGGATTCCGCTCGAATTACTCGCGGAATCTCGGTTCCAGGGTTTTCATAAAATTTGACCTTAATTCGGAGGAAACGCCGCCGTTCACGTTATGTCCGAGCATTAACTGTATTAGCACTGTCATCGTCGATCAAAAATCTTCTGAGAGAACGTCCGTGTTTCTACTCTGATTGAGATTTAGCGCGAGAGTCCGCGACTTCATTGGCAAAGCTGTAGACGGGTAGCCTGGCAAAACAATCTCACGGAAGTATTAACTTCCCAAGAAGACTGTATTTTTTTTGTAAGACTATTCTTTTCTCCTCTTTTACATTTTTGTCTATGCTTGCAACTAAATTAAGAATTTTATTCATTCGATAAAGACACGGGGGGAATTTCAAAATATTGTTTTCTACTCGATAGAATTATTACGAGAACAAATACAAGGAATTAGTATTGGCAAGGAGTAAATAGAAAGATATAATCTTCCGCGTTATCGGTTTTTCTCGTCGCGTTCTCATCCAATTAACAGCTTACTCCCGCGGCCGTGTTACTATGATATTACACTACGATTATGAGGATAGCGGTACAGTAGAATGGAATACCGATATAAGAGGATCGATCGAACCGGAAACGACACCCGAGAGAGAGAGAACCATTATCTCGCGTTCGCGACTTGTTTGTCCATGTAGAATTACCTGTCGGATTATCGGTGAATACAGAGAGCGAGGACAAAGTGGGTCAACGGCAGGGAGTCAAAGGACTACAGCGGGTTAGGTGCGAAACGAGGCCAACGCCGTTGCTTTCTCCTTATTTTTATTAAAATACTTAAACGCTTAACTTACACGTACACCGACCTGCGGCCGGTTTGTAATTCAGTTAAATAAACTTAGCCCACTATCGTTCGAAACGGCGGCGTGTGTCGGACGCGGGGTTCACGCGTTGTTGTCCGCCGCGTTTTTCCGCGAATCGCGCGAAGGCTGCCAAAAAGCTCGCTGCTCTCTTTCGAATGCCTTCGTTCCGTTTACTCGCGAAACAAAACAATCAATCTCGAGCCACTTTCCTCTTCGTTCGCTCATCACGTCGAACCAGTTCTATCCTGACCAGGGCAACGCTAGACTATCGTTTTAACACTTTTACATTTGGTGAACTCGATGAAACTCACTCTCCGCTGATTAAAATGTACAGGGTGACTCAGGAGCGACGTCGCGAAATATTTCATAAGCCACTAATAAACGGAAGAGCAAAAATATATTGTAGATTAGTTCAGCGAAAAACAAATGTTTAACTCACAAAAAAATGTTTCGTACATCGAAAACTTTCGCGACGCCGCTGAGGAATCAGCTTAGCTCGACTGTAAGACCCACCAAACTCGTCAGAGAAACGACGACGGTCGAACCTCGCGTTTCATTAGCTTGAACGAAAAGCTTTCACGTTTCCACCTCGTTAGGTATCGCTGTACTTCTACAAAAGCTGATGCGTTTAATCGATATTGTAATTCCCGTCGATTTCTATTGCTCCCTCCCGCGCCGCGTTACAAAAAAGCGAAAGAATAATTAGCAACGAGCCGAGCAACCGAAACGCGAGAGCCATTCCGTTCGACCTGGCGCGATCATCGAAATCACGCTTCTGCGGCGAATCATCGAATAAATTAAAAAGAGAGGCGTGTTTACGGTGCTCGCGGTCGGGAAGTTGCGAACACAAGTCGTCTCGATTGTTCGGCAGTTCCAGCGCTGAGCTAGAGAGGGAGAGAGAGAGAAAGAGAAACAATTCGCCTCGAGCCGGATGAATAAATAATAGAAATGTTCGCGAGGATCGTTGATGAACGTGGCCCTTGGACAGGTCCTTTTCTTGAGAACAGGAGTGTTCGACCGTGGCTCACTGTATTCGCTTCTGTATGTACAGAGTTCGGAGCCAGACCAAAAGCAGCAGAAAGTAAGATACGTCTTACCGTGGACCGCCCTAGACGTTTTCCGTTTCGCTCTTTTGCCGTCACTTTGAGGACACGCCCCAAACACGGGCTGAATGAGAGAACGAGGATAAGGGGCTTTGCATGGTGCTACTGCTTTTTACAGACCACTCATGCACTTTGGAGTGCATCAGATTTTGTGAGCACAGATTGCCGTTTCCAGCCCTGGCTCCGTCGGGAGCAACGAAATCACGCCCACTTGCGCCACGCCTACCGAAAAGAAGTCTCCGCCTGTTGCATGATCTGATTCGTTGATGTTGTCACTTTGATGATCCTCATTCGCATGATCATCAAATGTTATGCGTGTTTAATACCCAATCAGACCCGCGACTTCTTTCCAGCGTACTCAGACCACGCCCACGTTGCTCTCGAGGGCAGTCCCTAGTGCTCCCAGGGCAAAGAGCGGTTTCTACTTAACGCTGCCACTTTTGCAACCTGGCTCCACGAGTCACGGGTAGAACAAGCCTGCTTCTGGACCTGTAAGAGCGATGACGACGATCCTCATGGTAGCTTGGCTCGCTTCGCTCATCTGAGCCGCTCGTCCTGGCTAGGCCTGGTCATGATGCAGCGGCCCCTGTAGCAGATCTCTGTCATGTGCGAGACCCTGGTGGTCGTCGAGGTTCTTAGGATCTTGCCGAGGAGCGAATCGGTCGCGTTGGCAGCGACGGTAGTCATAATGATCGTTGTCGTCGGCGGATCCGTGGCCTGTGGTTCATTCAACGACCCCGTGGTCGCGGTCTCGGGGGTCGCAGTGACTCCTTCCAAGGTCGTCGCGTCTACAGGATCGATATAGGTCGTTGTCTCCGTTGGCTGAGTCGCTTCAGTCCTCGCATCGTCAACATCGAGTATAGTTAACACAGTTGTCGCAACTTCAGGATCCTTCGTGGTGGTCTTCTCTTCGCCCAGCGATTCTCCTTCAGCCTCTAATGGAGTCTTCAAGGTCGTCGTCATCCCTTCGGACACCGTGGTCTCCTCCTCGGCGCTGTTCACGGTTTCGAAGATCGCCTTCACGTAATCCGACAGAGTCTTCACGCTGCTGTCGCCCTCCTTCTTGCTCACCAAGCCTGGGATAGTTGTGGTGGACTTGGAGCCTAGTTTGGACTCCTGGTTCCTAGTCTGCGATTGGTCGAAGGCCGATGGGTACCTCACCTCGCTCCACTTCGCTCTGTGGTTCTTCGGATAAGCGTAATCCTTCTCAGCCTTTTTTCCCGGCGCGCTTTCATCGCTCGATTCTAAGTCATCGCTTCCCGGTTTTAAACGAGCACTGGGCTCCTCGCCGACGCGACTCGCTTCCCAGTCGTCGGCCAGTTTAACGTCGTTCTCCTTGGCCTTGTACTTCTCCGCGAGGAAGTTCAGGTCGAAAGCCGCCCGCTCGTTCCAATTGTCGTTCCAAGAACCCGTATTCTTTTTCTGATTGTTATCCGCCTCCACGGACCATGACTTCTCCGCTTCCTTTGTCTTGGAGCTCGCTGATTGCGGAGAGCCGACGTCAAGAGGCTTCATGGTCGTTGCGTCCTCTGGTTTGACAGTGGTCGGCGGTATAGTTGTCATTTGGCTCTCGGTGCTATCCTCGGAATCGCCGAGAATAACCGCGCCAGTCGTTACCGCCGGAGACATAGTCCAGGCAACCTCCGGTACCTCGGTGGTCGTCGACTTGATCGTCGGCGGGTCGCTTTTCAGAATCTCCTTCAGAAAGTCCTCGAAGCCCGACTTTTCCGATAAAATCGGCTGCGGCGTCGGCAGCTTCATTTCCCGAACGGGACTGTATTTGTATTGTTCCCGGATCAAACCGTTCAGAGCCGAATTATAGTGCTGCGACTCCGCGGTCACGAAGTCGTCCTCTACTGGCCTCACCTTCACCTTGACCCTTCTTCTTCGGGTGCCCTAAAACGAATCGTGAAAATACATCTAGACTCATATACAGAAAATATCACTTGTATCTTGTACAGACACTGTAGCCTGGTCTCTCATCGAACGTGGAAAGGGATAAAAAGTCATAAAACTTCTACTGCAAGAACTAAGATGCTACATGAACACAAGAACAAAAGACGACTATTCATTTTGATCCCTGACAGAAAAGGTTGATTTATTCAAAATAGGAGGTACTTTGGAATACGACCATTGCCCATCGATTCGATACTTAAAGGTCTCGTGGACGCATGAATACCCGATCAAGCACACCTGAAAGACTCTCACTCGATTTTACCGGCAATCTTGTGCAAAGCCATTTACTCTAACGATCACGCTCGTCTCACCTTCTTGCCTGCGGGAGCGCCGGGGCCCTTCTTCCGTGTTCTCTCGAGATCGATAGCTGTTTGTTGATCGTCGGGATTTGCCAGTCTATCCATCAGCCAGGACTCCTTGCGCGTTTCATCGTTCCTGATCCTTTCCCGCATTGTCATCGGCGCGTAAGTAACAGCTTGACTTTCGTTCATTTTCTCCGTGTGATCCGGCATGCCGGTCTTCCTGCCGAAATCCGTGGTGCCCATCAGCATCGACTCCTCGTCTTGCACGGCCGCGTCGGCTTGCCTGTTGTCGTCCGATGATACGAGCAGAGTGACGGACGAGATCTCCGGCGCGGCGGTAATTATGTCGGGAACGTTCTCCTCCTTGGAGATTCTCGTCCTTTCGCGGTCCTTGGATTTGTCACCGAGCACCTGGTTCACCGCGAAGCTCGGCTGGAAGGAAGTCCTCGTCAATTTTGTGGACCACTGACTCTCCGCTCCGTAAATGTCAGCCGTCGTCGGGCTCGACTCGTCCGGCGCGTGCTTGCTTTCCACAGTGTCGCTGTACTTTCGCGGGGAACTGCTGGCGAGCTGCGTTTGATCGAACTCCTCCCTCTGAGACGGCTGATCCGGGTAATTGCCGAAGTTCAAGATGAATTCCGATGGGTACTGAAACGAAAAGGATTATTAAGAAGGGGCGACAATCAATTTTTCACAACGTTCCGTTTCTAGATAATGCAAAGATGGGGTTTGTCAGCAATCAAAAGCGCTAGATGAAAGATCAATATAGGTCGCAATCACCTCCAAAAGTCCTATTTCACGTATACGAGGCATAATTTGCATTATTCGGAAGCATAAAGCTACGTATGTAGCTATTTTCATAAAGCTGCGACAGCTACATGCTGCCGAATAATGCAAATTATGCCTTGTAAACGTAAAAATAGGACTTTTGTGGGCGATTGCGGCCTAGATTGATCTTTTTGCTGAAAAACTCCATCTTTGCCTTATCGAGAAATAAGGAGGCGCATCCCGCATCCTTGCAATCCTAGAAACGAGAGTCTACCCTCTTAAGTATTCTTCGTTACGATTGAAGATAAAAAAGAATGTTAAAGAAGAAAATTCTGTAATTATTGTTTCTGTCTCCTAGGTTTTTTAAAGGTCATCGTTGATTTTTTAAACGACGCCCTATCTTTATAACTTTATAGTGTAGTAGCTGATATCAAAATAAGTTCAACGATACTGTATACTGTACTATGAGCTTTGAGACCACACTTGAAAATAATTTCGAAATTTTTCTATCATAAATTTCCCTGTAATAAATTCCTAAAAATGATCCACTTTCTTGTACGACATAATTTTAAGATGCTCTCAACCGACATGTTAAGTAGAATTTACTACAAGTTAATTAGATTGTTCTTGTCGCTTGCAAGTGATGCAAATTTGCGATGCAAATTTAACAGAAGCTGTTTCTAAAAATATGCACTCGATTATCGTTGGTATTGATGGGACGAAAACAGTCTTCGAAGTTGCACAAAGCGTTTTCCATTACGTAGTTTCACAACGTTAATTAATCATACTCGCGAGTGCACAAAGATCATAATCTAGTTAGTATCGATAACTATAGTTCCCGGTGGCACGACGAACAAGCCCGATAACTTCTTCCGTTTCCAACTGACCCTAAAGTCTAGTTAGCCGCGCAGCGAGCGTTGTAAACACTATTTTTATCTGGTTTTATGAATCGGCTGACACGGAATTTCGGATTCCAGGTAGAGATTAACGAATAAAAAAGCGAAGTACATATCGAGATCTCTTAGGCTTGCGTATCACGGCTTACATGAAAAACTCATTATCTTCGCCATTATTCACGCCCCGCGACCACGTAACGAAGTTCGCATGCCGAAATCGATAAAACAAAACAGAAACCAGGTCGTGGAGCCGGTCGCTCTCGAATTTCTAATCTCGGATGATTCGAGCACTTTTCTATTCCGTACATTTTTCAATCATTAGACTTTTCATCATTGTATTAAACGGATGGAACCTCTATTAGGCGCAACGGATCTCCATTTCCTGTAAGTTTACGTAACTTCGCGTAAGCATCTGTAACCGGAAGGCGACTATCGATTTTCCGGCCGACAATCTTCCACCGAATTGAAAACTTCTCCCGTTGCCACTTCAGTTTTTGCAATGAAATGTGGAGTTTCGTGGAACTTTATATAACTTCATACGAGCTTATTTTATTCGGAATCTAATAAAACCGTCAAATATATTAACTCGCTCTTCTTACCGAAAATTAGAAAGAAACTAAAAACTTATTATACAATGCTAAAATAATCTTTAATGAACAATTTTATTATGACTATTTTATCGATATTTCAGGGACCAACAAAAACCCAAAAAAAGGTCGTTACGATTCAATACGAAAAATGTTCTTTTGAAAAGTGTCCGAATATTATTGCGACTGTATACAGTCTTCGCTAAATAATTTCTTGACCACGTTATACGGCAGTCTATTATATTTGCCAGCAGCCGGAAGCTAGTGCATTAAAGAGATTGCCGCCGGTAAAGGGTGAACCGGCCAGTGAAATAAACTCGCTTGAAGCGATCCTTCTCCCATAAACTTTTACAGCGAGATTAACAACGAACACTCACGTTCTCGCTGGAGGTCTCGTAGAACTGTTGGCTGGTAGGATTGCGATTCTGAGGGAACGGCGAGGATTCTTCGTAATTGTCCTCGTAGTGGTTCGCCTGGTGCTCGGTGGTTGTTGGCTGTACTCGTATGCGCGGATAATTCTCGTCCAATGGCAGCTCGTTGTGAGATTCTAGGACGGACTCGGTAGTGCTGGTACTCTGTACCCGTTTCTTTCCGGGTCGTCGTATCCGACCTCTGATCCTCGTCTGTCTGGAGTCGTCCGGTCGCGATTTCGTTCTTGTCGAAAACACAGCCTCGTCAGGCAACACTGTGGCAACAGGTATTCTTTCCGTTGTGGTGACAATCTCGATGATCGGCGTCGTCGTCGGCAACGTCGTCGATTTTCCTGACACGCGACGATTCGGCACCGATTGATACTTCTGACGAACCTTCGGCAACTGCGTTTGCGGAGGACTCGACTCCACTGCGGTTTCATCGTTTGGCAACAAGGACTGGTGTGGCACCTGTTCATTTTATTATATTAAGAACTTTAAGAAATGTATTACTAAAATAAAAATTGTCTTCATCAATTGCAAGACACAAAACTGAATTCCAGATATTATTGTTTATTTTATAGAATTTGAGGATGGCCATGGAGTATATCAAAAATATCTTACTGTATTTTTTTGCAGTACTTTAACACCAATTAAAAAAAAAATAAAATTTGTCTTCATCAATTGCAAGACACAAAAATGAATTCCATGCATTATTGTTTACTTCATAGGATTTGAGGATGGCTATGGAATATGTCAAAAATATCTAACTGTATTTTTTCACTGAATATTTTAACACCAATTTACAACAATATAAAGAGAAGAACATCCTGGACAAGGATCTAGTGTGAACGTGTATTTGGAAACTCACCTCTGAGATCGGTGGCCGGAAGGTAACAGGTGCCTGGAATCTGTTATCCACCGGAACTGCGGGCCGGAAATTCGGTGGCCTTATAAATCCATAGTCGACGTCCTCTTCCGGTTGGCTCTCGACTACGGCGGTAGTCGTCGACGGCGTGGTCGTGGTGGTTGCGACTTGCCTCTGCTGCTGGACCGCGTGGATCTTGATGTACTCGTTCCCGTCGGTCTGGACCTGAGATCCGTGGTTCTGATTGCGTGTCCTGGATCTGGGTCTCTGTCGATTCGAGGACGTTCGAGTGGAATCCTGATTGACGACGTTGAAACGAACGTATTCGTCCTGCGCGCCTCTGTTCCTCGTTTGAATGGATGGCTCGTGATGAACACGACTGCCGATGCGTCCTCGCACCCGCTGGCGGATCACGATTGGCGTTGTACTCGTTGTCGTGGCCTCCGTTGTAATCTGCAAAAACGATTCTTCACTTTGACACGCGTTGTGTTCTACGGAATTGATTTTCTAGTAGCCAATTCGCATTATCAGCTATTTGAACAGCGAAAATGAGAAGGCGAAATTTAACACTAAACCTGCCGACAATCAAAAGTGTCCGATGTGTATGGCATTATAAAAATAACAAGATTAAATTTATTTATATTTTGTGCAATTTTTACTATAATATATACTGGAGTGAAAAAATATATTCAATAAATTCCCATGAAAACGCCTTTACAATTTCAATAATTGTCAAATAAAAAATCTAAAATGGGTCATTTGACCGCTCGTGGTAGGTTTAGTGTTAAAATTATTGCAAAGGTCAATTTATTTTTCGGCTGGCTAAGTCCAATAAGAGGAGCAACGTTGATCAGCATTGATAAAATGGTCGAAAGCCTCGCAAGAGTTGAAAAGCTAGGAATGTGTTAAAAGTACGAAGAAGCTGTGTTCTCCAAGCTTCTTCATTATGAAAGCATAACTGACCTCGGTTAGGGGAAGCTCCGTGGACGAAACAGGCAGCGCATAGTCCTCCTGCTTGTTCTCCGGCAGGGGAACGAATATAGGCTGCTGGCTCTGATCACTGCCGAGCACGCTGGTCTGGATCTTCTCGCTCTCCAATCGATGAAGGTTATCCTGTCCAGTCAAGCTATACTCCGGCTGTGTTTGCGGCACGTTCGTATCGTAAATTGACGAGTAACGTTGCTCCTCCGTCGTTTTGAACCGTGGGTCCGGCGTGGTAGCCAATTCGAAGTCGCTATTTTCTGCTTTTCCGTCCAGTTGGTAATCCTTCGGTCTCTGGAGAATTCCTTGATCGAACGGGTCTCCGTTCTGAGCTTGGTAATTGAATCCGTTTACTGGTGTCTTTTCCAGACCAGTGTGCTCGACGGTTTGCTCGTAACCGCTGCGATACTGATCGGGAACCGTTTGCGGATAGTTTTGGCTCCTGGCGTAGTCCTCGGAGATTAATGACGATGCGTGGTTCACCGTTGGATAATTCTCGGTTGTGGTTGGTGGGTAATTTTCTGGGGTGAAGTCGCTTAGGCTAGACGTTGTGTCCAGTTGATGAGGAATTGCTTCTGGGACCGTTGATTGTAGGAAACCGGATCCTGTTGGTGGAGATCCTGCTTCGCTGTTTGAGACGTCGTACGTTTGAAGACTCTGTCCAAGCACAAAAGATAATTGTTTGTTTTTATTGCAATAAAGATACTGTTTTTAGATGATTTAAACAGTTTTTCTAGTGTTTTAGACTTTAGCCAACGAACAGGATTTACATTTTTACTGAAATGTCTCTTTAAATAAATGCTCTAGGAGAGAACCATTGGGAACAAGAGCTTATATCTACTTTGATGACAAATGTTTACTTCCTCCAATCTGTTCGGAGCTGAAAGGAGAAACGGAAAGGTCAAAAGCCTATGATAAAGTGCCTACCTCGGACTGCTGACTGGTCCTGTCGCGACTCCTGTATTTCTGCGTCCTGCTGGCTGGCCTCCTATGTTCAGAACTATATCTCAACGTCGTCTCCGGAATTCTTGATTTAGTCGGCTCGTAAGATTCCTGATACGCCTCGGTTGTCGTCGTGAATCTAGACCTGGACCTATTGTACGGTCTTCGATTCCGGTCGACGTTTACCCTTGTGGTCGGCGCTGGGGTCGTTGTCCTCGGTTTCGCGGTGGAAACTCTGTTCCTGAAGTAAACAAAACATTTCCTTGCGTTTCCACCGTTTCTTGAACGCCACTTTCAACTTGGACAATCGATTGTACCGCGGGTTCTCGCGAGAATCCCAAGGAGAAAGTTCGCCGGCCGTCGGAACTTCAGATGGAAGTCATGAAAGCTTCCGACAAATTATTTATTGCCTCCTGCGCCATTAACGCGTCTGCTATTTGTTCTCAACCATGATTTTATACGGTGTCGAAGGAACAAAAGAACTAAATTCTAATTTTCTAAGTCATTGTCACTCACCTCTGTCGTCCCCGTGTTCTGTAGGTAGTGGTAGGGGTGCGTTCCGTGGTGGTAGTGGTAGTGGTAGTGGTCGGTGGCGTCGCGGTAGTGATAGTCTGCAGTCCTTCGTTCTTATCCAGCAAAGAATTAACCAGACCAGGCAGATGCGGGGAGATCGCTGGCAGTTCAGCTGGTAGACTATACTGCGTGGGTCCGACAGGTCCTCTAACCTCATTAGCCTCACCAGTGTTAATATCACCCTCGAAAGTACTGCTCAGATCAGTCGTAGAGCCATCCTGGGCATACTGTCCCGTATTGTACCTTTGAGTTTCTCTCTGCTGAGCGAGTTCCTGATTAATCAGCGCCAATTGAGCAGCCAGCTCCTGTTCTTTAGTAGAAGGATCCTGAGGACCTACTGGACCGTCCTTGAAACTCGGCGTGGTCGCATAAGAGACTTCCTCCATCTGGCTGACGGAAGCCTCCATTCTAGGCCTCTCCGTAGACCTTGAATTGTCATCATAGTACTTGTGCTTCCTCGTGGTAGGCCTCTGATCCTCATAATAACCGGTGCTGATGACAGAGGGTGGTTTGTTCTCGCCATAGTACTGCCTGAACCTAAACCTGGATCCAGAATATCCAGGTTGCGGGGTGGTAGAATAACTTTGCTCGTACTTAGGAGTGTTGGACATCTCCTGGGTGTATCCTACGGTGGTCTGAGGCTCGTACAAGGGTGTGGTAGAGTCCAGATCACTGTCGAGTCCAACGCTATAAGAATTAGGCTCGATCAGCGGGGTTGGACTAGGGTTCTGATCATCTCCATCCTTGGGATCCGTATTATCCAAGGTGTTCACTACTACAGAGCCTATATGGGGTGCTGGGAATGGGATTTTTGAGTATCCCGGCGGAGGATCGAAGCTGAGAGGAGCTACGAAGAACGGTAGCTTGTCCACTTTCCTCTCGACCCTGTTGTGATCAATGGATGACAGGTATGGTAGATCGAATTTAGCGTACCCGGATGGAGGATCCAGGTTGGTAGGTCCCACGAACACTTGGGGAGTGTCAGGACCTACTGTATCCAGTACCGCGATCGTCTTAGCGTCTTTTAAGATCTTCAAGACATCGGACACTCTGGCATTGTTGGCTTTCGATTTCGAATTCCCCATGTAGACGGATAGAGGTGGTTGGTTAGGAGATGGGGTGGTCGTGGGTTCTCTGTGGTAGCTCTGCTGCTCCTGATATTGATTCCTCGGACGATGTCGTACCCTTGGCTTGCTCCTCACTGGTTTAGACGTTTCCTGATGGTGCTGACGATGGAAATTCTGTTGATCTCTAGTTAAGGGCAGAGCTTGTCCATCTTGGTGATCGGATAGACCTTGATTGACAGCTCTGGTCTCCTCCTCACGCTGCTTGTCGAGGATTCGCTGCTGCTTCAGCGCCTCCTGGATCTCCAATTCCTTTTGTCTCTCTAAAGCAGCCAGTCTCTCCGCTTCTCTCTGCCTGGCCGTCTCCTCGGCCCTGCGCTTCTCTTCCTTCATCCTAATCTCCACCTGTCTCCTTCGTTCTAACTCCTCAAGCCTCTGCTTCTCTCTAGCTTCACGGATCCTCTCCAGTTCTCGTTGCTTGGCCATCTCTTCCAGCTTCTCCAGCTCCTTCTTCTTCTTCTCCGCGTCTCGTTGTCTCTGCAACTCTTGCTCCCTTTGAACAGCTTCCTGCTGCAGGCGGGCCTTCCGCTCCAGAGCTCTCTGCTCCTCGTTCAATCTCGCGATCTCCTTCAGTCTTTCCTCGTTCAGGAACTGCGTCTTCTCCTCACGTTCCTGCTGGATCTGCTGCAGGATCTGACGGGTCAACGCGTCCGGAGGCGCTGCCTCCATGCCTTGATGGTGCTGATGATGAGATTGCGGCTGCTGATGATGGTGGTGCGATTGTTGCTGCTGTTGTCGCATCGGGTACTTCCTGCCACGACCACGCTTCTGACCTCGCTGGCTTAACGTCTCTGCTGGCACGTAGATCAGCTGCACCTGGAACAATTGCTTCGTTTTGATTGAACAGAACAACGCTGTTTAGAACAATTTAATTCAATACGAACCTCTTCTTCCTCGTCCTGTCCACCTTGCACCTGTGCGTTCAAAGTCGCCTGGCTCGGCTCCTTCAAGTTCCCAGTAGGTCGTTGATTCTCGCGAATATCCTCGGCGTCCCCGACATTGTGACCCTGTTGCAGCAGGTGGGTATTCTTGAAACTTTGACCGGGCAAACTCGTGAATTCCTGCGGAACGTTTAGGTTGTCGTGTTTCGTCGGCGGATGAGCCCGAGCTCGCTGACCCGGAAGGAAGCTCTGCGCCGGAAATACCGGAGGCAACGCTTCCGTGGCCGGTAACGGAGGCACCAGATCCTCCGGAGCTAAGTCCGTTTGCTGATGCCCTAATCCACTTTGTTGCAACCGTTTCTCCTCCTCCGCGTTGCCAAACCCGCTCGGCAAGAACGTTTGCGATTGCTGAAACAAAAACATCCACGAGATTCAATTCTATGGCTGACCTCTACGAGCTTCCCTGCGTTTAATGAAACTTTTCAACAATCAAGGCAAGCAGCGAAACAAATGCTGATAGCGAACATGTTATGATTCGATACTTGGAACAGTCAAAGGGACTGTAGCAGTGTTACTATACCTGAAGAAGTTGTTGCTGAGCCCTAAGTTGCTGTTGCAGGAGCAGCAGCTTCTGAATATTCTCCTGCGTCTTTTGCAGCTGCAGAAGCTGATCCTGATACTGTTGTTGAAGGGCCGGTGGCAAGGATAATTGAGGGATTTGTGGTAATTGTGCCGTGCCGCTCGCTACTAGACCCACTTCAGGACTGCTTTGTTCCAGCTGAGCTTGCGTCGCCCTTGGATCCGGTAATGGGATCCATTCGCTGTTCGATACCTGTCGAGACCATCGTTCGGCTTCAACACCGCCGAACTCGACCGACAGGATCAAACTGTAGATTGCTATTGCCGAAGACAGACACTTCCGCACAATCTGGAAACAGTCGGGACACTCGTCAGACGGCGAAACTAATCGCTAGACTGCGCACCTTTATGCAAAATATAAATTGCATAAAATCAGCAATCTACTAATAACCAGACCGTGGATCTTCATGCGAATTCCTGCTTTCATAATTTATTTTATGAATGAGGCGAACACCTCTTTCACCGATTAACATTCCTAGATTACGGATTTTATCGGTTTAAGTGTTTCTTAACAAATCTGTAGTAATTCGGATTATTGTTGGAAATTGTTGTTGGATTAATGTTGGAAAGAAAATTATTAAAACTTTTTCTAATGTTGCACGGCCATTTAGAAACTTGCTATACGTTCACTTCTTGCGACTGTTTCTAGTGTCTCGCAAAAATTTGAAGGTCATTAGCGACTTTCATTGCAATACTCGCATGAATGGATATTCGCACGTATTGCAATGAGAATTGCAATGGAAATTGCAACGAAAACATTCGTGCATTCCGGTACAGAATTCTAATTTTGACTGGCTGAGCAGCAGACTAACAATTTTTAAAAGTTTTCGACGCTTCCGAGTGGGACACGATAAACCAGAAACTTTTAATTAAGTTCCAACACAGGTTCCACATTTTTTTCGTTATTTAGTGAAATCATTTATCTAGATATTTCATTTCCGCTCTCATAAATCAGTCCACGAAAGCGTAGATTTGCATCAGTATTTATTCTATTGTTTTCTTGAGTGAATGGAAATTAACGATCATTAAACATGAAATAGCTGTTCAATTTGTATTATAACAAGGCGCGCTATCTCGCAGCGGCATCTGATCGCTTACAGTAATTGCGTTAGTCGAGCTCTCATTCAGACAATTTCAGCGCATAAAATCCAGCAGTTCTCCAAAAGATATGATCATAACGGCAGCATCAAAAACGGTGTTACAAATTATAATTCTGTAAGTAGAGCATTAGACCATTTTCCAAAACTAACGAAAAAAAAAACACTCACATAAGTAGAAAATGTTTTGATTTCCAATGATTTTTTAAACTTATATGCTTGTTTAATTCGTGATACAATAGAACCTTGATTATCCGAACTAATCAGTAGAATGTATTCGATTAAATATCGCTACTACACTCTACCAGTGTTAAATAAAAGCTGTTCACACGTGAAACACGTATACATATAATAGAGAATTCAGTTATCGGTTTGAATAATCGAGGTTGTACTAAATCGTGAATTAACAATATCTTATTTCTGCTTCCTTAATTTCATTATTGAAAACTTCTACAGCTGAACTTGTATCTGCTGTTCCTTCTATCTTTTCGGACATATTCATCTTGTGATGAATACTATTTGCGTGTTTTAATAACACACTCTTAATGTTGTGTTGAACTGCAAATAAACAATACTAAATCGTGAATTAAACAAGCAAATGAACACCGATGTGTGTCGTGTTTGGACTCATTTTAATCAACAAAATGTGACAAGTGTATCGCTAAAGGCTTTAAAAAAAATAAATAAATATCAGGGTAGTGGGAATAAATTTTTCACAAATATCGTGCTTTGCGGTATTGACTTTAAGCGATGAAAGATGCGGGTAATTATATGATCAACGTCAGAAATCGAGTGACAGTGACGAAGGAATCGAATCGATTTCGCCTGAAATCAATTGGTTCTTGTATCGTGCAGCATATTCGTGACCGCTAACCGATAACGTGCTTAATAGTTAATAGAGGATTGAAAGGCGTATTCGGGACAACGACTCCGCGAGAAAGGAGGCGGAAAAAGGAACGGACCGGACCGCAATCCGGCCCCGGCCGATCACGAAATACATAAGAAATCGAAATATTCGCGGCAAGTACTTAGCCACGATTCAGTTGGCAAGCTATTAAACGTAGCCTCGCGGTTTTTTCCGGCGGAGCAAAACCGCGAGAACGCTTCGACGATCGGCGAAAAAACGAAAGAAACACGAGATCCCCTCGAGTTTTACTTATCTAAACACCAGCTTTCATAATTTTCCACTGGGTGGGTCGGCAGGAATTTTCTAATTGAAACGAGAAGAATCGAGCCACCGGCTGTCCGGTAATTGGAAATTAATGTTTCGCGGCTGAAAGCTTCGTGGCTGACAAAACCATTAATAATTATTTTCACTTCGAACAACTTTCATCCAATTTGTCCCAAGCCGTAAACATCGACGAGATTCGTTTAATTAACTGCGAACGTCTTTGCGTTGTTTACACGAGATTCTCGTTTATTTAAGATAATAGGAGTCGACAATTAATTGGAATAGCATTCTACAATACATTGGAAACGAGGCGATGACTATCCTCTCCAAGTTCCTTCTTCGACTGAGAAATTAACGATATATAAAAATTCATTAAAATAATTTTCAACAGTTGTCTACAATTTTATTTTAATTCAGACGTAGTGTAATTTAAAACAGTAAAAATATTACAAGGATTTTTAATATAATATAACACTGAACATAATGAGAAAATTTGTTTTGATTTCACTCCAGTTTGTTGCAATTCAGGTAAACAATTTTTATTTTGCATAAGGATCTGTCTATTTATGACTCTATCTATCACACATCAGGAAAAGGACTTCCGTTAGCATGGTGCTTAATTAACAATAACGCAATCGAATGAGTCAGGAGTGCACGCGGGTTCAAGCTTCGATGCTGTCGATAAGAAAAAAGTTAATTGTCCTGCTGGCTGAGTTCAGGTAGCGGAGAAAGGTATGAAAACGTAAACGCGTGTGACGCACATTTCTGTGTTGCGTTTTCGTGTCCGCCAGAAGGACGACTACATTCACTGTTTTGCCTAGCTATCGGTCGAGTTGGAAACCTGATTCGGTGCTAACAGGAGACACGTACCCGGCCAACACCTAGAAACTTCGAACACAGCTTGTTTGTTGATATTCATAATAACAGCGAATTGCATACTTGCAGGGTCCTCGTAGTCCATGAATTTGCATCGTGCATCCTGGCTACACATAGACATCTTCATTATTATTACTTTACTATTTACTACTTTTGTCTCTTTATTATCTCCATTTGGGATCATGCACATGGATGTTTTTTCAATTGATTATAATAATAATTAATTTTTCAAATTAAAAACTTTTGGCACACAAGTCGACTCATATACATAAAAACTAACCGTTTAGAGCAAAAATTTTAAAATAAAAATGGACGGAGACGATCTTTCGGCGGCGAAAAAATTAACATGATCATTACTGCATATTGCGTGGTGTTTCGGTGCAAGTGCCGCGGCATATCTGGAATGCAACCGAGCTAACGAGCTGCAAACTGCATAGCACCGACGTGCGAGTGATTTCTAATAAATGCCAAGCAAGTCTGAGACTGCACGACCGATCTTTCACTCGAATCAACGAATATCTATCCGGAAAATATCTTTCCATTGAACAATTAAATTTTACTTTAATTTTGTCCAATGCCTTCTCTAAAATAATCGGTACGTTTAATGTCAATGGACTGCGGATCTTTATGCAAAATAAAAATTGTCTGCATCGTTTACAGAAAAGAGAGAGAAGTACATCAATATTAATATTCTCTCTTAATAATTTTAATGGGTTGTAAACAATTTTCCAGTAATATTAAATTCATAAATCTATATTTTACATTGAAAATGTCGATATCAAAGAAAAATTAGAAATAAATACGCCACGAACCAATATTATTCTGGTATAGAAAAAATTATTAAATGAATTATCAGAAAATTTTGATGGAAAAAATTGGGTATCGTGTAATTTCTTTTACTATCTCTATAAACTCTGAAATATGAATATTTCCATCAGATTGAATTTAGTGAGCGATTAACAATTCGTCCGAATATTTTCTATTGGCGTTCACCGGCGCCATGGCGACCGGTTTTTGTAGGTTAAGCTATAATTGAAGTCCAATAGGCAGAACGGTTCGAATCCGTAAAAATAATATTCGTTCCACGTAATCGGGGTTTCCGTAACCGCGGTTTCCTACAGAAAAATCAGGATCAAAAGCAATCCCAACGTTACTGTATCGTGAAAGATGCAAATTCGACTTCCCGCATCGTTACCTAATTATCCGAATCCCTTTGTTTTTGTTTCGATTGTTCCTTCGGCTACGACTGAAATCGAACGCGGCAGGTATTGTTCGCCGAAGAGAAATTCTCGATAATTAAAAAAATGTTTTTCGTCGAGGATAAATGCCTTCAATCATCCTGTTCAATTACTGCTTACGATTGTTCCGTTAATGAGATGAGATTGAACAATCGAGTTGTACATGAGTACATCATGTAATCATTTATGAAACTGCGTTGTAATTACCGAAGAAAACTAATGAAAACCAGTCGGCAGAACAATGCTATCGAAAATAATAGTTGGGTGAAGTGTAATTCAATTGCAGGGAGGCTGTGCTTCCACTTCACTTCACGGTAATTAACTTCGATTCAATTCCTGCTGAAATTATCAATAATTGCTGGACTTTTCTTTCGAATTAAATTGAAAACTTTTCGAAATCGATTTTTACTTTCACAGGAGAAATAAGTTTGTTTTTCGGAAATAATTTTTAAGCCAATTAAGAATTCGCGGGACGATCGAGGATTAAAGTTTTGAGTAAAAATAGGGGAAGTGTCATATCCTGGGATTTCCGAAGCAAATTAAAAATTTGCAGAGCGCTCAAGGGTTAGAATAAAAATTTGCAGAGCATTCAAGGGTTAAAGAATTAAGGAAAAATAGGGGAACTGTTATATCCTGGGATTATTTAAGCAAATTAAAAATTTGCACAGTATTCAAGGATTAAAGAATTGAGTAAAAATAGGGGAAGTATTATATCCTGGGATTTTTCAAGCAAATTAAAAATTTGCAGAGCGCTCAAGGGTTAAAATATGAAGTGCAAAAAAGATGAAGTATTATATCCGGGGATTTGAAGTATGAAATAAAAATAGGTGAAGCGTTATATCTTGGGATTTTTGAAGCAAATTAATTTGGCGTTCCGCGCGCTGTCGTCGTAATTACGATGATAATCCCCGTGTCGATCAAGCGATCTCAACGCACCGATTCCCCCGGTTCAATTACAGTCGGGGAATCGCTGACTTTCCTCCTCGCGGTCCGAAATGACGCCGTACTACTGACATCATTCCGATTACGAGGCGCGTCGGATCGACGGCACGCGATATCTTCCGCAATGAAAATCGCGTGCCGGACACGGGCCCACGGTTTTTCTGCTTTCTTCGTTGTTCCCGGCCGTCACTTTAGAAACGGGACCACCGACTGTGAAATCACAGTGATTCGTGAGCCACCCGCGAACGCCGTCGCGCGATTGATTCGTGCCGTTCGCTACGTGCCCGGCTTACCCTCGACCGGCAACAATCATTCGTACGTCGCCGGGAAACGCATTCCGATGCAGCTCGCGTTCGATTCACTATGAACGCCGGTTGCGTCATGACATTGCGTGATCCTCGGGACCTGCTCGGACCACCGAGACGGTTACCAGATCGAAATTTCGGTCCCGGGACTCGTACCGATCGTAAAACAGGTTACGCAAATCGGCCCACTTTTTCGACGTCGGACCTGCTTTCTGGGATACTTGGCGATTTTTTAACGTGGAACTGCGAAAGCCTACACTGTTAATCTTCTGGGCATAGTTTAAGCTGCCTGTCGGTGTCGTCCAGAAATTTTTAAACCGCCGAAAAATCAACATTGACTTTGTTATTAATGGTTTATAAAGGGAAGACGCTGTTTCTGAATTTTCTACCATTTCATAGTGAAATTTTCCAATGTTATTCTTTACTGTATAGTTTTAGGCGTATGCTATATTACTGTCCACGAATTTTTAAACGAACGAAAAATCAAAATTGACTTTGTTATTATCGATGACGTGCGTCTTGGCGCTAACAGGTCGGTAGAAAGGATATCGGGTCAAGTGTGCTTCTTTTTATAAATTTTTCACGAAGATGTATACTTAATACTAGGACTGAATTAACACAATAGAAATATTGACGAAACTACATACTAAATAAATAATGTTTAATATAAACTGATTTTGTACATTTATGATAAAAATAAGCAGAATACAGGAACGCGGGAAGTGTTGATGTTGAAGATTCATAGTCCAGTAATAAATCTATTCCCGCAATCGGTAAACGGGTCGTTTCTTTCGGAGAAAGGTTTTTCAACGAACTTCCCGGGAAAACGTATGCGAATGTTAGCCGTGATTACGCAAAAGGCGACCAGCGAAACGAGAACACGACGTATTAATAAACACCGTATAATGTACTTGAGACGACTTACGACGGTGCGCAATAAAGTATGCGATGTATATTCATCGTGGCTTATCTTACAATTGATACAAAGAACGTCTCTCTATCAGTATTCATTGCCTGCGATTTTCTAAATGGACCTGCTGTTTTCTCTCCTTGCGAAATCTCCGCAAAAACAAATCGCTATCAGCTCAGAAAATAGTTTAATCCGGCCACTCTTCGCAAATAGTTACACAATAAGTCTCCCCAAGTGTTATTTACACATTTCGCAATTTACACTTTCGTTAAAAGATTATTAAATTGCAATATACATTACATACAATAAGCTCAGTACTTGTTTTTCACTGCAATGATCTATTTTACAAGACGAAGTCTCGATATGGAAAAAAATGACAATCTGTGTCCACTTATACTTTAGCTGATCCATAAAATGCGGATTTCATGAATTCGCGATAAAAGCGAGTGGAAATAACACGAAACAGTAAAAGCATTAATTTGTGAACATATTGCCATATTATTTTTAATCTACTGGATCCATTAGGAAAGAAAATAAATTTCTATTTCCCTCTAGTTTGTTACAATTGAGGTAGACAATTTGTATAATGTTCTCTATCTACTGCTCAGAAATATTTCGAATTCCACTTTCTTCTAAATTACAGAGCTCATTTCGAAATCACATTATATTGAATTCATACAGTTTCCAATTTCTCTGCAACCATAATGGCCTCTGCTAACCCAGTTAGCACACCAAAGTGCTAGAAGCAACAATCCCTTCTTTCTAAATAACAGTGCTCCGTTCAACAATTTTTTTCGCTGTTATAAAAAGCCTGTTTTTGATCAGATGTCCTCAAACAGCGAAAAATGCCTTTCTCTTACGTCGTTGTTCAAGTCCCGTTTCTAAACTCGCGGCACCGAACTCGTTCGAGTTCCAGCGGACCATACGCAGACCATACACGAGTCGATCATCTGGTTCACCTCGCGAGTGTCGTGCGGATCCTCGTTTTCGCCAGTTCCAAGAAGAACCGGTGGCGGTGAACTATGCTCTATTCGGCAAGGAGCGATGTCGAGGCGACCGCGCCTTCTCAGAGAAGCGGCTTCTTCTCTCAAGGAGAGAAAGGTGCCTCGACCTCCTTTTCCGATTGCCCTCCATCTTTTTCATCTGCGATCCGCGAGCGGGACCCGTTGATTACAAGCGATCCCTCGATACTAGAAATTTTGTTGATCATTTATCCTCATTGCTGTCTAACCCTTGGATTACTGTGCGATGGAGGCTGGGTCCGTTCGGACCCGTATGGAGAAATTGGCATTTTCTTTATTGAAAATTCTCTTTCGTTTCAAAAACACGAATATAGTTACACTCTTTTTATTTACCAACACAAATAGTTTATTTTACAACGCAGCGGTACTGGATTTATTCATTGAGAAATCGTCACTTCTGCATATGAATTTCAGGATTTCTGGGGAAACGGATAGAGTCCAGTGGTAATACACCAGTAATAGTAGGCATGGAAATTGGAATTTGTATGGGGAATTGCGGCGCACTAATACGATTTTTAATCCCTGTAATTTGGCGGGTCGAGTCGGACGGGGCAGGGAGGCGGTAAAGGTCGCAGTTAATCGAATCAAACAAATTATCCGTCGGAGCCGGGCGAGCAGAAACGACGCGATAATGCCGGCTAGCTGACAATAGGTTCTGAGAATCGCGATCGTCGATCGTGAATGGGGTCGACCGGTCGCGGTTTCGAGAGAAGAAAAATCCGCTCCCGACACAGAAGCACGCGCGCTCCAGTGAGCCTCGATCCTCTCCCGTTTGCGTCAGGTATTAATTTCTAACGAGTTTCCAATGAGCTTCACGATCTACATAACCCGCGAGCCGCCTACTTGTTCGTAAAACGAGGAGGAGGTTGTAGTAGGAGGAGAAGTAGGAGGAGAAGCACGCTTTCGAACCGAAAGGGATCGAGAAATCTCGGGACCCTCGATCGAGACGGATCCCGCGAAAAAGAACTCTCCCTTTCACTGTCGAAGAAAGCCGCGGTGTGGCACGCGTTACAATTCCTGTGCGCGATACCCACTATCCACCTTTCCCGGACAGTTCGGGCGTGTTCCTCCTCGGTCAAACGATCCAGCGATTAAACGATCCTCCTCTCGATCGCACGTAGACAGCGTGTGACTTTCTCCGGCGATTCGGCCGACTACGACGCCGATTTTCCCGGACTCGTTGCCTCCTCGTTCGTAAACATCACGTCCAACGTTCGTTCTTAACGAACATGATTGTTAACCTGCTCACTCGCTCATTCAAGTGCTCAATTTGTGGTAATTAAACTAAATGAATAGCTGTTGGAAAGCAAATTTTTGAAAATCATTCATTAGATCTGTGAACGGTTCTAAGCTTCGTCGATTATAATAAAAATCGTCCGTTGTCCGAGGGTTAAATCTACGGTGGTTTCGTCACGACAGAAATTCTGTCAATGTTTTTTCAGACTTCTCGATTTATACAATTTTTGACCAACCGTCGGATAAACGTGATCCATTGATCAAGGAGTATAGGGATTGATGAGAAAAAAAGAAAAAAGAAAGAAAGGATCACCCTTTTGAAATTCAAAGTTTTGTTGCGTACTAATCGTTGCAAGAATGATTAATAACATCCACATTCATGGTTTGAAATGGCAGAAGAATCTTCATCAAAGTAGAGGATTCAAGATTTAAAATGAGTCCACGCGTACTGTTGTACTGTTATTTTTAACGAAACGATGTGTTAATAATCAGACAAATAATAACTTACGCCACTTTCGCATCAAACGGCCCATACGGTCGACACGATTTTCGACTGAATGAACTTTCATCCGGAATGCACCCCGGTCAGAAACGAAAGTCTACGAAAGAGAGAAAGATACTTCGAGATCAGTTTCTCCCGCCGAGACATGCAAGTAGAGCGTGAAACACCGAAGGCCGGCCAATGTGGCATTTTCGCGTGTCGTTTCCTCGATCGTGTTACGGCACGACACTGCCATTCGAATCGCCACGTGTCGCTTCGTTTCGTGTCCGAGAGACCGAGGGGATCGAGCCAGCTGACCGACTGCGTTATCACGCCCCTGTTAGTCTGAAACTAGCCAAAGCGTGGGCAGCAATCGCCATTTTCCTTCCGTCTCTATCCGACTCCACGTTCAATTCCTTTGATCCCCTCGGGCCGATCCAATCTTAACGTACCACGAAACCGTGACGATTGGAGAGAACCGAAGTTTATCGAGGTTTGTTGATACTCGCTGATAAACACGCGATCCCCAGTCGTTTCGATAACTCCGGGCCCCATCGACACATAAACATATCCGGCAATCATACAAAAATCGAAATTCTTGAACTGTCGGTGTCTAGAGCGCCAGTTCTAGAAGAGATTCGAGCGTTCGGCAAACTTCAAAAACCTTAAACTCAAATATAAAAATTTCTTATTTTTGGTTTCCATCAGTCAAACTTTCACCATCGCATTCGCCTCGTTTTTCTGATTACAATGACTCCACACACGATACAATTACGATCATAATTAGAATTCACAGCTACGGTAGAGGTACACGAATTCTTAACTTCGGTTGTTACACAAGTAATTGTGACAGTAGCCATGCCGTGTTTGGTGTCATTTTAATCAGTAAAACGAGAGGAATACAATGGTAATAATTTTGTTCGTGGAAAACCAAAAATAAGAAGTTCATGTTTTATTTAAAGGGTCGCGCCAGTCTTTCATCTTTTCCGAACGATCAGATAGTACAGTGTTACATTTTTCCTTTTTTCTAGAATGATAAAATGGCGGTCGTCTCGTCGGGTCGACAGCCTCTGAAATTTCGTTCCTGTTGGAACTTTGTCTGGTCTAGCTCTCGAATACGCTCCGGCATCGTTAGCGAAGCTTTCTGCTTACGGAAACGGCTGCTTTCCCCTATTCTTCGAGTCCTTTTTTCCCCTCTGCTCGTTCTTCTTTTCCTCTTTTTCTGTTCATTCAGATGTAAACAGAGATGTGCCTTTCGGCAGTATTCGAACACTGGCTCGAGAGCGGCTCCGCGTGAAAGGTTCCTCGGAGACGCTACACTTTGGTCGAGAATGGCCAAAGGCGATCATGCTGGAGCCCGGCGCTTTTTATCGTCGAGTGTTCCTTCGGTCTTCCACGTCTTCCCTCGTTTTTCCTAGTCTTCTCGTTCCTTCTTCGTCGTTGCACCTTATCGAACTGTCCGACGGCGATTTCGTTTCCAAGAAGAATCGTTTATTGCGTCGATTGCGCTTCATGAGTTCATCGAGGTGGTCCAAAAATCTTGTTTCCCTCTGTGGACATTGCCAGCTGTTGTCGTGAAACGCCAAAATTTTTACCAAAAACCTTGAACCGAGTTTTTCTAGTACGCGTTCGTTTTGGTCAAGTAAAAGCTTAAACTAAAGTTTACGACCGATTGGATAAAAAGGCGCCGAACTTACTTGCACACCTAATGTAATGACGCTACCGGAAAAGTTTCCGTCAGTTCTCCACGGCTATTATGTGCGAAGTATCACACGATTGTATAGAAACTTGCAGCGGTCGTGCCGGGACAATTGAATTACGGCGGAGTTTCGGAAGGTTACGTAAAATTGTGCAACCGTGGATCATCGAAAAATCCCCGAAGCAACCGAGGTGAACCGAGGTTTTTCGGTTGACGAAAGGTTCAATGATCGTCGACGACGCTTTCCCGAAAAAGCTTTCGAGTTTTTCGGCTCCGACGACCTAGAAAAAAGATACGATCGGTCGACCGGGACCTTAGAGATGAAAATTCCATGGAATTATGCACACACGAACGGGTTTACGACACAAGGCGGCAAGGCGACGCTAACGAGAGACGCTGCAACAGTTCGAACTTGTAATTTCCAGCACGAAATCGACTTTCTCTAGAATTCTAATTACCGGAGCGAGCTCTCGTTCCCCGCGAAATACTCGCGCCGACGAACGGCGAAATACCTCGTTACTGGAAATTGTCGCGATCGGCCCTTTTCATTAAAAACATTTTTTCCCCCCATCGCGCGTCGTAGTCGTAGGTTCTCTCGCGCATTTACCCCGCGAGCACCATTCTGCACGGTGCTGTGCTCTCTTTTTGGCAATCCACTCGCTTTTGTTCAATTTCCACCGCTCGCTTCTGTTCAAGTTAAATCGTTGCGTGGCGGGCGTGCTTTTCAAAAAAAACTTTTCTCTCGCTGTTCATATTCTGTTCTCGCTGTTCATATTCTGTTCTCGCTGTTGTGCTCTTTGTTTCCTCTGCTTGCTTCTGGCAAATCAGGCGGGAAACGTCGGAGCTCTTGCTCCGATCGGGAATATCTGTTGTGCTTTCATTAAGTTTTTATTGGTAATGCTAAAATTTGATTTCAGCTCCATTCGAAAATAAATTGTTGAATGCGTACCATCTGCAGTGGCTCTAAAGAGTATTTGAACACTAAATTCTCGAGAAATTGTCAATATTTGAACTGCGATCAGTTCGTTAAAAATAATGGTACAATAATAAATTTGGACCCGTTTTATAGCTCGATGCCTCTACTTTCGCTGACCCTTATTCATTTTTTTCTAGGATATTTTTGCATGACACAGGTAGATAATTGAGGACACGTCTGTAGTCAATATTGCTACAAATTGAATCGTCTGTGAGAGCATCCAAAAATTATTTTCGTTCGTTTTTTTCTAGGATATTTGTGCATGATAAAACGGAGGACACTTTTTGGTCGAAAACTACATACACCACCATACGAATCCCATCGAAAAAGATTTTTCTGACTCTTCAAACCACGAATGTGGATGTTATTAATCATTCTCTCAACGATTAGCGCGCAATAAAACTTCGAACTACAAAAGGGTGAATTCAAAATCAATTCGAGAAATCAAAACCGAAGTGCAAAACCAATTACACCTTTCTTCCCTTGCCATTTCCAACCGGCGAATGAAGGGAGCCTCGCGCGTAATCATTTCCAACGATCCCTATCCTCGATCAATGGATCACGTTTATCCGACGTGCGGTAACCGTGTCCATTGTTATAACGATCCCCGCGATAATTATGAAGCATGTGCGAGCCAAGAGATTCCAGGCGGAGACTTTCACGATGATCAGGGATTCATAATTCTACGCAGCCTTCAGCGTTAGTGTCGTTCGCACAGAGAGCAAAGTTATCAGGCGAAATACAATTCGAACGATCGAACTTCCTTTCTCACGTGGCTCTCTATACCGAGCCCGATTCCCGTGTTCTCCTGATGTATCGTCCGTTCCACTTATCGCGTTCCAGCCACCGCCGCAGCTGGACTTTCTTCTCGTGGCCTCATCCGAGAGCCCGGTAACTTTCGCCTTCGAGCATTTCGACCGATTCCGTTCCGATCCACCATTCAACTCGGATTTCCGCTGGAAATGATCCCGAGTCCGCTGACAAACCCGACCCCGCGATTTCAATTAGCCGACCAACGGGAAACGCGTTTGTCACCTGTCCGCGGATTTCATGCCATTTTATGCGGGACGGAATATGAAAATGTGAAAGCTTCGGAGGGAAACATTTAGAAAGGAATTATTACTGTAATATAATAATAATTCTCAGCCCTTTTTTGTCTACAATTCAGTGACCATTTGCAATTAATCAAAGCACATAAGTACTCCGCCTTATAAATAATTATCGTGTCTTCAATTCGGTCGACAAATGATTAAAATAAATAAACATAAAATAAATTGGACTGATTTATTGGTGGATATTTCCAATCAAAACGTACGAAAAAGGAATTGGATATTTTTCGAAATTGAGTGAAACTGCAGCTTTCCCGAAGATTGTCAGAATGCTGGCGCGGCCGTTCGAGTAACAATTAAGAGGATTAGAATTGAAGGACAAAGAGTCTGAGTGGGGAAGCATTTCGTTTCAAAGGAGTCGTCTAGAGGGTTGGGATTCCGAGGATGTCTAAGGATCAGACGAGGAAGCGGAATTCCTGGACGCTCTCAAGTTTCCGCGACATCCGCTCGTCTATAATATTCTCTTTCGCGTGGACACCGAGGAAGGAAACCACCAGGAAGAGCTCTTTATGCCGCGCTAATTGCGAGAAGTGTGCACGTGTCCTCGGAGGGGCAGAGTCTCGGTTTGATGATTCAGAGCGATGAAGATCGTGGTAATTAAAAGTCTTAGCAGGAAATACAGAAAGTGGAGACAGTAGGAAATGCGGAACGAAAGGATTTCCTTGACACTGATTTCGTTGCTCTTTAGGAATTTCGTTAACGATTTATTCACCGGCCGTTGTTCAACCCCCTCATTTATTATAACTGATCTCGGTGCGGCGCTTCAATCTGAATTTTATATTCTTCTCTCACTGGATTATAACGACGATCATTCTGCACCATTCGAATAATACGAAGTACGAAAATGAAAGATATAAAAGAGAAATTGCGGTCGCAGATTTTCTGATTTATACTTTCTATTCATCTTTAAAATTTCTTAAGGCGAGTTCATTGGGAAATTGGCAGTGCTCGTGCCTATTTGGAGTATCCAAATTAATTTTACGAATTCGAACGGATCCCTTTGCACGCACGTTCGAGAATACTTATGGTTAAGGAAAATGCAAAAGCAGAGTTCCTCCTTAAGGCGACTTCATTGGGCAACCGATTGAAATTGGCAGTTCTCGCGCGGAACGAGAAGCCGGAGGGAAATGGCGAGGCACGGGCCGACAGGATAGATTGGATCTATCGTTTCTAGCCGCGCATACAGCCGACTTAATAGACAATGAAGATTTGCGGCTGCGATAAGTCCTCGAACCACAGGAATCTCCCTTTTTCCCGTTTTCTCGGCGCTACTGCGCCTTTGTTAAATGTTCGCCGATGAAATTCGTCGTAAATTGTATACGCGATTCGCGTAACCGCGCGGATTCTTCGGATGATATCCTATATCGTTGCGATAGAAAGTGAATTGTGATAGTTCGTCAGAACGCATAAATACTCGCCGGGTTGACGCAACATCTCGACGCCGAGGATTCTACGTTCATTAGGGCTAATTGTCCAAAGACGCGGCGCTTTCCTGATTTCTTTTCTGCATACTGCACACTACATCGCAAAAAATATGTGTTTCTGTCACATAACCACTTTGGACATTGAACAATACATAGAATAACAATAGAAGAAAATATTTTTAACATTGCTTAGTACAAGAAATATTTTTGAACACAGAACACCAAGATGTGAATTCAATGTGAAACAAAAAAAACCAGGAACGGAAGAATGAAACATTTTTAACATTGTAGGA
Source organism: Lasioglossum marginatum (assembly GCA_028455795.1). Taxonomy (NCBI): domain Eukaryota; kingdom Metazoa; phylum Arthropoda; class Insecta; order Hymenoptera; family Halictidae; genus Lasioglossum; species Lasioglossum marginatum. The sequence continues at coordinate 6,169,366 of CM052278.1, read as the reverse complement.
TTTCCAGCAGGAAGGGTAGCAAGATGCGTGTTAAATTTGGAACGAACGCGAGACCGAAGGGAAACTAAAAAATTTATAGAACACGGTGAAGGAAAGAAGGAAACGAGAAGGTTCGTGGCACCGGTGTCCCCGATCGTCGACGAAAACACGTACACCGACGGGGAAAAGCGGAAATTCGGCTGCAACTCAATCTTTTTCCGAGCAATAAGAAAAAGAGAAAGAAAGAAAGAAACGGGGCAACAGGATTGAAAGAGGAAGACGGTCGGCGACCTCTTGAATTGCGACATAAGGAGCGAGGCTGTTCACACACTGACCCCCATTTCCTTACCGCCGCCGGCATGGCAATGCACCGGCTTCGATTTTCCCATTACCCGATCCGACTACGCCTGTTTCTTACGTTAATTGCTGAAACGGTTTGATTTCGTGCCGGTTGGTACAGGCAACTCATTCATATTGTTATACTAATCCTGACAGAAAACGATCAATTCGAATAATTATAAACGTTATGGTGTGGACAATTTTTCAATGTATGGATTCGATAATTATTATTGGCATTTTGTTCAATGCGTTCACTACTCCTCACTAGTCTCCACAAAAATTTCAAATAATCTGAATAATTTATTTAATAATATAATAGTAAAAAATACAAGATATAAATCTTGTTATAATAATATAGCATTCATTTTCGTAATATTCTTGCACCTTCTACAATCTAACAATGTTTGGTTACCTTATAATATTATAATAAAAATCGATTTTCACCGGATATCAATTTCAATCCAATTCAATTTATGATCAATAGTAAATTGTTTTAACCATTTTATAGTAATAGATTAATCCTTTGGTATTCCTTTTAAATTTCTCCATCGACTGAAGTGGAATGATATACTCCCCGCCTCATCCGCATGGGGGAGTGACAATTAAAAAAGAAATGCTGCTTTCCACAACTTGGTTCCTTTATTCCGTACGCGCGTGGGTGGAATCCGACGATACGAACGACTAATAAAGTAATAGAAAGTTTGCGGTTAGAATCGAATGACGATATCCGGGAAATTCCTGAACGTCTAGACAACGTTGTCTTTTCATACGCATCCTGACTGTCTTACGAATTTTATTACACTGTGCTTGATGGCCTTGTCGATCCTCATACTTTCCTATAAAAATTCGGTGTCGATGTGGTCTTACTCGAATTTGTGCTAACAATTATGTAATGTGCAACTATTAGTAATATAACTGGACAGCGGATTTTATGCATTTATGACAAAAACGAGTAGGAGTAATTTGAAACAGTAAAAACATCAGAAGAGAATTCAAAAATATTATTATTTTCAATTTGTTGCGAGTATGAAGATCCGCTGTTTAAGTACAACTATTTGTGGACATCGATGAAATTTTATTGCCTCACTACGTTTCTATTTATGTTAATATTTAATGAAGATCACAGCTACCAACAGTATCACAAGAAGGAAGACTTAATCAAAAGATCGCACTGAAGCTCGATCGATCCAATGATCCATCACTCACCATGGTGCAGAGTGTTCCAAGATGAAAATCACGTAGCAAACCCTGGGCTGGCTCCTCGATCCGGGACTGATCGAAATGAATAAGTTTCACGTCTGTTCGTTAATGTTCTCGGTTGCACTCTCTCACATCGCACCACGAACTAGCCATGTCCTCTAGCGCTCGACTTTTGAGCGCAACTATAGTTCGCTCCCGGAAGACACCACCCTCTCTCTTTCTCTTTGACCAATGGGGGAGGGCACAGGGTTGCTATTCAGATCCCGATAGATCCCCGGGTGTCTCGATATGCGCGCACGGGCTTAGGATCGCGAACAGTTTGAAGGGGCTCACCCGGAATGGACAGCCTATATAGATATCCCCTCCAAAATGACGAGGCTGCAGCGTAAAGGAGCACCGGCGAACCGTGATCCAGGAGAAAGCCTCTCCTTCGATTGGCCCCCACCTGACTGGACTGGCGTACCTCCCCGAAGACAATCCCAGGTATCTTTTTCCGTCCAGCGGTATTGTCGGTCCACGCATATTTCCGTCCCCTGGAACCCGCGTCGACGCGACGTGTTTTTCCGGACCTGGTCTCGCAGAGAAATTCTTGACGGACGATTATCGGTGAGAGCAGCCTCCTCTTCGCCCGCTCTAGAATCTAGGTGATAACTGGATGACAAGTTGCGGAAGACGCTCCTGGCCACTTCCGGCGGCTGGGTTGCTCGCGTGCGCGCCATACCGCAACACGAGCTTTTATCCAAGATCATTTGCAAGATACGCACGTTTTCAAGACAGACATTAAAATACGAACTTTTATAGGATACAGACGTTCTGAAACAAATACTAAGATACAAATTAAACGATCAAACGAACTTACCTGTACATGTCAATCCTGAAAGGAGGACTACCTCCATAATCTCGAGAACAAGGCGAATGAAATATAATTTATATTTTATATTCAATCTCACCAATTTTTAAAACAATTTCAAATCACACCAATAAGCCGATTTTTATTTTAAACTGAACACATCTTTTACGATTCAAATCGAAGCGGCCTCCTCTTCGCCGGCTCTAGAAGCTAGATGATAACTTTATGACAAGTTGCGGAAGACGTTCCTGGACACTTCCGGTGGCTGGTCGCGTGCGCGCCAGTTTGCTGACAGGTTGTCTATACGCTGTTGATATAGGATAATAATTATTAGTACTTATACAGTAGTAGCATTAACAATCTCACATGTTTGGAAGTCTAATTTTTTTACTGTAATTTCAACCGCTCATTTTTGTGTAGTTCTATACACGGAACGTGTAGGAAAGGACTCTTTAGACAAGATCAACAATAATTTTGATATTAGTTTAATTTAACAAGCTGCTTAATAGACGAACTTAATTGTCTGTGAAAACAGGACTTTCGTTTCTCTGCAATGTCTTCGTAGTTAAACTAAAGTCTCTCTAGCACGCTACTAATGAGGGAAAAATTCACTGGATCAACGCGAGGTTAAAGGTAATTGCCCTATTAGTTGATGTAATTACTGAATCTGTATTTTATACGTCTCTTATGTCTCTTATGTAATTCTGAGGAATTTTAATTATTCGGATTATGAGGAATTTTATTAATGTGTTAATCGCATTATTTACACTGCTCGTGAAAGACCATCCAACTTATTAAAAAAGTATACGAACATCCACAGTGCGGTTATGAAACTACAATAAACCGACTGCTCAATTGCCTATACCGAGAACAGACTTGCCAGAAAGGAAGGAATGTAAAGTGTTTATGACTCACAGTACAGTGTTCTCCGAGCAGTCCAATGAACTGGATTATCGGTCGTCCTTGGCGGTGAGCAGAAATCGTTCCTGCTGGAGCCCTTTCTAACATGATTACAATCCTCACCTTTGACTGGTCAGCAGATTTCTGCGAAAAACATGAAAATGCTGGCTGTTCGAGGTCAAAGTTCCATAAAGGAACAATTCAGTGGAATTTCAAAATGTACCTTGGACATGACACTGGTGAGGATAAATGTTTACTTGTATCGTCCACTTTTTCCAGCAACCTTTGTTCGCCTAATCGAGTTAGAATACACCCGAAGGTTCGGTGAACTCGGGTTTCTCACGTGCAGCAGCCACGATGACCGTCACGCGTTGCTTTGCAAAACGGTGCTCGCAAGCAACGTAACGCATCGATCAAACTGTTCCGATCTAACGGGCGACGATCATTGTCAGGAGGGCTCTTCGTTACGAGACCGCTCCTCGATTCCGGAAGACGAGTTTAGGCATCCGGCGTGACCGTCGCGTCGATTCCGCCGATTCCTCGTCGCTGAAAAGGAAACGTTTGTCGTGGGTGTCGCGGTGAAAGTGTCCCACCGCTGACGAATTATGTTAATTAAATAGAAAATCGCGCGGAGACGTTATCACCTCGAGCGCGCACAGAGTTGCTTCGAATAAAAAAGAATCCTCTTCGACCGAAGAAAGCGGGCTGACCAAACACTTTCTACCGTGTTCGCGGCACTGGTGTCAAGAACTTCTGATATTTCGAGGAAAGTGTATCCCACGATTGTGTTCCACTGCTTCCACATTTTTTTTGTGGGTTACACATTTTTCTGTGAGACCTCCACAATTTTTTTAATAGTCCAACAATTTTTTTCACACGCTCTAAAAATTGTTCATAGGTTTTACGATTTTTGAATGGACCTTATAATTTTTCCATGAGCCTACAATTTTCTTTCGTGGATCCTAAAACACTTTTATCACTGTCCCATCATTTGTTCATGGGTCCTACAATTTTATTCACAGGTCCTACAGTTTCTTCATGGGTCCTACAATTCTTTAATTAGCAATTAATCGCACCTGTACTTCATTAGAAGCACGTAAACGCGCGCTGTCTTAATTGTTTTCTTTTCTGCTCTAGAAGTTCGTGGAACGTTTCTACATTTCGAGTCTTAGCATAATCGAGAATAAACCGGTCATTGGTGAATTTTCTTACGCGGCACTTTGCTACGCTCTTGATACTCCTTTTCTCGGATGTAAAAGCTTGACGGATGTTCAAACGGTTAAACGTCAGTGGAATAATCACTTTTAGGTTTCTCTTATTAGCGGTCAGCTATGTGAGATTTCGCTGGCCAGTTGTTTTTTCTTCCTCGCGTAAAAGTGAACACTTTACTCATGAAAATTCGCATACACCACATCTGAGATTTAGTCTGCCGATTTGCTGTCCAAGATACTGTTGTATGCAGTGCTGAACGATAGCCAAATTTTTAGTAACTGTCTACATAAATTTCCATCGGGATAAACTTGCAGTCACATGGTAACCGAACTTTCTCTTATTCAATATTTATCCATATAGAAATTCGCTTTTATAGAAACAAAACTTTCTTCCACGTTTATCAGTGACATCCTGCACGAGAATGCGAATTATAGTTAATACTAAAAATTTGAATAAAATCCATGGAAATAAAATTCATAAATTAATGTTTAAAACACACAGCTACTCTCAGATATTTTTAAACGGTACTTCCAATAATAGTGAAGCGACAAATGGTAAAAAACGTGAATGCTATACTAAGCAACACAATTTAAACAAAAATTTGTTTGCAGTTTCATGATCTCCGTACATTGTTCTCCGACAAAAGGTGCATATTTCAAAGATTTCGAAGAATTGATGAAGTTGTCAGAAGAAATGGGACTTTTACGCACTGTCTCCTGAAGGCAGAATGTAAGACGAGGCACAGTGGGTAGTATAATAACAGCAAGGACGACGTTCCATCGAGCCTAATGGCAGAGCAGCACGACTGGTAATGTTCTACCGTTATATAACCTGCCCCTATTAATAACCATTAAGTTCGGGGCAGTGTACTGTCATTTGGACTGTCTTCAATAAAGGTGTCGCCTGACAGTTTTTCTTCCTGGCCGAGGAATCGCAGTGCGCAAGAGCCGCGCGAGTCCACAAAGTGACTGACCCCAACGATTCCTATCAGAAGTTGCATAAGAACCGAGCACTCGTACACACTAAGACCGCCTGCCTCTCACTTCTCCAGTTCGAATCGCGGCGTGCTTCGTGCTCTGAATATGATTGAAATTCGTTCGCGGATCCGAATAATCCACCCGTGACACCGAATGCAATTCTTCACCCACGTTTCGACATTTTCGACTGAATCGCTTCAATCATTTCGCCCTGTATATGAATGAATTGATGCCAGTTGTGGGCCAATTCATTTTGAAACGTCCTGTATATAAACAGATTTTACGAATGAAATTAGAGTGTGATGTATATAATTCTCTTGTATTCACTGCAATCTTGTCTGTAGAATTTGATGCAGAATAAGATAAATAAAGCTAGAAAATTTGATCGATCAATTTTGAAACATTCTGTAGATGAACAGAGTAAAGAATATGGTGGACGTTGTTATACCATTCGATGCATTTTGCAATAATAGCAAGAATTGCAATGAAAAAAATTTCTCGTCCAATTTTGAATCGCTCTGTATATGAGAAGAATAAAGAATATCGTGGATACAGCATTAAATATAGCTTTATACACATGCTCCAATTAAATCGAGGCAATAACAGCAAGAATTGTGATGAAAACAATTGCTCGTCCAATTTTTAATCACCCTGTACATAAGAAGAATAAAGAACATAGAGGATCTAGCATTAAATGTAGCTTTTACACATACTCCAATTAAATCCAAGCAATAATAACAAGAAGTGAGATGAAAAAAATTGCTCGTCCAATTTTGAATCGCTCTGTATATGAGAAGAATAAAGAATATCGTGGATACAGCATTAAATGTAGCTTTATACACATGCTCCAATTAGATCGACGTAATAACAGCAAGAATTGTGATGAAAACAATTGCTCGTCCAATTTTTAATCACCCTGTACATAAGAAGAATAAAGAACATAGAGGATCTAGCATTAAATGTAGCTTTTACATGCTCCAATTAAATCCAAGCAATAATAACAAGAGATGTGATGAAAAAAATTGCTCATCTAATTTTGAATCACTCTGTATATGAGACGAGTAAATAATATAATGGATATAGCATTCAATGTAGCTTTATACACATGTTCCAATTAAATGTACGTAATAACAGCAAGAATTGTAATAAAAAAAATTGCTCAATTTTGTAACGCCCTGTACAAAAGAAGGTTGTTGTTTATATTTCCTACGGACTTTCGCATAAAGAAGCACCGATGGAAAACCAAGTTTCGGACATGGATTCAACGCATGGAAATCTATAAGATGAATATCCACACCTGTACCACGCGTGATAAAATGTCTCGCGCGCAACGGCAAGCAATCTCAGTCGTGAAGTACTGGAATTAAACTAATTAAGTCTAACAAGTCCTGCTGTTCCGGCAAGAAATAACACGACGCGTCGTCACGCGGAAATAAGCGAAGCTTGTAATCACCTGTATATCATCGTTCGGACGAGATACGTTCGTCACGGAGAAGTTTCTCCCAGATATCATCGATAAGAATCGCCGCTGAGAAGGCGATTAATCGACACGTGCGATACGAGAAAAAATCGACGACGTAGCATGACTCTGTTTCTGCTTGGTATCGACACCTAGTCGTGTTATTGGAAGCATTATCGCTTTTTCCTGTTGCTCGATCAAATGTAACTCACTGATTTCTTCCCTTAACACTAAACCTACCACGAGGGGCCAAATGACCCATTTCAGATTTTTTATTTGACTCCAGTATATATTATAGTAAAAAACGCACAAAATACAAATAAATTTAGTCTTAGGTAGGTTTAGTGTTAATAAGTTTAGGAGGTTATAAATAATGTACCACACTTTTTTGTTTCACATCACACAGTGCTAAAAGATCGATGAAATAACAAGGTAAACAGTTAATTTTAACATTTACATGTTAGATTTTTCGGTTATGTGTGTCGCATTAAGAAAATTTACCCACAAATAATAGAAAAGTATACTTATTTCGGGAAAACTGTGTCAAATTACATAAAATCAACTTACCCAATGACTAGACTGCGGATCTTTACGCAGGCTTCTGAAAATTAAAAAAAAATGCTGGAGTATCAAATTCGACAGAATTTAGTACGATTTTGATTTATTTTGGATCGGCAGCAAATGCCGCTGCCAATGAAAATAGGATTAATTGTATTTGGTCCCACTTTCTTAAAATTTGTCTGAAAAAATTGAAAATTGCATAGACATCCGCAGTCTACTAATGGCGAGCGTCTAGAATTTTTGCGATTGCGCAAACGGAGATCGGGAATTCTGGTTTTAAAAGGAGAACTGATTGGTACACGTTCGATCGTTTGGTCGGATGTGCATGTCTCTTCTCGGCGATTGGAACCGCGCACGGTCCTTGCATGGCGGTTTCATCTTGCGAAAGATAAGCGGTCGTGAGATGTACAATGAAGAGGATTCGAAGGAGGGCGAGGAGAATCCTCAAATTCAATGCCCGGATACACGGCATGCTGATGATTACACGGCTCCAGGACTCCTCCAATCCCACGTACTTGAGACCACCGATGGCTATTAAGCACGCTGAAAATACCTCCGCCTGCTGAATAACACCGCTGGGAAAGATAAACCGCCATCCTCCCCATTGTTTTCGCCGTTTTGTAATCTATAACACACGTTGTGCTGCACCAGCTCGCCGGGCTAATTGAATGAACGAAGATAGAGCCGGCTCCTTTCAGCCATTCAGACCACGAAGAGAACGATCCACGACGCCCTTCATTATTTTTCGGATTGTAATTCGATTTTTATCGATGCAGATAGCTCTTCTAGATGAGATCTTTATTCATCAAGAATTCTTAAAGTGGTTTCAAGAATTATTTCACGATTTTATTATAAATAAAAATTGTCTTAAGTTCTCTGAACAGTTTAGAAAGTTTACAACCAATGAATTCGAATCATCGCGAGCCACTGAGCCGCTATATTGTTTAAATGCATACTGTTCTTAGGCTAACGAATAAAAGATATTTTGTAACATGCACGAATAAAACCTCAAAATAATTATTTATGAACTATACAGTTCCATCATTATAAAGTGCGTACGGCTTCTGTAATTTTTTGAGGTCAGCTCTAAAATGGCGGCTCCGATCTTACACCAAACCGTGACACAGTAATGAACTTCATCAAAAAATTAAATGTACTTGAATATTTCTCTACAATTTATATTTCACACATTCATAACATGCGAGGTTTATAATAAAATCCTCAAAATCAGCTTCGCAACCGTAGTCCACTCACGAACAAAAGGAGATGAACGAAGGCCGGGCTTGATGTAAATCCGCGACAGAAAAATGTAACAAGAAAAGGTGGATGTTGTACACTCGTTCCACAGTAAACGGCTCAAATAATTTCCGAAGTCCGTCGCTGTCACGACGTTAAAGTAGAAAACAAACTGCAAAGCTCATTCGGAGCAATATGAAGTTTGGAAGTGGCCTCGGTACGCGACGGTGCCGCCGCCGTCGCCGGAAGAAACTGCGAAATAATGGGACGGACTTCCGAAGTCTCGTTTTATGTAACGTTATCAATCTCCATTTTACGATTGTCTGACGGATAGGAAAGGAAAGAGCTGGTTTTATTTTCGTTCGCGTACTGGGATCAATACGCGTCGATAATTTTAGAATCGTTTCCGTCGAGCCGCTTGAGAGCTCGAGCTCGACGTAAAACAAGATCCACGAATTACAGATGAAACGTGAGGTACTTACTTTCCTTTCTCGTCCGTGAGATCTGTCGATCGCGGTCGATCGACGTGATATAATCGAGTATAGTGGATACCGCGAAAGAATGTCTGATCGCTCGCACTGTCTACTCCACTGTCTCTGGTAAATCGTATCTAGATCCGACAAACTAACCGACTGTTATAAACTTTCTTCACATGTCGGATGTAGAAACCACCTGTCATCGTTAAACGCGTGGAAATGGTAACAGGAATTTTTATCCTCGACCATTTGCAAGATACGGACGTTTTGAAAACAGACTAAAATACGACACTTTTATCCTCCACCATTTATAGGATACAGACGTTCTAAAACAAATACCAAGATACGAATTTATATTTTCTTTTCATTTATAGGATACAGAAGTTCTGAATACATATATGCAAATACATATTAAGACACGAATTTATAGAATACAGACGTTCTCCAACCAGCCCACTAATTTTTAACCCTTTGCACTCGGAGCTATTTTAACTAGAAAATTAAACATTTCTTCCGATCTAGAATATTTCCATTCCCTATGATTTTTCAAATTTCATGGATATGAAATTGGTATAATACCTCATAATTGATTAAATACTGATACATTTAATAATGTAAACAATATTTCGAATAATGGTACAGCAATTTTTAGTGGTGCCTCAGAAAAAATCTTTAACGAAAAACACACCGATATATCTTTATTCTCTAATACAATATTTTAAACTGAAGACATCTTTTACTTTCGAATCGATTCAAGAAGAAATCGATAATAAATCTGGCATGAAATGTGGAATTTCTTATTGGCAGAGCTAATGGCTGGAAAAATTAGCATATTTCTTCCCAGAAGGATGCACCACGGTCGAAGAAAATGCATCACGGTGAACCCACGTCATTTTCACAGATAATGTTCACCTTTACGCGGGTGCAAGCGTGAAATATTTTTCGTCGCGATGCAGGCACACGTGACCGTATCAACGCGCGGAAATGCGCTCGATGCAACGTTGCACACGTACGAGAGCGTTGCACACGTAGAGCCGCGAATTTTTCTGCGTTGCACCAGTGAAAGGGAAAGATACCACCAGTCCAACAGGCCTAGATACCCGAGATCTGTCTATCGTGTACTCGTTTGCATTCAGCTAACTTCTCTTGGCTGCGAATTCGAGCTAATGTCCGAGATTTCCGTCTTGCACGCCCATCGACCGCCGCGATAATGAGGCGAAAAGTATGATGTCTTTCTTGGAACGACCAGTCCCATCGTTACGTCTTCGGCGCGTTTCCATTTTTCATGTTCCTTTGTGTTTTAATCGCTAAACAGCCATTCTCCGTATCTGCGTTATAAAATTTCGCACAATAAGTTATTTAAGTACTCGTATCCTTTCAATTAGCGACTGTACGCGCACGATAGGTTTTTTAGAGAAAATTACTATTATTTATATTGGCAGGAATATGTATAATCTAGAATTTAGACGAGGTAAATATTATTGATAAATAGATTGCAGATTTTTATACAAAATAATTTATTTCTTTTCTTAACACCAAACCTACTTAATTTCTATAATAGATCAAATTTATTTGAACTTTGCGTGGTTCATATTATAATATCTGCGCTACTAAATATATTCATTTAATCGTTTACCACGAAAGCAGCTTCATAATTTATTGAAATTCGTGAAATAAATCGTGAAATAGAAAATCCGGAACCAGTCATTTGACCGGTGGTGGTAGGTTTAGTGTTAATAATTTCATTAACTCGGGAATAATACAGCAGAATAATAATTTAAAAAATTTGTATTTGCATAAATCTAGTTCGCAAACATCAAAGCAGAACGACGACGGAAAATCGAACGATTTATCTATTTCCCATGAATCCCGCGTACCCTTCCAATTAAATGTGTGCACACGGTGCAGCGATCCAAACGAACGCGAAATCGATGAACTTTTCTGAATGGGAACGGTCATTAAGGATTTACGACGACGTCGAAGCGGTGTTACATCAATATAATGCTTTCATACGTTATCATCAAACATTAGTACATATAATATTTATATTGTCCGCCCTTGTTCGATATCGATCATGCTACACGATTGAACGAATCTGAACAGCTCGCGGTAGTCCTGTGTCTTTATATGTACGCTAACGATAAAGCGATGTTGCATAATGTACTACGGTAAAGTTCGTTTCGTTCTCATTCATTAATAACAAAGACTGATTACAAATGTTTATGCCGAAGCGAAACACGTAGTACGCGGTCCCATGAATCATCGGATACTAACGTGGAACGTATTGCTGCGATATTTCTGTGGTCGGATGGCATAGCGCGATATGCGCGACTCTCATAATTTTACGATACGACGATTTTAAATTTTAATGCTCGCTAACCGCGGACCTCGCAGTATCTTTAATACTACGCCATTGTTATCGTCAAATCTCTACACGTATAGACGTCGCATGAATAATAAATATATTTTCTATACTGTGGTAAGAGATCATTTCTTAACACTAAACCTACCGAGCCTTAAAAATAACTGGTACATCTAGCCTTATATAAAAATGACAAGATTGAGTTTATTTAGACTTTGTGCAGTTCCTATTGTAATATGTGCTCCACTAAAGATATCTATACAATCATTTCTTATGGAATTATGTTTATTATATCAATAATCGTAAAATAAAAAATCTGGAACCGGTCATTTTGACCGGTGATGGTAGGTTTAGTGTTAATGAACTCTAGACGATCATTTGTCCATTGATTCTACTTCCACGTTCTACCAGAGTTCAGGATCAAGCGTGTCCACTAAAAGCACAGTACACACCTCGCTTCTTGTCCGTGTTCATTACCGATCGGCAAAAACGTCGAAAGTCCTGTATGATTTATGGCCGACGATTGTTCAAAGCTTAGAACAACCGTTCAAACATTCCTTGCAAACCTGCCTGCAGGTGAAGCAAGAACCCACTCAAGCTAGAAAGTTAATTATGCGTATTTTGTTCTTATTGATCTCGATTGGCGATTCACTCGCGGATGATAAAAGGGATCGTAAATTTCTCCGGCTTTCACCCTCGATCGGCCATCGTATTGTTACGGAATAATAATCCTTTTGTCGACCGATCGAAGCAGTTTAACGATTAGAACGGACCCGTTGCTCGGCGTCCTTGTGGAACTGGACCGGCGGGAGGGAGTTCGTCCATTTTCTTCTCTCCATTACACGTTAATCTGCTGCAACGATCGTGCTACTGACTATCTATCTCTCTCTCTTTCTCAATGGCGATGGCAAATGAATTCCCCTTTCCCGCCGCGATCCGCAAAACAGCAAATGGCGAGTCCTAATTTTCCGTAATCGTTGAAGTTCTGATCAAGGACGAGCCTCGTTGCGGTGCTTGGTTTTAATCATGCTTACGGATCGTTTTGCCGTTCCACGGAAACTTTTCGTCCTTTTACCACGCTCGTACTAGGTGTCTGCAAACGTGCACTGGCCTCGGACAGCATCGGCACACGAAATTTTCGCTTTTAAAATTAAAAGTTTATCGGTGTTTTTCAAAGTTCACCGGCGATTTTCCGAAGAACGGTTCAGAACGTCTAGATACAAAAAGCTACAATGAAATTTCCGATCAACGAAACAAAATAAAAATGTTTTACACCGATTCCAGGCACCAGGAGTTAAATTCATTTCATCCCTCAATAGATTTTTTACATTGAAAACATCATAACAATATTTATAGATTTTCATAGTCTATTACTGTTTTACATTTCACCCAGCCACCCGGTTTGATAGGTTTGCAAAGGAGATCCCACCTTAAGAGTAGAGGCTTCAATATTTATTTGAGTACAGATTTATTGTTCCATGATTTTTGAAAGAGACTGTTCGTGTAGTTTCTCTCGAACCTTTAGGTTGGCAGTAGCATGTTGAATGAGAGATGATTTATCTCATCCGGTGATCCTTCGACGTCTCCCTCAAGTTCCACCGTCCCAGAAATAAGAGATTGCCGTCACGAGGCTAATTGATCGCGAAGACAATGGATTTTTATCCCAGTGACAATATCGTCCTAGTGTCAGGATCGCCGTGGGTGAAAGCGACGGGGACCGCGAACCGGAATGCATTCCTGTGCGCAGGCCAGCCCGTTCGTCGTGCCGTTTTCTGTGTAATTACCTTAATAATCGTATCACTTGGTTTTCCAATGTCCTGAGAACTCCTTTCCCCGGTTATACCGAGCAAGTACGTTGCTCTGTTACCTATGACGTTCGACAGCGTGCGCAAACATTTCTGTTGGAGAGGGCGTGGCATTGATTGCCCTTTGGGGCAGTGCGTTGGCCCCGTTCAAGTTGGGAGCAACGAGGACACGCCCCCTCAGGACTCTCTATACAGATAAATTTTTAAAATTTTCAAATATGTCGATCGTAGATAGTGCAAATAAACAATTTAATGATATCGTCGCTACAGGTTCGATCAATTGTTACTCACAAAGCAATTTTGCAATTTAAATTGTTCTCAACGTTTCAATCCCAATGTGGATCATTTTCAAGAGAAATTTTTGCCTCTGTAAAAAACTGTAAGTTATAATATTCGTTCAACAAACCGGGTAATACCAATAAAACTTTAACATACTTGCTAAGTGTAAACGGATTATATATGTTTAATAATGGAGCTTTTGAGAAAGCTAGTTAACTTCTCTATATACAGAAATTCTTTTGTGGATTTGATGCATTTACTGCAACAATGGGTGGGTGTAATTTCAGATAAAAGGATTACAAGAATTTAAGTGCCAACACATGTTTTACAACTCAATAAAAGTATTAGAGAGGAATAAATTCCCACTTGGCTACTTGGTTCTATTTTTGCAACCAACTGTGTCAGTAGAATAAATGTTAACATATTGGAGTTAAACGGAATTTTAAGTGGAACATCATTCAGTTTTTAACATTTTACAAAAGCCAACGACCATATCGCATTGCAAAAAACCGATTCTCGTCCGATCATCGAAGTTAAACAGTGCTGAGCGTGGTTAGTACTTGGATGGGTGACCGCTTGGGAATACCACGTGTTGTTGGCATACCTTTTTATTTTTTCAACTAACCAAATTTCATAACAAAAATATGTAGCAGTATAAATTCCATCTTATTTGCTTAAATTCAGAAATAGCACGGCTTCGCTTACGAATTTTGATAATAGCGACGACGGTGCCCGGCGGGAACAGCTAATGACAAAAACTTTCAAGAGGGAGTTGCGAGCCAAAAGAGTTGAGGGACCATACTCTGAATTACTCCGCATCTAGTGGCGCGAGTGCTAATAAAGGATTCTTTTGTGCCTAGGTGGCAAGGTGGCGGGCGTTACTCGAATGGCTCTTACATTCTTTCAATCTCGCGCTCAGAACTTCATATAAACTCGAGAATCTAAAAACTTGAAATTTCTAAGAATTAAAATTTTTAAAATTATAAAATTTAGAAATTGTGTGAACTCACACTCGAATTTTGATAATAGCGGCAATGTGCCCAGCGGGGGGCAGCTAACAACAGAAACTTCGAAGACGGAGCTGCGAGCCAAAAAAGTTGAGAGGGACCATACTCTACCATTACGATTCTGAATTATTGCGCATCTGGTGGTTGGAGCGTTAATAAGGGATTCTTTTGTACTTCGGTGGCAAGGTGACGGGGCGTTAGCTAAATGGCCGTGCGACCATGCTCGCTGCTGAAGAAGGGCGCAGCGGCCGGGGATCGATTCCACACGGATGCTGAAGTTTCGCATTGTTACGCGGCTGACCTTTATCGCAGCTCACGGTTCCGCCTTCCTACCCCGCCAATCGTTTCCCACGGGACGGTGCTCGCTTTTCCCGCCAGCTCCGACCACCAGCTCTCTTTTCCTCTCTCTCTCTCTCCCTCGTTTTCTCCCTCTTTAGCACGCGCGAACCTACAATTTTATTTCTGATCAGCGGACTCGCAGCCGTTGCTGGCCACCACGATGATAAATCTGCGCGATACGTGAAACGCCGAGGAACAGTGAAAGCTGTCCAGAAAGCCGCTCCGCGATGTTTAGGGGGAATGCTTAATATAGAAATATATGCGGACAAATGTCCAGTAGACGTCTCTCCCGCCAGATTAAACAGATATGAAGATATGTACGCTCAGAGGCGGATAAGTTCACGCACGCTCGTGACCTACTCTGTTTCACAGGATTGAATAGCGTAATCTGCTGACCATTCTTGTCCGCAGCTGGCTGGAGAACATTTTTTTCCATATAACTTGATCCTCGCGTGCTCCTTATTTTCCTTTATACGGCGAGCATGCGAGGGGAAGATGAACGAATGAATTTGCGAATTTCTTTATCCCCAAAACTATCGTAGAGGAGAAAAGAAAATTTATATTTTCTGTATCGCTGCATTTACTTTAATGCGTAAATATATATTACTAGACTGCGGATTTTTATGCAAAATAAAAATTGTCATTTGCAAGAGACTGGAGCTAGATAGACGTTTAATTCTTACTTTAATCATTTTAACAAGCTAGATTGGCATTATTGGATCATTGTAACTTTTTCACTATTTTAAATGGCACCTACTCATTTTTACCATAAATGTATAAAATCCACAGTCTGTTGATTAGAAACGAATCAAATTTGATTTCATCTAAAAAGAAACGCGTTACATTCATATTTGTTAGACTTTGTCAAAATCTTCATCACGACTCCGACTGGTGAAAATACGGCTACGGGTTGAAGATGAACAACTTAGAACAAATAGAACAAGATTAATATAAGTTAATCATTTACATAATTATTATTTTAACCACCGGTGATTATTCCATAATTTTTCAAAGTTCATTCTCATAAACCATATTTCTACGTTTGCACACCTGCGATCGTAACCCGATTTCTATGATCATTCAAGGTCATTTAATGTCACGGGTGGGAGAAAGGATGAAAGTGAGCAAAGAGTTAGAGCCGTAGATGTTTGAGGATACATGGATCTGTTTGCGAAAATGGAGCGGACCCAACTTAGACCTTCAAACACCGTAACGTGACATTTCTATAAAAAAATTGTATTATTATCCCTTAAATGTCAACAATGGCCTCCAGAAAATGTATATCATCTACGAGTTTTATAAAAATCGGAAGTCGCTTGATTGAGAATTTTGAAACTGTTCCTACAGTTTTGTTATCAAAACCTAACTCTAGACCCAACCTAGACCTTTTAGGGGAAAGATAAAACTTATTGTCATCCCGTAAATGTCAACAAAATCGGAGGAAGTCAGTTGATTAAAAATGTAGAGTAGGAGACTGTAAGTACAGTTCTACGATTAAGAGTGTCGTGTGTCACGCAGACGCCAATTGATTTCGTGTCGCTTTAATGGCGCCACGATCGGACAGATAAGTATATGCGACTCCACTTTTCCACGATTCCCGTGAAAATTCTGTCTTACTTTCTATCACGTGTCGGGTCGTTACTGCACGCGATAAACGACTGCGTGCCACACACAACACACACATACTCGGCAGTAATTGTATAAGACTCTTTTAAAAAGTGGAAGAAAGTTCGTATTTCGAAACTTTCGTGCATTACGCCAATGGGAAAATCTGTTGAAAGTGGATCAATAGTTTATTTGATCTCCATCCAAATTAATTGCTGCTTCTAGTAGCATCACACGTTTTCAAAGTAATCAAATTGTCGTTGGCATAAGTGCTGTATCAAGTGTAGAGAAGACACTTGGAACCTATGATGTTCTACGCTCGTTTCTTTATAGATTAGAGATTATAACATGTCCGCTTTTCTTCGAGTACTTGTATACATACATTTGATTCGAGAGAAACTTTTTCATGAGATACTTGAAGTACCTACAGTACTATACTGAAGTCCTGTATCTGATGTTTCAACTACATTGAAATTGAGTAGACCAGGTACTTCAGGTATTTCGAATATGTTCATTTGAATCCTAGAAGAACATGCAAGTATTTCAGGCACGTTGAACATGCTCAGGTATTTCGAATCTCACTAAAACATGCAATTCAGATACTTTGAATTATAATTAATTTCATGCCTCAGGTGCATTGAAATTGAACAAGCCAGGTAGTTCAGGCACATCGAACATGTGCAGGTATTTTGAGCGTAAATAAAATATGTAATTCAGGTACGTTGAACCCTAATGAAATTGTTGCTTCAAGTACATTGAAATCGCATGAATTTCGTACTTCAGGCACTTAGAACATGTTCGGGTATTTTGAAGCCCAGCAAAACATGCAATTCAAGTACTTTGGATTATAATTAATTTCATGTCTTAGGTGCATTGATATCGAACAAGTAAGGTACTTCAGGCACGTCGAATATGTTCAGGTATTTTTTGAAGACAAATAAAATATGCAATTCAGGTACGTTGAACCCTAATGAAATTGTTGCTTCAACTACATTAAAATTGAATGAATGTGGCATTTCATGCACTTCGAAAATGTTTGGGTACTTTAATCCCAAGTGAATCATGCAATTCAGGTACTTCAAACTCTAATTAACCCGATTTTTTAAGTACTTCATACACTTTGAACATGTTCGGTACATTGATCCCAAGTAAGTCATGTAATTCAGGTACGTCAAATCCTAATGAAATTATTGCTTCAACTACATTGCAATTGAATGAATTTAGTGCTTCAGGCACTTCGAACATGTCCGGGTACTTTGATCCCAATCATGCAATTCAGGTATTTCGAACTCTAATTAACCTCGCGTTTCGAGTACATTGAAATTGGATAGACCAGGTGCTTCAGGCACGTCGAACATGTTCGGGTACACCGATCCCAAGCAAATCATGCAATTCAGGCGCTTCGAACTCGAATTAACCCGACGTTTCAAGTACATTGAAGTATCTTACTTCAGTGGCAGAAAGACAGGAGGAAAAGAGAGGCAAATTGAATGATCGACGATACAGGAGACAGTGTCGAAGATCGTAGGCGTCGAGATTCCGTCGCACCGCGAGAAGGCAGGTGAGCAGGACGGGCAGGTGAAAGAATCAGGCGGAGGGCGAAGGGGAATGGCATTATGGCACGCGTGCGAGGGAAGGCCAACGTGCCGTGGATGAGCAATGAACTTGACCGGAAGTGGGTCAGGGTAAATCTTCCTCGGGCTCGATGAGCTTCCTTATTCGCGCGTCTCGCCGTGATCCTTCGAGTATGACCAATCACCGGTTTCAACTTTAACGAATCAACCAGCAACGGGCTAAAACGCCGCAATAAATTCCGACGTGACCAGCTCCGGGTAAACACATGCGTTTTATCGATATTCATGAATCACCGACATGGGTCCACGGACGAAGAAAGTGTAGTGTAAAGTGACACTCGGAGATACGAACTCTATGCATTTGTCAATTCAACAACGAAGCAGAAATTGTTGTCGCAAGACATCCCGCGACCCGCCATTTACCATAATGCGTACCTTTCCCTTCTGCATAATCTCTAAGGTACAATACTTCATTTTGAAAGTCAGATGATCTACCTTGAGACCCCCTGTATAGAATTTGCATCGCATGCATACGGAACTTTTGCAGCTCGCAAAATTCACTTTCTATTAACAAGTTCTGCCCTTTGTACACCGAATTTCACAATCGATCGCAACCCGGACCGGCGGCGTCCGGCTGTTGCAAAGTTAACCAATTTTTCGGAACGCAACTTCCGATCGAACGTCCCATGAATAATTTCGTGACGCGAGCCCGGGCATTTGAAAAATGTAAACGAAGAGCAGCGGCGAAAGGGAGAAAGATAGAGACGCAGGCGCGGCTTTTTAAATTATATATGCACTGTGTCGGGATGAAAGTTGATTGCCAGAAGCAAACGAACGCTTGCCCTTCAACTACGTGGAATCCGCGGGGTCTTTAAACGTACCATCTTTTTTAGACAGCGAACTTTTAGCAAAAATCGTTTTGACACAGTTTGCATCTCCCTGATATTTTTTCCTGAATTTTGAAAGCTTCCTGTTCGTTCCCGCGTTTCCTTACATTTCCGATCGCTTTTACAATTAGAGAACTGATGGAGATGCTTCTGTTGAATTTCTAGGCTTAGAATATTTTTCAACGTGACTCCTGTTAAGAAGAGAGGAACTGAAACCGAGTGAACATAAAATTCACCGAAGAACCAATTTTCGAAAATTGCTTGTGATCTATTACTGCTAGAATATTTCTGAAGTGCCATTAAAGTGAAGCACAGCGTCGTCGCGATTTATGACCCTGTAACGTGAAGAGCGTCATGTAATTATTTAGTAAACGAAGCTAATTATTACCGGCACGTTTCCAAGTGCGACGCGTACGAGGCGCTTCATTAAAAGAAATTATCGCAGCGAGATCTAGATTCGTCGGTGATCGTGGTTCACGACAGAGCAATCAGATCATCTAGGAGTGGCGTACTCGCCGACGAGCATAATCACAGGGACTCTAACGTAATTGCTCGAGGGAGTTCTGTAATTCTCAGCGAGGGCATTAATATTCCTGTTAATCAACATCCTTCGACCGTTCAGTGGTTAACACGTGTGGATACCTTTCGGCACCTCACATTTACACGTACAACGACTATACATTTGTTAGATGTAAAACTAGACAAGACATAAATTGTCTTTATGTGAATTTCTTGGTGTCTCTCTTCTCCAAACTTTCTGATCAAAATTCGAACATTTTCTGTGATATCTAAACTGTCATAACTATGGACGAATAACACTGTCCAACAGCAAAAATGTTTTCATATAACTGTTGGGTGGATCTTATAGAGTTTTTTGCGCTGATTCCGAATCTGTCCTTAATTTTTCTCCTACACGCACAGTTTTTGAGAAACTTGACATTGAAAAAAAACCTATTTTTCAACTTTAAACGAATATTGTGATGTTATTATAATAGATATTGAATTGTTCTTGGTAGCAAAAGATTCTATAGACTTTCCTGAATACAGTGATATCCAGTATTAATACATTATGAATGTTTAAACATGTTTAAATAATCATTAAAGACGGAGAGGCACCACTTTTGCATCGTTTTTTGATGATATTTTTCAATTTATATAAAAAAATAAGGGTCCAGCGGAAAATCGAACTGTACTATGCGATAGAGCGGACTTTTATCTTGAAAAACCACCCTTTAAAATTACCAACGTCGACGTTCTCTTCGTACCAGAAAGCAAAATGTCTTCGCCCGACATGAGTTGCCGCCAGTGACGCTCACCACTGCAATGGGCGTTCGACGCGCCGTATCCCGTATCCCATCGAACGACCGCGCTAGTGGCAGGGCACCACCGGCGGCGACTCATGTCGGACGATGATATTTTGCTTTCCGGTTCGGTAAAATCGTCGACATTGGAAACTTGAAAGCATGGTTTCTCAAGATAAAAGTCTGCTCTATCGTGTGGTATAGTTCGATTTTCCGCTGGACCCTTATTTTTTCATATAAATTAAAAAATATCATCAAAAAACGGTGCAAAAGTGGTGCCTCTCCGTCTTTAATGATTGTTTAAACATGTTTAACATTCATAATGTATTAATATTGGATATCACTGTATTCAGGAAAGTCTATAGAATCTTTTGCTACCAAGAACAATTGAATATCTATTATAATAACATCACAATATTTGTTTAAATTTGAAAAATAGGTTTGTTTTTCAAAGTCAAGTTTCTCAAAAACTGTGCGTGTAGGAGAAAAATTAAGGACAGATTCAGGAATCAGCGCAAAAAGCTCTATAAGATCCACCCAACAGTTATATGAAAACATAAAAAAAGTTTAAATTTGTTGGACAGTGTAATCGTACGGTAATGATTCTGGTCTCGTTGTATAGCACGAAGCCTCCACTTCAAGGTCCCTTATTCAATTTTTCCAGTAACATTTTCACTCGGCGTAGAATGTCGGAAAAACGACGATTCCTGTTCGAACATTTCTTGGCGACGGCAGCCTGTTCATTCAAACTTCAGTAAAACGGTATAAAAAAATCGTACATGAAGTTTTTAAAAATTGATGGAAAGAGGAGGCTCCAAGCTTCAAATCCGCGTTAATTATAATACAAAAAGATTTGTAATATCTGCAGAGTCGTTTGGATTCGAAGAATTATCGAAAGAACAAAGTACTTTTCCTGCATCCTGTAATGGAATGCATTTTATGCAACAGATGGATCTGTCACTAAAAATGAAGGGCTCTGGAAGTAGATACTTCAAGCTTGAAAACGAGAAAGATTGTTGTACGATTTTTTGTAACGAAGTTGCAACAGTTCGAACATCGACAATAATTAATTTCGCGCGACGGTGTGGTTGGCGAAGAATGGAAAAACAATGCGATGCCATTGCCGTGTGAAAAAGGCCGAGCATAATGGTAAAATGTTAATGAAACAGTTTCCGCGAACAGGATTCAGCACTCGGGGGAAATTGTAGAGGAGCGCGTGGCCTCTTCGGGACTAATAAAGCATACCGATTCTTAATGAACAACAGCGCGGCTCGCGTTCTAAAGGGAAATTTATATTGGTGGACACGCTTGAAATTCACGGCGCGAGTTTTTCCATCTGCTCGCACGCGGGCTCTCTCGGGCGTCTGTGAAAATTGAAAGAGCCTCTCGAATTAATATTCCATTACGCGTCCCTATCGTTGTTTGCGGAAGAGCTCCTTCCACGTAACGTAGATCTCGCACGATCGCCAAGCAGAACGAGGGATCACGTGATTCCCGTCGCGGTTGATTTATGGGTTCCATTACACCCGGTTTTTCGATCAGGTTTTCCGCTACAACCGTGATTTTCCCCGAAGATTTTCTCGTTCTTCCGAGAGAGAGCCGCGCGCTGCGACGCTAACCGAACTATCGATTTTGCAATAACCGGACGTGCGGCTAGTCATCGCTGATTGAAGTTTGCGCTCGCAGTAGTGGAGATTTTATTTTCCAGATTTGTTGGAAATTTTTTAACGAACTGCGCTGTAAAGTTTCTTTTATTATTTCCTGTTCTCAGCGGCGGAAGATGCCGGAAGTGGTAAAAGGACTCTTTGGGTTATTCACGGTGGAGGAGTATGGCTTATGAAAGCTTTTCAGATTAATAAATGAGATGGAAATTGTATGCAAGTGCTAACAATTTAATTGGGAGTGGAATTTTTGCTGAGTAATTACTGACCTGCGGATTTTATGCATTTGCGACGAAAATTAGTAGAATTATAGCAAGATAGTAAAATCATTTATAGGGTTTGCAAAGTACTGTTGCCCCGGTTTTGACTCTGTAAAATTATTAAGAGAAGTGAGAAGTGTTCCTGTAGCTCCTGATATAGTAATTTTTATTTATTTTAGTGTAATAATTACGCTCAAATAATTTTTAATGAATCCTGTGAATTTTGAGAAACAAGTGGAATTTTTCCTGCTCGCGATCATTTGTAATAACAATGGGTATTGAGAATGTTTGCTCGTTTATGCAATTCTAAATGACGTTCTACGTCGTTACGTTATCTCCGATTGCAGGACGTTTTTAAACGATGACGATAAAAGCATTAACGAGTATTGACATTTTCCTTGTTTCATTTAATCTGGAGAAATGCCGGGCTGTTACAGCATAATCCCATAATTCCGGTAACACTGACTGGAATTTGCAGTTTCATTAATTACATAATAGCCAATTCAATAACAAGCACCGTCTCGCCAGCACGATCTAGAGACACTGTGACCTTTTAAAAGCAAGATTTTCCAATGATCGCATACTTCACTAGTTCACCTGGTCAGTAAGTGCAACATTTGCAACAAAACCTTACAAGACCACTGGTGACAAGATAATAATAATTTTGTCATGAAATAAATTCTAATATGCCACAAACATAACCAATTAATTTTCTTCCTATTTTGATAAATGAGCATACTTGTCTTTTGAGGATAAATATATAATTTCTTTCCCCAAAAAATCTCTGAAATATTATTTATTGGACCCACTTTCATAAGCTATAAGTTATTTTACTTAGCTGAACTATTTTCGATATAATTAATAAAACAATTGTTTAAAATCACTATCCATCGAGGAACTGTCATTTGAAGTACGTTTTAATTAAAACAATATCAAATTTTTGACACTAAAACTTGATGGAACAAAATTGAACAAAAATTCGTAGTGCGAAAGGTTAGCGTGAGAAGGTTTTTTTTATATTTCCACGGTTCGCGTTTTAAGTAGAAATGTTGGTTAATTCTCTCGATCTCAGGTTACAAAGAAAAGAGATCGAGTGCGCGTTGTTGGAGGGGCGAAACAATTTAGAAAATCGTGATTACGAGGTCGGATGACATCGTAGAAAGGAACGGGGACCGATTAGCCGGGCACATGTTCGCTGGATCCGGATCTTACCACGTAGAATCGTGAAAACTGGACCGACCGGCTCCGCTCGTTACTTTCCATCATGGCGTGTATGAAAATTTCAGTCGGCCGGGTTCAACACGGCAAACCTCCGGAAATTAAAAAATCACCTGTTCAGGTTTTCGTGTCTCCGACACGCCGGAATATTTCTTCCTGCTCTGAAAGCTTGTTCGCGATGACCGAATTGATTCAATCTCTTGAAAAGTGCATTCCGAAGCTGGCAGATGAGATCTGATTGACACCTGATAAAAAGCCAATTGTTGATTAACAAGGTTAATTAACCTACGTAGGAATCATTTCTTAACATTCACTTTTAAAAGGACGATAACAATTTTTAACATCAAACTGTTTATACTACAAGACATAAAAAGAATCAGAATTACAGAGAAAATTCCAGAAGTTGTTTAGAACTTTTCTATCTAGCAAATCTCATCTTCCATGCAAAATAAAAATTGCCTGCATTAATTACGAGATAAAGGAGCGTATAGTGATTGGTTTTTAATTGAGAATTTAAATCAGTTGAAAATTGTACTACGACACTAAAATTCTTTAAATAGTTTTACGACGGGACGACGGTGGCTCCAGACGCCATTAATTCGATCCAGGAATTCGGTCTCATTTTTTCGAGCACTTTGGTCAATCTTTCTCACCAAGCTCTCCGGTTCAATGCTTTCTCGATGGGACCCAGAATCTGAGATCGATCTCGACCTCGGCTTTCATCCTCGCGCAAGGTCTAGGATACGCAAGGTGAAAGAAGAATCCTCTGTGACACCGGAAGCGTTCGGATTTCACGGTTCTTTCAATCTTGTCTTTCTACCACCACTTTGACATTCGTGTCACCTAGCAGAAGGTGCATACAGGGTCTTCCATTAAGAAGTGTTATTTTAAATGATAAAAAACGCTGTTTTCACATTTAACCATTTTCTACAATTTACTATTTTCTCTACAATTTGACTAACCACGTGTCGAGAGGTGACAACTCTTTAAGAGTATTAATATATTATTTCCACCAACGTTAAAATTATTAATAAAACATATCAGATGATTGCATAAGTTCCCGATTTGAAAATAAAATTCACTGGCTAAATTTTAAAGAGTACTTTATTAATCAATTATATAGCCTTCTTTTCTACAATCAGGAAAGAATGATGACTAATATAATTTTTGTTTTCACACTCCGTGCAGTACAGTTTGCGACATCTATGAAAATCATTCACGAATTTATGCAATCATCCAATATAATGTGTCTCGCAACAGATGCACAAACTTTTTATTTTGCACAAAGATCTGGAGTCCAGTGATCACAGATTAATACGAGAGATAAAGTTTATAAAATGAATTTGGCCATCTCCGAGTAAAGAGATCGTGGACGTGTCGGTGACGGTGCCAGCGAAAGCGTTAATAAAATACAGCAATTACGAAGGCTGTCAGCGAACCGAACATTGACAGGGAGCACTGCCACTTCCTCGTCCTTTGTTTCCTGCGCGCGACTGGTCGATAAATTAGGTCAGATCCTGTCAGGCTCGAGGCAAGAAGGTTCACAACAAAGGATATTGCATGACATTTTGTGCGTCATACCGCGTGCTAGAAAGATTACCTATGTATACATAGTACTGGTCAGCGTAGAGGCGACGAATG
This sequence comes from Lasioglossum marginatum, assembly GCA_028455795.1. Classification (NCBI taxonomy): domain Eukaryota; kingdom Metazoa; phylum Arthropoda; class Insecta; order Hymenoptera; family Halictidae; genus Lasioglossum; species Lasioglossum marginatum. The sequence continues at coordinate 6,144,238 of CM052278.1, read as the reverse complement.
AAGCAGAAAAGAAGCAAATAGACGTGAGTCAGCATCCCGTGGGTCCCGAACTCAGCTTCGCGCGGTTTCACTTTCACCGTTCGAAGTATGCGCACCGTATTCCCGAGAGCTGTTCTCTCGAACGGGCCTCCTTCCTTTTTTACGGCGATCCATGAAAGTCGAGCCAGGTTTTAGGTATCGGGGTCGCGGAGAGGATGTGAAACGAAGTCCGCCGCGTTCCAAATAATTTATGGGCGTCGAGATATCGTTATCATTGCGAAAAATCGAATGGAATCGCTCGTCGTCGACGGAACCGCCTGCCTGTAGTTTCCGTTTTCCGTGTGACGTGCAGCGACGGGACATTCGTCCGCGTGAATTATTAAAACAGAATGCAACTAATTAATCCTCGACAACGGACGATTTTTATAGCTATTTAATTGGCAATGCTTAGGACCGTTCACAGCTCTAATTAACCCCTTGCCCGTATTTTAAATAGTCTGACTCGTCATGAAGATTTCAACCAAGCTTAACAAATACGAATGTTACGCCTTTCTTTTTAGATGAAATACAATTTGATTAGTTCGTAAACAATATTTCAGCATTCAAATAAATGTAGCCATACACAAAATATGAATTTTCTTTTCTCTCCTACGACATTTTTGGGAATGAAGACGTTTCAATCACTGTATGTTAATAATTTTTAAAAATTTACTTTCCGATATCCTCAATGAAACAATTATTCATAAATTGAGTACTTAAATGACAATTTGGATGTTCCCGGTCAAAATAGACACGGGCACAGCCGTCGGAGGGTTAAACAGCGAAAGACGTATTAAAAAATTAATTCAGACGCATTTTTAAAAGAATTTCCAGTAGGTAATATTTGGAAAGGAGTATTTTTGGTTGGAAGGAGTGATTGAGACAGTACGCCAGTTGGATATTAAAAGCTTTGTTTATTTTAAATTTCATCCCTTCTTTTTTTATATTATGAATATAATAACGATTCTTATCACCCTTTGTCGTAAGTACAATTTGTCGGGGGGAACACCGAGAACGCCGACCAAGTCTCGGGACTCGATCTAAACAACATTAATAATCGTGATCGTGTGTTCGGCTTCGCATATCTGTTTTTCTTCTTGTGTCTGTCTGTGTCTGTTTCTCTTTTTTATTTCTTTTTTGTTACATTTGAGTTCGCAGGATCGAGATCGTTCCCGACGAACTTGACGCGCAGACTTTCTTTCGCAAGGCGGCATACACGCGATTCCCTCGTTTCTCGTCCGAGAACTCGCACAAGCCGACTTTGAAAATTCGCCGATCGGATCATCGCCAATTCGAGTTTTTCTTTTCTATCTAAATCCTTAAAGTTCAAACGTTCGTTTCCCTTAACGATTAGGAAGTAAACAGACGTGTGCGGAGCGTTGCCTATCGATCCGCCGGCTCTGGGTCACTATTCCTCAGCCACGAACATCAATCTGTCTTCGGGAGAACACAATGCTTTTTGAAACCTATAATCCTCGAACAGACTCACAGTGAAAGCTTCCATTTTGTTTCAGAGGAATATGCGTCAGAATTTTATTTTATTATTCATCCTCTTGGGAACAGCTAATAATTGAAACTTCTACGAGGTTCGAATTTAAATGGAACGCTTACGACTCTGGATCAGAATGGACCCCACCATCGCCATCCGAGCGTTCAATGTGACATACATTTCAATTCCAATATATTCGATAATCAACTATTCGCATTTGTTACAAATTTCTATCATTATACTACAGCGATTTATATTTATTGTGAAACAAGAATGTTGTGAACAGACTTCGGGTTTTTATGCGAAATAAAAATTGTTTAAATGTTCTATTTATTTTGGTCATAAATGCATAAAATCCGCAGTCTAGTTACGAACATTCTTTTGCAATTAACCCCTTGCCGAACGATTTGTCTCGTGGCTACAATAATTAGAACTTGTCTTCAATAATTTCCTGAACGAGAAAGAAAATGTATAATTTATTCATATCCACATTCAAGGCAGGAAGGTGAAATTTTTGATTAACCCTCATACGTTTCTAAGAAATAGTTCCATATAAAAATCTACGATAATATTTCACCCATTATTATTTTACACTTTAAAACAACAAATTATGTTTCATTTATAGCGTCACGTTTTAAAGAAATCTCGCAACACAAACAGAAAAAGATGAATTATTTTTCAAATTGATGAATTTATAGTCTAACGAACGTATGAGGGTTAATGACGTTACCTTGCAAAATAAAAAATAGAGAAACGAATATAGAAGTATATAATTAATATTGAAATATTCTCATTAATAATTTCCTTTCACGCATTTTCTGTTCCGTAAAATAGCCGCGTATTCGACAGGAATGTAGAACGGTAAGAAATTTGATTAACGAGAAGTGTACGTTCAAAGTGTTCTCGCGTCTTCGAAATAGTTCCGCATATTGTCTCGTTCGCTGTTACGCTCGCGTGACTATAAATGTACAAAGCGTGCCGAAGAATACTCATCCAGAGGGCCGACACGAATTCCGGAAAAACATCCTTGTCCTGATTCTGTGAAAATCAAATACGTCTGGTGACTATATACATGTGTATCTCGAGTCCTCTTCCGCCCGAAATTTTCCCGTTCGTTTTCTTGCTCTCGCTTTTCCTCTTAAAGACTAAAATAGCTGAATGAAGATTCATATAACACGAAGAAACTGGAGCATGCAGACTCGAAAGTGCGCGTACGAGATTAACGTATGTATGAATTTCAGTGTGGGCGTTACATGTCTCTGTGTATGCGCGTGTGTATGTTTTGTGTGTCACCATATTCGCGATCCTGCGTGTCCAGGTCTCGCGCCGGAGAGGCGGTTGTACGTGTTTTCCCGAAAGTAAAGACCGACGACTATTTCACACCGTGCGACTATCAGAAGACGTTGGATCCAAGAGAAAGCGATCTGCTCTAAATTTCGAAGAACGTAAGTACACGTTTTCAACGCGGTTGGAAGTACAAAACTTGGAAGAGTAGAAAAACGACACACGGTAGAAACGTTGCAACGTGGAGCGTTTGTCGATTGCTGCTCGACTGTTCTACTATAATACTGATACGACTGCGCGGGGACTATACTGCGTTCGTGTCACGTGGCGTTAATGATCCCCGTGGCGGATCCTCTGGGAATAGTGCGCGATCGGATGGCCCAATTTGACACGATGAATTATCGATGGAATTCTCGCTCGTCTCGTTCAGGCGAATCCAATTTCTACAAAAAACCAAAATTACTCAATTGAACTTCTCCAAATTGTTTATAACACTTTGTGGTCTCAAACATGTTTTATTTCTAATCTTCTAGTCCTTTAAAATTAAAGATCGACGATTTCCCAAAGTTGTTTATAAGTAGATCTTTATGCAAAATAAGAATGTTTTGCATCGATTGTGGGAAGCAGGAATAACATAAAAATTGATTTCATCTCTTGACGACTTTGTTACATTAAAAGCAACATTACAACATTCTTGAATTCTTTAAATCTTTTACTGTTTTATATTTCGTCCAACCAATTTCTTCATGAATGCATAAAGATCCGCAGTCTATTTATAAAACTTTGTAGTCACAAAAATATTTCATTTCTGATCTTCTAGTCCTTTAAAATTAAAGATCGACGATTTCCCAAAGTTGTTTATAAGTAGATCTTTATGCAAAATAAGAATGTTTTGCATCGATTGTGGGAAGCAGGAATAACATAAAAATTGATTTCATTAAAAGCAATATTACAATATTACAATATTTACATTGAATTCTTCAAATCTTTTACTGTTTTATATTTCGTCCAACCAATTTCTTCATAAATGCATAAAGATCCGCAGTCTATTTATAAGACTTTCGTAGTCACAAAAATATTTCATTTCTAATCTTCTAGTCTTTTCAAAAATTAAAGATCGACGATTTCTTAATACATTGTTCAAGAGCCCCAGTAATTTGCATTCGTAATTCAACACATTTTTAGAATTGATATAAAGTAACAATTCCCTCTGAAATCAACAGGTTAATTTGTTGTAAAATTAGGCGCACCGCGTATAGTTTTGCCATCCGATCATAAAGCCAGTCACGTTTCGCTGGCGTTGTAAACGACCTGAATGAAGACTATTACGACAAGCCGTTATTGTCGACGAGAAACGGATGGGAAACGTTATTGTGGTTTTGAACGCCGATTGGAAATGTTACGGCGATTATAGTCAGCGAATTGTGGTCGAATAGCGTTTATAGTCACTGCCTAACTTGTTATCAATACAAAATGCATAACAGCGACTAATTACGTCTAACTGTCATTGATTATGCTAGTGGCTAGGCAATGTCGACGCAAGATGACATATGAACGCTGATTGTTGATAATAGTCATAGTGATAAGGCCCGAGTTTCGTTATAATAAAACTTGTTACTGATTGTAGTCGCAAGATCGTACTCTATTATCGATAATAATCGTTTTCGTCACCTGATGTTGACTATAGTCACTGTCATGTTTACGTGTACTAATGTTCTGGAACGTTGAAAGTGACATTCTTGGATGATACTAAGCTCGTGTGTACAACGTCAACGAAACGTCACGACTATTCCGTACAAGGTCACGCCAATAAACATCTAGTTGTTCCATCCCCGCTTCGACTGTGAAAGTCTGATCCATTTCACAGTCTCGCAACCGACACACGCTCGGGACTAAACGAAATGCGCGACAGGGTGAACTGTGTATGGGTACGACTACAACTGGTACGATCGACCAAAGGAGAATAACGAAAAACGAGAGACCCGTTTAGTCACGACATGTTCGAAAGCGTTAGAACACGTTCATTGTCTTAGAGTTTGTCGAGTTAACTCGAGCGGCTTACAGTCAGTCGAATCATTCGATGAGTCTGGACCAGGGATCGAAATGGACTTTCGTTTTTAAACAAATTCTGTGTTCGAACCTCCCCGTTGAGTGTGCGACATTTACGGAAAGAAACTTCTTCGAGAAGCGTTCTTGTGAGATGTCAATTTAACTGTAATAATTAGACAGCGAATCTTTATGCAAAATAAAAATTTATATTTTCTTCGTTAATATGTTTAATAGGTTGAAAATAATATAACAGTATTTTTAAATAAAATCCGCTGTCTAGTAATAATTATTTAATATCATTACAGTAGATGTAGTAATAGAAAATGTATATTTTCGCATTTCATAGATTCTTTCTAAAATTTTTCTTTCCCATCGAAATTGATAAGTAGACAGCGAATTTTCATGCAACATAACAATTTTCTACCTGAATTGCAACAAACCGGAGTGACATAGAAATTTATTTTCTTTTCTGATATGTTCGATAGGTTGAAAATGGTATAGAAGTATTTTTAAATTCGTCGAATGTTTTTAATGTTTGAAATTACACGTATTCATTTTTGTTAGAAATGCATAAAATCCGCTGTCGCTTGATAACGCACGTTTTTCAAAAAAGTTCTACGCCCCAAGGTTCCCTAATTTTTTCGATCCCTGGCCTGAAACACAGACGAAATCCACTAAGAACAAGCGAAGAACTAATGGAACGGTGTACCCACACGATGTCCGGCGAAAGGAATGCTCCCAGGAATGATTGTATAGAAAAGTATCGACTAGCCGGCCGTGCGATCGTCAACTTTCAGCAACGAATCACTCTAGAGCTTGTTAATTGACATCGCGCACTAAGAATGGCCGAGCGGGTCGAATGGATAACTGCCCGGTAAAGATCCTCGACGAATTGCGTCACCGAACCTACATAATCGCACGACCGGTACCCTAAAACGAGAAGAAAACGATTCGAAGTATCACAAGTTTCTCACTTACTAAGAAAGTTCGTTGACTACATGACAAAAAGAATCGCCCCTCTTTCCCTCTTTCTTCTCCCGTCTGTTCGCGATTGTTTGCCACAGTGTGCTCATGAATGCACCGGGTGATCCTCAACTTCGAAATGCGATCAAGTGCTTCAAAATTTTCACATATTTTTCAACTCATTCTCTGTCGTTGATTGTTTCTGCTTAACATAAATAAATTATGTTTAGACTGCGGATCTTTGTAGAAAACTCAATGTTTATGCATCAATCGCAAGAGAGGGGAGTTAAATATTCCTTAATTATTTTTTTAATGTTATTTGTATTTCGCCTACTCGCTTTGGCATCGATGCATAAAATCCACAGTCTAATGATTTAAGTTAGTGATTAGAAAAGCAAAGTTTGAATGGGACGTTTGTAATCCTGGGTCAAAATGGACCCAGTACATGTAGATAGAGGTTCAGGAATCACCCAGTGTTTGCCTCGTGTGTTAGGCCCAGAAACGACGATGAAGAGAACGATAGTTTCGACCATATTTGACCATCGATGCACGACCGCCGAGGACTTCCGGTACTGTCTGCCAGCGACTATCGGCGAAATGATAGTAAAGCCACTTTTATGTAAGCTCTTACGATACCGTCGCACGCTCGCCAGTGTTGCATTTCACGATTCGTCGACTTCGCAGACAGCCAGTTCCATTATCTAACGGCGGACGTAAATAGAGTAACAGGTAACAAGTTGCGGGAAGTAACAATAATTAGATCGCGGACGTCCATAAATTCGTAACGGGTCGAATTCGTCGATAACGCGAGACTACGCTTAATAATTACGTCAAATGATTATTTATTTTTCGTCGAAAAGCCCGCTCGCGTTTCCCTTTAAATAATAAATCGATGGGAATGGTCGGTTCGCGTGCGACAAACTAATAGTCGAAAAGTAGGTGAAAAACGAAGATTAATTCGATTCTCCGTTCAGCGACGCTTCGAAGGGTCAAATATTGCTTCGAGCGATGCAAATGGTCTGCCGTTAAAGTTTCATGGATGACAGGGATGACAGCGTGATAGTGGCCTTCAGACGCCATTTTAAATCACCCGGAGACCTGAGGGATCGAGTTACTTCAAGAGAAATCGATAAATAGTAGACAAGTTAGAGTAAAAAATCGAAGATATACTTCATGGAAAAGGGGATATCTGGGTTATTGGAATTTTCAGAACGATCTGTACCGGCTGTCCCATTTTCGCCGATATCGAAAAAATACGTTGAACATAAACATTCCCGGAAGCGACAATAATCATTGAACATTGTTCTACGCAATTTTACAATAAAAAATAGACCATTTTAAAAAAGCTTTCACCGAAAATATCATCTTTTACGATCTTTCTAGGATCGGGGAAAATTCTTAATCGTGAAGAAAATTAGTTCTGGCAAATTCAACGTATTTTTGCGAGGCGTCGTGTTTTGTTCAGAGTGAAAATGGAACAGTCTGTAGAATCGAATGGTACGTCCGCGTCCTCGTTGCCATAACGCGCGATCCTAAGAACGAGAGGATCGACGGCGAGAGACTGGAGAGAAAAAAGGCGGCGCGACGTTCGAAGTTTTCGTGTTCTCGAAAAAAGCGGATAAATGGATCGGCGATGTCTCTCTCCTTCCTCGTGTTCAGCTTTCTCATCGGCCGGCACGAACCGTAAAATCGCGGTTAGGATTAATTAATTCCGCGCGTTACCTCCCTCCTCGAGCATGCGTGCCAGTATTTCTCGTAATATTCCATGTAACGGGTCGTACGATCGATTAAAAACCGAACGGGCCGCGAGACTACCCCAAAAACTTGCTCGTCGGAATCCGTTCCTCCGTCTGTCGCCATTTACTTTGCTCCAACCCCCATGATTTTCCTCACGGTCATCCTCGTGAAGCCAATATTGATCTTCCAGACGGCAAAGTAAAGTAAAGAATACGAGCAATTGACAATCAATGAGTATACATCCATTGTATACAGCAACGTTGCTCAGAGGAGCAATGTGAAAAATATGAGACGCAAAAGCGCTCGAATGGTGACTCTGAGGCGCTACTAAATTCAAAATATTGTTTACATTATCGAATATATCCGTATCTAATCAGTAGACTCCGGATTGTATGCATTTATAACAAAAATGAGTGGGTGAAATTTAAAACGGTGAAAAGGTTAGAAGACTTTAAGACGATTAATATATTATTTTCACTACATTGAAATCATTAGTAAAAAATTTAAATTTATATTTATATTTTGCATAAAGATCCGGAGTCTACTAATCAGTTACTAAATATTTAGGTGTACTGTAGAATTTTTTCATATTCATAAAATTTAAAAAATCATAGGGAATGGAAATAAATTCCAGATCGGAAAAAATATGTAATTTTCGAGTTAAAATAGTTCCGAGCGCAAAGGGTTAATCGCGAAGTGGCGATTTGTTTAAAAGAGGGTCTTTCGGCGAGGCATTCTTTCAGTAAACTGAAGAGGAACATGGGTTCCGCGGCAGGGCATAACGAACCGGAAGCGGCAATGAAATATATGCGGAAGCCGGGCGTTGTTTTCATGAGAACGACAAATTGCACAATCGCGTAGGAGGAAAAACCTCGGGAGAGAAAGAAAATGGCGGCGGAGCGTAATGTTCGCGACGAAGAAAGTTACGGAGTCGGGCCCGACGCGTTATTCAATCGACGACCGAGCCAGAACCATCGTCCTGGGAACAACAATGACTATTATTCTTATAAAAATAGTAATGCCACCGGTCGGTGAAACTTTTACCTTCCTCGATAATTTCTCCTCCTTCGTGTTCTTTTCTTTCGTTTGTTTTGTCTGAACAGCGAGGGACTGCGCAGGACGATTCTGGAACAGCACGAAATTTCGGTATCCTAGATTCGTGGTGTGGACTGTACAGTTCTGCGACACTGATTCAGAATCATCCTGCGTACGATATACTTTCGGCAACTTTAATTGTTTCGGTATTGATTGGAGACTTGGGGAATCTGATATGTTCCTTGTTACTCTGAAAATACTTGTCCTATCGATCCAGAAGATCTACATATACGTTAGTATAACAGACACTGGACACATCGGCGTCACTCACTATACCTTCAACTAATCTGCAATCCCCCTCGTAAATGTTCATTTGAAAAAATGAAGAATAAGATTCTTCTTCGAGACAGTAAGGGCTCGATTCGTTATCGATGGCCTACATTTGGATATAGTTACTGCACTGAGCCCGGCTATCGATTATAGTCACTATCTCGTGACCTATTATCGACAGAACTTACTCCGCAGTGACCTATTATTGATTTTAATCACGATATAGTCTCCTTTGCATACAATAATGCTTATACTCGATCTGCAGATCAGAACGAGGCGCAATACAGTGGTCCATTCTTGATAATACTCACAATCAGACGAACTATTATCGACTGTAGTTGATATCTAGTGACGCCTTATCGACACAAGGTACTCCATAGTAGCCTGTTATCAGTAATAGTCATTATTTATGAATTCTAGTCCCAGTATTGTAGCTTATTATTAGACTGCGGATCTGTATGCAAAATAAAAATTGTCTGCATCGATTGCAAGAAGCAGAAAATAAATTGAATGTTATTTCTTCCCTTAATGATTCTAACACAGCAGAAGAATATTGACATCATCAATTTTTAAAATTTTCCAACACTTTCTAGTTTCATCTACTCAATTTTCCTATAAATGCATAAAGATCCGCAGTCTACTTATTATCAAGAATAGCCACTACAATCGAAATAATTGAAGAAACTAGCCGGATATAAAAATCTTCAATATTTACTTTCATGACCTGGACCTAGAACTATGGAAAACAAGTCAAAAATTGTATCTAGAGTTCAGGTAGATCTATCTAAAAAATTGTAAAAGTGTGTTGAATGTTTTCTGAGGGAGATTCGATTGTTGAAACTGTTGTCAGTGATTCAACATAGTCCAATAACGATAACATACCTTCCACACGGAGACAACCGCTTTGATCCATGCTCGAGGAGATCACCTAACGCACGAAGGTGTGCGTTGGAACGAATAATTCGATAATATTAAACACTATTAAAGAGAATAACGTCGAGACAATCCCGACGGTAAGATTACTATTTCGTTTCAGGAACGACGAAGAATTTCTGCGCTTTCGTTCTCGATCACCTGTCTCGATTTTACTAGATCTCATAGATCGGAAGATCGCGATCGAACGCGTTTAGAGTATTCCCTCGTTATACGCTAGTCACGGGAGTCCGGCGAGTCTCATATACCGAGGGACCCAACGCGTTTCTCTCTTACGCGATCGATATTCCTCAATTATTTATAACTAGACGAGGTAACTGTACGGGCAACAAGTAACGAGGGAATACTGTACGAAACAGTGGTAGAAACGATTTTTAAATAGTTCAAAAGAACGCGCAAGTTTAATGCCATGTAAACAATGGCTTTGAAAGTTTTAAACTGACGAGTTACATTTTTTTTCATCCAGATAGGTCTGTTCTTCTTAGCAAATTTTTTAGTTATTCATAAATGACATAAATAAAAAATTGTAAAGTTACAGACACCCATTCGGAGATGTACCTAAACCTCTCATTGGAAAGAAAGATTTTTACGCGTAACTATATCTTAAATACACGTCTCCTAAATCGAGTAGAAAGATACTTTTACGCTAAAAAATTTTAAAAACTATATCTCCTATCTCCGATAGATCTCGATGCATGAGTTCGTCAAGCTTATGTGTCGAGAGGGGGTGAAACGAACATGGTCGAGTTCACGAGACGCTAATTCGATAGAAAGTGAAGAAAATTAATCGGGCAGTCAACATATCGAGACAACTTCCGTAAGAGCTAAATGAATGGATTTCGTTCGTCGCTCCTAAAATAATGGCAGCGCGCTAAGCGAATCCGCGACGTTGCCACAAAACAACACTGTCCTTTACATTATTTTGTTTCTCCTCCTTTGTATCTCATTCTCTCCGGTAACGATTTGCTCTCTCTCTCTCTCTCTCTCTCTCTCTCAGCAGCTATGTATATCTACGACACCGATGGACGAAACGAATCGGCGAGGATGACCCTTGGCCAGGGATCATTCTCGCGTTTTGTTCGAATACAGCGTTTCCCCCCGTAAGGTCGCGCTCCGAGGGAAACACTGTATCCTGTGTGCCATTTCTTCATCGACGACACGGTCAGCTAACGCATTGGCTATAGAAACAGAAAAAGAAACGCACGTTCCTCGCTCAGTCAACATCCCTTCTTATCTCGTTTTGCAATTTTTCTTTTGATATGCTCGAAACACGGCCTCCCGCTTATGCGGGATACTTTCAAGAGCTTCTTCTTCATCTTTCGACTACCGATTGGCCTAACGACGCAGTTATCGACAGCTTTTTGATGTCAACGGGAACATACATTATTCACCGACAAAATATCAGGGAAAATGTTAACCCTCGGAAAGTGGACGTTCGAGAAACAATTTGACACTTAATTAAACAGCTATCGATTGAAATTATTCACTACAAGATGAATAATTAGGAGGATGGATAGCTGGGTCAAGATAGACCCAATCATCGACGTTCGAGGGTTAACAGTAAACCTATCGAACAATTAAAAGTAGCAGCGTGAAGATTGAATACTGAATTCTTCTAATTATCGAATATGTAGATATAAAAATATTCAATCTTGATAATTTTGTATTATTTAAGAATGTATGTTTTTTGAACAACTTCAAGTAAGAAGATATCGATAACTGCTAAGACCGGTTCTATTACTGGCTGGTCGAGAGGAATGTCAAACATATGTTCCTTGCTCAAACAAATTATTAATCGTTTGTTTGTCTTCCTCGCAACGTCTTCCTCGTGTTTGTTTCTCTTTAAGCCAGCTTCACACGAACGGTTTTATCGCCTCCAGGAATGAGGCGTTCTATATTCGAGGAAAATTTGAAAAAATAAATAGACAAGGTGTGAGGATTTTAAAAATAACCTATATATAACATTTCTATGATAACATTTCGAACGAGATGCTATACATTTTAAACATAAACATTTTTTAATAAATTTGCCTTCCCTCTCGACCGTCTATTACACATCATCCTCGCTATTCCACACAACTACGCTCGACGATTGTTACAACAAAAAGAAACTATCTAGACGAAAAACACTGTCTCAAGTGTCGATGTACTTCCTCCGAGCTACTGAACGGAAAACCTAGCAACAATGTGCGTGGTATGCCTCAGAAACACCTCCGACGAATCTACTTTCGATCATTTGCATTAAACGCAAACAAATTTTGTTGTTACACATCGTTCGGCGATTTTTGAACCATCGATAGAGCAATATCAACGAGTTTGCTACCACCGTTTACTCCGGAAACAGTCTTCACAAATACAATATTTAAAACATAACTCGGGGTATATAAAATATTTAAACATTTAATAAGAAGTCTTATCAGTTTCTCAATGCAGTACATATTACGGTATAAAAATGTAAATAAAAAAATTGATAGCAATTTTCTTCAATTGACTTTATATTACATTTAACATTAAACAGCGAACAGCGAGTAAAATCAGCTTGGATTTATTTACACAAAGTAGAAAGTGGTGATGATTAACATTGTATCGGATACGATTTCAATATTGAACGAGTAAAATTAACATGATTTTCTTTATACAAAGTAAAAAGTAGTTGATATTACATTAAATATGACTTCGACACCTTATGAATCTCTTTGAATGAATGATGCAGTATTTATACTTATTTTACGAATAGAATTTCAGTCACTTTGCCTGTATCGCTGAACCAACTTCGACGCATACTTTTAAAAAAATATCAAAATCCAACTATATAAAGAAAAATGACCAATTAAGAATTAACAGCGAGTACAATCAACTTGGTTTTCTTTGTGCAAAGGAGAGAATGTCGCCAATATTCTATGGAATATGGAATACAGATGACATCGGTAGCAAACCCGTTCGCATTCGGAAGAACCAAGAACTAAGAAGCAAGAACCGGTCTCCGTTTCACAGAAACCATCCCGCGACAGTCGCTTCGAGGACATACCACGCGTGGTGTTCGTACTCGATCGACGAGAGTGGAAACTATGATCTCAGACATTCCCGCTAGCCTAGATATCTACTAGTGAAAACGTAGTGTTTCTCAGTCTATGTCGATCACATCCGAATTCTCGGTCGATTCCTTCCGGTGGCGTTTCCGGCGCATCAGGACCGTCCTCAGGATGCTCGGTGATCGTAGACCCGCGACTTCCGGCCGCGGGGCATGCTGCTACGCGGCCTTGTGCCTCTTCCTTTGCTCGCGCCTTGACAAACTCGACGTACTTTGAAGCCCCGAGGTGCCAGCTCTCTCGCAGTCCGCTGTCGGTAAAGGTTTCAATTCCCTGCAAAAGAAAAACCCCTTGAATTCTCGTTTCGAGCGAGGAAACTTAACATGTCTACATCAAGATTAGTAAAAGTGAATTGTAGGACAAATGTAACTCCTTGGAGACGACTTCTGGGCCTGGAGACCCAACCTAGAGACTCTTGAGACTTAGTAGACCAGAGCTCTGCTTTACGTTACATTTATCCTACACGTGTAAATGTTAACATCGAAGAACATAGGATAAGCAAATTGTGTTGGTTTCGTTGGAACACTAAACTGTTTAGTATGAGTACATTCAGATTTCGTTAGACACTTAGAAAGTATGCAGTGGAAGTTCAGATTAGTGCAACTATTAGATCCCTTTTCTAATATCAGTAACAGTTTTATTAATTACGTTAAATTTCTGGTTCGATTGCACTAGTCCATACTTTACCTTATTCAATAAATCGACCACGAAAATAGTGTGTTCTTAAAAGCTAGATAACAGTGTCGATGTTAAAACAAGTAAACGACGAACGGCATTCAGATACATGGTTAACAGATGCTCGTTCCGAAATGACAGAAAAGAATGTTGTAAACAATAGGAAACGATGTGCTGTAGTGGTAACGTGTTTCTCTAAGTAACGTGTTCTTCGTGTGTCGACGGTTAAGACATCTAGGAACCGTGAAACTTGTTTCACATTCTCGAAAGGTAATCGGCAATAATCGTGTTGACAGTTCTCTCACGTTTCAGTCTTACCCGGATTCGAGCGGACGTTTGGAAACGGTTCTCCTCAAAATTTGTGTTTAATGAACTCCAAATCACTGGATCAAATAAAATTCGGAGATTGAATACTTGGACAGGACACTCCGACGAGGTAAGAGTGCAATTGTCTATTGCTCGCGAGCGTTCTTTAAATTGCTCGATGATTCGAGAAAAGTTACAGGGATATTCTGCTTTTCAATTAATTTACGATTCTTTAGATAATTAAATTAATGTACATATAAAAAAATTGGCTAAAAATTTGGACAGACACATTCTCCTTAATCCTATGTATAAATTAAGTAATCTAAAATAGCCACTTTTAAAGAAAAGTGATCTTTTGAAAGTTCAAAACCAGAATACCACCTTAAAAGAACATTTCAATCGTTTTAAGAGTACATTTCGTTCACAATTATATGATTCGAGGATAATTGAAAGAACGTTTCAAGAGAGACAGAGTGAAAAAGTCCCAGGAGCACTGGATGCAAAATCTGCGGAATGATTGGCTACCTGTAATTGAGTAGCTCCTCGTCGTCGGGCACTCGCGATATCAGATCGAGGACCTCGTTGTTCGGGACCGAGTGAGGCCGGATGACCTTCCTGAAGAATTTATTGATGCCCCACGCCAAGATAAGGTATCTGACCGGGATGAAATAGAGAACAACGGCGCCGAGGATCACCAGCACTATGGCCACGTAACTCAGGTAGGGAACAGTGAAATTGAAGAGATTCTTCACCCTCTCGCATAAGCTGGCTATGTACCCGATCGAGTTCTGAACGGTTTGAGTCACCTCCTGTATCGCTTGCAGTCGCTCCTTCAGACTTTTCTTCTCTTCCTGAAACATACATCAAGATTGAATTTAATATTACTGCTACATTACGTACAACCTATCAAAATAATTAGCTCTTTGCACTCCCTTGTCAAGTGACTCGACATCGGAGAAAGAAAAACTTTTATATGTACAATAAAAACAAAGTTTAAGAGAGCTATTTTAATCCTTAGCACTCGAGTGGTGACTCAGAGTCACCACTAAACATTACTGTAACAGTATTCAAAATATTATTAACATTATTAAATATATTGCTATCTAATCAATTCCTAAACATTTCAGTAATGTATGAGGTATTATATCAATTTCATATCTATAAATCGAAAGAAATCATATAGTATGGAATTATTCTAGGTCGGAAGAAATGTTTAATTTTCAAGTTAAAATAGCTCCGAGTGCAAAGGGTTAATTAGTACACAAAATTGTTTAAAATAAGTAGCTGTCAAGGAACAGTCGTTCGAAGTAAATTTCAAATGAAACACTTGAAATAGTAAGAAGTTGTTGGCAACAAAATTGAAAAATAATTCGGAGCGCAAAGAGAGCGTTAAGAGAAGAAATCAATTATGTATTATGTAACTTCTCTTGTTATGAAATTCTGATCGAGATAAAATTGTGGAGGCCACTCACTTTGTCCTTGTCATCGTCGTCGTCATCGTCGTCGCCCGGAGTGGTTGGACCATCGTCACCCTCGTCGTTGAAATGGGAGCTGGTGTGATGAGTTAGGGGTGTGCCAGTGATCACTGCAACCTGTCCGGAAATCCATTGATTCAGCCCACTCCCATCGCCGTTAAGCTGGCAGAGTAGCGAAAAAGGTGGACATGCGATGATGCAGGAAAAGGTCGTCGAGCATTATGCTTATACAGGATGAACCATTACAATGGGAACATGTAATCATCTAAGTACTATACGCTGAAATGTCTGTTAAGGTCAGAGTTCAGCCCGGGGGAAAAACAAAGGGAAGATTGGTCTCGAGACCATTTCTTCTAGAAGAACTGAAAGATCAAAGCTCTTTAGAAAAATGCAGAAAAAGATTGTACGATCAAATCTCAAAAGATACAAACAACCTTGACATTTTGAAAGAAACACTTTTCAAAGAATGGTGCTGAAATACTGTAGAAAATGATTAGGCGTGTTCCCATATAAATGGTGGACTGCTTACAATATACTTTTAAAAAGTTTGGGCACACTCGATCGAACAATAATAAGTTGAAAAAATAGTAAACGTAAGCTTCTTCAAAAAATTTGTGAAATTATTTAGTCTTCAACCTTTGCATGACGGTGTACACAAACTTCGGTGACTTAGTGGTATTAATTAAGCATTAAGCGTATCAGTAGATGTAAAAAGTATTATAGTGTTTAAACCTATGGTAGATTCATGCCATCTATGTACACGCCTCTGCTACTGTCATTTCACTTCTCTGATAGACTAATTTCTATCGGCTAATAGCAATCGGTTTAACAAATGGGCTTTTCTACCTTGTCGACAAATGTACAAAAGTTTCCTGTCTGGAAGCTGGCCACTACATATAGGTAATCGTGTGTCCGAATTCATTAATTAATTAAACACGACGGGTCTTATTGGGAATAATTCGGTACAGGCATTTTAATCGAGGAAAGACTATTTACGGGGTTGTAAGAATTACTGAATGTAAGAAAAATACAGAAAATTCAGATTATATGTAGAAAGTATAATACAGTGTGTGTAGAAGAGATTTAATCTCTGTAGCTAAAGATATTTCAGAGATAAGTATCAGATTTAATCAATTGTACTTACCAAGTAATACTTCAGAAGTATAAGTAACGCTGCGCCGGGAATCATGTAAGGCTCGAAGTAGTAACAGCCGAAGATGAAGATGACCAACGCGATGATGCTTCTCATTTTACTTTCCCACTCCCAGCAGCTCCTGAATGGCATCATTGAATACAAAATAAGCAGTGGCTTCACAATGCATTAAAATGCATAATTTACTACTGAAACACGCTGTCGATGCAGCGTGCAGTGGAAATCTTTGTTCTCTAACTCCACAAATCATATTCACTCTGCGTGCCATAACTAGACTGCGGATTTGATGCATTTATGACAAAAATGGGCACTAGTTGAGGTCTAGCCATAACTTTAAACAATTCATTCTAAACATTACATTAGAAGTCACAATAAAAGTTACAGTAAAAACGAAAGTGGAATGGAAGTAAATAAATTTGTGGGGAGAATAACACGATTGTTGAAAGAAAAAGGCCACGCACTGAACGTATTTCCCGATGTCGATGAAGTAGATGATGATGGCCTTCAGCCTGAGGACATTTCGCAGGAAGACCTGTCTCTTGAACTTGATCTCCGGCTCCATGTACTTCTTCTCCTTCGGATTCAAGGTCCTCGCACAGGCCCTGATCACGTTCCAGAGGACAGTCATCTCCAACAGGATCTGCGGCGAGTTTCCCTTCGCTCGACCTCGAAGCTTCTTGTCCTTCAACGCGTACCACCTCTTCTCACCGTTCCGGATTCTCAGCAGCGGTATGGCGACCCTCCCGAGGAACTCTACTTTGTGGTCCCTGTCCTCGTCGTACACCGTCACCTCGAGCACCGAGTTAATGTCCTTCACATTGCTGAAAACGTGTGGACACATTCAAACATCTGCGTGCCAATGCCTTTCACTCGGTCAAGTAAATAGGACAATGTTATTCAAGGTTGTACGAGATTAACCATAACCAAACACTACATGTATACGCATATGCTGTTTCTGTCAAGTATTGTAAGTCACTTACAAGGTGAAGATCTTCTGCCAGTTCGGCGCCAGAGTTTTATACTCGGTTTGAGTCTGCAGTCTGGCGTTAACCAACTCGAGGACGCAGAAGGGATCGCTTTTCCCACCTAAATCGGCTGCTGCGAGTCCTTGAGCCCTGAATACCTGCGCAGCGATGGAAATACGTTCAACCCTTTATTTTATTTTTATTTTTCTATATCGGTCGTTTACATCGGGACGATTTTTATGTCGACCTTTTATAAAAATTGATTCAGTAAGCATCCATGAAATTGAATAAGCACCTTCACAGTCAGATGTCCAACGTCCCGTACCCTCTGCAAGGTGTTCATAATCGAATATCTATGGTACAATTGCTCTCGTTCTCGAGGAGTGTCCTCGTGCGCAGCTAGGTCACTTATGGTCTCGCTGGCTGTCGTTCCACTGATGGTCAACAAGAGGAAAACATTTCCAGAGCCATCCTCAAGGTCGCGCCATAAGCGATGAGTGGTCTCGCGTTCGAGTGTCGCCAAATCGATCACCGTCCTTCCCATTAGGTCATCCTGGTGGCTTTTGTCCCGATCCCAGACGGTGACCTCCAATTCCTGACCTAGGTACGGGTCCTCGTATAGATGGAGATCGAACTGCTCCAGCCAGACCGGGTTCAAGGTCTTGTGCACCACTTTCGACTTGTATTTCTCGGTTCCTAGTCTGCGCAAAGAGAGCCATCGTTAAATGAAATAAATTGAGCTGGACATTTAATTCAACACAATATGTTTCGAGGCAATGTATATCGCGGGGGATCGATTGTCGAACATTAGACACGTACATGTAAATGTCAAGCTTTCACAACACGTCAAAGTGTTTATTGGATCGTATTTCCTCGTGATCGACGCGGCTATTTCTTTTTGTGGTGTCAGTGGTACACGGAATTAATAAGAATAGGATTGTAGTTGTTTAAAAAGACCGGCACCAAAATAAGCAGGCAGACAGATCGATGCGCTAGTAAATAATTCCGTACCGAAACTTGACGTACGGATCCGATAGACCATCTATATCCATCGGCAGCAGATTCTTCGCTTCCACAAGTACAATCGTCACCACGGAGCTCCATATCTGCGACTTCAGCCGTCTATTTACGTCCGCCAATCGATTTGTCCTCTGGAAGTACTGTAACATAAAAATAAAACCCGTTAAATTTGGACTCGAACCGTCTCCGCTGGAATAGAATCCGCGTTCCAGAGGGCTGTAACTGACATCTCAAACTGTCTTTTCATGATGGAGATATGTATGTCGTCGCGCATGAGCGACCACCAAAGCAATTTTTATCATTGAATTTCCTTTCCGAGCTTCCTCAAGGATTTGAATAGTATGTCGATCAGGAAATACTACGGATCTTTTGTTATAAAAATCACATTGCTAAGCAGTCAACAGTTAAAAAACATTTTTCATACTGTGGTAATAATTTGGTCACTGTAGATAAACAAGCTATCAATTTGTGTCCCCAGCGAGTACAAAATATCCGACCTTTATCCCCGCATCCGACTAGTAGTGGATTCCATAAAAGACGAAAACGATCCAAAAGCATTTATGGTAAATCTCTCTACCCTATGAATATCCTCCATCTTCTCCCTAACGTTGTCCTTGAACTTATCGAACAGATCATGATGCCTGGCGTCCCTCATCTCAAGAACGCCATTCTCCTTCGCCGTATTGTTCTCCTCTTTTTGCGACGAGTTCTCCGATCTCTTCAGTTTCGAAATTAGATGGACAGCATCGAACCCTGACTTGACAGAACTCGTTATCCTCCCTTTCCTCAAGTTCTCCATCCTGCTGTCAATCTTCGGCTCCTCCTGCTCATTTTCAGTCGCCGTGAACTTGATATCATAACTCGGCTCGATCTTGGATCTTTCAGTCTTCTCCGTCATCTTCGAAGCAGCGAACCGTCGATCAGAAAGTTTCGGAGGGCTGTCATGTTTGCAATGTTCGGCGATCCAGGACTCGATGGGCAAGAGCCAGGGATGCTTCTCCACGTTCTCTTCAAGGATTCTCTCAACGTGATCCTCCAGCATCCTCTCCACGGAGCCCATCTTCCGCTCCAGAGAGGACTTCAGAGTTCCGATCTTCTCTTTGAACTTTGGCTTCTCTGGAACCTCCGTTTTCAAACTCTTAGATTCTTCAAGATCCTTCACAGGAAGGTTCTCCAAGGAGCTCCACCTCCTGGGAGACAGGTCCGAGTCCTTCGATCCTTCAATCATCATCTTTTCTCTCTGAACCTCTTCCTCTTTCGAGTCCACGGACAAAGTGCTTCTGCAATCGCCGCCTGAGCTTTTGCGATCGCTTTTCTCTTTTATTTTCTCATTCTGTGCTGTGTCCTCTTCCAACAACTTCTTCGAGCTATCTCGATCGATCACTGCGCTATCGGTCAGATCACAGTCCTCTACTTTCGCAATCGCCTTTGATCTCGTTACCACAATACTCGATTGAATCTCTTCGACGGTGCTTTCCTCACTAATCTTACTAAAGGACCCTAGGTTCAAGCTCGAGGATCCACAGTCCTCCAGATCGAATCGCATGTCCTTGATCGCCTTACGGAAAATGGCGTCCGCCTCGGCAGTCTTCGGATCAGCGGCGTCCTCAGATTGTTTCTTTAGCGCGGCGTCTTCCAATTTATGCTTGAACCGCTCACTCTGCAACTCCCAGAATTTCTTCAACTTATTATCCGTGATCTCCTCGGCGGCGATCACTTTGAACGATCGAGAGGATCTCGAATGATTTTCTAGATCGACTGAAGGCTCGCTGGCGATTATGTCACTGACCTTGCCGCGCTTGTGGAACAAACGCCGAGCTGGTTTTTGGATCTCCCTGGGCTCAGGATCGATTTTCGTCTCGATCGGTTTAGGCGGATCGATAGAACGATTCTCCGATGGCTCTTTAGCTCCTGGATCGTTGATCCCGACGTCATTGTTTGTGGTTTTTTCGTCCAGTACGACCGAGTCCTTGGGCGTCGGTGGTTTGATGTCTTCTTGAGGCCCGCTCATTGTCAGTTGATCACAAACTTGAAATCAAGGCACTGTGTTTTCATCGTCGACTTGCTTCAAGCAACACCTGCTCCCCACCTCGATCGCTATGTTGCGCAAGTCGTAAGTGGCTTCTTCCGGGACAGACTAGAGACCCGCTCGGTTAGGATGATACGCGATTCCATGACTGCGTGGTTTCTTTTCGACGGAGACAATGGCCAACGAATAAATTATTTGTCACTTTGGACATATATGGATGACACTATTTTTTCACCAGAAACCAGTTTGTATCGAGAGTTGCAGAATTTTTAAAGTTTCTGATTCGGCAATCAACTATTCTGTGTATTACTATTTTTTAAGGATCTGGGATAGGTCGTGGTTTGTTTAATCTTTTTTGTCCACTTGCACACATTGACACTAATGTTTCTCTTTTCTTTATACTTAATTTCTGTTTGTTTTTAATATAAACAGTTCCTGTTTAAGGCACTTCCTGTTCAAACTAAATCACACCATAACGAATAAATTAAAATATGTGGATCCATCACACTTTAAAAAAAATTGCAAAATTTGATTCTACTCGTTGTCTTCTTGTCTCGTAATTTATCTTGATTCGATGGTTAAAGTGGATATTTTATTAAATACTACAACTACTGAATAAGAAAATTTTTTAAGAATGTCCCCTATGCATTCTTCCGTGTTTATTCACCACATTTAATTCGCGAACGGTCTGAAATCGCGGAATTAGCCGCGATCTTGGCGCCGATCCAGACCGTGAAAGAAATCACCTACAAGCACGTCGATAGACACATGTTCGCGGTTATGCACAAATTAACCGGCCACTTAACAGTCGTGAGTCATCGTAACGTTACATATCGCACACGTGGTCGAGACGGACTTCGGTCAGTTTTCCTATTTTCCTCGTCCTTGACTTTTTCCCCGCGATTCTGATACGCGAGACGAAACGAAAAAACTTGCTATGAGTCAGGAAACTATCTATGTATTTTTCGAGGTGATCCTAAGGAACTCGAATTTTTTAGTGCGGATTTAATGTAAACGTTTTTTAGATTAGATAAGATTGTCCCGTTTGAAAAAAAATGTTTCAAATAAATTTAACCCGTTGTCATTAAAGATAGTAATTAAAAATTCCGCCTCCCAAGACTGACTTTCCTGTACTCCATTATTCAAACACTATTCACTATTGATTAAGACTGTGTCCATGACGAGATTTTCCAATTTCACGTCCCCATCTTTATTTTTCACTGACGATCTAATTCGTCATTTTTATTCCCTCACGCCTAGTTTCCTATTTCTTTCGTAATCTTCTCAAGTGTCGCAAAGCCTTTCCTGTTCCTGAATTTTTTCTTGTTCGCTTGAATGGAACTAAAGGAATTTTATCCTTGTTCGCTTGAATGGAACTAAAGGAATTTTACCATTGATTCACCAAAAATCGTTCCTGAATTTTTCCTACGAAAATTCTACGAATTGTACCAACGCGAAATTTGTCATTTAACCCTCATCCGTCCCTCGTTTCGGGAACTGAACCTGTCCCTCGGTGTCAAATTGACACAGTGATTAAAAAAATCAATAAAATGACAAGTCAAACAGTTACTTCTCGATGTTTTTTTCATTCAAATTGATGAGTTCACATTTACATCTTAGGTTTTCGCGGTTATATGTTTCGCATTAAAGAAATAAAAGTCACCAAGTTTCGGACAAAACCTACAAATAACAGAACAGTATAACTTATTTCGGGAAAACTGTGTCAAATTGACACGAGGGACGGATGAGGGTTAAGTAGACGTATGCTCGAGCAAAAGTCACGTGGAGTAAGAAAATCCTCGAACAATAGGACATTCGCGTGGTGTCGTAAACGCGAGTGCTTGTAAGTTTACGATCTAGAGATGATTTTCTGGCTGATCTGGATCGCGTGATATTTATGTTTTCAATCCATCCTCATTGGCAGCTGCGAAGCTGTTATTACCGAGTTGCACAACGGTACACAATTTTCCATTTACGATGCAGATCTTTTATGGATTCGTAACGAACACGGTCAGACAGTGTCTTAAAGAAACCTGGTAGACTTTTTTTTTTATATTCATTAAAATTTTTAATGCAGGCTAATGAACATTGTACCATTTTTTCTCGTTATTAGATCATACGCGAGATTCTAATTTGCATAATTATCCGTTTCCTAGATATCGAGAGGCTTAGGGCGATATTATTATTTACTTGTAGTTTAAGCGCGCCACTGTGGACGACAAATTGGCTCGTTTAGGCGGATGCTATGCGTTCGGTATCGCAATCGTTGACACAGATGACAAGTGTGCTCACTGGAGACAATTGCCGTTACGTGAGCGAATGGAACTATGCGAATTACACTTATTACACCTCCATTGTTGTTATCAAAATAATGTTTGTCGACGAGGCGAATCGTTCTGAGAACGAGGAGATAATCGGGATACTTAGGATTCAGTGAGATTGAAGATTTCTTGCCTTTAAATGTCTATTTTTCTATGAATTTTCAAACGTGATAGATAAATAATAGTTATCGAAATTTATTGAAGTTTTGAAGTTATTGAACAAGACTTCATTTAATTAAATATCCTTTTATTTGAAGATTCGATGTTCGATTAAGCTTGGGATGCTGAAATGAAATTGGTTCGTATCGCTGAACAATTTCAATTTCTCGAAAAGTTTCACAGATGATTGATTTAATATTGAATTTAAAATTTCTCTCCAGCACTTTAATGTCCACTTTCCTCAACGTTCAACACTGTGTTAGTGTAACCTGCGTCTTACACGAAACGCATTAACCGATAAATCCAGATTCGCGATAGCAAAACACGATAATTTGGTGAAAACAGCGAAAACATATTATCGCATATTAACGTTAAAGATATAATTCAATGACTAAACCGTGGACATTCGTACCAATACTATCACCTAAATTACACAGGAAGTGAGGAAGAAACTTTTATTTACTTTATTAATCGTTCCGAGATAAAACGAAGCCACGCGGGAACGTGATTAATCTAGCTGACTTGTTTGTGGGGACTGTAATTTACTGTGTAAAGGTAATTGAATCAGTTTAATGAAGTTCCATGGTGTTCGTGCAGTTAACAGAATTCCTTCGTCAACGTTCCATAAAATATGAATTTATTTATTCGTGTTAAACAATATTCATGTATATTCTTGAATATTCAACAATATTCAAAATATCAAGACAAAATCTACTCCAGTCTTGGTTGAATTTTAGATAATATTGAAGCTCTTAGGCAGAATATACTTCAAAAGTCGAGCCAATAATATAAACAATATTCTCTCAATCACGATAAATTGTACCTCACAGTTCGCTGAAGTTGGGGTAAAAGTAAAAGTTGTTTCAGAGAAATGGCAAAGCGACACCGACCGAACACTGAATAAACAGGTGCCGTTTCGAAAGTAGAATATTTTCCAGAAAATCGAGGCAATAGATAAAATATTTTTCTAAAACATCAAGATAAAATTTACTCCACTCTTGACTGAGATTTCGATCAAATTGGAGCGAACACTGTGAACACTGAATAAACAGGTGCCGCTTCAAAGGTAGAATATTTTCCAGAAAATCGAGACAATATATCAAATATTTTTCTAAAATATCAAGATAAATTTTACTCCACTTTTGACTGAGATTTCGATAAAATTGGAGCTTCAGAGAAACAGCAAGTGTAAAACGACACTGAACGAATACTGAACGAACAAGTCCCGTTCCGAAGGTAGACTCGCCAGCTTGTCGCGAACAATTCCGCGGCAATTAACACACGTCACCGATAAAAACGCAGTAGAAACCAGTGGTAAAGAAAAGAGAGACCGCGCTTGCTCGACGATCGCCGGTGACTGGTTAACGATATGGATAAACGAGACCATCAAGCCTGTGGTTCCCTCTCCGTTCGCAGCGAGAGGTAAACATTGTGATATCGCGGGTTATGGTTACGGTTTATTATGCCTGCCCGCATAACACTGACGTACAGTAGTCTGGATTGAAGAATCCACTTGCTGACAATCCGCTGTCAGAGAAATTCGAATTGAGAAATTCGAACTTGTCGCAGAGAGTAAATAAAAATCGGAGTACCCATCTAGACTTCTGAGATAATTAGTTGAGCGATTTTTAACGACCTCAAGATAATACGTTATCCTTATCCTTGAATGATAAGAACTGTTCACGCAAAAACTCACTTAGCAATTTTTAACTAATTTGTTTAATTACTTCACGGCACGCTCAGTTTTCTACCAGTAAACCGCGGATTTTGTGCATTTATGGAAACAATCATATGTTGCTATCTAAATTAGTAGAGTAAAAGAATTTGAAAAGAACATTTTCATATCTCTTATTTAAGATCAGTCTTGTCTTTAGCAACCGTACGATTGCTATAAAATTGATTTGAACTTTCTTGAAGAATTGGTAAAATATTTATCTTGTTTCACATTTCTTTCGCATCTTTTTCCAATGAATTTGCATTCCTAAATTCTGTTCTATTATATAGAATTTATGTTATTATATTCTGTTCTATCACATCTGCAATTTATGTATTATTAAATTCTGTTATATCATTATCAAATTCTGCTCGATCATTTGGAATACATATTATTAAATTCTGTCCTCTATTATTCGCATACATTATTAAATTCCTCCACCCGGTTCCCAAGATATTTTTAAACTCGCAAAAATTCAAATGTTTCTCTCAATACACCAATTTCCGTGCTATAATTAAAGGAACAAAAATATAATCAATGCGTGCGAGGCCGTCGGTACTTCCGGCGCGGCGTGGATGGGGAGTGCCAGTTCCAACACATTTTATCTAATATTGATCATGACATTAACACGACACGCCGAGAAACCTCTGGCGAGCACCTCCACGATCAGCGGGGTTCATTCAACGTGTTTGCAAGCTTCAGTCGGGCGATGACGGACTATCACCAGGGATTAGGGGATGCACGTTTATATCGTGTCGCAAGCAAGGTGTCGATTAAGATCATTTTGCGAGTGAATCTCGCGATAAAATTCGTCAATGCTGCTAGCTGATAGTACTGCTATCTGTTGATTTATGTTTGTAGAAATTCCGATAGGGACTTCGGCCATCACGAATTTTTTACTTATGCTTTATACAGTACATTTTTATGGATTTTTATGGAAATTCAAGTATTAGTTCGCACCCTTAACCTTCCAATTTTTTAATTCCTTTAGATTCTGCAGAGTGAAGTTTCCTAATTTAATTTTATAAAGATTGGGCAATTGATACAATTGATTTTAATGAATACTAAATGGATTCTTCGTACCAGCTTCGTAAATCATTAAACATTCTCCTTAATTGTCGGAGAAAATTTGGACGTCGAAGACTGTCTAGACAATGAACAAAATAGAGTTTCACTTTGTACGTGTACAAATTAGAAATACAAGTTCGATGAAATTTTTGCTGTGGTATATCATTCTCCAGAGACATAAAGATACCGGTGAAAAATGTTTAACGAGTACCCTCACGAATTTCGTTGAGAGTTATCAAACACCGATCCGCAGGAGACACCGTCACAATGAGAAAAGTTACCAGCCTTCGAACTTCAGAACCATCTTTACGACAATGATACAACAAAGTCAATATCGTAACGGAGACGAGTTTGCTCCTGACTCCTAACCCAGTTTTCTCGTTCTTCAACCCGCCAGAAATATACGCTCTACATATTTGAGGGCATGCCCTGCACGCCCGAAACTGCTTTCAAAGTGACAAACTCGTAGAAACATAAACATTCGTTTTTTCTCTATTTCATCCGTCAACATCACTATTTTTTACAACCTTCTTTCTAATTTCTCAGGTGTCCCAATTTCTTTAGTTTAACTTCTCCAATTTATTCTTCGAAGAATTTCGGAAATTTTATGTTCGAAGGTTCAGTGAACGATGATCTCAAGCGTTCACTGCGGTTGAATTCGTTATCGGCTGCAGCAATTGGAATAATCGGTCGATGAGAGGTCAGGAATTCATGGATCATTGAAACATTATCTGGCGTCACTGGATCGAAACGAGTGCAGATATTTCACGATAAATCGTTGTTTCCGAAAAATATATTCGGAACAAATGCTTGTGTCGCGTATTAATAATTCACTTTTCTAAATTCTCCAACATATGTATATTAACGAAAATGAATTTTTCTCTAGAAGGAATTTAGAAGAAATTTTTTTTTTAGGAAGGATCCTCGAACATATTAATTGGTTGAAAAGTAATAGTAATTTTCTAATAGAAGTGCCTGCGTCAGAAGTGATCGGATACAAATTAACAGTGACTGATGTGTATAGTATTATAAAAATAACAAGATTAAATTTATTTACATTTTGTGCGATTTTTACTATATAATATATACGGGAGTCAAAAAATATATTCAATAAATTCCCATGAAAACACCTTTACAATTTCAATAATTGTCAAATAAAAAATCTAAAAATGGGTCATTTGACCCCTCGTGGTAGGTTTGTTAAGACGGTAGACTCGTTTCTAGGATTGCAAGAGTGCGGGATTCGCGTTCTCATTTCTCGATGATACAAAAATGGAGTTTTTCAGTAGTCAAAAACGCTAGATAAAAGATCGATCTAGGGCGCTATCGCCTTGAAAAGTCCTACTTTTTCGTTCACGAGACGTAATTTACATTATTCGGCAGCATGTAGCTATGAAAATAAATCGATCCTAGCGATTTATTTTCATCTAGCGTTTTTTATCTAGCGTTTTTGACTACTGTAAAACCTTTTTGTATTATCGAGAAATGAAGACGCGAATCCCGCACCCTTGCAATTCTGGAAAAAGGAGTCTACTCCCTTAAAGACTAGTCGAATGGTCTCAGCTCGAGGAGCTATCATAAGCATTATACAATGTAAATCCCATTGGATGCGTGTTAAGGAGGCGAAAGTGGATGATCGATATCTTTCGACTGTAATCGGAATATTGAAAGAATCGCAGGGGGACAACGAATGCTACCGATTCGAGGGTTAAAAGGTTACCAATCCCTTGATAAATGCACGATCGGACCGGTACACGGGCAGATTCGTAGCTACGAATATGTGTCAATTGTTGACACTCGAGAGTTTATGAAGAAGGGATTTATCGTTTTTCGATATTTCATTACGCGGAAGCAGCCGCGGCATCGGCGATGGATCAGGGAGCGGTATTTAATGTTTGCCTGGAAGCTATTTGCACCATCGTCGAGGGCAGGTTGAAAAGATTCCAGCCACTCGACCTGAAATTTAGTATACGAGGCTAATTTTCGACGATCGAGCCATCCTACAACGAAACACAGTCGGATTATGCGCTTTATTCTACACCGGTATTATCATCTACCCAATCATCGCGCGCGTTTCATCTCCGATCAGACAAGAGTCCGACTTTGCTTTGCGAATTTTCCACGGGCTCATCGCTTTATGACCGCCATTCGGAGCAGAAGGAATTTTTTCTCAAACAAATCAAATTCGAAAAGTGATCCTTAAGATCATTAATTTTGCACGATATGTTAACAATGTTGTATCAACACCCGTCTGTTAGCGAGTTGAGAAATAAACAAACTCCAGAAGCAAGTTTCAGGCTCTTTTTCCAAGATGGCGGTGCCGGCAACGTTCCCGAGCTTCCAAGAGATGGAAAGTGTATCGAACTTTCTTCCCTGCGTCTTTGTCTTCAATCTGGGAAGCAGAATATAGTTAACAAAACTCGGGTGAGGCCAATATAACGGGTAATTAAACTGTACGAAAGTTTACGAGGTCGACAAGCTTGAGCGAAGACTCCGACCTTCCGCCATCTTGGATGAGTAACCAAGATGATCGCCGAATTCGAGGGAAGTATTTCACATACTTTATATATTATAGTTGCAGAGCTTTTAATCTTTACTAAAGTTTAATCATTTCTTAATGTCGCCCACGATAAAAATTGTTTTTAATTTAATCGTAAGGTTGCTTGAAAAAATATAAACGTTTCGCAATTCGTTTGCATAATGTGGAACGCAAAGCAGATTGTTAACAGATGACGTGTTACCTACAGCATGGAAATCCTTCATTAAAATTCTACTCGCAGATTATATGGTCTAAAAAGATAACGTTAGTTAAACCAGCGTTCTACGCCCCTATCGCCGCCACGATATGCAAATATGGTGATGTTGCCTACATCCACGGACATGGAATTCGTTGTCTCTAACCTCGATGGCATCGCCAGGTTCTGAATTTCTTAATACCACGTCCTCTTTTCAAGCCTATCATGTTATTATATGCGAGAAGTGTTCGGTTCGACGGCTACCATTTTTGAAATTCAAGACTTCAAAGGATCACGATGAATAGAAGTAATCGAAATTCAAAAGGTTATAATCCTATGGGTTTTAGACATTCGAAAGGTCATAATTCTAAGGGTCATAGGTGCTCAGAGGATATAATATTCAAAGGTCATGAAACTACAAAGTGTCACGTTGGAAAAATCACTTGAATGGTTACCATTTCAAAGTTCATAGCACTAGGGAGGGTCACGTTTTCTCAGTTGAATGAATGACTTCAGCAAGTTAGAAACTCAACGAGATTGTACAAAATTCACTGAATATTTTTGTTGGATGAATGTGATTTCAACGAATTCGAATCTTACGAATTATCTTGGATGAGTCGAGCAAATTAAAAATGAGACGAGATTATCTAAAATCCACTGAATTTGTCAGTGAATATTTTTGTTGGATGGATGATTTCAGCCAATTAGAATCTTACAAATTATTTTGGATGAGCCGAGCAAGTTGAGTGAAATGGTCTAATTGTAAAATCCACTGAATTTGTCAGTCAACATTTTTGTTGGATGGATGATTTCAGCCAATTAGAATCTTACAAATTATTTTGGATGAGTCGAGCAAGTTGAGACGAAATGGTCTAAAATCCACTGAATTTGTCAGTCAACATTTTTGTTGGATGGATGATTTATCGAATTAGAAACACGACGAGATTGTACAAAATCCACTGAATTTTACAGTGAACATGTTTGTTGGATGGATGACTTCACCCAATTAAAAATGGGACGAGATTGCACAAAATCCACGGGACCTTCCAGTGGATATTTTCGTTTCAATTTGTGTGGATGTTTGCATAAAGTGCCGCAGTACAGTGAGGGTGGGTTAGTAACGTACTTGCTCTTTTTCCTGCTGGTTCCTCGGCCAAAGGGTCGCGGTTAAGTAGATGTCGCCGAGATGCTGTTTCGGCCTGGCCGGATCCTTCAGCTCCAACACGATATCCTGCGGTTGGCCGAGTTCGAGCTGCGTCAGCTCCAGCTGAGCGGCGCCCATGAAGTCATCCTGAAGACCCCAGTCATAGTCGAAGACCTGCCGAAACGACGAACGTCTGTTGCTGGTCGAAAGAAAGAGCAAGAAGCGAATAAAACATCCGACGAAGCAGTTCCCGGTTAACACTTAGCAGAACGCTCGCGAGATTCCCCGATAATCCTCTACTCACTCTACTTCACACATGTACTCAACGTCTTCCACATATTAAATGATTGCAAAACAAGATCATCGTTTAACTAAAAGTGACTATTTTACATTGTTTCATAAAAATAACAAGACTGTATCTATCCAAATTGTTAGCCATTCTTTTTACAATATTCAGGGTGTCCCAAAATTCCTTCGCTTCCCGCGGCGCCCATTTTTGCAAAAAAAATGTTGCTTCAAATGACCTCAGGAACCTCCCATTTCCGGGAAGCGAAGGAATTTTGGGGACACCCTGTATACCTACCCGAAAAGAAATTGTTAACTAATTCTTCTTGGATGCATCTTTACAATTTCATAATCGAAAATTAAAAATAAATATTAGAAGCCGTCATGTTCTCGTTCCCATAAACCTAGCGTTAGAAAAGATCTCGAAAGCTATTTCGCGACACGAACTTTTGCAATCATCCAATAACCATGGTTTACCTACCAGTTACTCTTGCACCGAACCTAAACAAATTCCTTTGTTCGACCACACATTGCACTGAAGATCGCAGAGAAAATCTAAATAAACTCAGTCTTGTCATTTCTACAAGGCATAAGAACCTAGTCACTTTCATCGTAAGTTCAGTGTTAATTGGTTTCCTCGTGCGACAAGGGCCGTTAGATAAATAATGGCTATCTTTAGACGAGAAAATTACCAGTGTTGCAGAGCAACGCTGGAAGGAAATATTACGCGGTCATTTATGCGTTAAGACACTCCGGAGCTAATGATTCATTAACGCGAAGAGCGGCAGGGGGATGAAAGCAGAGATAGGATCTCTCGAGGGCTCCGTCGCTGGAAGACTCCGGAGCTTGTTAAATAAATTATATCGCCACGGTTAAATAAGCGTCGGTGGTGGCACGCGACAAGTATGTGGTACAAGTGTTGGTATTGAATCGCTCGGATTTTACCTTGATTGTGAGCGGCTGGAACGGATCTTCAATAGGCAAGGTCACGCTCTCGTCCCAAACTGGATTCAGGTCGCGGTGAACCGTTCGGGACTTGTGCAGTAATCGACCGGAGCATTTCACTTTCACGTAAGGATCGCTGGCGCCTGGAACACGAAGTCCGTGATGCGAACAATCGGCGAATAATTGGAGTGGAAATTATTATCGCGAGTGTCATTGTCTCGAGCCGCTCGGTCCTCCGTCTCGATCAAATTAAAACAGCTTCGACCGGGGAAACGAGTTCGGACGCTTTTTTTCCGTTTACTTCACAGTGCAATGGATCTCGTTGTTTCAAAATTCGGAACGTTCCACATTTTTCTGAATATTTTACATTATAATATCACTTTGAATATTGCCTTGAAAAGGAAAGAGTGCAGTTTCGATTTCCTTGTCTTCCGATACGAGCATAAAATTAAATACAATCCTCCGTGGCGGTAATACTCCGCGATCGGAACGCTACAAATATCGCGAAGCAAAGTCGATTTTGATTTGCGAATACGATAAAAACCGACATCCGATTGTTGGGCTTTCGAGGTTCATTTTACAGAAGGATTGTAGTCGAATAGAGCGAGGTGATTGTGCAGAACGGAAGTCGACTGCATACGGTGTATCAACGGAGAATTAGTTTCGATCAAGCGAAACGCGCATCGGATTCAGATTCCCCGGATTGCGGAGGCAAGCGGAACGGAATAGATAAAGAAAGAAAGAGAGAGGGCGCGAGTAAAAAAGCCGATAACGGTGTAGATTCATTGGAAAGCAAAGGAGAGAGAGAAAAAAACGGTAAAAATATTCGCTTACCGCATCTATCCATAGCAACGAGATTCGCCCCCCGCCTGATGTGCAAACGAAGCTGGAAAAACGCATGCTGCCTCAACGCCAATTCCCTCCTCCGAGTGGCTTCCTCCTGGAGGAACGCGTTATCATCCTGGCCGATCGATCCGGGAGCTTCCTCGTTCTGCGTCTGGAAGCTCAAGGATCCTTTCGCGTGAGCCTCGCTGCTTTTTCCGGGACTATCCTCCGGCTTCGTCACGACATTCTGCCTCCCGCGCACCAAAGGCGACTCTGGAAACAGAAAAATTGCGATGCTCTGTGAAAAACGACTTTGACGATGCACAGACGTAATAGAGAGGCGCGAGTCGATACGATATTTCGATACAGTCGACCGACCCTTGTGTCGATAACTGAGTACCCTGGTCGGGGTACTTGTGCTACCTATAAAGGTCAGGGAGAGGAAAGGAGTGGAAAGGAATAGGAAAAGGGAATCTAAGAAACGGTAGATCTAGGGAAGGGAAGCGAATGGAACGAGGGAAAGAGATGTAAAGCTGTGGGGGGTAGGGAAGAATGATCTAGGCTAGGGAAAGGGGCTGTTTAGGGAACAGAAGAATAGAGAATGGGGAATGAAAGGGAAAGAGGATCTAGGAAATGGGAGATGTAGAGAAAGGAATGGAAAGAGAGAGGGATCTAGGGAACTGGGAATGTAGAAGAAGGCATGGAAGAGGAGGGAGATCAAGGAATGGGGGATGTAGAAAAAGTAATGGAAAGAAAGGGAATCTAGGGAATGGGAAATGTAGAGAAAGGAATGGAAAGGAATGGGGAACCTAGGGAATGGGGGATGTAGAGAAAAGAATAGAAGGTGAGGGAGTTCTAGAAAATGGGGATGTAGAGAAAAGGAATGGAAGGGAATGGGGTACCTAGGGAATGGGGGATGTAGAAAAAGGAATGGAAGAAGAAGGGATCTAGGATAGGATAAGCTAAGGAAGGAAGCTGTAGGGAAAGAGGAGTCCAGAGTAAGGGGGGCCTAGGAAAGCGGAACCTAGGGACGGCATAATTTTTCATTACTCCATCCACCGTGTAAAAATATAATTAGAACAGTCTATTCTACAGGGAACATCTGACCCCCGACGCAACAAATTTCAAAGTTACCGTCCATGAAACTTCGTTAACGTCGACCTCCATGGAGTTGAAACACTTTTTATCACGTTTGATCGATTCCACCGTCAACACGTTGACGCGCCACGTGGTTGATATGTGACACAAATCATCGTCTGCCTTTAAAAATTAATTTTGTTCACAATACAGATGCTCGAACCAAACTTTATGATAAGCTTTAATTCTCCAGTTTTGTAAGATTTTTGGGGGCGATAGTTCGGCAGTGAACCTGTTAATCGATCGTGCTAATTGGAGTTTAATTTACAAAGTGGAAAATAAGCCCATTAGAGGAAGGAAGTGGCAGTCGTTAGGCGATCGCGTTGCTCCGAGGAGCGCCTTATCAATGGTAATGCGCGTGAACCAGTTTTAAACAGTTACGAAAACACACCTTTGGAAGAATTTCACCGAACTGGGTCGAGCGAAATTGCTGCTGTTTGCTGTAACGCAGCTTCGGAAGAAAAACGATCTTGTTTTTTTGTGTCGACTGTGAACTACGTGTCGCTACACGCTATTACATTTGATAAATGTTCTAATGTATCGCATGTTTAACAAAACGAAAATATATGCACGTGCTGTGGATCTGAGACCATAAAGATAAAAGTGAATGCAAATTCAATAAAATTTAGTGCTATCATAAACCATTTCAACTCGTTTAGATCCAACTTTATACGAATGTTTAAACAGCAAGGTACATTCCGATAAAAATTAATTTTTAAACATGAAGAACCGTCTTCCTCTCTTCTGATCCTGCAGATCCCAATAAAGTACCGTTTGAACAACAAATTCCGTTTGCTTACAAATTAATGTTTAAACAACAGTAAAACCAAAGTGAAGAAATGAGATTGCCAGTAAAGTTGGATGAAATATCTTTTTGATGGGGACGTAGGAGTCTCGAAATTTTCTACGAGGGATAAATGAGAAAGAGGATGTACCTGGATGATTGAGGCAGTGCCTGGCCGGACTCTGGGTGGCCGATGAGCTTTTGCTGTGCTCGGAGGAGTAATCCGCGGCGTAATCGGATTCGACGCCCTTGTAAGACGCGTCCTGGGAGTGCAGGTTCCCGCCATCCTTCGATTTTTTCCGCTCTTTGCTGCGGCTGCGAGCCCAACGGCTCTTCAAAGTGGCGAAGAAAGTGTGCGTCCGCTGCGCCACCGAGGTGGCGTGACGATGATGATGACGGTGCTGATGCGAGCCCCCGGAGTCGGGCTGTTCACCGCGTCGTGACGGTGAACCGTTGTCGTTGTTCCGGAGCTCCGTGGCGCTTTTCGAGAGCTGACGGCTCCCGTTCAGGTTCAGTCTGGATCTCTCCTCCACTCGGCTGGTATCTGAAATTAATTGTTCATCCCAATTACCACTCTACTTCATCCGAATTTCAACATCTAATAATTTTAGACATTTTAGACAACTTATGAGACTTTGTTCCATTATAGATATTGGATTATGAGATATTATGAGATATGTTATGAGATATTGTTCCATTTTTAACACTAGAAGTACATTGCCTTATAATAATGACAAAATTGCATTTATCTAGATTTCGTACCAGTTTTGTTTAAATATGTCCTTCAATAGAGAAGTTCACTAAAAAAATTTCTCAGAAAGACATATTTATGATTTTAATATTTCCAAAAGAACAAATCGGGAGCTTATTATAAGTTCCTCCTCCGGCGGGAATTGTAGTCAGACTAATGTGTAATCCGATGGGCGACAGTTACGGAATTGTAGCGCCGCGTGTTTACAATTCCGGAGTCTAGCTCTTCCTTGGGCGGGAGTTGCAGTTAGACTAATGTTTACGCGGACTCCACTCAATGCACTTGGGGTGAGTCGTTGTGGAGGGGGGGATGGTTGAGGCCTGAGGCCCACCGCCAAGATGGTCCACGTTTTATTTTAAGGTGGAGATTCGAATAAGCTTCGTAGCCGGGCGTGGAAAGGTTGAATGTAAGCCCCGATTCGGGGAACCCAATAAATCAACACTCTAAGCTGGAGAAGTTTGCTAGAAGTTTAAGTCGTGACCTTGCGCCAGAAAAGTCCTATCAACAGGATCTCCGAGATATAAGACCCGATAAGCCACAGTCGTGGAAGTAGGAACTGGAAATCATGCTAGAAAATGTCGATAAAGTAAAAGGTAAGATACCGAACTCGTGAGACCTAAAACCAAGCCTGAAAAATCCAAAGCCGATGAACAGACAAATTAATCAGCATGAAAAAAATTGAGAAAATAATCAGCATTTCGATCGATCTTCGTTGAACCGTTTAGAACATTCGTTTGCTTTACAGTTGCACGAAGATTAATAGTTTCTCTCACGATCCAACACGTCCCGCAGGCGTCTAGACAGGTTTATCGAGTTTCCCAACTTCAAATTCGAGATTTACTTTCGCTAATCAGTTTAAAGAGAAAGCCCCATGATTTATAGGGCACAACCAATTTATGCTGTTTATCGAACTTTTCGAAGTCTGTGTTCTGCTTAACGAGCTTGTAGACCAAAGGATTGTGGCTCCCTGGGTGCCGAGTGCTCGACATCATGCTTGCTCAAACACTATCATAATTAGACTATGGAACTTTGTGTTGCGTCTACCACCTTCGAAAATTTATAGGGTGATCAAAACTTAACAGAATCTGATTCTCCATTGTGTTCTTAACTCACTGGAACCACTCGAGTAGTAAACTTCGTGTAATTTTCTTGACTTGACTCATCAAAATCAAAATTTGTTCTACAAGTGTCATAAATGTTCTATAAGTCTAATGAACTGAACCATAATCGAACAGTAGAACTTCCAGCAAAGTTTGACTTTATGCAAATTAAATGAACTTCTGTTGCCTTCTCGAGCGTTCTCGTTAAATTGAAGATGAAGTTCTACGGTGTAATTGTGTGTTTCTATTCAGCAGTGCTTGTAAGTTAGAGGAAGATTGAAGAAAAGATTGTTTGAGAGCGATTAGGATATTCTTATGGATCGCGTTAAGGTCTTTAACCTTACAACGAGGAAACTGACCGGGAACGCCTGTCCCCGTGTGCATTATATATGTATAATAACGTTAGGGAGCTGATCGATTTCTATGAACGCGAGAAAGCTGCTTCAGCCTTTAATCCCTCCAACGAGGCCATTACAATCTCTTCGACGAAGAGGGATGTAATTACCGGCAGGTGATCAAGCCACTTCGATAAAGTTTTAGAACAGAAGCAATCAGTTCTTGGAACGGATCTATTTTTAGCTCGGACGGCTTTTCCTTTTATCAAATATTTTTCATCGATCCAATAAACTGATTAGTATTGAAGTCGATAGACAACTAATGATGATACTATTTAAATAACAAGCTGTCAAACAACGATGGAATTTACATCGAATTAAAATTAACATCAGATTAAGCGAAAAACGTATACATGCTTTAGGAACTATTATTTGCATTTTTCATTAAACTGTTTTTAAAAAGGATTTCATTCTTCGAGGTTCTGCGAACGTATTAGTGGCACTTTTCAGTACAAAACTATCTGTTATTATGTTCTAGATGTTTTGGTCCTCGAAATAATTGTAACGGTCCTGGTTATTCTACGAGGGCGAGAGCTAGGGAAAAAAGGAAACTTTTCATGGAAGTAGGACGTTTAACAAAGCTGCAGCATACACACGCGCGCGCCCGCGCGTGCACATGACTCACCGCACATGGAACACCATTCTATGTATTTAGGAAATTGCTATGTGGATGTAGGTCTTACTTCCGGCATCGACTCGACACATTTACGACGTCCTGTGGAATGATTAGAAGCGATAGAGGCTGTGCAGTATTTTTTCTTCTGTTTTTCACTATTTTTTCCCCCTCGTACTTCTCGCTTCATTTCGCAGAAGTTTGTCTGTGCATAGTTCGTGAACATTGTTGAAATAAAATAGAAGTTTCCGTAGAATTGCGTTTCATACTAAAATTTTAACCCTTAAACTCTAAAGGGGTCAATTGTGCCAGGATCATTCGAACAGTTTGTAGAGTTCGTATATATTAAATTATATGTCGTAATCATTGTGTTTTGATTTCTTGAAAAATTATTTTTCACTAATAATTTCTTAGAAAATTAGTTTATTAGTAAGCTTAACGTGAACAACGTCATTCGTGCCAGGATCATTCGAACAGTTTGTAGAGTTCGTATATTTAAATTATATGTCGTAATCATTGTGTTTTGATTTCTTGAAAAACTATTTTTCACTAATAATTTCTTAGTAAATTAGTTTATTAGTAAGCTTAACGTGAACAACGTCATTCGTGCCAGGATCATTCGAACAGTTTGTAGAGTTCGTATATTTAAATTATATGTCGTAATCATTGTGTTTTGATTTCTTGAAAAACTATTTTTCACTAATAATTTCTTAGTAAATTAGTTTATTAGCAAGCTTAACGTGAACAACATTTATCAGATAGAATGATGGATGAATGATCGGCAGTGCGAGCATTAATCATGTCACAGCCAGAGAAGAACGAAAATTGATGACCACGAACAGCCTGTCAATCAATCACGTCCGAAATTTCGAAAAACTCTTAAAGAACGAACTCTTAAGGAACTGCATCAATTTATTGTTTATTTACAAACAACCAAAAAATAATCGCCATCATCCTCATATACTTGATGCTACAAGTGACTAGTAACCTAAAACAACGTTACAGTGATTTAATCGCGAGGGTCACGAAGGAAGTTGCGCACCTAATGTAAACAGAATTAGGATACTTCGTTAAGGACCCTCCAGAAAATTGAATCAGGTCCAAAGCTCGTTAGACTTTACGAAACCTTGAATTTTTGGCATTGAATAGCATCACGAGTCTCGAAATGTGATTTTCTGTATCGCGCTTGCGCAAAACAGGATTTCAAGGCTTTCAAGATCTTCAGGACTCGAAAATATACTTCACCTGTAATACTAAACAGACTAATACTCAACATAGTGGGATAATAAACAAAAGTGGGATTCTTCATAGACAGACCTCTCATGCCGATGCTTGGAGCGAAGTACACTATAAAAGGAGCGCATCCTCGGGCAAAGAAAATTCAAGCGGAGCGCATTCTTTGTCCCCGCTATCCACCGCCATCCATTTTCCCCATTGACGTGCTAGGCGACTTTGTGCCTGTACACATGGGACGCCATTTAGATTTCCATAACGCACCACGACGTCCTTGTATGTATAATCCTTGAAGAAGCACGTGTAAAGCGTTTCCCTTGTATATTCTTTCCACTTCCGTCGTTCACTCCTATTTTCCCTACAAAGCTCCCCTAACTCCTGTCCACCCCCATCGTACATCGATATCCTTTTAACGGGAGTATCGAGTGTCCCTAATTCTTGTGTTCTTTCTAATTTGCCATAACTCCTGCGGAGAAACTTTTGTAGACTTTGGTCCCCTTCTTTACAAGGAAATTTGAGACACACAACTTTTTGAAAAGCTCGAAACTTTATCGTTGCTACAGTACGAGGTGTTCTGACATCGACGAGTGAAAGTTTGTTTACTGCGTCAGGGAGATTAGGGGAGGGAAAACATTTTCGCTGACGGGAACAGATAAATTTTATGAAGTTACGTAGTCAGCTGACGGGGGTCGATCGAGATGATCATGACAGGAGGCAGGACATCCGGAAAGGGAGGAAATGACCATGGCGCGTCGGAGGTTTATTAGATTTCGGCCAGATTCCCCGGAAACGTTCTCAACGCATCGATCCATGAGGGAAACGATTGTGGCATGCTATTCCGCCATTACAGGATATTGCTTTAAGCTAATTCCCATGGGCTATGGTAAGTGCTGGTCTGCGATAAAACGGCAATCTCGTGATCGAGTGACATCATCCTCACACCGTCGTCTTATACTCGTAGAAATGATTTATAGATCGTCGACGAAGAATTTATTTAATTCTGTTCAGAAGACACTGCAGAACAATTTGTCATAAAGCATTAAATATTTATATGCACCATCAAATCTTAATTTTATATGCACCATCAAATCTTAATTTTATATGCACCCTAAAATCGTTCAACTTTAAACTCGCATAACGTTTGAACCGGTAAATTCCTAACGTTCAAACTTGGATTTTTGGCATTTTCTCGTAAAAATCTACAGGATTATGTAAAAAAGAATGCGAAAATGTTGGTCCTGTAAGCTGAAGTTCAGCCACTTTCAGGACAGAAATTTTTATTCGCACAAAGTTCCACTGTCTAGCGATTCTGCTACTTAAAGAAGATATTAAAAAGAAAAAATTTATGTTGCGACCTAATAATTTTCGATTAGTTTTTGCAAAAACTGAACCATCGTTTCCATCGCGAATAATGGGGAATAAGAGCTCGTGAATCCTGGCATTAGTGAGCATCTGACGCGAACTAAGAAGCTTCGGAACAAGGCCAGAGAGGAGCGTGTATGAAGCTTTTATTACTTCGTGTCCTGAATTCCCGTTTGATATTATGTCCACATTTTATTCAACACCCATTACGGTCTAATCGATCGCTCATGAAATTCCAGACGAAATTCAGTCGCACTCCATCATACAATGATTATTATTTCAATCATCCGTTTGTTACTAACAGTGGACGGTATTAAATTGAGAATTTAATTCATTGGAGCCATCAATAAATGGAATTAAAATACGGATATGTTTTAATAAAAATCTGCATCGTAAGAAACTGAACCAGGTTGAAATAATCTCGTCATTAAAATCGTTGGGCTTGGACAGTGTGATGAAAAAAAGCGAGATTCAGAGCACGAGTTAAACAATTCGAGGTAATTTATTGCCGGAGTGTAATCGCAGGTGTTATCGGTCATTCGGTCACCCGTAACTCAAAGGAAAGCCGTTATTCGGCGGAGATGAGGGGCAGCCATCTTTCGAGAATCCTGGCTATATATTTTCGGGTCCCCACGGTGAAATATGAAAGTTGTTTAGTCTGCTCCAGCCGTAAAACCTGTGGGGAACGGCTGGACTTTTATTACGGGGACACCGGAGAAGAGGGAGCTGGCTTTGCTCCAATTGTTTTTCAAAAATATCGCATCAAATTCGACGCTCTCCTCAAACCAATTTCACCAGTCAATCCGAAAACTCCTCTTGACCCACTCGATCGCAATGAAATGAAACAATTTTTATATTCGTTCAAAAAACACACCCCCTACGATAGAGTAACTTTTTTAACACTAAACCTGCCGAGCCTTAAAAGTTCCTTTTTCTAAAAATGACAAGATTGATTTTATTTAGACTTTCTGCGGGTCCTATTGTAATATGTGCTCTACTAAAAATATCTATACAATCATTCGTTATGAAATCATTTTTATTATTTCAATAATTGTAAACTCGAAAATCTGGAACTGGTCATTTTGACCGGTGGTGGTAGATTTACTGTTAAAAGTGGACCAAATAATTTCTTTTTAACAAATAAGAATTATGAAACAGATAATGAATATTGATTTGACTGTTTTGCACACAATTTGGCGACGGAAGGATGCTTTCAAGAATTGAAGTTGAGCAAGCAACCCGAGCAAGGGTTGAAGTTCGGGACACAGTTCACACGGGAAAATATCACGTTTCTGGTCAGTGAAAGAGTAAGACCAACGACAAAGTAAACTGACAAGAGTCGAACTGAACTCGAACGTAATTCTGCGGCCATTCGAACGGACCTTGTTTAATCTCGCTGCTGGTCCTACGGACACGAATAACGATCTGACTCGAGGCATGCTGCTTTGAATTCGATCGGGATTGAATTTCTCGTTTCAACGATTCCCTTAACGAGATAGGACGTTTTCCGCGCACTCGCGGTTGCTGGAATGGCATCCGCCGGCACGAGACGCGTAAATTAGAAGGAGAAGGGGCTTGTCCAATCAGGGCGAATTCATGCTCAATTTGAAGATCGTTGGAAAAGACGAGCACTCTGTAACGCGATCGAACCCTGGACTCGAGATTAATCATTCGGACGATTTGATCAAAAGATCGAAATTAATTGGGCACCTCTGACAACCGTCTTTGACAGGGTGAAACGCCTCTGGGAAAATATGGATCTTGTAAAACAAACCGTGGGGCTTAAGGAAGTGAGATTAATGAATGGAAATGTATTCAGAAATGTCTGAATATATGTGAAAGAGTGTACAACACGATTCATTGTATTTACAAATCAGTATAGATTGAATCCGACAAGGTCAATGAGATATTGGTTTAGCAAGAAAATGGTTGAGCCTATAAAAGTAGCCCTACTGAAACTGTAGGGCTTCTGACAACATAATTAACGAGTAGAAAATTTAAGTGGAGACAAAAATTAATGAATGGAGTAGAAAAATGCGGCCTAAATGGCGAGCCTATAAAAAGGTAGCTCTACGCAAAATATAAGGCTTCCGTCAACATGATTATCAAGAAGCAAATTTTGATGGTGAAATGGAGTGGATAAATACTGAAATGATGAGGCCCAGAAATGAATTTTTGAGACCTCGGTTCGTCTATAAATTTCTGGAATACTTCGATCGCACAATGAGAATTTGTTGTGGGTGTAAATGTACAATTGAGAATCTTGTGTTCAAATGGTTACAAGGAGCGTGGGATGAATGTGAAGAAGAACAAAGAAGTTAATTCAGCACTTTGGAAACATGCATTCCGTCGATTCGGAACAAGATCCGCGATAGTGAATCTGATTTAACGGTTTACGTAATCGCCGTGTGAAGCCAGATTTAACACCAATCATTGTCAATATGACCTCGTTAAGCTTCATTGACCACAGCTTCTGAATATTATCCGACACTTTATCCAGCACGTGACACCGCGTTGAGGGATGATGTTCGTTTGATGTTCCCTGAATCGTTTTCCCTTCAACTGTGTGTACAGGATAACAAGATGGATGAATTGTTATCCGTTTTCTCCGACACCCTGACTGAATTCTAATGATCATATCTGGAGGTTGAACCTCGTGGTTTTGCCCTCCGGGAAATTAATTTGATCAATTGTTATCTGCCAACCTTGAATACCTAGACTGTTCCGAAGCATTATTCATTGGTCACGATGAGAATGGTCGATTCTGTTATTATTGGAGTCGTATAATTATGACGACCTTCAGAGCTTTCGACATTATCAAGACTTAGAGAACTTTCAAGGTTTTCTAGATTGTTGTAACTTTGCGGACAGCCTACGCTTCTGGAACTTTCAAATTTTCAAGATACCTCGAGCTTTCAGAATTTTGAAGGCTTTCAAGGCTTTCCAGATTGCATCAACTTTGCAAATGGTCTAGGCTTCCAGGACTTTCAAATTTTTTAAATTCTTCAAGCTATCAAGATTTTCAAATTTTTAAAACGCCTTACGTTTTCAAGACTTTCGAATTTTTGAAACTCTTGAAACTCTATACAAAACTTCCAACGACTATAGGACTTTCAAAGATTACAAAATCTTTCGAGATTTTCAAAATTCCCACGACTTACAAAATGTTCAAAATTTTTAAAGCTTCCAGGATTCCTACGACTTGCAGAATACCTTTAAAGCTTTCCAGTTTTCTAAGTCCCTTCAGATTTCAAGTCCCAAAGATTTCGAAACTTCGACAACAATCTACAATACACTAGCAGAAAATGATCCTCTAATGCTACAATTAGCAAAGACCGAAGGAGGAAGTTCTGCCACACAGCTCACAAGATATCAGAGAAAAAGGAACAACATGTAAAAGCATGGTGAACCGTGTTTCTCGCTCGATAAAGCGAGTTTACACGAGAGGACACGTGTTCCATTAGCCGATGACTGGCTTCTCGGAAAATCCAAAGGCAGGGGTACGTATAGAAACCTCGTCGAGCTTCGCACAGTGATTAATTTGCCCAAAAAAAC
This sequence comes from Lasioglossum marginatum, assembly GCA_028455795.1. Taxonomy (NCBI): domain Eukaryota; kingdom Metazoa; phylum Arthropoda; class Insecta; order Hymenoptera; family Halictidae; genus Lasioglossum; species Lasioglossum marginatum. The sequence continues at coordinate 6,101,562 of CM052278.1, read as the reverse complement.
GGATACAAACCTTCATTAGTCGCATGTTATTCGTTACAAACCATTTTCAAATTTTCAAAAACGTGAATATGGATCGTGAAAGTTGAAGTTTCAAACATGCTTTAAATTGAACTGTTTATGTATTCAGGTAATGAAGGATTCATCGCATGGGTTCGGATAATCGAGGTTCTTCGTGAATTAAACAAGTAAATACTATCGACGTGTTTGTACTCATTTTAATCAGAAAATTGTCCCGAATATGTTTGTAAAAGTTTTATAAAAAAAGAAATATTGTAAATAAATTTTTCAGAAATATCGTACCTTGGGGAGAACCTTGGAGACGTTAACGTAATCGGGTTTCATGAACGGAAAGCTTGTTTTCTCAGGAATTTGGACCACGTTTTCGGGCAGATTGATCGCTATACGTCGTTTAGGCTGGGAAACTCACCCACTGTTATTTGTTCACTGTCCTCCGACCCAGCGAGTAGCTCGACGCTCTTGCTCATCTTATCCGCCTTGCACGCAGATCGTTTTTCGATGCTGCAGCTCGCGGGCCTTTAATCTCTTCTTGAAGTGCGCCAGTCTGCCGCATGCCGGCAGCATGATTTCGTCGTGATGATTAGGGGGTTGGGGGAGGGATTAATGAACCCTAAGGCGCATCGATCAGCGGCCGCATATTCGTGATTTCCATGGGGGCTTCCAACCCGTCGATTGAATCCTTCGACGTGTCGATCCTTTCCCCGATTCTCCTCGATCAACCGTTCACACCGGCTGGATCATTCTGTGTTGGCTTTCGCGATTCCCGATGAGACCGAGGGACAGAGCTGCCATGATATAGATGAAACAATCGTGAGAGAATGCGTGATCATTTATCTTTCGTTTGGTTTTCGAGTGGTTCGCTTCCCTCGATTCCATTTAAGGGGCCTATTCACGGTCAAGCATGTTGCGCAATAGGCATTGCACAATAATTGTTGCGCAACATGATTGATCGTGAATGTTAGTGACTGACTAATTAATACAATATGGATTTGGATGGACATCATGCTGCACAATAATTGTTGCGCAATATGCTTGATCGTGAATGGGCCCCTTAAGCCTTTCTTTTAAACAATCCTATTGTTACCTACCAATTGTACAAACCTTATTGTGATGATTAGACTGCGGATTTTCTTCATCATTTTATAATGACTTGGAAATAATACAACATTTCGAAATTCTTGAAATGCTTTTACTATTCAGTTTCGTCGAAAATGCATGGAAACTTTAAATTGAATTAATCTGTTCACTGAGAACGTAGCACTCATCGGAATAAATTTGAATTTTATACGCAAATGGTAAAACTAAATATTACGATATTTGAATAAATAAATGTGACTAAAGAAAACGTGAATTTTTGTAAAAATCTCAATATGGAAAATATTGCGTTCCAGTTGAAAATTTTATTGGATATAAAACGAATGGAAGGTTCTCATTTTCGTGTGTAAGTTTGTAAAAATCTCAATCAGGAAAAAATTACGTTCCAGTCGAAATTTTTTCTGCAAATAAAATTTAATTTTTGCTATAATTTCCAATTTTGTTCTTACCCTGAATGCATGAAAATCCACAGTTTAATCATCACTGTTCCAATAAAATCGCACAGCAAATACGCTTTCTGGAATTGAATTTTCAAAAACAGACGGTTGCGGGACGTTCTGTGTACAGAGTGATTCAAAAGAGGATGAAAGAAAATTTGGGAACACAATAATCAACAATGTATGTTTACCGAGCGAACTTGAGGTTTGTACAGGTAATTGATTATACAAGAAAATAGTAAACACGAGACCTCAAGCTTTCTTGGTAAAACTATGAAATATTCGCAAACAATTTTTTACATATACACTACTATGCAAAAGAAAGAAGCACCCAGTATAATTATAAGATATAATGACAAACAATATCTTCATGTAGAAATTATATTGTACAGTGATTGATTTATTGCATTTAAAGTATTAGATAATCCGCAATACCACATATATTCTCAGAACTATTCAATTAAACAGCGGAATCCTTTTTCAAAACTGACTGTGTTCTTATTTAATTTTTTACGCTTTTCTATTAAATATGGCCGGATGCATCTTTCTTTTGCACATAAGTAGCGTACATAAAATATTTGAAAAATGCAAATTATACAGGAAAGTAATTTTTAACAGAATAATAACTAATTACACGATCATCTAACGTGAAAACTAGCAAACAATACGTAAATTGTCATCTCCGCTACGAAGGAATAACTAGCAAATCAATTAAATTTGTTTGAAGTTACACAAGCAAGAAATAGGCAAGCTAAAAGAGACATAATTGTGAATTGTATGTAAAGTGTGTGCATGAGGAAACTAAATAAATATACACAATATTTTTAAACAATTCTCTGATCATGTTACATAAAAATCTACTGTGAAATGTAGTAAATGTTCGAGTCAAGTGAATCACTCTGTATCTAATGTTGATGTAATTAAGAGAATCGAGTAGAAGAATGTTGCGATGTGTGTGTGTCACGTTGATTATCTCGTTGATCGACGATGTATGCATTTCCTAAGAGTATAGTTAGCCGTGAATGTGTAACGACTACAGAGAGCAAAGAGCAACGAGTCACTTTTGACTTCCAGTCAATGGTAGGAACGATGAAAAGTCAGTGAAGTTCAAGTGTCATCCAGAGCGTGGTAAAGAGGAGTTGTCAGACTTAGTATTATTGATCGAAGGATGAACTATAGTTACGTCTGCGAAGTATAATCGTGGGACAATTACAGGTATACGTGTGTTGACGGAATCCTCTATCATGTTTCCAAGTTTGTGTTACATGATATCAGGTTACAGGTGAGGGGACTAGTGTGCAACCATCCACTGTTGTTTGTGGTAAACGTAATTATAAAATATTATATTTAAACATCGAAGGAACAACTACATATAGAAAAGCTGTTGCAAACGTTTCTGTTTACGTTCAATATTTATGATCACCAGACTGTGAATCTTTATGCAAAATCAAAATTTTTCTGTAGCAATTCGAGAAGATACTTAATTTTTTAATAGAATTCTATAAAATAAAAAATTCACATGTTTGCTGCAATTGCATTAGACTTAATTATTACATTCTGTGACAAAAATTGAACTTTCTACCTAGAATTTCTAGAATTGAAAAAGAGAACCTTTGCAACAACTTAACGAAACACTGATAATTAGATAGCGGATCTTTAAGCAAAATAAAAATGTTCTACTTTCAAAATGTGTGATTTTAAAAACAATATGACAGTATTTTTATATTTTTCCGATGTTTTTACTGTTTTGAATTACTCATTTTTCATAAATGCATAAAATCCGCTGTCTGCTGATAATAAAGGTAACAAGATAAAAGATGAAAGAACGTGTACGTTTCTCTTGCTAATTAAATTACGCCGACAAATCGAGCCTAGCCGATCGATCGAAATTGCAATCTGCTGATGAAATCGAAATTCGAAATGCAGACGGCGACGAGACGCTGCGACACGATTCGCTTTCTTTGGGTGTGTGCCACCGATACTCCCGATGGAGATTTCCCGGAGTTAATGTATCATTCGGCTGAAAACGCCCGGACGTTTCAATTAACGGGAGCACTGTTCCGCGAGATTAATACTGACATCTCTGCGCGAAACATTCGCTTTTTAATCGTGTCTGCGGAATACTCGTAAACTTTCATCGAGGATCTCCATAAAAACGTAATTAAGTCCTTCCAGCCGGACGGAAAAAGAAAATCTGCATTTAAATCATATTCTTTGACAACACGATTCATCAAATTCGGAGGAAACTTTTTAATCGTCTTAAAACAGCGATCCTGTATAATATCCTTATCATAAGTTGTGCTCGTGATGGAGGTTAGAGAACATAAATATTTTCCTATCGAGATCGTGGACTACCTTTATGTTAAATCTTCTGCGATAGCAAGCTCCGCGTTGATTTATTCTGGAAGATATATCAACAATAACCTGTAATATCAACAATAACCTAATTACCACGTTTTTATTTATATATTTTTTGGTATCATTTTTATGCAACTTAAATGCTTTTACTGTTTCATTTTGGAACCATTCATTTTTGTCACAACTTCTGTATGTTAACAATTAATGAAAATACAGTCATGGAAATTTCAGAGTGTTTGTGAAACCGATGTAGAAAGATGTGGGTTTCCATGAACCTGCTCAATCTTCGAATGACCTTTCCGTCAAATTGACCTGATCAGCCTCTACTCCAAGCATGATTGCCATTAAAAGCTCACTCTACGGATGACGAGATCTAACCCAGACCTTGGCGATCTCGCGCACCAAATACGCGCAGCCATAAATAAATTGAAGACGCGCGAATGCTCGATTAAGGAGGTAAAACCGTTTGAATCGATATTATTTCATATTTTCATAAAGTGACACAAGTATTACAAAGAGAGTCAACGATGTTTTAACTATAGAAAAATATAAACCTTCCTCAAAAAACTTCCTCTCCAAATTGTGCTAAAATATGTCAAATATTTTTCCACTATCTGTATTATATGATTACTGCGCGGAACGCATTCATGGTGAAAATGGATGAAGCTGTGAAGATATTAACGAGTCTAATTAATTTATTGCACTTCTACGTTATTTCTATAAAAATGTGTCTCTGTGAGAGTCATGTTAGCGTCGTGGTTAGAATCGCGTGTTCCCATTCGCGTGTTTCTTTAATAATACAGCCGAGCCGATTTCGCTTATCCGGGGAGCGAGTGTTCAGCAGAAAGCAGGTGGCACAAAGGAATAAATAACGAAGGCTATATAATTGAAAGCCGTTTGAACGGACAGTCTATATGTTGTATAATAGAATGTTTATCGGCAATACGCTCGAATTTCACCCTCACCTCGGCAAATTTGTCAATTTAGCCTAATTCGCTTAAGGGTCGTTAAAGCGTGGAAGTTTGAAAGAACGGCGTCATACTCTGCTCGAATTTCGATCCTTCACCCGATGCTGCCCCGGTCAGTCGTCTCGCGGCGAAATGGTGCCGTCGTTAAAACTCGGCGTTTATATCGGGGGAGCATGTTTTAATTAGGGTAATTTCGTCCGGTGCAGTTCTACCGCAGTGGAAGACGCGATGGGGGAAATTGTTTTAAGAAAATTGAAAATCAGCCATTAAGATAGTCCTACAAAGAGAAACGCGATGAATAATTAACCAATAAATGTTCCCTCAAAATCAAGATTTTCCCACTTCAGAAAAGTTGAAATTTGACCATTAAGATAATCCTACACAACGAAACAGAATGAATAATTACCCAAATAAATGTTCCCTCAAAATCAAGATAAATTTTATTCGGGGGTTGGAACACTGCCGGAAACTGATTCTTTTCGTATTTTAGGAAAATTAAAAATCATCCATTAAGATAGTCCTACAAAGCGAAACGGGATGAATAATTACCCAATAAATGTCCCCTCAAAATCAAGATAAATTTTATTCGGGGGTAGGAACACTACCGGGAGTTCTCATTCTTTTCAAACATCAGAAAAGTTGAAATTTTCATGTTGTACACCTATTAAGATAGTCCTACGGAACGAAACAAAATAAATAAATGACTAATAAAGGTCCCGGTAAGATCTAGATAAGTTCCTATTCATTTGGGGGTTGAAACGCTACCGGAAGCTTTTGTCCTCCGACTGCCGCTCAACGACGTGTCTTTGACCCCATTCTGGGCGACAGCCACTGTGTACACATTTTACGTCTGCGTGAAAGCATTCCAGCTAGCTATAGGCCCTTTGTATGTGTGCAGACACTCCGGCTTAAAAGTCTGAAACCCGAACTTGCGTAACGTAATGGCAAATTTGTTGTGTCCGCAACAACGAAATTTAGCGGACGTGCTTACGACGAAACCTTTACAATGCTTTCGCCAACGTTCTAGCAGGTATAACGAAAAATTTGACTTTTAGAAAATCGATACGTCCGAAGCAATAACCGTTTGATCTCGGCTGCGTGAAAATACATACATGCGAACACGAGGTTTCATTTCACCTGCCAATGCGAAATGAAAAACGAAGCTGGTTTTGCACTCGGAAATGTTTTAGCTCTCTACTAAAACCATAGATATTTTATAGCGTTTCAATTTGACAACTCGAGGCAAACGGCGTAAATTATTGAAGATATTTCAGAGTTTAATCAAACGACGAGCTTGTGGATTGTTGATTTATTTGTACAGGTTTGTCGATTGAAGTGATTAACACGTTCGCACCAGCTGTCGTCGTTACAATATTCTATAAAATTCGTTATATCCTCTCGTAAAATATGAAAAAAGATATTGTCGTATCAATCTGTTTCATCACTGAAACTGTAACTTTATCTTTCTGGTTATCACCGGCCAATTTTTCCCTCGACTTTTCGCGATCCATTAACCGACTCCTCGATCAGGCCATTCTTCAATGATTCCATTACACTTCGTCCGAACGTTATCATTTATAACCGTGAATTTGTCTCTTCAAAACTTCGATCGGCGTTCCCATCGATCACGAACAATTCCGTTCTTACCGCATATTCTGCGATTTATTCGTCAGCCTATCCCCACGAAATTCCCTGGTAATACGTGTTGCACCGTGTGTTGGCAATCCGACTGATCTCGAGATCCTACAGTAATGGAAGCTTCCGATTGCACATGATTCGCGGAGTTCCAGACCACGACCGACAACCTGCCAGTTAAATTTCAGAGAACATCTATTCCATCCCCAACCGTTTGACATACAATCTATTTTATAGCTCCAATGACTGGAGTTTCCTTGTCTTTAATTATCTCGTACAAGAACAAAGAAAATTTCCAATCTATTTTACTTTATTTCCGTTGGAGCATATGCAGGGCGGAACAGGGGATGATTCTACTCGTTCGAGGAAATCGAGATTAACCTTCAGTTACTCGCACGCCACTTTCCATATAATCGGTTACATGGAACGTTAATACGACTCCAATATAAATAAATTTTTATCTAATAAGATAATAAGATAATTTAGGTATTCAATTTGTGGCAATTAAACTAACTAAATAGCTGTTTCATTGAGGATATCGGAAAGACTGATGTGTCTACACAAGATATCATAAAAAATAAATTTTTAAAAATCATTAATTAGAGCTGTGTACGGTCCTAAGCATTGCCAATTATATAGCTATAAAAATCGTTCGTTGTCCGAGGGTTAATGCAAAATAAATATTTGCTGGTGTAGCCGACACCTTTGTTCATGCTTGGAACACTAAATTTAAAGTTTTGAGATTATAAGTACACTATGCGAGTAATTAAAAGTTGAAAATCCATCGGGTTCGCGTGCTTCAGTATGTGTACACAGGAAGTAGAATTAATTGGTCATGCTCAGACGCGTCGAACGTTTCCTATCTACATAATAGCACGGGTGAAAAGATGTCATGAACAATTTTTTTATTCTTCCATTTAGAAGAGACACTGTCAGTGTGACACTGACCGATTGTACAACGATTTCCCATCCGTACAAAATGGTGTTCTCGAGGAGAAACGTCATTTGTGAATGGCTTCCTTGCTGCTAATTAAAAATAAACTCTTTCCTTTCTATAATTTAGTGCGTGCATAGTAAAAATTTCTGGAACAGTTGCGAAGTTTATTACACAGCATTCTCCTTTCGCCAACCGATCGCTCTCGTTCCCTTTTCTTTTTCAAGTCCTTCGTTAGCCGTATAAGCGAGATTAAATTCCCGGGAAGGAATTAACGAGCTGCGCGCGCTAACTTCCCGCTTGCGGTTTTTCTACATGTATAAGTTATTCGAAAAGCGTCGGAGTTTACAGATGGACGCGCGCGGTTTTTCAAGCTCGATGTATTTAACACCTTTTGCTCCGACTCTCTAAATTTTTGATTGATATTCCAGACAAACGCGTGCCATATACATAGTAACAAACTAATAAACGAAAAATATGAAACTGCGAGAAAGGGGAAACGTATTGTGTGATTTTTGCGGGCGGTGCTGTGGCAGTGAACGTGTTAATTTGCAATTTTAACGCGAGCAGGGCTCATCTCGGCGTGGTATTATGATATTATTTCGAATTATGGAGGTCGCATGGATACATGATGCTCGCTCCCCCGTGTTTACAGAAGAATCTCGGCGCCACCGACGTTTAACGATCACACAAAGAAAACAACTGCTTTTCTTCCTCCCCCTCGTTGTATTTACCCTCCAGTCGTCACTTTCTCCTCCCATCAACAATTTGTGTAACCTACCGTATAATCCCACGAGTATGAATTAGTGCGACAAGTCCCAAAGTCCCACGAAAACTAATTAATTTTTTAAAAAGTTATGTACGTTGTAAAGTTATGTTATATTACAGATTATAAATGATTGACAAAGCAGTCAATTAGCTAAGGGAATGGGACATTATTTGCATTTAGTCTCAAATATTAAATATACCAGCACAGAAACATTAATTTGCCGGGACTGAGCAATCGTAGAAATGGGGCTCATTATCGAGCTAATAATTCATGTGATAATTGAAATGCTGCGGTTTATTCGGTCTCCGCTTCCTCACTATCTCATGATAAGATTGCGGATATTACGAATCGCGACAAAAATAACAGGAAAGTCGTGAAAAATTTTCAAACAGTGTTGCATTATTTCCAATGCTTATAATTGATGTAGGAAATGTTTATTCCTCATAAAAATTCGAAATGATATACCACAATTAGTAAACCGAAACAGCAAAAAAAGAGAACTTTTAGAATTAGTTTTTTCATGTGAAAAAGGTGAGAGAATTTTTGTGATAAAATCCTAAAAACTGTTGAAATTACAAAAATGTGTAGATGAATAATCAGAATTAGTATGGAATGTAAAATAAATGTTAACTGGAAAATAAATGTTAATACATTTCTCATTTTGTCTCGTATAATACGAGAACCGTTTGCGTCGAAAATAAAGTTTAATTTCACTTTCATTCCATCAATTTGTTCAATGTCCATTGAGTAACAATACGTACTCAGTCGCATCTCGTCATTTTATTATATCGACAGTTAACAACGCTGCATCTCTGTCCAGATAAAATTTGCCATCAAAGCATCGAGCTAATTAAACCGTTCCAGTCAAGTCGACTGTTTGCCGTATTAAATCCCCTTTGCACTTTTCAATGGCAGCGCTTATTACGGCCAACAGGGTGTCCAGGAATTTGCATAAGTTCATCAGAAGAAGAGATTGCGGTATTAATTAAAGGATCAGTCCCCATCATTATTCAAATCCGTCGCGTAAGAATTCGTAGCCTATGAATTACTAACGACGCTCGTAAAAATGATACCATCACAAGTATGCTTCAATTAATTAATCGATCTTCTGCACGCATGATGCAGCCGTTTTGCAAGAATATAAAATTGCTTCGAGTCGCAATTAGGTTAAATCGTATCGCATTGACCCACAACCCCAATTTCAAAGATCTCGACTCGTCGATCAATTATCATTACGCGGCTGTTCGCGATCACACTTCCGCGACGAGCAGTTTAACGTATTCATGGAAAAAAGTTGCTCACCGCCAGCCGAGAAATGCAAATTGCAGCAGCGTGAAAATGATTCCGCGGAATCTCGGCGAAGTGGCAGAATCGATCGAGGAACTCGAGAAAATTCGGTCGCCGGTGTGTTGCACGGGGAATCTTATTACGCGGCGTGTTGATTCGATAAAAGGCGCCTACGCGAACGCTCCCGTCAACGGAAGTCAAATCCGACGGGGACGGGACTGGAAAACGGATACGGACGACCGATAACGACACCGACTGTGTCAAGTGCACGAGTCAAACCGTCAACGTGCTAGAGAAAAACACTAACCTCTGCCATTTACGTTCGCACCAGTATTCAATCGACTAACTCGTTTAAATTCCCCGCCGAGTTCTTTCAAACCGCCTCCGCTACTTCCTCCCGTTTCCCATTCAAACTAAACGCCACAAATGCGTGTCAATGGAAGGAACACAGCAACTTCCGCTGCGATGTCCCTAGAAGTGTTCCGCTTCATCCCGAGCGATTTAACGCAGATCTACCGACCACAAAATATGTAAAAGTGGAATTAACGATAATATAAAAAAGTCGATCCAGTCGTTACACAGTCAATAATTATACAAACAACCGGTCATTCGATCAAGTTCAGTGTGAAAACGATTTTTGAGAATTTTTTAAATGTATATCGTTCAAGAAAATATTACGAATAAAATATAAATTTTTCAGTCATCGTGTTCGCCAGTTCAAAAAAATATAGAAATGTGGGTATTATACAATAAATAATAAGAGTTGAACTAAAAAAAAACCTCTCGTACTTCAAGACTATCTTCTAGCTTCTAATCTGTAAATCTGAAAAAAATTCTTGAAAATCACTTGTTTCCACTGCCGTGAAATAATGCACCCCCTTAAATCCATTTCCGGGGCACATTGGAAGTAGAATTGACCGAGCGTACAACAGGATTTCTTCCGATTTCAAGATGATCTCTTATTATCACAGTTATCAACACTATTAGAATCAGCCTTGGGCGAAAGTCACCTACAATAGATTCAGTGAACATCACATCTTTCGTACTCCTGTCACATCCGAGGGAAACTATGAATGATAATCGAACGAGCACAACTGTATCAACTGTGTCCCTTCGAGCACAGAGGCTTAAATCGAATCCGTGATCCGAGCCGAGAAACACTCCATTTCCGGTTCTGCGAGTGGCAGAGCCTTCCCCTATCAACCCTATCTGCCCTAACCAACAAATCGCGGTGTTTCGTGTGTCACAGGCACCATGCCCTTCGATCCCTCAGTGTCACAAAAAAAACTTGTCACCGTGCTACGAGCATGCAATTAGATATCGAATAGAGCACGTTACCTCGGGATCAACGCGGGCCACTCGATGCTATCGAGTCTCCGGAAGCGAGTTGCGTACGACCGCGTGAGAAATCGTGGTGAACCGAGGATTTCAGATAAATGGGGGTTAGAATGGACGAGCGCTCGCCGGTCCGCGTGCTCGACGCTATCGTGTCCGAGAGGCCACTGACAGAACTTGCGATACCCCATCTTGCGCGGCTACTCCTACCCCCACCGTCGACGCGGTGCATACGGTGGGGGTAGAAAGAGAGAAGGACGGAAGGTCGCGCGTTTGCCCCTGTCCGAGAAAGAAAGAGAGAGGCTCTATCGACCCGAGCGGAGCGCGGTTGTGCAGAAGATGGAGATACACTGGCAGCGATGGATCCAAGGAAAACGATTCTCGCTCGTTCCGCGCCCTCGTGCATGATACGGATAGAATAATAAACTCCTACCCCATTCACGCACGCCTTCCCGATCCTCCATTAGTTTGATTACTCAAGTATACACCATTGTCACGATCTCCTCCTCGCCCCGCGGAATATCAAAGTTAGAGAAAAACTGTGGGTGAGGTTATGTGCGCCCTTAGGGCTCGCCGCCGCCGACACGGGCGAATTAAATCGCTGAACTGGCTCGTTGCGCTTTCACTTTCACGACTAAATTCATACATTTCTTAATGATACGTCTTTACTTATTAATAGGACGATTTTACGATTGTAGCATTATCTTTCTGTTGGGATGAGAAACTACCCTTATAAGGGATGTTTCGTGCTATCGAAACAAGACTGTGCTACTTGATTTAGAATGTATCTTCAAGTTTCTTTTATGACTGTATGCCATCGCTAATCGATAACGAAATAATTGGACAGTGAATGTTTCATTTGAAAAAGTTGAATTTTCTACTGAAAAAATAAGCGACGGTGGTGTACAGTGACAAAGGTGGTTGATCAGTTTATTATATTTAGGACTGCCTGCTATCAACAAGTTGAACGGTAACGCAAGCACGCAGAGGATTGTTGAATGCGAAAAGAGGAGAAAAAGGAGATCGAAAGAGAAGGAGAGACAGAGAGGGAGGATCGATGCTATCACTATGCACATGCACGTAATCGCGACGTCGGACGACAAAACGGCGCCAACGTTGGCCTTGGAAGGGAGTATAATATCTTTCGAAATTTTCACGCTTCCGGGGTTGGAGCGGTCGACAGTGTTACAGAGCTAGTTGGCCTAAGAAAAGATGGGAGGACGAAGAATTACGGATAAGCATCGCATATAGGGGAGAGGTCTCCTCGAAAACCTTTACCGCTATATCCACCTAATTCCCGTGTACCTTTAGGTCAATTTACCCTCGCCGGATCGAGCATGTGAAATTCATTCGTTTGCACAGTCTCACTCAACGCGGAACGTTCCCCGTAAGCTACTACTCCGATAATTCCTATCGAGTTAATCCCCTTAGAACTTCTTTAATTATTGTAATTGGATACATATTATGGCAAACTTCCACGCCGAAGTTTTGTGGAAATCAGAGTTAGTAACGACCGTTAATGATGCGGATATTCAAAGTTAAATGCCAGGAGAGATTAGTCGCGTTTATTCGGAAATTAATTGTCGAAATGTGTAGTTCACTATTTCGAGGAAAACGATCCCCGAGTTAATTAAATAATTTTTACGTGGAACCTAGGTATCCATTCTGCCTATAAACTTTATTTTAAAAAGTCGAATTTCCCGGTTACCGGAGTCCCCTTCTTGTGCCCGGTGAATTGTAAATAACGAACAGATATCTTGGTCAAGTTTACTTCGATACTTGCGCAGCTGAAATTCGATTTTCTTTTTCTCGGTTTTCTTCACGTTCTCGGCTTGTTTTTTCACGTAGAATCATCATCCCGCCTCTTGTGCCAACGGTTACGACGCATACTGTCTATTTAGCGACATGTTCCAGCCCGTTTCCGGTCTGAATAAGCCCTCCAATACAGCAGGATGCACGCGAGGGTAAAATATACACGATTTAACCAGGAACTTCCCACATACCAAGTATTACAAGCACTCTTGATTGTAAAAGCTTTTCAAAAATGGGCGTTTCGAAAATTAAGAACGGGAATCGTGCACCGTGAATAACAATCGAGTGAATCCGCATACACCGCGCAATTTATACAAACATTTTTATAATAAGACTTATACTTATACTTGTTTAACAATGTAAATCTTTAATTCATTAAATAGTACTCACGGAATTTAAAAAGAAATATAATAAATATAATAATTACAGGAATCTATAACTAATAATTAACGTATCTAACGTTGTTGAAGTTCGACGTTTTTCAACAGCTTAATTTTAGAAATGAAAGCTGCTCCGTGTAACATATCGTGCCGGAGGTAGCGACGGCAAACTCTCTGCGAGGATTTGTGTTAATTAATAAAAACGCATTAACTTAATTAACAGTCGAACCACGCCTCGACGTACGCACGCAATTCTTGTACTGTCAGCGGTGCTCCAATTTTAAGCAACAATGACATTCTGGGATGGAGAAATAATTTAATCAAGAGGTATTTAATTCACCGGTTGAACGATCACACGGAAGTCCATTAATTTCGGAGGCTGGTTTTCTTAGTGCCTGATGATATCTACTGTCCGCTTAAAATCGTCTTATTCTCCTTACTCCGTTCGGATCCCCTACTTCAAACACTCGGCTGAAGAGGGCGGCGCGAGCTAAAATAATACACAGATGGTTTTTATTTCGCGTAACCTCCTGTCTGAAAAGCTTCTTTATGAACGATGTCTGCGCCTCGAAACCTCCTGCAACTTTTTTTTTGTCTCCTGAAGAATCGCGGGACACCCCCTCAAAATTCAAACTCGAACCCTCGCCTTGTGGTTTCTTTCGTAACTGTTCCCTTCTTTTGAAAATTCGCTCTGGGAAATGAAAATTCTGGTTCCATTGTAAATCCACATCTGTTCCGAGGATTAAATGACTAAATGATTAAATGTGGGTCTTCTTTATCAACCCCTTGCCGTATTTTAACGAGTCACGCTCGCCATGAAGAATTTAAACGGAGTCTAACCAATATGAATGTTACGCCTTTCTTTTCAAATGAAATAAAATTTGTTTCGTTTATAATCAATATTTAAGCATTAAAATAAATGTAGCCATACAAATATAAATTTTCTTTTCTCTTCTTCGACATTTTTGGGAATAAAGACATTTTAATCGCTGTAACTGTAAAGAAAATGGTACGGCAAGGGGTGAAATGTTAAGTGGTCCTTAAAATCATTTTGACAGAGAGGGGACTTGACATACAAAATATTAGAAATATTAAGGAAAATCTTGATGTACTATTATAAAAGTATTGTCGTTGCTGCTATTAATTTATTAATGAACAAAGTCATGTAATGAGGGAAACATACGAAATCGACATTATAAAAAGATAAATTGCGACAGGACGAATGCTCGAGTGCCAGCAATTACTCGGTAATGAAATACAATGGCTCCGAAGCATTCATACGTCCCGCAAGTATAACAACGTCCCCATAATTGATACACAACAGAAAGCGTTTCAAGAATTGCGTGCCACGTGTACACGAACTACGCTGTAATACGCGACACAATCTGTAATGGTAATTGCCGGTGTGAAAATAAAGTCCGATGCGTGGAATAATATTTACTCGTCGCCCGACGGCCATTTTAGAAACAAACGTCCCCTTGTTATTGCCTTCGTGATAGAAACGAGTTTCAACGTCCACCTATGCGCTCGATTTATTCTTTTCCGGACCATGTATCCAGTGAAAATATTTGTACGCTTACCTGTTCACCGCCATCCGTAGCAGTCTCGATTTCGCCTGGGCCGTGAAAAGTCGTCCTTCAGAGTACGTCACGAAAGGACACGCCTGCGTCCACTGATTAATGTCCTTTCGATCCTAAGATACTGTAAAAGAAAGAACGGTACAATTATGCGACAGAACTTTCGATATTTGTCACGTACACATTGAATTCACAGAACGTAATTTCATGAAACAACCGATGGTACTCGAGTAATTGTTAGACTGCAGATGTTTATACACATTACATTTTTATAGACTTTTTGATGGAAACGGCAGTACCCATCGCAGACAAATAATAAATGAAACTAGTGTTAAATTTAGACTACGGATTTTATGCTCTTACAATAAAAATTACTAGTAGGAATGCGCAACCGTGAAAACGTTAAAAGAATTTAGAAAAATGGTTACATTATTTTTCCATTTATTTTTATTATTAAATAAAGGAATATATTCTTATTTAACCTTCCTGTCAGACAATTTTTATTTTACATAGAAATTCACTGCCTGACCATGCACGTACTTGTTCTACTTGTCTGATCGGAAACAGGAGCATCTTACTACTGTCTGACTACAGATGAACTTATATCACCTGTGCGTTCGAAGGCAGAAGCGTTCTACTGCTGGTTGAACATTACAGAACTCGTATCACTTGTTTGATCAGAGATAGGAGTGTTCCACTGTCTGAACATAAGCGGACTTATATCACTTGTCCGATCAGGAACAGAATCGTTGTACTGTCAGGTGAATATAGAATTATATGTTTTGCTAAATCTGATCAGGGTCAGATGCATTTTACTGCTACCTAACCGCTATAAAATATAGAATTATATTTCTTATCTAATCAGGGTCAGAATCATTCTACTGTTAGCTAACTATTATAAATAATAATATTATATCTTTTGTCTGATCACAGATGCATTCCACTGTTATTTGACGACTATAAAATGTAGAATTATATTTCTTGTCCGATCATGAAAGATATACATAATATAATACATAGCATAAAATTCTAATGATCGATTAAAAATAGAAAGATGTACTTAAATGCATAAAATTCGCAGTCTAATGATTGGATGAAAATATGAAGACATCCTTAAATGCATCTTTGCAGTCCAACGATTGCACATAGACATATTAAAGCTAATGAAAATAGAAAATGGTGCATGAATCGAGGAAGATTCAGAGAACAAAGCAGACAAGAGGAATGCTCTTGGCGAAAGATTCGCGGATTTCGAAGCGCGAAATCGGGCCTGAATTACCGACAACGATGGCAGTTCCGTGAGTCAGCGCACTCTGCGACTTACGATTACGTACTAAAGCCGTCGCGGCTGGGAAGTTCCGTGAAAAATCGTTATCCCAAGCCTTTGTCGCGGTCGTAAACCCTTTACAGGGATCAGGCAAGACTCGCGACGTTTCCAAACGTTGGCAAACACGGTTGGAACCCGGCCACGCGAACGTAGGCCAATTATGACATAATAATGGCTGATTGTCGTAACATCCGACGCGACGCGAGACGACGTGATTAACAGACAGCTCCCCTTGTATTTAATCATACCGCGACGTATAATTTCGCCACAGACACGATGTTCAACGAATAGATCCTGAATATCCGGAATCCCGAAACTTCTGCATTCTCTTCCCAAAGATGGCGTCGCGAGTCTAGGATGTGCCATTTTTGGTGCAATAACGAGACAAAATATACTTCTGATTTGCTTTCAATGATTTATGCACGATTCAACAACTGGGGCTGCCTTCCCTTTTACAAAAATCACAGAAAAGGGTTGAATTCGTTGGATCGAACTGTGTTAATTGCAAAGGGGCGTCGGTCATCGATGAAATTATTAACGGATGCCAAAAACTATTCAGTACAAACTGAATCAATTTTTTTCTTTGTATTATAGTCGAACTTGGTGAACCAAAATAAAAAATCAGGCATAAATAATAATTGAGCAAACTAAAGAACAAAAAAAGGAATGGCTGTAAACTGAATACGATGGAGTAATATGGAAAATAAATGCAGCGTGCATTGGATCACGGACATTGTTATCATCCTTATCTTGTTTGAATCTGTCACAAAGAACTTCGTGAATAATTAAATACATAAAGAATTCAAAGGACATATTTTCATTAGATAAAAAAGCTGACTTCCGTAGTAGTCGTTTTGCAAAAGTTGTACCATGAGAAATTCTCCGGCAAAAAATTTTCGCCCCTCTGCATTTAACCCTGCGAATTGCGTAACAGACGAAGCAACCGGAAGTGCCGTTCAAGGATTCTTTGCATTTAGGTGTTCGCATAAATTTTATTCTCTGCTTTCCTATTTTGAATCCGGTATAGATATTCTGAATTATTGTGTAACACCTTGTAGAATCTCGGAAAATGAATTCGACTGTGGAGATGAAGACGATAACGATTTTTCTCGACGATGATTGAACAATTACAACAGAAACATCGATACTTATATACATATATATTCATATATATTTCATCGAACTTCGATCTCTTTAAGTATCTCGTTTCAAAACATACATATATACACACGTACAAATATAATATATAATATATACATTATATTCATAATCTGACACACTTATAAATACATTCCCCACGCGGGAACGTAACAAACGAAATGAAGATCTCGCAGGGGACCGACAATCATTCACATCGTTCGTTGTATAACGTACAAAATATATATATGTATATACATATACATGTACATCATAATCAGCATACACGGTATGCAGGAGTTCGGTTTCACGCGGGAATATAAAACTCATCGGCGATCTATTATTAAATAACTAAATAATGGCCTGCTTTTGCGCGAGATTATCGTCCGGGATAATCGAGTCTGACTTATTAATAGAACTTCAGATCGATTGCCTTCGCGCACCGTATCGGAAGTTCTCGAATACCGTGTGAAAAAAATAAGAGAAAAGAAGAAAAAGCGCTACGGGGAAACGTTCTCTCCCGTTCTCATACCCGTCCGTCATTTTTGTTTCTTCTCTTTCCTTAAAAACGACGAGAGCATAGAGAGTCAGAATAATAGTGTACCACTAACAAATTAGTCGTTTTAACAAACGGGAAATCGACAATTTCGAGGAAATCAATAGACGGTCACCCGGTGACGGAAAATCGAACGCAACATTCATCGACTTCCGGTGTCTAATAACTCTAAAAGATTCTTCAAATAAATTACATAATCTGTACAAAATTTCATTTCGATCGGTATCGGAACATGAAAACAATTAAGTGACGATACCATCGTATTTTCCGATTATCTCCTAAATTATTGATTGTATAAAAAAATGCGTGAGACAAAGTTCGTAGATCTACGCAAGAAGCATCTTTTATGTTTGAACATATTCTTCGTAGTACGAACAATTTTCTTAACAACTGAAGATTTGTGTTGAATAGTCTGACTGGAATGTATCGCGAAAAAAGTTCAAATAATTTTTTGAATATCCTGATTCAGAGGTTCCTCCTTTTTTATCAGAACACTGCAAGTTTGCGAGAACTCGATGAGAGGAGATAGGGGAAGTCGGCGACACCGGAAATCGAGACAGCAAGAAAAAGATTTATTTCCGGTTTCCTCGAGTGAAGGCACTTCGCGCTTAGGATCAATTCGAATCGATCGAACTTCTTCGGCCCTCCGCGTTGAACGTCGACGCGTGGCGACCATACTCGCTCCCCTAAGCCGCGATAAAATCGTTCGAATGGAACTCGAACGACGCGGGTGGCCGTGGCATGCACCGCACGCATTAACTCTCTCCCATTCACGTTGCACTTTCCCAGACGCGGCTTTCTCATGCTGCTTATGCTCCCGGGTTATGCTACAGGCTCCCTAACGAGCGATCTCACCCCCTTGGCACCGATCCAACCGAACAACTGGCAAAAAATACTAGGTTGTTGCGCATTTAGTCACCGTTTTCTTCATTTCTCTTTTTTTTTTTAATTTTTGCGAAGCGAGTCAATTCTAACCCTTGTCTGTCCCTCAGTCTTACAACCTGTTCTCTAATGTCAAATTGACACAATGATAACAGATCAGCAGGATGGATCCATAAATAATTAATTTTGGAAATCTAAGGTAAAATGGGAGAAGTTCAACCCTCCAGTGGTTTGCTGTTCCCTGGAACTAAGTAAGAAGTACCGTGGTCTTCCTAATAATTTATTTAATTATTTCTCAATAAAAATTTTACCGGGGTCATTACTCGTTTAACTATTTTCTATCTTACAAATTGTCTAAAATTTACGTCTGTGAATGGGAACACTCCCTCAGTTTCATATAATGCAGCGACAAGAAATATGTTTTTTATGCCTGCAGTGTATTCCTTCGAAGGGTGGAAAATGGTCCTTGAACCTAGAGAAAAACGTATCGAGTGAATTAAAATATATATGCTTAGGTCGATTTAAAAAGACGACTGAACACGTAATCCGATTTGTAACTTTCTCATCAGTGAAATGGCGGGGCGACTCAGTCGGCGATTCTGCACGCGAAAACAAACAGAAAAATGAAGAGTGATAGTTTCGCTGAACTTGGCGGATTAGTTAGGTTTCCTATCACTGATCGATCGCTTCGCCGAACTTTCCAGACTTCGTCGGAAGATCGAATAAAGTAATGTACATGTCGCGAAGATTGCAAGTTTCACCGATCGCGTCTAACTCCGGCGCCAATCCGCCATTCTTTTTATTAGTTGTGTACAGCTCCGAATCGATTTTATTGTCACTACAAATCGTGTCTTAGAGACGGTACAGTGCACGCATTATTTTACTATATGTATATATGTATTTGTATATAAACATTTGCGACATCTGCCAAGAGATCTGATCTCTGGGAGTATAGTCGAACGTGGCTAAACGCAACAACCTAATATTTCGAACACGGACCCCGCTGCTCATTTTCACAAAATGAACTTAAAAAAAAAAAGAAAAAACAAAGCTCGATACGGTCACAGTCTAGTTACAATTGCAGATAAATTAACGCTAAAGGCTACTCGATCGTCAGGCCACAATTCGCTGGACGAGTCGCTGACTTGCGAGAATGAAATCACTGCCAATTCGCACGCGCAAAGCTAATCGCCGAACTGCGTGTGCTTCGCGGATAAAATTAACTTCACTGAAGTCGAATACTAGCTCTCTTCAATCGGCCGTTACCTTCAGCATCGAAAATAAGTCGCGAACTGAAAACTGTCCAACTAAATATCAGTCGACGTCTAAAATCAGTATTAGAGCAGAATTGTACGCACAAGAAGCTCATCGAGAATGTAGGAGAAAATTTGTTCGACTGCCGCCCCGTTTGCAGAACAATTATTAAATGTACAAATTAATTCGTGGCCCTCAATCTTTTTATTTCGCATAGAGATCCGCAGTCTATTTGTAAAACGGTGTACACACACAGTGATGGAGATCGTTTTCAACAATTCCAGAACAAAGGACTACGAATTAAATTGTACATCTAACTTTAAGTATTTGTTATCGAGGTACAATAGATAATTCTACTAAAATAGTGAGTGTAGAACCATCGAGGCCTCGTTCTTGATAAATGAAAAAATCTCACTCTGTATTCCGACTATTTCTTCGCGTAATGAACACTCAAGGGAGCAATGTTCCTCGAGGATCCTTCGAGTTCCGAGCGGTTTTATCGCGACGCAATCGCGTGAGAAATTGCACATCGGCTTCGCGATGATCGAGAGCCAAGTATATTTACACATTCGCAAAAATATTTCCTTCTATCGTTAACACTGAACCGGCCACGTGTTTCGCACGATTACTCGATTCGTACGTCGATTTTCCTACAAATATTCGCCAGGAAAGTTCTCGCCATGCACTTGATATCCCATAAGCAACATCGGTGCACTATTGCACAAATAGTTCATCATTACTCATTTAACAATCATATGTGGTTCATTTCGTTCGATTCTGCTTAAAATTTGTTTATTACACTATTCTTGCAGGATACTTGCAGTTTCATAGCTGATAAGCCAAATAAAATTTAATGTCAAGTTCGGAACAAAATATTTACAACAAGCTAGGAAATATTAAACGAATGAGACAATGATCTATCGTAAGGAGGAAGACAAAAATGATTTCTTTCTGTTCGAAACGAACTGTGCAAACGATGCTGTTTATGGGATAGTCAGCTCCATCGAAAATTATTCGATCGACTCGTCGACTGAGTCGTCGATTAATTAAACATCTCTAAGCGAACTTAATCGCGGTGACAAACAGAAAATGTGTGTGTGTCTGTCGCCGACAGTGAAAGAAGTAGAATGCAAGAGTCATCATTTGAGTAACATGATCAAGACAGAAGGAAGTATCTTCGTTTTATTTGCAGTATACAGAATGAAAGAACGCGGTGTACACGTTCGAAGTGTGCGATCGTGTCGGAGAAAATGACTGCCTCGGTGTCGAATGACTTTCTCTATCTAAAGAAATATCGACGAGAATATTTATTATCCCGCGGATCATTGTTTCTTCCAACGAATTGACAACTCTTCTATTCTATTTCTCTAACATACACCACCGCTCAGAAGCAGTTACAATAGTCACTTACAATCTTTCGGAACGAAAATAAAAGATA
This sequence comes from Lasioglossum marginatum, assembly GCA_028455795.1. Classification (NCBI taxonomy): domain Eukaryota; kingdom Metazoa; phylum Arthropoda; class Insecta; order Hymenoptera; family Halictidae; genus Lasioglossum; species Lasioglossum marginatum. The sequence goes on along the minus strand of CM052278.1, from coordinate 6,080,363 downwards.
TCGCAGTCTATCATTTCATGACTGTCGTTTCACGACATGTATTCAGTTGCACGCATCAACATCATCAACAGATAAAAGCTCGAGCATGCATTCCAATTTTCCTCTACAAAACAAAAGTACAAGAAAGTATCCAGTTGTTCATCAAACACGCATGAGAACATTCTAAACAGGATGATTGTCTCGTAAGAGACGCCATTTCTACTCAAAGTCTTTATGCAAAATAAAAATTCTCCGAGTCTTTTTGATAAGTCGAAAATAGTATAGGATTGTTCTTAAATTCTTCTAATGTATATACAAACGCATAAAATCCGCAGTCTAGTTATCGCGATTTCGTGCGATTTTTATTATGTACAAATAAAGAAATTAATTGATTCGGTAGTTTCTTAACAAGAGAATCACCCTGCATTTTTGATACATGTGCGAATAATTGAAGACTCCTTGTAGAAAACACTGTAAGCGTCGCACTAGAAACAATTTCTTCTTAATTGTTAATAAAATTGATTTAAAGATAACGTATAAATAAATAAGATAAAAGAACGTCACTTTGCTTTACATTTATCCATTCTAGCTTATTTTCTACAATATCAAAAGAGCCGCATACTAAAAATCTAATTAATCAACCTATAATGACATTAAAAAGTCACACAGAACCCGTAAAAATGAATTTTTTCTTTTCTTAAGAATATCTCAACTTTGGACACTCGCAGTGTTTTCTACAAATAATCTACGATTGCTCGCGTTCACTCGTTCGATCGAATACTTGTCGGCAAAATTCCAGTTTTCGCGAAACAACTCGGGAACTCACGCGAGCGTGAGAGCGGCCGTTCGAGCACGGCTGTGTTCTGGACATTTTCCCCGAGAAATCGTTTGGCCAAGATATCGCAGGCGAACGGCTGACCACCTTAAATCACGCATACAATTGTCGTGTCGCCGTGCAAAATCGATACGACCGCACGCAGGTATCGCGTGGCGATTCCGCACGCCGATGAATTCGCTGGTTCATGTTGCCATAACCGAGACCCGAGACATTCTCGATCGTCTGCACGATACGCGGGTGCATGGTCGTCGATACAGCATCGTCCATAAACCCGGATTCTTCGAAAACGGAAAAGCTATTAGGTCAGCCCAGAAACTCGCGACTTCGCAATCAATATTCAACATCCCCTGCTCAGGATTATGGCGTTAGACTCCCTCTAATCCAGCCTTCAAGGCCGTTCCAACCAATTGTACTTCCCTCAAAATTTTCTCCAATATTCCTGACGCCTGTGCCAACATTTTCCACTAGATAAATGATCAACACGTGATTGCTGCCTATTCGAAATAATTAAGATAATCTTGAATTTACAGGCTCTACAGTTCTCTTATATATTCTTGCGCAAACAACAATTTTCTTTCTTTCTACAACTTTTTGTAGCTCCTGTTTATTCCACTCGTAAGGCGGTCCCAGCCGCAGTTACTTTTTATGGAGCAGTTGCTTTTGCATTTTCGATCAGGATCGCGACATGCAAGAGAATCAAAAGTTTCAATCAAATTACTTTGACCTCGACTGGACCCTGCAGAATTTTTGCAGTCCTTGTTTCGTCAGTCAACGTGTTGACGAACATTTACGAACGATATATACAATTTTCAATTGAATTTGCAAGTGGTAAACGCCACCATTCGTCAAACCCGATAACGATCTGTAAAGCAGGAGTCTACCAATGGTTTTGCATAGTTAGCCGCGTACAAGGGAGTGGCGATAAGGCACAGACTTAATAAATAACATAAAGCATAACGTAACGTGCTGTTGCGCGAAAAAAATTGCAATGCCAGGGAACCGAGTTCGAGGTGGTGTGTACTCGCGCGAGTGATATGTCCACTCGATATTAAACGACTGTTACACAATCGATCCAATTAAACGAGCAGGTTTTACAATCGCAATCACAGATTTTCATCCGCTGTACACGCAAGACGATATGTTCCGTTTTGATTGGCCGAATGTTGCAATTTTCCTGCGCAACAGGAATGTACAATACGCGATTAATAAGAATTGTAGCCGCTCTAAAACCGGAAGTCATCGCACAGCGGTTATAAATTTCTAAATACGATCGACGCTCGAAATTTTCTTCAGTTTTTCAAATTTTACGCTCATCATTACGTGAACGTTCTCGATAAAAATGTCTACGGGCTGAAATTATGGCATCTTTCTCGAGAACGCAAGAATTGAAAGCTCTTTTTTCGATTATTTTGTCAGTGATCGCGAAAATTGCTCTGCCAAGCGCAAGAAAGCGTTCGAAGACTGTGCGGTGCCAAATTATGGGACAACCTGCTAAATCGACTAAATTATCGGTAAGCTTGAAGAAAGAAACGAAACGAATAAAATATTTGTTGTCGACAAGCGGACTTTATGCCTTTATAAAATGCACGACTATCTAACACCCGGCGCAACGAGAAGCGGAATAAATTTTTAGGACTTCTATTTTCAGCGAAACTGAAGATAAATCCTTGTAACTCTTATTTCACTTCCTGATAAAATCATTGAAGCTTCGGCTGCCGCAGGTATTAGAACACCGTTATCGAACGTGTGCGAGTGATCTGTGATCGTGAATAACTGCACTAGTATTTTAGTATTGATTGTATATACGTGCAAAACTGTAGGAAAATATTTGTAATAAATTTATGCGGCAGTCAAAGCTTTAATGGAAAGCAAACAAGGTTGGTGCAAGACCTAAATAAAAGTTGAATTCATGGTTTGCTCGGATAATAATAATTCTGATGCGTACCGATGGATCGTGGGATATTATAAAAGCATAAATACTGATTTAGGATGGCAAAAGTACAATTTGCATGGGTGCTAATCCGGAAGACGTGTTCAAGTCGAATGATTTGCGCAGAGTTCGGTGTACATCGTGCGAGATCTGTCCGTCGATCGAGTGTTGTCAGGGGTCCTCGGTGGATTGCAATGTTTTATTAAACAATCATTTGGTTTCCAAGGATTGAGCTTGCTATACGCTAATTTCTCGTGCGCTCGCTAATAATATGCGTCTATACAATCCGGCTGACAATGATACGTTCCCTTTCGAAAATAGAGGAAACTACCGAAATCCCGCTCGAAACACAATGGACGCTTCGGAAACTGCCGATGACAGTGATTATCTACTAGACCATGGATTTTCTGCATTTGTAGCATTCACCTGGATGGTAATTTTATAAAATTGTCAACATAAAAGATCAATTCCAATTTAAAGTTTTACAGATTCATTTTCGTTTAGTCCGTCCAGGATCCTATCAAACTGAAAATAAAACAAAGACTGAGCGAGGGATTACCAGAGTCTTCATTTTATTCGCAAATGCATAAAATCGGCTAGTCCGACAATAATAATATATTCCAGAAAGTATTGCGTATTCGAGGCACGACTGCGCCAAGTCACAAGCGCGATAAAATAGAACTTTAACTCTCGAAATGCGTGTAAGCGTCATCGGTTCGCACGACCCGTAAAAATGAAACAACTGGGAAAGATAGGTGAATAAAAATACGCAATAGATCCTGGAACATCCATAATAATAAAAGAAATCCTGTCCCGATTTATACAGTTTTGCATGTACGTGCGTTCTTCGTTAAAACAGACACTAACTTCGTGCGGTCACATATTTATTTTTTAACAGACGAAGTCATGATGATGATAATAATAATAATAACTCTATACCAATCACCGATTGATACACTTCTGTTTTACTCGTTACAAACATTTTTTGTAAAACACATATCTTACATCGTTTGTTAAGAAACAAATATAAGTACATAAACGAAGTTAGTGTCTACTTTAACAGAAAAAAAACGGCCTTTTATAGAGTGCACGAGGACTGTGGTAACTTGACTGCGGATCTTAGTGCAAATTTAAAAGAATTTCTTTCCTTGTTGAACTATTTTGATAGGTAATATAACGCTCTTTTTAAATCTTTCTATTATTTTGCAGCTACCCATTCTTGTCAGAGGTGCATAAAATCCGCAATCTAGTAGTGACGGTACGCAGTTCCTTCCACGGTGCACCGTGAGTAAAAGCGGTGGTCTCTATGGTGTTCGCGCGTGAACATAATGCGATAAAACGTGAAAAGGAACACAGCAAGGAGAAACGGAACTAAAAACGATTAGGCCGAACCGCGTACGCCATTATGGTTCTCGGGTATACACCAGAAACAAAAATACAAAATGGTACAGTGTTTTGCGGCTCTCACCCCTCGAGGCGAGGACGAGAGAGAGCATGATCGATTCGTTCGAGCTCTGCCGCTCCTCTAATCCCGGTCGCAAAAAAAAAAAATAAAAACAGGGGAAATGTACGAACTGGACCAGAACATAAACATTGCATTTTTATTAGTACAGCTTGAAAGTTCATTGACACGCCTGCTTATAATCCACGACGGGGGACACGATCGTTTGACGGTCGAACAGGCAGCAGATCCGTGTGTTCGTATGCGGAGGCGAACGAAGAAACGAGACAAGCGACCTTGGCCCACCGTTCTTCGACCTTGACACGATCCTCTCGATCTTCATTCGCCGCCTTGCTTCTCTCGTTCTTGATTCGCTTCCGCGAAGACGGGACGAGAATTCTCTTTCGCCGAGATCCTCGCCGATAAATATTCGATCGTACTCGTGAACGCATTTTACGTAAAACAGAGAGGTTCTTTTCATTGACTTACATTACGATCCTAGAAGGTAACGCGACCATCATCGCCGGGGCGGCTCCCGCGTCCACAGTACGATCCAATGATCTCGTCGATTCGCGCGGAACCCGCCCCGACGATACACAGCTAGATCTTATTAAACGAAGAACGTGTGTAGTATTGGTGAGTTCGAGCTCCATTCTGTGTTTTCTGTGTGATACATCCTCTTTTTTATATATCTATATATCTATATAGTTTATTTATATATGTATATAGGCGAATCAATCGCACAGAAGCGCGAGCACCTTCCAAAGGAAGAAGACGGGCGGTCTCCAACGGAAGGATCCCCACCTTAGAGGATCCAAAGACACGGCACAAAAGACCGAAATATTGTTGGCGGGTGGGGGGGGGGGGTCGGATTCGACGGCTCGCAACAACATATGTACAGAAATAGAAAAAACGACGAGTGTCTCTCTCTCTCTCTCACACATGTGTGGGCTTACAAAGTGTTCGTCTTGTGTCTCGCGTGGCAACGATCTACCAGTTGTTGCCCCGTCCCCGACCCCTGAACCCGTTGCCCCTGAACTGGCCGCCGCGTTTCATCCCTCTTGGTATGAAGTTGCCGATCGCTGGGCCACGGGGCCCTCTGTCCATCCAGGGAGCCCTGGGTCCTCCTCGGAACCCTCGGCCACGGGGTGGACCGCCTCTCCACGGAGGGAACGGGACGGGACCGGCGAGACGTGGCCGGAAGTTAGGCCCTAACGGACCGTCGAAGTCGTAGATGCCTGAATGAGACTCCGCAGACGCTTGAGGTATCGGTCCGTTCAGACCGGAATCGGATCCGGTCGGTGTCTGGGGTCCGTTCGACAGCAACCGTTTCTTGTTGACGTGCTCGTCGGCCTGGTCGTCGAAGCCGCCGTTCGTCGACGGTCGCTTCAGATCATTATTCGACGCGTTCACCAGGTCCTCCATCTGCTGGTTCATGTGCTGCGCCTGCTGCTCGTTGAAGCTCATCTCCTGGCCGCCCGTGTCCGGCGAGTGGCTGTCACGGGGCTTTTCCGACGTTACAGATTCCGATTCAACGTGCTCCTCGTACTCGGAGATCGGCACGTACTGACTAAGCTGGGAGTCCTTCGAGTCCGCCGCTACGGGCACGACCGTCACTTGGTTCAGCTGTGGTTGATCCTCCGGTTCCGAAGTCCCGGGCTCGGACTCGTGTTCATGCACGAGACTCGATCCGCCTGCGTAAGGTGGTTGGTCCAGGTCGCGGGAGTTCGGAGTACCGTGGGACGATCTACGGTCTTGCGATAGGGACTGAGGATTGTCATCCTGGTCCTGGTCCGGCGCGTGATCCCCACTCTCCAGAGTCTCCTTGTCGTCCGGAAGACCAATCGGCATGCCTTCCTCGTCGAGGATCACCACCGTGTCCGGTGGCTGGAGCAGCAGAGGTCGACTATTCGGTAGCATCTCCGGCGACGACCTATGATGCTGATCCAGGGACCGTGGCTTCCGGTTGTTCAGCAGATTTCTTTGTTTGTTGTGATCGTCCGAGTACCTGTCTCGTCGATTCCGCGGGAAGCCGCGACCTCCCCGACCTCTGTCATTCCGATGGAACGACATGTCCCTGTGTGGGTGGTCGGCCGGCTGCGAATACCTCCCGCGCATTTGCGACTCGCCGTGGAACTCGGGGTTCGGTCTCAAGCCGTGATTCTCCCGGTACTCAAAGTCCTGCTGGGGAAAATCTGGCTGGGACTGGTGCATCTGATGAAATTCTTGTTGACCGAAATCCTGCTGGTTCTGTAGGAAGCCGGGCGGTGGCCTGTTCTGATGGAAATTCGACTGAGACGGATGAAAGTCCGACGAGGGATTGTGACGGAAATCTCCTTGGTCTTGGTGAAACGGTGTCTGGTTTGGATGAAACTGAGGCGGCGGAGGAGGAGGCGGAGGTGGTCCCGAATGCATGTGCACGTCCTGCATCATTGGCCCGTGGGGACCTGGCATTTGCCCGGATGGAAGCGGGATCATGCGCATGTCCATGTCCATGTGTTGGGAAGGCGGCGGATTACCGATTCTCATGTCTCTGTCCTGTGATCTGACGTCCACCAACACCCTCCCTTTCGGCTTACTGTCGGTTTCGTCGTCGGACATCTCCATGTCAACACTTTCCACGATATCACCGGATTGCATGTGTTGCCTATATTTGCATTGTGAAGATTTTAATTTAAAAATATTACTTTTACACGCTGCTGATAAGAGCTATGTATACCGTTCACTTACCGATAATCCTGATCGCCTGAGGACCATAAGGTACTGCTATTCGGTATCGTGCTCATCGAGCTCTCGTTTACATTGTGATTCGCCGGACTGCCTGTTAGACTGATCAAATTACGGTGGTCGACGTCCGCAGCTTTCATCAATCGATACGGCAGCTGATTCTCCACCGTCATCGGTATCGGTATCACTCTAGAAAAACGTGGTTTAGTAATGCATATGCGAATCGAACGTTGTCTCCAAGATCAATCGATCCCATTCAACTACTAAATGTTTCACCTATGATCTACATCCCCAGTGGTACTCAGAAGAGATTCTTGTGGTTGAGGATCGTCGTACTCTACCGGGTCTGTGAATCCAGCTTTCTCATACATCGGCGGTGATTCCGGCGTTTCCGATAGGATCTCGCTTTTTCCCCTGACTGGGTTAACCCACGTGGTCTCGTTGCTCGGATCCCATCTGTCCGATTCACCGTCCATCCAAACTTTCGTTTTTTCGTCGCACTCGCCCGACCAACTAGGATTCATGCTATTCTTTCCTGAAGATATAGCGAAACCCGCTACGTTATAAAAAAGTTCATTATTTTAAGATCAAACTTCTCTGGCGTTATGTTTTATGTTCTAAAATTCCATACCCTTTTCTTCCCACTTGGCTGTTTCTTTGATAGATTCGTTCGGCGGTGTCCATGTGGGGAATTTTGGTGGCAACTTATTATAACAATTTTCATCGTCGAGAAATATCGGCGGAGGTAACGGAGGAGGCGGTAACGGGTTGACTGTGTTATTGTTAGTGGGGCCGTCGAAGGGTACGGTGATGTTACTCTGACTGTTTTGACTGGAGTACGGGGAGGGAGTATGCGACTCGCCGGACAAATTCCGGACAGGCAGTGGGGTACTGTGGGTCATTTGGCAATTATTCACGCCCATAGGCGTATTTTGACTACCCATCATTCTTGAGATCGCAGGGGTTACAGGATGTTGTCCTAACACAGGTGAATGTATGTAGTTGGTACGTTGGGGGGAACCTACTTGGGACTCGGGAATATCTAGACCAAGACCTGGGATTCCACCAGGATCTTGTGTTCCGTCAGAAGAAGGAAGAACAGTCTTTAAGAAACTAGAGATATTAAAGTCCGCGTTAGCACTTTCGTTTTTGGAGGGCCTCATATTGATTACTTCTATTGGTTTAGCCTGGAAGAAAACATGTAAAGTTCAAATAATGTTTTAAGGGAGTAGACTTGCGTTTCTAGGATTGCAAGGGTGCGGGATGCGCTTTCTTATTTCTCGATAATGCAAAAATGGGGTTTTCCAGTAGCCAAAAGCGCTGGATAAAAAATCAACCTAGGCCGCGATTGCTCTCAAAAGTCAAAAGTTAGCATTATTCGGCAGCGTAATTTGCATTATTCTCATAGCTATTTTTATAAAGCTGCGACAGCTACATGCTGCCAAATAATGCAAATTACTCCTCGTAAACGTAAAAATAGAACTTTTGATCGCAGTTTAGGTTGATCTTTAATCTAGCGGTTTTGACTAATGAATTTGCATTATCGAGAAATGAGAAGGCGCATCCCGCACCATTGCAATCCTAGAAACGAGTCTATCCCCTTAACACGAGATATATTTTATTCTTAAGGGGTTAGGCCACATTGGATAAAGACATAAACAATTACTCCTTACAATTTGTATAATAGAGGTCATACTCCAAATTTCACTTTGATTTAATTCTTGTACGAAAGGAAATTGCAAAAGATTTCTACGAATCTAACATACTCAAGGTAGCCTAACCCATAAATTTTGATAGATGTACCTCTAAAGAGTCGTTATACTGCTGTGACATTCCAGTAGGCGTTGACGATCTTTCGTTAAATATATTTCTCTGTAAAAATAATGAAGCATGCATAATGATCCTGGCGCCATGCAATAATAAGATTTTCTGTGTAAGAGTTCTTACCATACTACCAAAATCCATATTTCCTCCTATAAAGGACGAAAAGTTATTGGTGAAGTCACCGGAATCATTGCCTTGGCCCAATTCTGGAGCTGGTACAGGCACAGGATCGTACTCGTGCGAATATGACCCATACATAGATGGTGGCGCCACATCTATCATTCCCAATTGATTTTGAGTCTGATTTTCGTCTCCTGGTAAATCTATATCACTATCAGGACTTGGAGATGGAGCATTGATGTCTGGCGAGGGGATTGGAGAAACCAATGTTGGTAAGAGTTCGTCCAACTTCTTCTTTAAATTTTTTACACGGCTTCCAAAATTCCTGTATGCCTGTTTACAAGAAAGTATTACACATTGAATGATACTGACCAATTCAAGAAAACAGTACTTGTATCGTTCCGTACTTACATTGGTAACTATTTTAACTTCACCCCTCTGAGTTTCATAAAACTGATCCGCTTGTTCTAGTAATTCGAGCACTTGTGTCCTTTCCCTAATCTCTGCTTCCAATGCACGAACATAATTTTCAACATTTCTCACTGCCAAATCGACTTCCTTCTCAGCATCTTCGACCCTTCTTCTGTCTTTCAAAGAAGCGCATAGTTCTTCCGCATTTTCTACATCTATATTACTTTCCCTTAAGTCTCGTAATCTTGCGTCTGTTGCTTGCTCCAACGTAGCACACGATCTCATAGTAGAAATAAGTAGAGCAGCTTGAAACTCTTCCGGCGCTGTTGTTGGCTGTGGATCCAATTTCTTTTTCGGTGCTGCCGAAATTAATCCAGACAAGTCTGCGAGGAACTCTTCGTCGTATACTTGTCGCTGATCCCATATTTTAAATATCCTCAGTATACGATGCTTCACTTTCTCGTCCCTGACCATAGTTGTCGCACGTTGCAAAGTTGTCCCCCACGACTCCACAAACTCGAAATTTTTTCTCTTCGAGTATTGGATAACATCGTTTGCCAGATAAAAAAGCGTCAAACGATGCTCGACTTTCACTGTTATATAAAACAAATTACATTATCATCCATCGCGTTAAAAGCGATGGAGTAAACTATACATTAATGAAATTGCATTAATGCATTAATGAAATTGTTTTAATATATACTTAAAACTATAGCGAGTAATCCCAAAAATAATTTAAAAATTCTGATACTTAGTAGACTAAGAACTGAGATCACGTTGGGATAGTGGACCGGGAACATCTGATATCTAAATACATGTAGTTTTCGAGTAACTTTGATTATGAAACATTGCGGAGCCTACCTTTCTTTAGAACCTGCAACCACGTAGCAACAATCTTTTTATGGTGTTGTCGCCTTTCCAGACACCAGGAAGAGAGACCCTGAATCGACTCCTGGGAATCCTTCAGTGTGTGGAGCCTTCGCTCGAAGAGCTCCATATCAAAGTCACTGTTCGCCATTATAAGTTAGAACGATACATTTAACAGATTGTCTATGAACTCGTTGCAATGTCACGTTTTAACGTGAACCACCGAGAGGAACACGTGTAACGTTGTTCAGGTATCATAGGTACAACATCTACCTATTTAGCCAATCAACCTAACCAAGTAACTGTTGCTGATGCACTAATCATCGGGATCTCGAACATCGTAAACATCCGTCGGAGTTAAACCATTTTTCTCGTCGGGGACGATATTGTTCTCTAGCTTCTCGGACAGTGTTTCGCACAGAAAACAACAAAAATCTTTGAAGAAAACCACTCGTATCGTTGTTCGTATGATCCGCACGCTGAAGACACCGCTTTCGCGTCACTCACAACGCTTAAAGAAACTTTCTCGATTCAGTAAGCAAATCCGTCGTAATAATGGTTTTATGCACTCGACAATATCACATGTATAACATGTCAACTTTTCCAGTGCATTTCAAAACTATCGTAATCCAGTGTGACCGATCTTGAAAACAAGAGTCCGCCATCTTTTCAGAACCAAAACACGAGCGCGCAATGGCCGGCGCGATTTTCTAGTATATATAGCACCTGACGAAATTTAGAAAGAATAGCCCCGTATAATGTCACATGCAACCCTTGCAAACGTTCTCGTTAAATATTCCAACAAGCGATATATTATACTTCAAGCAAGATTTTTTATTTCAGCCATTTCACGCGTAAGTAAATATGTACCTCGAATATAAGTACTTATTAATATTTGACGTTTTGTTGTCGACTAAACAAAGGCTGAAGTAAAGATCAGCAATAATAAGATACGAGATTGTAGAAATATTTAATATTTCATCTATGTGTTTATCTGTATGTTTTGAAAAAATTAATTTTTCAACTCTTCCATATTTCTTACTGTTCATATCTTCGTAATTGAATATTAAGTTGGTCTTAAATCTCTGCTTTTGTTACGTCGATAACGTTTATGCATTTCCACGTTTCCACCATTATTTATTTAAAGTTCAAATGGTCCTGAGGTTTGCCGCGCTGAGTCGAGCGGTTGGTAATAGAGTCTGCGCACTGAGAAAGCGGTACATCTCTGCATTATTATATTATTCGATAATAAGTAATCTATTTTATTTGAGATCGTACGTGTACTTTTGAAAATGAAAATATTTTATTTACGGAAATTTTACTGTTTATTCGAAATAGTATTTTATTTGACTTGTAATAGAACAATTATTTAAAATAGTATTTAAAATATATCTTTTCTCCTGCAATATTTTATCCAGCTCTGAAGTTGAAAGTTTCAAAGTTTGATCAAATCTCTATTCCTATTACGTCGATGACGTTTATAAGCATCACTCAATAATGGTGTCCATTATTTATTTCAAGTTCAAATGGTCCTGAGGTTTGCCGCGCTGAGTCGAGCGGTTGGTAATAGAGTCTGCGCACTGAGAAAGCGGTACATCTCTGCATTATTATATTATTCGATAATAAGTAATCTATTTTATTTGAGATCGTACGTGTACTTTTGAAAATGAAAATATTTTATTTACGGAAATTTTACTGTTTATTCGAAATAGTATTTTATTTGACTTGTAGTAGAACAATTATTTAAAATAGTATTTAAAATATATTTTTTCTCCTGCAATATTTTATCCAGCTTTGAAGTTGAAGGTTTCAAAGTTTGATCAAATCTCTGTTCCTATTACGTCGATGACATTTATAAGCATCACAATAATGGTGTCCATTATTTATTTCAAGTTCAAATGGTCCTAAGGTTTGCCGCGCTGAGACGCGCAGTTAGTAATGGAGTCTGCGCACTGAGGACGCAATGCGTATCTGCAGCACAGTTCACGGAATCAACAAAGTGATGATCAACAAGCGACATCTAGAGCAGAACTCGAGAAATAAGTTGATGCAGCAATGTTGCCCCGTCGAGCCTGCGATTTCTCCGTGATTGCTCGCGCTCACTCGCGCTTGGTTCGGCACGCACACAGTCGAGCGTAACGACGCTAGTCGTAAAGTAGCTTTGTCATTCGTCGATTTTATTTGCTTTTTTTCCGTGATTAGATACTGCGGCAGGGTGTAAAGGTCAGTTTTTGTTTGCAATATTTATTAGTAGACACGATACGTCAGTCCAGTTAAGGAAACAGTAGTGCGAGCATTAACTTTGGCGTGTTGTTTCCCCGTATTGACTTCACTTTCCCTGTGTTTCTCTATTCAGAACGATCAAGATGTTACCGAAGAAAGTTTACGTTGTTGGTGTCGGCATGACAAAATTCGAGAAGCCAGGCAAACGAAATGATATCGATTATCCGGAAATGGCAAAAGAGGCCGTGACAAAGGCTTTACAGGACGCACGGATTTCCTACGACGCGATACAAGCTGCCTGCGTTGGTTACGTATACGGAGATTCCACTTGCGGTCAAAGGGCACTTTACCAAGTCGGAATCACCGGTTGCCCCGTGTATAATGTAAATAATAATTGCTCAACTGGTTCCACCGCTTTGATTATGGTCAAACAGCTAATCGAAGGTGGTTCCATCGATTGTGCCTTAGCCCTTGGCTTTGAAAAAATGGAAAAGGGCTCTTTAATGTCAAAATTCATGGATCGTACCAATCCCATGGACAAGCATGTAGAAGTTATGGCTGAAATTGCTGGTACCAAACTTTTCTTTTTTTACAAGTTTGGATGAGTCTATTTTTTTCTAGATTTCTCCCTATTTTATCTTGTTCATGTTCAATCGTAGGTATAAACGAAAGTCCAGTTACTGCACAGCTATTTGGAAATGCTGGCATCGAGCACATGAAGAAATATGGCACTAAACCTGAGCATTTTGCAAAGATTGCCTACAAAAATCATTTACATTCCATGAACAACCCGTACTCTCAATTCCAAGATAAATACACTTTGGAGCAAATAATGAACTCTCCGAAAGTGTTTGGACCACTCACTAAGCTTCAGTGTTGTCCTACATCGGATGGCTCAGCAGCCGTGGTTCTTGCTAGCGAGGACTTCGTTCGTAAACACAAGCTCGAGTCTCAAGCAGTAGAAATTGTAGCCATGGAAATGTCTACAGACTTGCCATCTACATTCGCAGAGAGGAGTGCCATTAAACTTATTGGGTATAAGAACAAGAATATTCTTGGCTGGGTTGGGTTGGGAATTGCTCGGGAATGCCAAATATTCTCGCGAAACCCGGTATATTCGGAAATCCCGAAATTTTTGGGAACCCGTCCCGACCTGACCCGACATTTTCGTGCTCTCGCACGCCTCTAACTAGAACAAATGAAAATAGCGATTTTATCTTTTTACAGCTATGATATGACAAAGAATGCAGCTGAGAAAGTGTTTACTCAAAGCCCTTACAAACCATCCGATGTGGATGTGGTAGAATTGCATGATTGCTTTTCGGCCAATGAACTTATTACTTACGAAGCATTGGGTCTCTGTGCCCCTGGCCAAGCTGGTAGGCTGATTGATGCTGGCGATAACACGTATGGAGGAAAGTATGTAATAAATCCTAGTGGTGGATTGATCTCAAAGGGACATCCACTAGGAGCAACAGGGCTGGCACAGTGTACTGAACTCTGCTGGCAATTGCGAGGCCTAGCTGGTAAAAGACAAGTGCCAAAAGCAAAGCTTGCGTTGCAACATAATATAGGTTTAGGTGGAGCAGTTGTGGTTGCTCTGTATCGATTAGGTTTTCCTCAAAATGTACAGAAAAATAATGTCAGTGGACAAGTCAATCCAGATGGTTTCAAAGCAAACGCGTTGTTCAAAATATTAGAAATCGCGATGCAAGAGGATGAGGATGGTTTGATCGACAGAGTTCGTGGAATTTACGGGTTCAAAGTAACAAACGGACCTGGCGGTACAGAAGGTATTTGGATCGTAGACGCCAAAACCGGGAAAGGAAAGGTTGAATATAATGGAACGACTAAACCAGACGTTATGATCACTATTAACGATACTGACATCGTCGATTTTATATCTGGAAAGTTGAACCCACAAAAGGCCTTCTTCCAAGGAAAAATTAAAATCCAAGGCAATATGGGATTAGCGATGAAATTAATTGACTTGCAAAAACGTGCTGCTCAGAAAATTGAACTTCTTCGTTCGAAATTGTAAAGTGTAGAAACCTTGAGATTTTTCTAAATTTCTTGATCTGATATCGAAGTTGACATAAATATGGTCTCGATCAAAAATTAGATTTGGAAGCTCGCATCAAAATGCGCTGTACTCATTCCTGTTGCATAGTATATATTCGTTTTTAATCAAAAATGTTGAATATTCTAGAATTTTATATACAATTACGTAGTTGATGTACGAATATTAATTCTATTTTTCTAAATAGTAACGTTATTATCGCCAAAAACAATTGTTCAATAGTAAAAGTATATCTACAATTAAATTAGAAAAAGTTTCAGCATTTTGTGAATTAATTCACGTTAAATACAAGATCAATTCTAACTGAATTCTTAATTGAATTGTATTTATAATTTAAACCAAATTGACTGTCTATCGTTTTTAGTAAAAGATTATGAATCCATTAAATTATATTTTTGTTAAATTATGCATAGTATAAGTATCTTGTTATATTCCATCTGTAGACAAATGAAGTTGTAGGTGCTATAAGGGCGAATGCTAACAATTGATTGCAACAAAATGGCTTTTGGCATCCACAAATTGCTTTTTACGCCTATCACCTTAAATGTTTATATAGAATGGAGTATTATGAATATGTATTCAATTTTATATACGTTTTATTATTAGCATTTCAGAAATATTTTAAAGATTAAACGAGGAAAGGTTCGTAATTGCACTGTATTAAAAATATGATAATGAAGTGTAATTTATACGAGTATCAATTATATCTTTTTTTACAATATAGAATTATAGTTATTATTATTGAATTATTGATGTAATAGGTGGAAGCAGGGTGCAATTAAGATGTTATACACAGTTTTTATAAAAAAGGTGTAGGTTTTTATACTTATTACCAAAATGTTTTTATTGAAAAATAAACGTTGTTTAATATTTAAAACAAATTTGTTTTTACCTTACAGCAATATGTTTATCTCCTCTTTATTCCAATTTTCGCAACGATAACTGCTATCATCGGCATATTGTTATCATTCAAAAACAGCCAAGTACAATATAATTTAAAACATTCCATTGATAAGTGGAAATTAATGCAATTATTCTTTTCATTCAAATGAAAACATCGTTTCTCGCACAAAAGAAAAATCATTAGAAAACTACATTCGCTATCGATTGCTAAAAATAACACTTCCGGTTGATATGTAAAATTTCTATTGACTTCGGCTTTACTTCTTTTGCTAATGTGGCCATTTAACCTGTATTTGAAATAGAGGTTAATATGACCATGAAAGTCAACCATGTTGTACTTACGTTTTCAGCAGTCATTATTATTGTAATGACTTATTACAATATCCGTTCCTGCATAAAACATTTTGAACTCGTTGATTATGCATTACATGAAGAAAAAAACAGATGTGCTTCAAAATATACGAAGTTAAGTGCATGTACAAAGAAATGAAAATAATAATTATCGCTATGACTATACTACGACTAGGATTTATAAATATTGAAAACATTGTGTGTGTTGAACGAAATAGAGTAAATATTTAGAATATTCCAAAAAAACCGGATAATTCGTTCGAAAGTTCAAATCAAGATTGCGTCCTTCCCAAGCAAGTCGAAGCAGGTTGGACCAGGTTTGAACCCCATAAAATCGAGGATGCATCCTATAATCTTGCGTCAAGGCGCGCCTCTCTTTACGTAGTGGTTGTACTTAATTTTGTACTTAAATTTCGATTTGTTTTGTAAATGGTTCAAATATTAACCCTTAGCACTCGAGTGGTGACTCGAGAGTCGCCACTAAAAATTGGTGTGTACCATTATTCGAAATATTGTTTACATTATTAAATATGTTGGTATCTAATCAATCACTAAACATTTAAGTATATTGTATGAGGTCAATTTTATATTCATATAAAGAAAAAAATTAATATAGAATGGAATTATTCTAGGTCGGAAGAAATGTTTAATTTTTTAGTTAAAATAGCTCGCCGAGTACAAAGGATTAAAGTTCGATTTGTTTTGCGAGCGGCGGAGTTGCAACCGTGTCGCATCCTTCAGAAGGACATCGTAGATGACGTCTGCGGTATTCGCGGAATACTTGGGTGGAAAAGAATTCGGTGCGCAATAAAGTATGTCTGAAACTGGACTCGGTGATAATTCATCGAACAGACGCCAGTTTCTGGCACTAGTCTGTCTACCGCCGCGCCGATTTTCTAGGATATCCTGAGGTCCGCGCACGCACACGTGCACGCGGGACACTCGCAGGAAAGCAGTATGTACTATATTTATAGCTAGAGATAAATATACACCCTGGCTAGCCTCCAAATTACCACACGTACGAGAGAGCCCCGAGTTCGAGTAACGGCCTAACCCCTGTAATAGCAGTATCGTGTCAGTGCTATTAGTGACGTCTATCGACGTTGCGACTGTCGCGGGTAACGAGAGGCGAAGAAAGGTAGAAAAGAAAAAAGAAAAAAGAACGAGGAAAAAGAAGTGACCGGATTGCGCAGAGGGGCCATCACGAAACATGTAAACGGTCCTCGGGCTCTTCGAGTTACCGATAGAGCGACCAGAAGTCCGTGAAATCGTCGATCATACGTTTTCGATCGTTCGTTCGTTCGTCTGCTAACATTCGTGTTCTGATATGAGATTGCCGGGCCCGTCATCTCAGCCCGGTATGGAAGGTGCGTTCCCATACGTTGTGTGCGACCGTTTTTAACGACGTGCCGGATAAATTTAATCGTGACCGCTTGCTGCATTTGGGTTAACATCGATCAAGTAAGTACACACCAGTCAATACCTAATTGCGTAAGTTCTGACCGGGATCCAGCAATCAATTTCACGGTTACTCAGGCATTTTGTCTCGGCCGACCATAGATCACCGTAAAACGCATTAATCTCCGGAAGGGAATCGAGATTCGTTCTCCACTCGTTTCACGGTACGAAGATCGAACAAAAATCGTTTTATGCGCGTAGAGGCAGATGCTAGTTTTGATACGGAATTCGAAACTCGATGTATTGCGCTCTTGTATTTTTGGAAGACTGCAACGAGGCTTGCGTGGGTCGAACGAATCTAGCAAGACAATTGACTCTATCGTGCGATTTAATTTAAATCGATCTAGGTATATAGTAATTACAGGATTCTAAGCGGTAACAAACTTGGTGGAACGAACGTACGTCGTAAATGAAAAAATGATCGATATTAACGATATGATAATGTATTCTGCAGGCGTGAAATTTGCTCGAACGTTAGGTTATCAGCGGATTTACGATGTCGAAGATACGTCGATGCAAATAAGCATATTTTTTGGATACTAATCGTCCGTTCAGATTGTAAACAACTGCAAAATATTTACAGTCTACATAAGAGGGTATTATTGACATTCGTGAGCGATAGTAATAATCTGTGGGGGGAAAAACGTGGTAAAATGTACCGATTGTCATTACCAATGCGATCAGTATTTTTGGAAAAGAGCGATACTAAAATAATGTTACAAATTGTGAAATTTTCAATTATGTATTTGATCTATGAATTTCGATTATCTCGAAAACGGAAGCGCGATTTGAAATTCATTTGCGCGTCGTCAACTATTTCGCGTTCTGCAGAAAGCCAAGTTGCCTGACGCGTTTCGCAACGCGTTCTCCTATTAATTCAAGGTTTCGTTTCTAGGTCCCCGCGAGCCGGCTCTCTAGCTTTTAAAGTCGAGAAGGGCTCAATTGTCAGATTGCCGCGTGTGACACTCGCAGCGAGATATGCCCTGCGCCGGAAATCTTTCACCGAGATTTTCGATTCGCAGCTATTCAAATTTCCCGCGTCTCGTTTACGGTGGTATGCAGCTTTCCAGGACGTTCTTCGTGTATTCTCGTCGTGATCCTTTCGCTCACGTTCACCGCCACCTTTAACCTTGAAACGGCCCGCAACAGCGACGCGGAATACCGACGCCGGGTCACTTGCGACCCACGCGAACATTTTTGAAACACATTTCTAAATTTCCAAACCAATGTCTAGACAGTTGATCAAAAGAGACCCGGCATTGGCTGAGAGTAATTTAATATCAATGAATAGATTGTGGATTTTATACATGGCAAAAATGAGTACATCGAATGCGAAACAGTAAATACATTTTAAAGATTGTATCTTTTTCAATTCGTTAAAGTTATAAAGAGAAGAAACAAATGCTTAAACTTAGACAATCTTTATTTTGTATAGAAATCCACGGTCTATTAATGAATGCCGCAACTAATAATTCGATGATCTATTTCTTCTTCAGACACTAACACTGTTGCACCTCCTTGAAATGTCTGGGTTGAGCATTAATAAATTTAATGCGACAGTGGGTGTATGTTAAAGCATCTCTATGCATAAAAGCTCATTTCTAATGGTTTATGGGTTCTGTGTAAATAACATATTTACAAGTTATCCTTGTCTATGTATTCCATCATGTGGAATCGCCATATATAATTGTTGTCTCTGTTAAACATATAATTCTTGCTGACTAACGACGCCGCGTCTGGCTACAAACAGCAATAATTATTCGGGCGTCTGTAGGAGTTCGTTTGCGTTGATTAATCTTCTTATTTTCCCATGCAGAATGCACCATATGTATTCGTCGAAGAAAGGTGACCCCCTCTGCCCCCTCGGCTTTCATCCTCAAGTGCGATGGCCGACCCGCTGCAAGAGATGCTTCAGGTACTATAGTTTTCCTTTGAATTTAAAAAAAGTAGTGAAGCCTCACAGTCGCCATTCGAGTGCGAAGGGGTGTAATAATTGTTGTAATCAATAAACATTTTTTAGGGATTACAAAGAGCACGGGGGTAAGAGAGACAGCCTGAGGGACATCGCATCTTCCACACCTAGTCTTTCATTTGAGCAATCATCGGCCCGGTGAGTTGAGAAATGCAACTCTTCAATGGCTATATATCGAGAACAACAAAATAGAATCACGTTTCTCATCATTACAATTTTCACGTTCAGTTCCGCTGAAAATGGAAAAAGAGTCTGGTCGTCCGCAACGAATTTGGCGAAAGATGATTTCAAGAATAGTACAGAAACATCGGCAGCAGCAGCCGGATGGACGTCGCTCATGGATCTGTCTGCTATCGATAAAGAGGAAGAGAAGAAGGAAGGTAATCATGTATGCGTAAACATATTTTTGCAGCTTATGTAAGAATGTTTTACCATTTAACATGCGTTAACAACTGCACACAGTTGCATTAGCAATTTTAAGTTGAAACACTTTTGAAGTATTAATACGTTTATGACTATAACGTTTTTACAGTCAGAAGACCATCGAAACTGCAAATCAAGCAGGTTATAGATAACAGTAACAAAAACACCTCGGCGAACGACGTCGAATTCATAATACAGGTATTGCCGATAGTGATCAATTAATTCTTTCGTTGGCTTTAGTAGAACGGACTGCAGATTAGACCACTGAGATTGCATACCTCGCGGTAGTCAGCCTGTTTTAATTTTAGAAGACCTTGGCGATAAAGAATAATCATACATTTATTCATATTCAGGTGAAGAAATCGCGGACACCGAAGAATTCCGTACAGAATGACCGGAAGGAAGAGGTGACGACAGACAAATATAACGATACTAAGATTCTTTTCGTTCAATTTCTTTTACCGAGCAACTTTTAATCGTATTACTTATCTTGATTTATATCTTTTCATTATCATTTCCTTCGAAAACCATTGTCGTCTTCCACACGATCAAAGATCATCTTTTAAATCGAGTCGATGTAAAACTTTTTAAATCGTTAACGCGCGACCAAAGCATAATCGAGGAAACGAAATTTATTACAAGCAGAGCGAGGCGGAGAGGTTGAAGTTCCAAGTGAGCGAATTACAAGCGCGATGCGAGAAAGCGGAGAAAGAGAAAAGCGAAATACTGATGAGACGATTGTCCACCATGGAATCTATATCGAGCAAATCCTCGTCGAATGAAGTACAAAAGTTGCAAAAGAAAAACGAAGGTACTAGTGTAGAGAATTGAAAAGAAAATAAGGTACGGCATTTCCTCGGTAATGTCACGTGAGGTGGGAGACGCGGCGAGAATCTTGGAAACAATGGAGGCTGTTATGTTTTTATCCTCATTGGCTGAGTTGGTGCTGCATCGCGGCCAGAGAGCGATAGGAACAGTGCCGAGAAATTAGAGAGCGAATTATAAGCACAAACATTTATGCTTTTGGTTCCGCCTCCTTCCTCACTACCCTTTTCCTTTCACAAAAGTCTGTACACTGTACAATTATAGTGGGGATAGACTATGCTATAGTGACTGTCAGAACGTGACGCTACGGAGGAAATTCCTTATTTTCTTTACTATTCACGAAAATTGAAAATAATAGAACTTGAAAGAGAGAGAGATAAATGTTAAAATGAGAGTAAGTCATTTAACCCTGGATAACTTTTTCATGATCCCAGCAAAATTTTTGTAGACTAACTTTAAAAGCAATATATGGTAATTATTATTAATATCTATTAACAATACGCAGCTCTGGCGCAAGAAAAGACCAGTCTGATGACAAAGATAAGAGAGCTGGAGAAAGAGGCGAACACGAAAGCATTTAGAGGTGAAAGGGATAGGGAGAAAGATGAACTTCGTTCGAAACTAAAAGCGGCGGAAAATTTATGCGAATCTTTAATGGACGAGAACGAGGACATGAAGAAAGAGATCCGACAATTAGAAGAAGAAATCTACGAGCTGCAAGACACTTTCAGGTAATCTTCGTCCTCTTTGTTGGTGTATACGTATTGTAAATATAGCAGTTCAGTTTCCTTCTCTCGCATGTCTACTTTGGCTTCTTTTTTTGTCCACTTGTAATATTTAAAATCTAAACTGTGGATTTTATACATTTATTACGATTTTCTGAACATTATCTTACGGTAATGAATAATTTCGCCATCTGCGATTACGTGTCCTGAAAAAAATTCGATTTATCATTGAAAGATATTCCTCTTTCTGCATTCATATCAGACATTATTGTCGCTAGCAAGAAAGAACAGCGAACGCGTTTTACTAACTGGTTTGTCTGAATTCGACTTCATTAATCAATGGATAAACACTTCGTGTCCACACAGCGGCGAACCATGACTCGCCTGTTGCGTACAGTTTCTTCTTTTTCTGAATAACATACCTACTTGTGTTTGCGGATGCGACTGATCTCGTCACTGTGTAATTAGCGCTGGGTAATCAAGCCGCTCGATCCGATTCTGACTTGACATTACCTCTTACCCGTTCCGTACAGTTTGAACGAGAGAACAAGCTAGGATGTAAACATGGAATGAATCACACATAAATAAAAATGTAAATTGTGTTTTTCAATTTACATTGGTAGACTCAGATGCCTTTTTATCAGGAGAACGTTGTCAATTTTATACTGACACATATTATGCCATTATATTGTTAATGTAAATATAAGAACTGTTAATAATTACTAGATTGCGGATCTGTATGCAACACAAAAATGTTTTGCATTGATTGTGGGAAGCAGGAATAGCATAAAAGTTGATTTCATTAATTAATTATCATTCTTGAATTTTTAAAGATCTTTTACTGTCTTATATTTCATCCAACTAATTTCTTCATGAATGCATAAAGATCCGCAATATAATAATTACAATGATTGCCGGGGGCACGATAACTTGAGGTCGTAAAATCGGTTGGGCCCTAAAGCAGTTAGGTTGGGTAGTCGGGACCGTGACGATTTATGACCGGATTAGGGCTCGAAACGATGGTCAGGACCGCACGAAAACATAACATGAATAGGTATCGATTTCCACCAGCTTGATTTACGACTTTACGACCTAAAGTAAATATCTTGGCCCCGACTGTACCAACAATGCCTCGGTAAACAGTCGCGTTTGCCTCCGCCACCTATTAGGACCGGATGGTGTCCTTTTGTCGTTTATCCCAAAGATAATATACACAATACATCCCCTGTTGGGTCCTCGAACCCTCGGCTACTGTTTGAGAAACATTTCTCACTCCCACAAGTCCTTCAAAGGTGTGGGAAAGGTCTCTTGCGGCGACCTCGAAGAAATCGGTCAGTTTTCGATTTTTCATAGTAAGTACAGTGTATCCGAAGGGAGTATACGACATAAAGAATTTGCAGAATGGAACCGTGAGACAAAAGCGATCAGGAAGCTGTGTTGTACCAACAATTACAGAACTATAAATGTTTATTCATGTGTGATTTATCTTATGTTTACATTCTTATCTGACGCTAAGTCTCTGACTCAGGCAGTTGCCAGTTTGCTTGGGAAAGGTCCGGCCAATCTGGCCTCAAGTCGGCTTGTTAGATCCAAAACTGTTTGATGACCCAACATCACATGTACTACACATTTATACAGGATGGTTCATCTAAGACCAAACACCTAAATATCTCCCTTCACTTTTAACGACGCGAGCATTAGAGACCATGGAGATGTTTAGACGTTCGTGCTTAGATAAAACATCTTGTGTAGCGAAAAGAAAGTATTTGAAAACACTTGAAACGAAATAACATAACGTGTTTGGCTGACTAGCATTGTACCTGGCACAGGAACAAACGCACACGAACACTTTGAAGGGGCTCGAAAACAGTGGATTTCCACTTACTGCAGTTTCCGAAATCAGAGAACAAACCGAAAACGAACCAAAAAAAAAGAAATAGAATAAACGGAATGAAAAAAAAGATGTACTTTCGAGAAAGTCGAATTTTTTTCGGATCACGGAGAAGAACGAAAGAGAAAGAGAAGGGTAAAACATAGAAACCAAAGATCTCTCGAGTATAGTCTCAGGCGGGAACGAGTGCGGGAAAAATAAAAAAAAAAACAAAGAAAACCGAGTGCAAAAATATTTTTAGCAAAATCAGCCATCTGAATTGTTGCAGGACGACGATTTGGACGGAAGACGGTTCCAACACTATGGTCACTGCATTTCGTCAAAACTGGATCGAATGCCGGTGTTTCGTTGCCTCGGGATAACCAGTTTCCTGGCTTTGAACAGAGACAGAGCAAATTTTCCCTTCGGTTCGGATCAAATTTTTCGCGATCGCAATCGAGAAAAATGGAAGAATCTTCCAAAACGAAATGACAGAGAGAAAGAGAACGTCGGATCAGAGCAGGACCGATGGTGATGAGATATAGCGTTGCTTTTTTTTCGAATTTGAACAAAAATGAGAGAGCAGTATGTGGAACGTTATACTGTCGTCGAACCCTTTCGATGTTTCTGAACTTGCTTCCGTCGCGAACGGAGCACCGTTCCGACCGTTTCGGCTTCCATTTAATTGATTGTGTACGTGAGAAATTAACAAGCAGGTAATTATATATGTCTGTCGCGTCTCTTTGATCACGCTTTGCTCCGCGGAACCGGATAACTCCCTTCATCCTCGGATATTTTTCAGTACAAAAGAAATTGTCTTACAGTAGCCTGCAAACGAATTTATTGACCATATAATAAAATCTGTAATGAAGGAAATGAATCTCGGAATAAATCCCGCAGGTTCAACAATAAAAATCGGCACGCGCGTAAACAACCATGGTCGCTTTATGATTGTCCGGTTCCGTAACGCCGCACTACTCTTACGACGACTAAATGAAATGCATAATATACCAATATTTCGTATTCTTAAGGGATGAGCAAGCGGACGAGTACGTCCGTCTGCGAAAAAGTTTGGAACAGTCGAATAAAAATTGTCGAATTTTATCGTTCAAGCTGAGGAAGGTCGAGCGTAAGGTCGAGGAGTTGGAGACCGAAAAAACAACACTGGAGACGAAGTATGAGCAGGTAGAATGACGATTTGAATGATAATTGAACGATAAAAATCGCATGCGTTAACCGTGGTCCGATTTCCAGGTGAAAAAGGTCGAGGATACCTTGCAGAAGATTAAAAGTGATTTCCAAAATCGGCCGCAGAAGAAGGCGACCGATTTCACGACCAAAGTGCAACTGAAGAAACTGGTGGATGAAATGGAGAAAGAAATAGGTTCGCCATTGGCCTAACAGCGAGCACTTGAAATCGTTCAAACATATAACGTTCGATAATCGTTTCATTAACGCGTGACACGTCGAGCAAATTACGTTGGTCAACACACGTGAACCTTTTTCCGGGCTTTTAACTTTTAATAGAATTTTCAGCGCCCTTACGAATGTTTAGTACTCTTTCTAAATTTCAAAGAACTTATTCTTCCTACTACAATGATTTATTTTTCTGATACAAAGGGACTGTTTGATAAAAATATTGTTTATATTTTAGGAGACATGATGACTGTTTTTACGAATGTTTCCGAGGGCAAAGACGTGGACGTTCAAGAGCTGAAATCGAAGGATCACGGCAAATATGATGACCTCCTAAAGGAACACGAATTACTGAAAGAGAAGCTCGACACTTTGGCGAAAGAACTATCCCATGAAAAAGAGAAGAAAAAACCACAGTTATCCGTGAAAGGAGATGATAAAAATGAAGACTTACAGAACAGTGAGTGACCCGATCTTTCTTTCGATTTTGTACTGCACATTTTTTACGCTGCATATATTTAAATATTACAGTGAAAAAGAAATTGGACGAAGCTGTGTCACTAAGGGAAGTGGAAAGAAAAGCATGGGACGAAGACAAGTTGGCCTTATCCGAGGAGAAGGAGAAACTGAAGTCGAAGCTCCTGTCGCTTTCTGCAGAGAAATTGAAAGTGTACAATGAAGTTGTTCAGTTGAAGAAAGACTTAGGTATATCTTTTTATAACGTGGAAGCTTCGTAAAGATTTTATAAAGCTTCGTTGGCTTTTTGTAGAAGCGGCCAAGTCTTCGGAGAAGGATGGAGTGAAATTAGAAAAATCGTTGAATGAACTGAAGAAAGAGCTGGCGCAGGAGCGTGATAGGTGTAAGAAGTTGCAAGACGATTTATCAGCGTACACTGAAAGGGAGTCGAAAATGTCGCAGTCGATCTCTTCTGTGAGTGTGTTTTAATAATAATCACTACGAATATCATGTGTTGTAATTAGACTGCGGATTTTCATGCAAAATAAAAACTTTCTGCATTAAGTATACTTTTGTCAACAAAGGTGGAACAATCGAAGATCAAGTTGGATGCTGAAGTGAAACGGCTGAAGAAAGAACTGGAGAACGCAAAGTCCTCGAACGCCACGAAGATAAACGATTTGACGGCCGAGGCAGCTCAGCTGAAAAAAGAGAAAGAGTCTGTGCAGCGCGAAATTGATCAAGAGAAGAAGTCGAGAGAATCCGAAGTGGCCGAGCTAAAGAAGAAGATTAGCTCGTTAGAAAAGACTGGACTGAACGCAAAGAAGATGAATGAGATGAGGCAATCATATAACGAAAAGATTTTAAGTAAGTCTCTTTACTGTGATAACGATGAATCGGTCACGATTTAATTGAACGATGAATTAAAATTCTGTGATTCCATGTAAACAATATGGGGTTGACCTTCGCATGTCCTTCGTACGTCCAGCCACAAAAAAAACTACTTACGTCATACTATATGTACCCCTTAAAATCATTTAAATTGAACACTCTGGATGAGACAACAGTATCTTATATTGCAGATTTGGAGAACGAGTTGAAGAAAGGGCAACAGGAGTACAACAACCTCAGTGATAAACTTAGTATGCTTGAGAATTTGAGGAAGCAATTTGAAATGGATAACGGAGCTCTTAATACGTAAGCGATAGACAGTCGTAGCAATGAATGTAATGCGTTAAATCTGTAACAACCAGTACAATTAAAATGGTAGAGTTGGATAATTTCCCCCGTATTTTAATGAGAATCAGACTAAAATTGTAATCGTTCATTTTTAGCAAGCTGCGAGAGCAGAACACAGAATTGATCGGCATTCGCAAGGAATTAGAGACACTACGACAATCTGCGAAACTGAAAGAGAGCGAATGGAAGTCTGAAAGAGCTACGTTAGAGGTAAATGCAGCAATTTAACGCGAAAGATCATGTGAAACCGATTTTCTTTGCTTTCACCTTTTAGAACCGAGTGAAAGAGAGCGAATTGCCGAACAAGGCTTTAATAACAGACCTGAACAACGACATTAGTAATTTGAAGAAAGAGAACAATACTTTGGTGACGCGATTAGAAGACATAAGAAAGGCGGTAAGCTAAGGCTCAAGATCATGATTGAAATCGATATCTACATGGATTTCAATTTACATTTCACAGAACGATGACCTTTCGGACAAGCTGAAAGATTACGAAGCCGTGTCGAAAATCCACCAAGCTTTAACCCCAGACACCACGGCGCTCGAATCCGAAATCCGGAAGTTGAAGACCGCCCTGGAGAACATGGAGAAAGCAAAGAAAGCAGACCTGGCTCAATGCAAACTGCGATACGAGCATAGGATCACCGCCATCAACGACGAAATCAAAACCATCCAGAGCCAACTATCTCGATACAAACGCGAACGCGACACTTACAAACATATGCTCGAAGGTGCCCAGAAGACTATCGCAGATTTGAAATCTTCCAGGAGTAGACACTCGAACGCGTCTTCCGGAAAATCTGACGAAGTTGGTTCCTCTCGCGATGAGATTCGATTAAAATATTAATAGAAAAACTTTGGGTCCACTGGGCTCCAGAGTGTTCAATTAACACGTTGACAGCCGCGTGAATTTTCTGTGTTCCACATAAATCTTAACTGCGGTGGCCAACATGTTAATTACATACTGATAGAGTGTGTATGCTAATTACATATTACGTATATACGAATGTAGGAGGAAGAGATATCCGGTACCAACAAACTGGTTCTAGAAAGGCAGATCAATAGCTTGGAAGATGAACTTTCTGAAGCACGGCTAGAAACGTCCAGACTGAAAGCTGAATTGGTATCCGAGAAGTCGGCCAGTCACGTTAAAGTATCAGAATATCAGTCGCGAATTAACGAGGTATCGCATTGATTCACAATTGATTTTAGCAGTCTTTAGATCAGGTTATTTTATATGTTTGTATTCGTAGCTGGAAGAAGAACGAATGCTCACGAGTGGCAGAACGAAAATTCCAGGTCTGAAAGTTCGTATGGAGCTAGCGTGGCAGAAAGAGAGGGAAGAGCACCAGAGACTTTTGCAGGAAACAGCTACGTTAGCGAGGGATCTACGGCAAACGCTGTTTGAAGTATGTACGATCGGGGGAAATAGTTAATGGACACACTTTAATTTTAATTGTTACTATAGATCGAGAGAGAACGTTCCAAAGAGCGCTTAGAAAATAAGAGGCGACAAGACCAGTTGAAGAAAGTATCCGATGAAGAGAAGGAAGAGAGCAGAAAGAAATTATTAGAAGTGACTACATTTGTATAAAATTGAATCTTCAAGCATCCACGGATACCAATGAACATTTCTTTTTTCAGTTACAATGCGATTTGTTAGAATTGAGGGACGCCCACGCGAAATTGAGGACCAGCAACGAAAAAATGAGACGCGAGAAGGAGCGACACGAGAAGGAGCGAGAAGAGCTCCGAGATGTAATTACGAAAAAATCTAGACAGGAGCAATCCGAATTACGGAATATCAATGTGTTATTGCAACAAGTTAACGACTTAACGAAACTCTTCCCCGAATTGAACGGTATAGCTGAAAACGGAACTTCGAGTATTTACACACCTACTCCGCCTAGGCGACTAAAGGTATATAAAATTACTAGATCAATCAATGAATGTACAATTATCGAAATAAATTATTGATGTCTTGTAGGGACCAAAGTCAAGAGAATCGTCGCCAATGTTGGACGCAAAACCCGATCAAAGAGGTATAAACGCTAATCCTTCATCGAATAAAATTAACAAATCTTAGTCTACATTATACTAATATATTTCATTCCTATCAGACTCCAATTCACAACTCGGTGAAAGGACAGACAAGTTGGAATACACTATTAAAAAATTAATGGACGTGGCCAGAGAATTGAAAGATTCGAAGAAAACAACCGATGAGGCAAGTGTGATGCGGATGAAGAAATTTGGTAAAAGGTACCTATCGCTATTGCCGTCTTAGTAAAATTATTAACAGACGAAACACATTTTCATTTAACTTCTACAATTGACTTGGAACATTTTTATTTTGCAAGTTGTATAAATGATTACTTTGCTTCGCAGATCAACGTCCGTGGAGAGTGATCCGGGTAAAGGTATGACGAGCCGCTCGAAGCCGCGTTTGCAAAGGAAGAGTTTATCTTTGGAACAGACAACTCGGAATGAAGAGGTATACTCTGGTATACGTACAATGCGATTTTTATTTATCGCAAAACATATGTTTCTAATTAGTTTATTTAATCTTTCAGTCTCAACGTATATGGGGCACCGATAGCAATTTATCTAGTTTGCAATCGTTAGAAAGCTCGGACATTGAAGGCGGAACTATGAGCTTGCAGAGAGATTCCAGTGTGGATAGGTAAGAGTAACACATTCGTGAGCGAACATAGTTTTCATTTCGTTCGTATAATTATTTTCTTTTATTTGTTCGTAACCAGTCGCCTCTCAACTGGCTCTACAAAAAGTGAGATGCTAGAACGAGATAAAAAACACAGTAAAGGTTTAATGAAGAAACTCACGAGTAAATTGACTAAATCGTCTAGCGTGGACGATCCAAATGTTTCCATAGATCTTCAAGTAAGTAACAAGAGTAATTACGCGGTTCTATTCAGTCTCATAATTGATAGCACATATACAAAATTAATTGTCCGTCTTATAGACATCGGGATCCGAGACGAGTATCAACGAGAAGACTGAGAAGAAAAATCTGAAGAAGAAGTTAACGGATATGTTTAAACGAGGTTCTAGAAGCAGCAGGTGCGTTATCGCCTTCCATCCGAATGGAAGAAGTTGAAACATAAATAAAAAAGATTATTTATAACAACTGGACAAATTGTATAAATCATGCCGAAGTCTCTGGAGAACACACGTTCCGCGATTCGCGTCGTGAAATCGAAGATA
Organism: Lasioglossum marginatum; assembly: GCA_028455795.1. Classification (NCBI taxonomy): domain Eukaryota; kingdom Metazoa; phylum Arthropoda; class Insecta; order Hymenoptera; family Halictidae; genus Lasioglossum; species Lasioglossum marginatum. The sequence continues at coordinate 6,051,057 of CM052278.1, read as the reverse complement.
TAGTAACTTTCACTCGATTATTGCGTTCACTATAAATGAAAATTAAAATAATGTTTCTCTTACGTGTATTTTTAGCGTTGAGAAGAAGCTGAACTCCACAAATCACAGCAGACCACCTTCAAGGAACTCTATGACATCGAGCAAATAATTGTACCACGCGTTTATACCAGTGTTCAACAGCAACAAATGACGCTACAACTAAAGAGAAAATTGCTCAATTTCGCGTACTAGAGCATATACAAAAATATATATAGATACCATTACATATTATATATATTCTTGTATATATCGGATATGCCTTACTGATTGTAATTACAAACTTGTACTTGCAATTGCAGGAGCATTTTCAAACTGTTCATTGAATATAAACACAGTGTCGCATGCAAAGAAAAGACCACACAATAAAAAAACAATGCGCCTGTTGTTGTTACGATATCATTGCTCGTTTCACTTCATTGTTACAGTTTCATTAGTCCCTGGTTCACGAACTGCTGCGTCTTTCCTTCTTCGATTTTCGCTTGTGCTTCGAACTTTTATGTTCTTTGTGCTTGTGCTTTTTCTTCGATTTCTTCACTTTCCTCTTCTCAACCCACACTCCGGAAATCTTGGTGTTCGTTGTAGGTTTCGTTACAACACTTCTAAACAAAGGTTTTAAGGTTTGAGAAGTGGTTGCTTCGGACGTAGAATCTTCGATTTTGACGAGTTTCATGGGAAGGGCTGGTCCGTACATATCGGGTAACAATATTGGCTCGTCGGAATTTGTATTACTATCATTGCTTTGATTCGATGTGATTCCTACATCAGACTGAGATGCTGTACTCGTATCTACCTCCTTATTTACATTTTTATTCGCTTGTTCACTGCTCTTCGAACCGGAAAGAAGATTATCCAAGTCTACCTTAGCAAAAATTCCCCTTGGCGGAGAAGTGTTTCTTTTGATATTCACCTCAGACGGTTTACCAATCAGAACCGACTTTACAGCCTCGCTGTCTATGCTCTCCTCTGGCTCAGAATCTGATTCTTCGCTACTGCTCAAGAAAATTGCTTTGAAAAGGTCCTTCTTTTCTTCGGCCGTATTCTTCGGTACCTGGTTTAACGTATTAGTATCATCTTGACTCGTTCCTGCTACCTCCAAGCCCTTGGTTACAGTACGCGAATCAGTTTCAATGTCCAAATTTTGTTTAATTTCAGAAATCGTGGAGGGTGTTTCTTGAACTTCTCTGCCGAAGACTTTTTCATAAAAAGCCTCAAAATTTCTCATCTTTTCTGATACAGGCTTCGATTCTTGAGGTCCATTGGGAGGTAGGTCGTTACATGACTTTATTTCTGAAAATGTACTACTATCAGCATCTCTGTCTTTCAATTCAGAATCAGTTTTCGCAAGTGGCTTTGGTACAGTGTCAGTTGCTTTCAAGAATTTCGAAGAATTGCTAAAATCAAGCGAATCAAAGATCGAAAACTTTTGCGCTTTCTTCTTCAGCTCAGGCTGAGCGCAGCCGGCTTTCGGTTCTGGAATATTGAACCTCTTGCAGACTATACTCGCAGGTTTCCACTCAATACGTTCCCTAGTCAATTTCCCAAACAATTTCATCTTCACGGCTTGCTTCAATTCATCTTCTGGGCTGTATTTTTCAGGAACGGTGTCTGTACTTGTGGACTCAGCGGCGTGCGTAAACTTGTTCGAGACATAATCATTGGTTGGTTGCTCGAACAGTCGAACTGCTTGCTCGAATTCTAATCGTTCATGTTCTCGGTCCCACTCTGTCATCGATAGCGATTGTAGACTGTCCAGCTTGCTCTTTTCACCTTTCTTCAAGAGGACCAAATATTGCTCGAAACGTCTCTGCTTATCAGGATCTCCTAAAAACGGTTTCACTGTGCTTTTTTCCAAGGAACTATCACCCTCCGGTTTATTCGTACTTTGACCCTTGTCGATTTTAGACGAATCCTTAAATTCTTCTAGCTTTTTTAAACTCCCTTCGGCTTCTTTGCTAGGACCAACGAGACCACCTTTAATGAAACTCTGGGCATTAAGTTTGTCCATCCATGAGGTGGCTCCCTTGGCTTGTTGACTCTCTAATTTCTGTCTTTCCTCTGTTTGTTGTTTTCCATGTAAATTTAACGTTTTCGTAATAATGTTAGAAGCAACCGACGGTACCGCGTTCGGATGCGAGTCTGATACTTTTTTGATGGTATGCGTATCTTCCAATATTCTAGCTCTATCAGCAGCTGTAAGATCTTTACGCTTCCCATTTTCTACTGTGCGAGGAACATTTTCGATCGGTGGGTAAAATCGGCTTTTTCTGACTGCGTGCACCGGTACATAGTCTTTAGGCAACTCTGGAGGTGGATAAATCTTTTTCTGCTCCAATTTGCTTTTCGCCGATACGAAACCTTCTAGACAATTACTAGAGTTCCTAGAATTGCTATCCTCTGACCACCTGGACTTAGTTTTGCGTTCTGGGCCCAGGGAAAAATCGTATCGAGACATGTCCTCTCTTTCATAAATGTCTTCGTCATCGACTTCGAAGGCGCCAACACCAAACGCTTGGCCATGTATCGATAATTTTTTATTTTTCTCTTGAACGCTAAATGCAGGAGTATCGAATAAATTGATGTGCCCAGACAATATGGTTCTTCTATCTAATCCACTATATCCTATACCAAAATAATTATCTTTTGGGTTGCATCTGTGAAAAGAAATATATCGATTACTATCAATATTATTTACCAAAACAGGCTTCTACTGAGCCCTAAATTACCTAAACGGTTCATAATCATCGGGAGCAAATGTAACATCTCCATAATCGTCCTCTGATTCATCTGAACTAGTTCCTGAACTAGCTTTACCATACTGTTGCTTCAATGCTCTTATTTTCTCATTTCTTCTCTTAATTTTAGCCTTCTCTTTCTTAGTGAGCCTGGATCCTACGCCTTGACCAGGTCTCCAGCCCATTTTCTTCAATAGCATAATACCAACTGTATCTCTAAATATTACATTAAATATTAATTTAGACAAACATTTATACATTTTCAGATTTATTTTCAGAATTATATAGTTGCTTACTTGACAGGCTTCAAAAGCTCTTTTAATACAGGTGTACCAGGAATGGGACCGCTATTGTCCCGATTAATTCTCTCTCGTTTAACTCCTCTTTGACCATGATCCGCGTAATCGCTAGTAGCACGAATACCTTTCGGAGCAATTCCAAATTGACTCGTGTCCTCGTCATCCATAAAATCTTCAGGTCGCTGAGTAACGCTTTCTGCTTTACTGCCCCTGGAAGACTTGAACTGTTGCGGTCTCCATCCATCTCTGGTACCGACGGTGTTAAAATATCCCGCAGAGAAACCACCTGTAAACGCTCCGTGAAACCTGCGTCTACCTTGCTCATCGTACGCGCATTGTTCTTCGATTGTCACAGGTTTCTTTCGTGGTAAATTCTCTGCAGAAGTTTCAAACGAGATTAACAAATTGTATAATAAGAATTTTTTACCACGTTTCGAAACACTTCAACATACCTTCGTCTATGGGATCGAGAGGAACTCCGAAGGCCACGTAATTCTCGTCTTCGGAGTCGCTCATTTTCGACGCGCAATATTTAACTATCGGTCAACAGCGACCAGAGTTAGAAAAACACTATTTGTTGCTAATTTATGCAACTGTCAAAAACAGAACGTTTTAGGTTATACACGGAGAATGTATACATCTTACGCTATGTAATCTTATTTATCTAAGACACCAGCAAACTTCTTATCGCGAACAGGGCGAGCTTTTGCATGGTGACCGAAATTCTAAAAAAAACACTAATCAAAGTTTCCAATATATAGGACAACCTTTTCAACCATTTCTGCAATGTCCAACAGAGTCTGATTCAGTCTGATTGAACGAAGTGTGATCCGGGTTCCTGAGTTAGAATGTTACTAGGGCGGAAATGTCGGAGAACATTATAACTTATAGTGATTGATTGAAATAAATATTTACATCGGATCCAGTGAAGAATTTACAATTGTATTGGCGTTAATTATATTAAATGTAACTGCGTTACACCTAACCTATACGGTTTGTTATGAAACGTAAAAATAGCCGTTAGTCATTGCAAATTGTCAAAAGAATGTAAGTATGTCACAATATTATTATTTTGTATCGTAAATATGTTGAAAGAATAGATACAATCGCAGAAAATCCAATCATAAATGTATGTGACATTCAGTTTTAGGCTCAATGTAAGTGGAATTAAAAAGGAGTATGAAATATTTATGTATATAAAATTACCAATTTAATAAAAAGAATTTACAAAATGACTTTGGAAGCTGCACAAAATGCAGCCCGAAAGGCTGTGCAATTTGACAGTCAGAGTCAATCCAAGCAAGCCATGTATTACTATAACATTGCTATTAAATTACTGAACGAGCTGCAAAATCCTGTATACGATCAGAAAGTTACGGAATATCAAGATAGAGTGACAGCAATAGAATCTCTGAGTAAGTTTAATATTCTAATTCTAATTCATCTACAGTAGGTATTTACTTGCTCGTTGTAAAACAGGATAGAAATTTCAGGCAAGATCCATGGTTTTTCTAATGAACGTGTCCAATCTATCGCATAAAATTTTCCACTATTGACAACGAGCGAGAACCTACTGTAGAGAACCTGTACATTATAAGAACATAGAATAATAAGAAAATGAAACATTGCAGTCAATGAAGAGGACAGAAAGCATAACAGTGCACAACCTGTGCATCAATCAGAACTACAAAGATGCATGTTCCTCATGAATCAAGCTCAAGATGCAGATGAGTCAGGTGTAAAAGACGTAGCTATAAAGCTATACACCGATGCTGCTGAGCTTGGACTAAAATTTGTATGTAATCATTATTTTTCGAACGATTATGTGTACGAATATTAAACATTGGCTTTAAATATGACTACAGAAAACTACAGATTCTGAAGTGAAAGGAAAATTAACGGCTCTTATTCGGCTAGCCTTGGACAGGGCAGAATCTTTAAAAGGTATAAAACTAGACGACAACAACGATATTTTTAAAACACTGTCCCAATTGCCTGCGGTACCGGAAACAAGTTTGGATGAAGATATAGACACAGTATTACCAGTTACTACAACTTCTACGAATTCCAATAACATTGGTAATGGATATTTGGATGTTTAATATTGAAGTAGTTTCTATTGTAAATATTATAATTGAAATGTTTTAAATTATTTAGGAAAGCAAGCTCGGCCACCTATACAGCGTGGCAGCAGTGTCCATTTGAAAGTAAGCGGCGGTAGTAGCGGTTATTCCGATGAGGAGAAATGGGTTTTACACCATAGTTCTCATATTAACGACCATAAGTTCCTCCCTTTTATGAGCATCGATCTTACAGAAAATTTTCATTTCCCCATTCCGTTTACTGACAAAGACGGCTTCCTAGAACTAGCACCAAAGCAGAAGCTGGACTTTGCAAGATGGTGCCGTCCAGAGGAATTATTCCCTGAGCCAACTATGCTCATGTCTCATCACGTTGATTATTACAGCATAAAACAAACTGTTCGTAAAAACTGCTCATGTCATCTATTTGCCAATAATCTATGTCATTCCGAGATTTAAACTTTATCTGTAATTTCAGGTTGTTTCCGATTGTTCGTTCGTTGCGTCGCTCGCCGTTAGCGCTCAATACGAAAGAAGATTCGGACGCAAACTAATTACGTCCGTTATTTATCCACAAAATAGAAACAAAGAACCAATTTATAATCCGTTCGGTAAGCGGTTCTTTTTATTTTACAAACTACTTCCACTCTTTTTGGAATCATATTGATTTCTAGTCACTTGTTATCTCGCCAGAGATTTATTCCAATAAAAGTTAAATCGCGAGTATTTTATGTTAGGAAAGTACATGGTGAAACTTCACATTAACGGTGTTCCACGAAAAGTTATAATAGATGACTTATTGCCTGTAAGCCGGTACAACCAATTACTTTGTTCCTACTCTAGCAATCGTGGTGAGCTGTGGATCTCATTGCTCGAGAAGGCTTATATGAAAGTAATGGGTGGTTATGATTTTCCTGGTTCGAACAGTGTAAGTTACTTTTCATGCAGGTTCACCTTATTAATTTATTAAGATACGATTAGTATCAACTAAATATTTCTTTTTATAGAATATAGATTTACATGCTCTGACTAGTTGGATACCAGAGAGATGGGCTATAAGACCAGATGAACCAGACTTTAACAAGGATCAATTATTTAATGTTTTATTAACACGCTTGCATAAAGGAGATGTACTGGTGACAGTAGCCACTGGGAAGTTGTCTGATTTAGACGCTGAAAGGACTGGCCTTGTACCTACTCATGCGTATGCAGTTCTCGACGTCAGGAAAGTAAATGTGAGTGATTACTTACACTAACAAAGAATCCATGAAAAATGAATGTTTCCTTAAAATTTGTATTTATCTCACAGGACGAAAGATTACTGCTACTTAAAAATCCTTGGTCGCATTTACGATGGAAAGGCAACTATTCTGAACTTGATACTGTACATTGGACCATTGAATTAAAAGAAACATTGAATTATGACCCAGATTCTGCCTCCCAATTTGATAATGGCATATTTTGGATCGATTACGATAGTATATGTCGCTTTTTCGACGTGTTTTATTTGAATTGGAATCCGGGTCTGTTCAATTATACTTACTGCATGCACCAGTAAGTTCCGAGTACTGTTGTATGCTATAATTTAAGATTACTACACGTGTGCAGAAATTTGATTAAGATCGTTCTTTTTTCACAGAATGTGGAATGCAGGTGTTGGACCAGCAAAGGACGCGTACAATATAGGCGACAATCCTCAGTATTTGCTAGAAATGCAAAGCAATGTTACAGGCGCTATATGGATTCTTCTTACAAGACATATTACTGACATCGCGGACTTCCGACAAAACCAGGAATACATAACAGTATTAGTCTATAAAAATGATGGGAAAAGAGTTTATTATCCACGTAAGTCCGAAAAGTTTGTGCTGTATGTCTTCAATATTGATCTCGAAAAGATACATTGTCGTGTTACGCCATCTACGATAATCTGCGGTGACTTTAAGAACTTCGCCTAAACCAAACGATAGAATTGTGAACTTTTCATTTTATAGACGACCCGCCACCGTATATTAATGGTGTGAAAATAAATAGTCCACACTATCTTTGCAAAATAAAACTGGATACCGAAAGTGATACACGATATACTCTAGTCATTTCACAATATGAAAAAACAAATACGATATATTATACTTTACGTGCGTACGGGACTTGCCCGTTCACGTTACGCAAGATGTCAAACTTTTATAAACATGAGAAGGAGGTACGGTGTTCTACATAAATGTAAATAGAACTTTGTTCTTTCTTTATAGTTAATTATTATTTTGTTTAGATTACCGATGGTCAATGGAAAGGCATCACAGCTGGCGGATGCACCAACCATCCAACATATCCAAATAATCCACGTTACCAATTATTATTAGAGAGTTCAAGTAACGAGAACTATCTTTTGATTATATTGAAGGGTCCAAAGCAATATCAAATAGGATTTGATGTTGTGACGGTAGTATTGAATGATCCTGATGCGCCTGGAGCGTTTAAAATGAAAAACACTGGTCCATTTAGGTAATCTACACATTACGCATAATCTACTTTGTAGAATGCATACTAATGACTCGATTTAATATAGGTCAGGGTTTATCTATCTCGAATTGGATAATGTGCCAGCCGGATCATATAATATTGTTCCATCAACGTACAATCCAGGCCAGGAAGGTCCATTTTTCTTAACATGTAAATCGTCTTGCAAACTACAACTTCAACGGCTTCAATAACCGAAATGAATTCTAGCACAAATTAATGTTTTTATATTTAAAAGAATTGGAATCATATATTATAGCTGTGGAAAGCACAATTTATACATCAAACATAAGTTTAATAAGAGAAAAGATGTTATTAAATATTTATATTTACTGTTACGAGAGCTTGAATATATACCAATGTCATTAATGGTGAAGTGATTAAATGACAAAATACTATAAAATGCTTTTATTTTATATTTTCGAAGTACAAATTAGTATTGAGACTAGACAACTACTGACTGTATTATGAATATTTTTGTGGCACTTTATTTATAATTAGCATTTATTTTGTGTGGTATCGTTTGGCACGTATGCAGCTGAATATCATTGAATATAACTTCTCAATATTTTAATAAACTATTCAATATTCTTTGTACTGTTTTTATGTACACACGAAGAATGAGAATGAATTCGAATGTTTCGCTTTAATGAATTGTGTCGAATGAATACTACGCAGCATACATGTTCTTTCAAAATGCAGTGTGAATACAATATCTATTTCCGTAAATGTATTGTTAATGTTTCCTAGAAGAATTACAAAAGAATGCTTCTCGCGTTTCTCTTTATAGATTTCACGTACTTCACTGTATTTTGCATCTATCGTGTAGAAACTATATTCTTAAACATCGATTCTGAATTGTACAGAATTGTTTCTTTTGATTACATCACTGTGTTACATTGTCTTTGTATTTGTTCGAACCGAGTCCATTGTTTTATATATTATATATATGCGTTAGAACATAAAATCCAAGGTGCTACTTAAACAATTTAATTTATATCTGTATCTCGGATAAGACATTCGTATGGTTGTGATATTTTGATCGATTTATATAACCATGATGTAATCGTTCGTGAGTTGCCGGAAACAGCTTGAAATGTAAGCTATTAATTACACTTATCATTACTGTTATTTATAATGTTATTGTATCGTTAATGCAATCGTAATTGTAAATAAATAATTGCGTGACCTGTATGAAATCATGGTTTATGAAATAGGAATTACAATGAAACGTAAATATATTTACATAATTGTTGACAGATAAATTATAAAAAAAAAAGGAATTATGAACAATTATACAAATAATATACAGAAACTCAATGTTAATTTAGAATGAGATTGTTAAGATAACTGTATCGAGTGAAACTGTTAAAAGTATGTAACAGTCATTGTGACTCTGAGTTCTCGCCTTGTAATTGTGGTCTGGATGCACGTAGAAGGCACTATTGTCAATAATTTAGATAAATATCATTAATGACACGGAAAATATCGAAACAGCATTGTGCTTTTACTACTTATTGTTATGATATGCCTAACAGATTCACCCAATCCTTATGTATTTATTATGTATTGAAAATATGTAACAACAAAATGATGACCCTTTGCAGTCCAGTCTTATTCATAACAAAAAAATCATTATGCACCAATATCTCTGCATTTCCGATCCCGTCGATTGGTATCTCTAAAGATTAGACAAAATTTTTACAAAAAATGTATAAATCACTGATAGTTTCACAATATATCGAAAAAATAATTAGGACGATGAAAATGGACACTTACACATAATTAATACTTTAAAGAACCGCAAAGGATTACAATATACATGTATATATATACATACAAAAATGGCAACGTGTTTTGCAATACGATATCATATATCCCTACACGCAAATAATTTATGTGTTGCATTCTTCGTTAAATGATATCCACGTCTATATAAATATTTCACAACAGACACAAAGAAGTAAACATAAATCTGTTCGTTTCAATTTCATTGTTCTATTTCCTTTGTGTATATCATTATTATTTTTCGATTGTAAAAAGAATTGTATTGTATCACACAATACGAGTGTACCTCCGATGCATTTATTTTTGTGCGTGAAAGATAATTTCGCGGTAAGTTTCAAGTACCAAAAGTTCAGTTACGCGACCGTTCAATTTTTGTAAAAATTTTACGTATGCAAGACACAAAGATATTCGGACATTGCGAAAAATGGGCGGAAAGTAGAACACATTGTACACTTATAAAAAAATAGTACGCTTTGTTAACATTACTAGAACGTTTTAAAGGACGTCAATGATTCTTAAAGAGGCATCTTCTCAAGATAGATTACTTCGTAGCACATTTTACATCACTGTTTTTGATTTCGTTCTACGTTCTTACTATCGATCTTACTCGCAAACTATTTTGAACTACGTCCAAAATTCGAACACTGTACCATTTCCGGTTTTAAACAGTTCTCTTTACATTATAGTTGCACTTTGCTCGCGGCCCGAGCGTAAACTTTAATACTTCAGTAGAATATTTGTCATTTATATTAGTCCGTTCCTTTTTTTTTTGCTTAATAAGTTCTAAACTGTACACTGTTTATACGATATTAGAAATTGTTACGTTCGTTATATGTAGAATATGATACTTAGCCATAAGTTAATAGTAGAAACGGGTCGCTACGAGTTAGAAAAGTTTCTTTTATCCATTACACGAACGTACGTGGTACTCTCGACTCTATTCGACATAATGAAATATTGGTACTCGATCGAAGATGGCATTACTTTCAATTATTTCTATGGCCAAGCAGTATTTATGACTAATATGCTTATCTCGAAATTATATGGAAACGTTTAAAGATTCAAAAATCGTGTCTTACGGTCTCGTTTTATAAAATTACATTCTGTAGCTTATTGAAATAGATTAACTATAGACTTTACCATTTCTTTTTAATTCTGCGCTTAATTACTTTGTAACATTCCATTTTGCGGTTTTTCTTCAAGGCAATATTTCTATATTGACACCTCCAGTATTTCTAACAATTTCATCTCAACATTCCAATCAACATTTATAGATCTTAAGGCGTTATGCTTGATTTCATGAGTGTGGTCGCATTTGCACTATTATTAGTTACCGATAACAATAGTACCCTACGGAATCGAACGAAACAATCATCCATTTGATCGCAACAAACTTGATTTTCACAAATCTGAACAGAATATACTTCTCCGCACTTCTGCGATCCATTCCATACACGAAATCCGGAATTAACAAATGATATCGACAATTAAACTACGACAGAAAATCATTCGAAATAATACGTTTTCAGCTTAAATATAAATTAGTAAATTTACTTCGTCAAGGTTGCATTATTTACAAACGCACTTCCAAATGAGAACTTTTCTCAACTTCAAGATCTTTCGTCAAACCAAAGATTCCAAAAATTATAGTTTCTTCCTCTTCCATGAAATGAAGTTCTACACGAAAAAAAAACTGATTCGCAAGAAGATAGAAACTACCTACCATAAATAGCAATATTATCTTCCCTACTAATCAATAATATATGTGCATATTATTGTCTGAGTATAAAATTATCCTCTAATGACGTGATGCTTTTTTTTCTTAGTAAAATGTAAGAAACATGGTAATTACAATGCGTTCCTACTTCTCTTTTTTTCACCTGCTGAACTCCGGTAGTGGTTTAGCTATTCCTTCGCTGTAAGCCTTGTGCACCGCTTCGCAAACGAATCTATACTGACTCTATAAAAAGTGAAACACGTATTATTAATTAATATAAAGAGGAACACTTGTTGTATTCATGAAAAGTGTTAACTCACAGCATTTTGTATCATCATCGCTCTTTGATCTCTCATAGAACGCACAATGTCTAACGGATACACTGGTTGGTTCGCTTCGATAAGACATAGTGCTGTCTCCATTAATACTAAAACACCCGTTCTACCAATTCCGGCAGAACAATGAACGACAGCAGGTTCTACGATTCCTGTTCGAGCTGCCCTCACCCTCTCGGTGAAAGTTGTGAACTGTCTCCAATCGCTGGGTACTCCATGATCGGGCCAACTGCAGTATTGCATATGCGTGATATCTCTTTCTTCTCCAGTCTGGAACGTGGAGCCGTAATTAGTACTCGAACATCGATTTATTTGTCGATTATGTTCGAAAATGACATGAAATCGTAAGTAATCCTTACATTTATATCACGGAGTATAAATTCCCTAAATATGAAAGTGTCTTCGACGTTTTCGACCGTCGAAGTGAGCGTGAGATTTCGTAGCGTGAGCGTTTCGTTAAGCGCGGGCCAATACTGATGGCATTTGGCTCGGCCGCGTTCAACCAGAGTTGTCAGCATGACGACAAGGGTACTGCCTGCCTCTAAAACCATCTGCCAAAAATCAGCGACGGTTGTTGATAATGGTCCTTGTGTGGCAATATATCTATTGATAATACCCGACCCGGGGATTTCCATGTTCACGTAATTAGCGTTGATGTAGTCACCGTTCGAAGAACCCATAAGTATCACTCGAGTAACATCATCTAGAACAATATACAATACATGAATTTCTATAATTGAAACTTCTTCCTGAACCTTTTAAATAATTCGTGGGCTTTTTTTCTATCCACTTACACGGCGAGATGTCTCGATAACGATTTTTATTTTGATTTTCAGGCTTCTTAGACTCCAGAGAAGTAAGCTCGGGATTCTTCCGATACAATTGCTCGTACTGAGCGATTAGGGCACCGCTCGCAAGACCATCGGCAAGGAGCAACATTGATTGCGCTAATGCGTCCGATCCGATTGCTGCGTGAGGCGCATCTGGTACGTACCTTGAAATTTTTCAGAAATTATGTTTAGTGCTCCATAAATCTAGTGTTAAAATTAACCCTCTTGTTTTGAAACTTTGTGACTTTTATTTTTTTAATGCGGAACACAACCGAGAAACCTAAGATATAAATATTAACTCATCAATTTAAATAAACAAACATCGAAAAATAACTAGTAAAGTAAAGTAATGATATTTAGTCCCCTCGGGGTTTCAAATCCATTTACCAATCTCCCCTTCTTTCCACTCTCACTATCGCCTAATTTCAGCGGGACCTACAGTTTATTATTAAGGTGGGTTCCGAACCACCTTGGGGCATCATAGTTTAGATATCACATGAGAACCTTTTTCTAATGAAAAGCATTTTCAGAGGTGCCGGCGGGATTCGAACCCGGGACCACGGTGTTCGTAGTCGTGAGCCTTACCACTTGAGCCACTGCGCGCCCATTCGAAAAATAACTATTTCCCTTGTTATTTAGATTTTTGATCACTGTGTCAACTTGACACCGAGGGACAGATTCAATTCGCGAGGTGAGAGTTAATTAACGCTAGCAATGCTCCGTAAACCAGTGTTAAAATTAATCCTCTTGTTTTGAAACTTTGTGACTTTTTTTATTTTTTTAATTACGGAACACATAACCGAAAAACCTAAGATGTAAATATTAACTCATTAATTTAAAATAAACAAACATCGAAAAATACCTGTTTCCTTTGTTATTTTATCGATTTTTTATTACTGTGTCAACTTGATACCAAGGGACAGATTCAGTTCGTGAGATGAGGGACGGATGAGGGTTAATTAACGCTAGCAATCAGCTGCAATACCTATACGGCGGTTCCTCTTCAGATGTTTCATCGGTACCAGCTAACGCATTGTACAAAGCATTTGGCCTGACAGTTAATGTCAGCTCACCGGAACCCGAATCGCGGGATTTACGAATCAAATGTACTACATGCTCGTGCAGTAATCCACTCACGTCGATCCCATTGATGTAGACTACCTATTTGATCAATGTATTCATGACGATTGCCTTATGGGTGATAACATAATTATGTGATAGTAAAATATGAACCTGATCTCCTTCGTTTAACTTCGGATAACAACGATCGGCGGGTGTGTTCGGAGCCACCCTCGACACTAAAATAGGCATGTCAAGGTCCAAGCCACCTTTCACATTGAATCCAAACCGACCTTGTTCGTCTGGTGTCAGAGTTATCGACACCAATCCATCTTCCACAATCTACAATGATAATCGACCATTATATTATCTATTTATAAATAAAAGTTTCATCGTATATAGTACCTGAGGAGCGGGCGAGCTAGTAGGTTCGCTGTAATCCGGCAAATCGTAAATATTTCTTTCAGCGGTCGTATCATCGTCTGCGTAACTTAAGACTCTGGAACCTAATACGGGAGAAAATGCGTTGCCTTGTGTATGTGAACCTGATATTTCATCTCGTAGAGATAAGAAACCACCCTCGCTGCAGAACAGAACGAAAAGAATTGCAGATTGCGGTCAAGAGATTGGCCCATTCGCATCGCAGCTCTAAATACGAATGCGAATAGGTTAAGAATACAAAATTGTTTAATTATGTTTCAACTAACTCGTCGCTAGGATTGCCTTCGCCCCATGCTTGACGAGGTTCGCGAGCACCAAGAGATTGAACTTTATTATCGTATGGTCTAGGAGGTCTTCCAGGAAGTACAGATAATTTTCCTTTATCGTCTATAAGCGGAGCTGATGTAACTCCATGTACCAATCTTTTACTAGGAGATCTGTCATCGAAGTCACTATATAAAAATTGTTTAAAACATAATATTGCGGTCGTAGGAAATAGAAAATATTAATTTTACCGTATAAATGTTCTTTCCACTCTTGCTCTGTGTTTTCCATCCTCGACTGTCTGGAATTCTGTACGTCCTGAATAAGTGAACCTACTGCTTAAAGTAAGGGGGAAACGTCTCGGCCTCATTTTAGGACTGTGCAACCTGAAGAACGTATGATGCTCCACGCACGCTTTCCATAAATTTTTAGAACTACGATATGTCTGCATGTTGAATCCCAGTAGTGTATCGTAGTTTTCTGACTGTAACGTAAATTTTGTATAAATTACGATCAACCTCTACACGCCTTTCTTTTTATTTTAATTATTCGATGCTTTGATTACCTGTTCTCTCCTAAGTTGAATGAAAAATTGTTTCCGCTTGAACGAGATTTTAACTATTTTCGACCAGGAGAACACATTGATTTTTATTCCATTCTGAAATACTACTAAACCTATAGACGTTACGCCTAATTGTATTTCTTTGTTCGTTGAATCCTAAAAAAAGATTAGAAGAATTTCAGTAAAAATAGAATTGTGTGGTATTAATAGAAAATCATAAAATATAGATGTATACCCTTGCTTTGTGTAATTCTACTCCGTACATATCTAATCTCTTTGCGTGATCTAAAAAATTGAATTCTGCGTCGGCCGGTAGTTGACCCCTGAAAAGGTTTTGATATTTTTAATAAAGTGTGCATTAATATAATTGGACTGCGGATATTTATGCAATTTGCAATTTTTGTAAACGAATTTTAAGACAGTGGAGTAAAATAAAATCTTATTCTCAGTGGTAGTAGTCTTTGTAGATCTGAAATAAATAAAAATTGTACTAAATTCTGTCGAATTTTATGTTCTACCATTTTTTTTAAATTTTCAGAAGCCATAAATGCATAAAGATCCACAATGTAAATACAATATTTTATATGCAGTCTCGACATACTTATGAAGTTTATGTAATTCGGTTATCTTCTTCTCCATTTCCTCAGTCTGACCTGGTATAAGCTGCAACCTAGAAAGATATCCTGCACCATGTTCTTCAGGGTGATAATCGCCTAGCTCAGCTGCAATTACATCACACCGAACAGGATGTCACATAAATTCACCATAAAATTCTGTAATTCCGAATGCAGTAGTATCCTCACATTGAACGGTGTAGCTAGCGATAAGACATGCTGTGCTCGGCGGTAATTGAAGTCTTCCTTGAAGAATATCTCTTCGTATTTGAAGGTAGAATTGATACCTAGTGTACTCCTCTTGTAATTTGCTAGGATCCGATACATAAAACTTCACCCTGAAATAAAACTGTCCACCTGAAACGATACATTTTCGTTTCCGTGTCTTGAATTTCTTTCGTCGATACAAAACTATATTAACTTAAATATGATCTTTACCCTTACTTCTTATCTGCTTTTTCACTGGTTTCGTAGGGTCCAACCACCTCTGAAACGCCAATGCAATTTGATTATCATTCGATTCGTCAACTAAATGGTTTTTTTTTAAATAAAAGCGTTACCATTACATCTGGAGAATATGTACAAGCCGTGGCACCGTTTTCTGCATATTGCAAGCCGAAATAGTCTTTTTCAACGAGTTCTAGATGTTGAAACACCAAATCCAATAATGCTTGACCTTTCGCTCTTTTCTGAAACATTTGTATATTATACGTAACATTAGACAATATTCCATTCTTACTTTCATAACTAGATTGCGGATCTTTATGCATTTATAGTAAAATTCAGTAGATGAAATTCGAAATTGTTGGAAAATTTTCAAAATTGAAGATGTCAATGTACGATTTCTACTCTATTGAAATCATTAAGGGAAGAAATAACATTCAATTTCTTTTCTAATTCTTGCAATCGATGCAGACTATTTTTATTTTGCATAAAGATCTGTAGTCTATTAATAATTATTCCAACTTACATCCAGCTGAAACGTGTGCTGTGTATCATCAAGAAAGACAACAGTGGCAGACAGAGATTTCAATCTACGATTCCTTGCTAGTTCAGCACCACGAACGTGGTAGCTCCCACTGGAGCCACTCAACGCTCTGCGCGACACGCTTTCGATCATCTCAAAGATATGAAGGCGTGTCAACCACCTTCCCGACACCACCTCTCTGCTATGCTGACCACCTGAACGAACAATTGAATGTGGAACAGTTAAAAATGATATTCAGAATATATTAGAGAAACTGCAAATATAGTATTATAAATAGACACATTCTGCTTTACAATTTCTAGGAATGTAATTACACGAGCGAATAATATATGCAAATTTATTTATGCGGAGACATTTAATCACCCATTATAAGCACAAACTCGACCGTATAAGTTATAGTATTGGAAAATCGCTGTTTTGCTTATGATAGCTGGTAGGTTATGTTAAAATCCATCCTATATTATCAATTTTACAGAAACGACTGAAACGAATGAATGTATCCGATGGAAGCGCACAGGCTGGTTAATTCTATAACACTGTTAAAAGTGTAATTACATTCGGTCGATGTCATTGAAAAGAAATTCATTGGGTCGGTAATCTAATGTCAGTTACATAAGCAAGTTCATATCTACTGCGTGCCAGAATAATGTAGAACGGGATATTCTGAAAATAGTTTACATAGAAGAAGCAAAACGAATGCATTAAATGCCAATACTACTCGAATACCTTGAGCCAGTCTCAATTAAGAGAGACCTTATACTAACTACTCCCGGACGAAATAGAACAGATCGGACTAAAAAGTTCATTCGTTTCGTTTCTTCTTCGTTTTATTATTATACAGTTGCACGGCGAACGCGATGAAATATTGTTGAACAGGTTCGACCGCAAAAATCGTACGCGGAGTCGTTGCAGCGAAAATGCATGTTTGCTGATGCAGGTTTTTCCGACCGTTACGACGGAAATCGTAATTGCACTTTTCGGAGAAGAATAAAATAAAAAGAAAAATTTCTCTCGGCACGACATCCGATTTTTCGGACGCGAGTGTATCCGGCTTATGTTAATCCAGTGCGTGCACATTCCCATGTATGTTTCGTTAAATTAGTCATTCGTATGCATCGGAGCGAACTGCATGCACTGTAAAATCTGCGCTTACATTCATGATCCGTTGCAGTGCCTCCAGTGCTGTTTTCACAGGTGTCCTTACACAATTGACAGAGCAAATAGCCAACATTCGTTAGCACTGTCACGGGGGACGAACTTATCGGAGCATCGGAGAACGTATTATCTCCCTCGAACGTATCACAGCGACGGCGAGAATTTTTTCCTCTTTAAAGCCCTTCTCATTATTTTTTTATAATATCGGCATATCAACGCTTCAACGGTGTCGAGATATTTCTAGTTCCCCTTAAAACAGGATGCATCGAAATTGTTCGACGTCGATCGCTCGACCTCTTCGCTGCGGTTCCCAATCAAACACGTTTGATCGCATAGAACTGCGCTTCTTTCACTCGCACCGTAGCAACATATAAGGTAACACTCTAATAAATCGGCACGAGCTAGGCGCGACGATGTGAATGAATTACAACCGGAGTTCTCTCACACATTCGCGACGATCGTTACGGGGAGACGTATAGATGGGCCGGCAATCGTATCACAGTTCCGTAATAAATATCTTTTTCTGTTCGGATGGTATATCCTAAAAATTAGAGTCTTATTTGCAATAAAATTGACGCCCCGATAGAAACCCCTATACATACGTATATGTATCATATATGCATCGGATTACACGTTCGCGTGCGTGTTTAATGTTAGCCATAGAATAATTGATTTTGAGACTACGTTATCGATATCTCGACCAGAAAGTACGGCGTAACAAGAGGCGACACTTCGGGCGGTACCGTGGCGGTACCTTTGGAGTCGATCGGTGACAAGCGGGTATTTATTGCAATTTATTGCTATTGGCTTTCGAAGTATTTACATTCATTTTACACGATTGAAAAGATGGAAAATAAGACCTAGAAAATCTAATTAAGAATATTACGGAGATGTTACAAAAATGTTTATTAATTTAGTTTATGCATTTCAATACATTATCCTTTGCGAAAATGTCCTCTGCTGTCACGAAAATCACGGACCAATCAGAGCGCGGTTACAGCTGAGCGTCCATCATAGCCGTGCTCTGATTGGTTCGTGTTTTCCGTTCATAGAATATTTTCGCAAAGGGAAAAGTGATTTCAAATGACCTTGGGAATCACTCCTTCCAAGAAAGTACAATATTTTTGAAACACCCTGTATATTATAAAATATTTATAGTTCAACGAACATAGCCGAAGTTTATCGATTCTTACCGAACTTTAAATTAGTCGTATTACCTGTGAATTTGGTATTACCTCATCTCTTTCTCTCTCTAAAAGTAGCTTCTTCCTCAGATTCTTCTCTTCTTCTCTTGACTTGATAGCAAGGTCGAGCGAATTTTCTGCGTCGCGCGTATGCTCTATGTTTATGGCAATGCAAACGCTCTTTGAGGGAAACGTTAGTTCCTAACCTAACCGCTCGGAGTGTTGTCAGTCGATTTTAATTCGCGAACACCTACGCCCTGCATAAATCCGTTCCCGCCGCATGGTCCGTACTGTCTGTAGTTTGTTGACCACTGTTGCGGTTTGGTTACAATTCCCGCCATCTCCGCATCGGACGGCGAATTTTGATAGTATCACTTATTTTGTAAGGAA
The DNA here is from genome assembly GCA_028455795.1 of Lasioglossum marginatum. Classification (NCBI taxonomy): domain Eukaryota; kingdom Metazoa; phylum Arthropoda; class Insecta; order Hymenoptera; family Halictidae; genus Lasioglossum; species Lasioglossum marginatum. The sequence continues at coordinate 6,032,059 of CM052278.1, read as the reverse complement.
CACCAAGGAAAATGTGATAATATTTAAGGATTTCGCGTTGTCTAAATGTTTGGTTCGTTATCGTTTATGATGGGACTGTTTATTATAGTTTCACGTCGAGTTAATTTCGCGGAAGCGTGTCATGCTGCATCAAACGTGTTGAAAACAAGAAGCGATGGCAAACGTATCTGTTGACAAAGACACGTTCTTTCGGCGCATGAAGCGTCTTTACTCCGCGTGGAAGGTACGCAACCTCTCGCGTAATATGCCATGTTGTTTTAAACAGCATTATTGCTCCGCAATAATTTAAATAATCCTTTCGTTTGCGGTTCGACAGGATGGAGAAGTTGGTACAGATGACAGTTTCAGTAAAATGGATTGCCTCGTCTCCGCCGTGGGCACGGACGAGGATATTGTTTACAGCAAATCCACGGCGTTGCAAGTAAGTTCCAACGTTTTTTTTTTTCTACTTGTGTATACTTCAGTACTTCTTTATTGTTCATGCTACCATTGTTCTCTTGTAGCTAAACATTGTTATATAATCTAATTTTTGTGATTTCATCAAGTAGAATTCCTCGAGTTTAGTATTTCCGCGAATTGTATATATTCCTGTCGCAGTCGTAGACGCAGCTTTGGAAGAGCTCCTATGGCTGTGCATTGTAAATCGGTTGTTCATTATATAACTAACGAAGAGCCATTAAATGCGTAATGGTTATTTATTTATTTCTTTGTATGGTATTTTTGTTTCCTTAAATGTAATTGATTTATTTCAGACATGGCTGCTCAGTTATGAACTTACCGATACTATAATGGTTCTGGCAGAAGATTCTGTCGACTTTCTAGCTAGTAAGAAAAAGATTGAATTTTTAAGGAAGTTAGAAAACCAGAAGCCAGAAGAGACAGGAGTGCCCCCTGTGAAGCTGCTTGTGAGAGACAGAGTATGTATTCTACGCAATGTATATCTGTTTTACGGAAATAAGCTTATAATGCGTTGCCCGAAATATTTCTTAATTGTGCATGTCTTCTTTACAGAATGATGAAGACAAAGGCAACTTTGCTAAGCTCATCAATGTTATAAAGCAAAGCAAGAAAGGTAAAACATTAGGCGTGTTTTCAAAAGAAAATTATCCAGGTGTCTTTATGAATGACTGGAGAGCTGCATTGAAGCCTAAGTCATTTGATACGGTAAAATATAACTATGTATTAGATGATTGCAAAAGTTGAAAATAAAACCCAAGCGATTACACGTTCCAAGAACAATTTTATTAAACAACTATTTAATCTACAAATGTTGCCTAGCATTTTACAAGTTGATGGATTTCTTTTTTTGTAAAATCTGCATGGTTTTCTTAAAAAAAGCTATTGAGCTTTTGCATCATCCAATATAATCGTACATCAAAAACCTGTCTCCTAAATCATTTTAATTTCATATTAAATACTCTACTTTTAGGTCGACGTGAGTGCTGCAGTTGCGTACATAATGTGTCCAAAAGAGGACGCTGAAATTCTCACCATAAAGAAAGCATGTCTAGTGTCTGTAGATGTTTTCACAAAGTACCTTAAAGATCAGATTATGGAAATTATAGACTCCGACAAAGTAATTAATCGTATTTGTTTTTAAAGCTACGAGAAATTGTAACAAAAAGAAGTATCAAAGCCAACAATAACGTGCAATTATTTCAATTTCAGAAAGTTAAACATTCGAAGCTTGCAGAAGGTGTAGATGCAGCCATAACAAATAAGAAGTATGTAACTGGCGTTGATATTACCCAAGTAGACATGTGCTATCCAGCGATAGTACAAAGCGGTGGAAACTATTCCCTGAAATTCAGTGTTGTTAGCGATAAGAACACTTTGCACTTCGGTGTTATTGTTTGTTCACTCGGAGCACGGTACAAGTCTTATTGTTCTAATATAGTCAGAACACTGTTGGTGAATCCCACGAAAACGATCGAGGTAAATCTCCTATAATCATAACTAGACTACGGATGTTTATGCGATTTTCAATGTTTGTAGACAAATTTTAAGAAAGTGGTACCAAATAAAATTCTATTTTCATTGGTAATAGCACTTGAAGATCCAAAATAAATGAAAATAAATGCATAAACATCCGCAGTCTAATCATAACTTATAAACTGTACGTAAATAATAGTAACATACATATTTATCTTAGGACAATTACAATTTCCTTTTATTATTGCAAGAGGAAATTTTGAAGAAATTGACGTCAGGAGTGAAGATAAGCGAAGTATACGAAGCAGGCGTGAAATACGTGAAAGACGAGAAACCAAATATGTTAGACCATTTAACCAAAAACTTTGGATTTGCTATGGGTATTGAATTTAGAGAAAGCTCCTTGCTCATTGGTCCAAAGACCCATGCGATAGTTAAGAAGGGCATGGTGTTTAACGTTAACGTCGGATTGTCGAATCTCGTCAATTCGGAAGCTAACGAGAAAGAAGGAAAAATATACGCTCTCTTCGTTGGTGACACTGTCATGGTTAATGATGGTCAATTAGCTACCAACTTGACACCATCGAAGAAGAAAGTAAAAAATATTGGTATATTCGTGAAAGATGAGGATGATGAAGAGGAAGAAGGAAGTGAGAAGGAAAATGCACCTAAGCCCGAGATTCTTGGCGGCCGTAGTAAAAGAACTGCGGTTATAGAATCCAAGTTGAGGACGGAGCACAGTTCGGAAGAGAAAAGAAAGCAACATCAGAAAGAACTGGCGCAACAATTGAACGAACTAGCGAAAGCTCGGTTAGCTCAACAGTCTGGTGGAAAAGAACAGGAGAAGATACGAAAATCGACAGTGTCTTATAAAAGTCTAAGTCACATGCCTCGTGAAACACAAGTGAAAGAGCTCAAGTTATATGTGGACAAAAAATATGAAACAGTGATTCTACCAATTTTTGGTATTCCTGTGCCCTTCCACATATCTACCATCAAAAATATCTCTCAATCTGTCGAAGGAGATTACACGTATTTGAGAATAAATTTTTTCCATCCTGGTGCCACAATGGGACGCAACGAAGGTGGAACTTATCCACAACCGGATGCTACATTCGTTAAGGAAGTAACGTATCGAAGTACGAACACCAAAGAGCCTGGTGAGATTTCAGCGCCATCGTCCAATTTAAACACAGCCTTCAGATTGATCAAAGAAGTCCAAAAGAAATTTAAGAATAGGGAAGCGGAAGAAAGAGAGAAAGAAGATCTTGTGAAGCAAGACACGTTGATATTATCGCAGAACAAGGGTAACCCTAAATTGAAGGATTTGTACATTCGACCGAATATAGTTTCGAAAAGAATGACCGGAGGTTTGGAAGCGCATGTCAACGGGTTCCGTTATAATTCGGTCAGAGGGGATAAAGTTGATATTCTCTACAATAATATTAAGAACGCCTTCTTCCAACCGTGCGACGGAGAAATGATTATACTGCTTCATTTCCACTTGAAGCACGCGATAATGTTCGGGAAAAAGAAGCACGTGGATGTACAGTTTTACACAGAAGTTGGTGAGATCACGACAGATTTGGGGAAGCATCAGCACATGCATGATCGCGATGACCTCGCTGCTGAGCAATCCGAGCGGGAACTTAGGCATAAATTGAAAACTGCTTTCAAGAGTTTCTGCGAAAAGGTCGAGAGCATGACTAAACAAGAAATCGAATTCGATACGCCATTCCGGGAACTGGGATTCCCAGGCGCCCCGTTTAGGAGTACTGTCCTTCTGCAACCTACCAGCGGATGCTTGGTCAACCTTACGGAATGGCCTCCTTTCGTTATCACGTTAGAGGACGTTGAACTGGTCCATTTCGAGAGAGTACAATTCCATCTGAAGAACTTCGATATGATCTTTGTCTTCAAAGATTATCATAGAAAGGTCGCGATGCTGAACGCCATTCCTATGAACTTGCTGGATCATGTAAAGGAATGGTTGAACTCCTGCGACATTAGGTACACGGAGGGTGTACAATCTCTGAATTGGACAAAAATCATGAAAACAATTACGGACGACCCTGTTGGTTTCTTCGATAATGGCGGCTGGACCTTCTTGGACCCAGAGAGCGACGCAGAAAACGATCAGCTGGAAGACGAAGAAGAAGAAGAAGACGATGCTTACGAGGTTTCAAATATACTTATTTGGGGAACCTGCAGAACGGCTATTTTTGGATATGTTGTATAAAAATCGATATTTTAAAAATTATTCTGCAGGTTTACTATATATGCATGCACTTGTTCATAGAAATTTTATTAAACTAATTCCAATATTCTGTTCGTCTAGCCATCGGACTTCGAGAATGAAGAGGAATCTGACGATGATTCCGAATACTCTGAAGCGTCTGAAGATAGCGACAGTGAAGGTAATTGATTACTCTTAATTACATGTCACGGACAAAAGAAAAGTTTACTGTTTGTTTACGAAACCCTTTTGGTTTTCAGAGGAAGAATTGGGTAGTTCCGAAGAATCGGGTAAAGATTGGTCAGATTTGGAGCGAGAAGCAGCTGAAGAAGACAAGGAAAGAGGGGACGAGCAATTCCGCGATGATTATAACTCTATCAAAAAGAAGAAATCTAACCGAAAACATTCGCCCTCTCCATCAAAAGACAGGTAATTATTGGAGATGTGCGAGAAAGTTTTATTTGGGATCTCAAATATTTTGGAGAATCTTGTAATAATCGACATTTCGTTCTGTAAGATATTATAGTGATTTCTACTCCTATACGAATGAAATTCACGTTACAGGCATAGCTCGAAGCACAAGAGCTCTTCCAGTAGTAAAGACAAAAGTAAATCTTCGTCCAGCAAAAAATCCTCGTCGTCGGACAAGCACAGGTAAGAGACCGCGCCGATGTTTGCGCTGCTTGTACGTATTCAAAGCTTTAATTTAGAACGCTAAGACTTGTTGTAAAACTATATTAAGTCTATGCTTCAATAATTAAAGATCGGATCGATCACGGAGTGGAGGATCACAGAAGAAAGTGTCTCCTTCCAAATCATCCAAACATAGGTAATTAGATAGGAAGTTTGTCCTGTAAACGGTATCGCATTACATCTGTTTTGTTTTTTGTTTATGCAGTCCCAAGAAGAGCGACAAACACAAATCAAACCATTCTTCATCTAACAGTAAGAAACGATCTCGCGAAGACAATGGCGAAAGGAACTACAAGGGATCGAAAAGATCGAGGTACGTAGAAATAATTTTTTTATACGTATTTGTTGCAGATTTTTTGCAAATTTATTGTCACTACGTTCTATGTCTTGCAGGAAGTGAAAAACATTGTCTCACGCACTGGAAACAAAGCACATGCAAAAATAGGAACACCAAGTTGATTCTACCTAAAGCTTTCTTACTGATGGTACATCGATTAAGTTATAAGAATAGTACATTTTCTTGCATTGACTTTTCTGAATTGGTGGACGATTTATTGGCATTACATGGATGTTCGACGTTGAACCTCCAAATGCATCTATTACTTGGCAGTACAGTGATAACGATTAATACGTGTGAACTGGCTCTTCATAGATTTCTCATAAATTTCTATACGAATGTTTATTTTCAATCTTTGCTGTTTGTTCATAAACATTTCGATAGTATAGCTACTAACACAGAACTATTTCATTCCATTATATGATAACTAGACTGCAGATGTTTACAGAACTTTATGTTCTTGATATATTCTAATCACAAGCACAGAAATACAATCAGCAGATATTTATGTAGAAGGTTTTATTCAGATCAAATTGTACGCAAACTTGCGAACATTGGCAGTCTAGTAATAACCTAGTACGTTGGTGAAACTGTATTAAAAAGTCAAACAATATTCATTGTACAGGTAGTGCCTGAAAGGAAAATTGTTTCGTCTGTTGCAATAACGTTCACTAACGGAAATGGGCGTGTATGTTGACTCGTAACTACTGTAGCGAGGAGTAACCTGTTGTAGGTACAATCGTAACACAGCCTCAATGCAAGACAATGCACTAACGATAACCTTCGTACATAAGATATCCAGAACATAGATATTAAGAAATGGATAAAAAGAAACCCTTGATAATTACGTACACGCTGTTCTGAGATTTGTACCTTGGTAAACGAAATAAATACTTTTTAAGTTATTTATCATATTAATGTACAAATAATTGTCATTCATCGCTCGCGGAGTTTCATTGGTAAGATTTTCGAAATACGAAACTTTTTATTTTTATACGAGAGGATATCGCATTACAATAAAATTCTTGTTTAACAACTGGATATTAATACGCGTCGTGGAAGAAAAATATTACAAACGCCTATTCCAACCGTTTTGCTCAACAAGAAAAGTTTTTAAACAACAGCAGGATAAGACACGATTAAAAATTCATTCATCTGTAAGACGTTACGCAACGACTTTCCTGTTGAAGTCGAGAGAAGAAGACGGAAACGTTCGATTCCCGAGGACGGTGAAAGTGCGATGAAAGTGCACGTTTTGCGAAACATTCCGTACCCTTGGCTTATTTTTATTTTATTTGTTCACGTGTCCGGTAACTAACCGGATTGAAACAAAGTTAACTGCTAATTTGATGTTACGTTCAAATTAGCAGACGGTACATACATTATGCACGAAAGAAAACCTATCTCGACAACAACGTGAATGTAGAAGTGAAGGTGTACCGCCGGTTTGTGGATCGGCAGCTTTCTCCGCGACATCGTCGGCCACATACTTAATTCTGACGGTTGATTTCGTTCACTATTTTCCAATATATGCAGTGACGCATCTATAATAAATAAACTTAGCAACGCTTTGATTTCTTATTCAAATTATACAAACAATACGTTTTCAGATAAATGCATTTATTACAATTTCTACATTTACTTCATCTTATCGTCTAAAAAATAAGAATACACGTTTGGTTTTCACTCATTTATTCACAAAAAGTGAAAAGTCTAAGTACATCGTTAAAAAAGGAGCACATTATCACATGTCATAAATATTCGGTAGAAAAACTTAAGGCTAAAGAATTCTTTACAAAGATGAATGAACAGAGTACAAAATAATCCAGTCTAAGGCCGTCCTACTTGATCAATCTGAGTTTGGAGATTGTTCACCACTTCCGGTGGTACATGCTCTCCTAGGATCTCGAAAAGGTTGATCTTCTGATCGCCAGGGATCGATTCGTATGCCGCCAATTCGATGCCCTCTTGTACTTTTTGTATCGTAGCGTCTTTTGGTATAAGATAGGTGTTTTGAGCTTGTTTTATAGCCTCATTGCTAAAAATTTGACCATCTTTTTGCGGGAATGCCAAGCATACTCCTGCCATTAGCAGCATCGCTAGCATTGTTAAGCGGATAGCCATCTGGAAAACAGCCATCTAGTCACTAGACTGCGGATTTTTATGAAATATAAAAACTGTCTGTATGAACTGCAAGATACAGGATTCACATAGACAGTTATACATTTTTCAAAATAATACAACAGTATTTTGTAATCAATGCATAAAATCCGCAGTCTATTAATCACTAAAATAATGTATACACACGTTCATGCAAAGATCTTCTAAACTGTAAAGTGTGGATGAGCAATGGAACTGCGGTACGGTTTAGGTTTTTGATTTTCTACCCATTTGGGAATTACATTGATGTCTGTGCACGACACTTGACGCAGTTTTGGATTTAATAATTTAATGATCGTGAGAAGCGAGATCTACGGTGCGAATGGTACTCACGTTAGGAGCGTCAGTTCTGAATCGGTCGCTACGGTGCGAAACTAAAACGCGCCGCCGGCAGAAGCGGCTTTTATACTCGAGATGGTCACCACTCCTGTCCATCCAGCGACGATCCACCTTCCAACTTGTTAAAAGTACCAGGAAGAATCGCTCGTTGACCACTTACACTTTCGATCGCCTTGTGAACCATCCGTCTTCCGAATCAGATATAATTAACATAGTATCGCCATCGCCTAAATTCCACCGCTCTTACAATGCTATTTGCTTGTTTATCAGAATTTCGGAACAGAAGTTAATTTGAACAAAAATGTTTTTCACTTTGTCTGTCCAGTGTTGCGGTAAATAAATGAATTCAACGACCTAACAAGGTCACCTTGAACCAACCTTGAACTTCAAAAGTAAACGAAAATGGATTACGATGTTCGAGTTACTTTGTAACTAATCATTTATTTAAAAATCATTGATTTCATTTTTATATTTCTAGATTGCTAGACGAATGTTTAATTATCTAGGATGAAACATATATATAATATAAAAAGTCAAGGTGGAAAACGTTTTTCGATCATAACGAGAGGTCAATGCTCTGAAAGTTTTGAATGACAGTAGTATTTTGAGCATTTCTCTTCACACTTTTACAAATACCACCGTGCGACCCGCCATGAATATTAGTGGCCCATTGACCGATATAGTGCTGTGGAGACGTCGGATTTATTGGTGTGGCGTGATCGAGGTTTCACTTTTACTGTTGTCTCTTTCAAACACGATGTAAATAATGTTGCATTGTGTTCGCGCATTAATAATATTTTGTAATAGAATCCGTAGATTGATTTATTCGTTGATAAAGGATACATCGAGTTACATGCTTTCATGTATAATTTCGTATATGGATTGGGAAAGTAAGAAAAGTTTCAGGTAGTCTGCAAAGTATTTTTAGTGAACGAATAATAAAAATTCAAGTGATGTCGTTTTACACTGTGTACCCTGGAAATTTAGCTGATAATGGACTCTGCATGTCAAGTAAAAAGTAAATGGTACCAGCAAGACCTGCAATAATATATGTATCATTAATTGAAAATGAATTCGAGTAAACTGGAAATTATAACATTATAGTACACGGTACCTTCGAATAATGAAAATGGTCTATCAGGAGACATCGTTCTATGTGTTCCATAATCCATGCACCATTCTGCAAATTTGCAGGCTCTGTAGAGGTGTTTTACATCCTGAAACAAGAATGGCAGTCAATTAATATTTGGACAGTTTCAAAGTACAAATTTAATAGAAATGTAATTTCTCGTAAAATTCTGACCTTTGTCTGCTGGAAGAGACATAAAAATGTATAAGCATTCCCAGCTACGCCGTGACATATTCCATATCCCTTTTTGAGAAGTCCTCTCTTCCAAATCACTTCGCCGCATTGTAGAGCAATGTCCAAGTACTTCTCGTCTTTATATATCTGTTTAAACGTATAATTAGTCACTTTCCTTATTTCTCGAATTATTTTACTCTTTCGTTTCGGTAAAAGTAGTAGTGACCTTATAGGCTAAACAGAATAGCATAGGCATTCCAGATGCACCATGACACCAATGCACCAATTTGTCAGTTTTGCTTCCAATGGACGATGGAAAATTTCCAGAAGGATAACGTAAGTTAACAAGAAATTGCAATGCTGGTTTTACATCACTTTCCAACTGAGATTCTGTTAAGTACGGTCGTGCCTGTAAAATATACATTTTGAGAAACGACTTTGGCGCATTATACATATATTTAAACTACATTTTCATACTTGTAACAATAGATAAAGTATTCCCCCTAAGCCATGCGCGCCGCCGAGATATTCTGAATCATGCCAAGCATACATCAAGGGCGTTCTGTATTTTCTTGATACAGCGTATGAATTTCCTGATTTGATCGTAGCTGTAACAATCTGATATAATATTTTTTATGAGTTCAATTTATCCTGCGATGGATTAATCAACATCGCAATATTAATTTTGAATTAGTACCTGTCTAATAAGCTCGTCTTCTACAGGTGGCGGAGATATATGTTTATTCAAGAACAGTAGGGAAAATAGATAGCCAACTCTCCCATAAAGCAATTCATCAGGTATATCGCTGTGTTGATTCAAAACATGAGGCGATAACGACTTCAATCTAAAAAAGAATATAGAAACTATTACATATGTATGCATGAAACTTGAAAAGATTATGCGTACATACTTAGTTATTATATTCTGTGATGCTTCATTATTCCCTTGCGAATAAAGAATAACGGCATACAAAGCCATCGGGCCGGCGATGCCAGTTAGAAACGTATATTCGTGCCTACCTCTGAATTTACTCGCACATGATTGCAGTAGTTCCTCAGCTACCTGTATAAAAAGTCTCATTAAAGTTGATTACCTTAACGAAAAGAAATTTATAATTTATACGAGCTTATAATCACATTGATGTAACTGGGTTCATTAAAACATTTCCCATAATGGTAATATACATATGCAATCCCAGCTGATCCTGTGTACACAGAACAATCGTCGTGATGCAACCAATTTTGTCGATTTTTCTCTAATAGCTCCAGTAATCTCTTTGTACCCTTATGCAGTGTTTTTTTATACGCTTCGCTGACCTAACAGGAATCAAATAATTTACGCGTTAATATTTATAAAATTACGAAATATTTAATTTTGTAAGTAATCACCTCCTTTGTGTCTGCATTCACAAATTGTTGAGCCGTTGAATTAGGATATTCCTCGAAAGGATTATCGTAATACCTAGTGTTCTCCATCTTATTTGGTTGAACACTGTTTACAGTCCGTAATCCAATCTTGTTCTTTATATAATTTACATTCAGAGCTCGCCTATGTTACAAACACGTGCGAAAGATATGGTGTTAGTAATATTTGTGATTATATTACATGTAAACGACTTTTAACGCGTTATTTGAAAGTTATGGTCACTGTCAAAAGTCGAACCAATATTGCCGGTCTAGCCGGCAAAATAATCGCGCAATACTTCTTCTGTCAGATGTCAGATCAGTGATGGGGGATGGGATATTGCACAGTTTTTGTCGCGCATGCGCGGAAAAACTGTTACATACATGTCCGTTCCCGCAATATACAAACCTCACGCAATTTAATACGTGCTTGTAAGAAATCTATAATTATAACACAGAAAAATCAATGTAATAACTAGACTGCGGATTTTTATGCATTCATGAAGAAATTTTGGTTGGGTGAAATATAAAACAGTAAAGGATTAGAAAAATTTAAGAACATCGTAATGTCGTTTTTGATGTAACAAAGTCGTCAAGGGATGAAATCTCTTCGTGCTTCCCGCAACCAGTGCAGAACATTTTTATTTTGCATAAACATCTGCAGTTGTCGTATAACTATAGCGATGTATACGTTCATAAGTTGTTTCATAACAAACCTGTCTTTTTGACAGTATGAAACGCGTAATACGAAGTTGAATAAAAGCTTGGAACTTACGCAAACATTTTAGCAACAAATAGTGTCATCAGAATTATTGTATGTAACTAACATGTATATATATAGAAGGAAACACAAAACGTGAACGCTTGACAATTATGGTTTGTTCATACGTTTACACTGCCGCTGTTAGCTGCGACGCGCATGCGCGGGAACATACGAGATTCTAGAAAGAGACAAGAGATTTGAATTTGAATTTGAATATCTGCTTCGCAGGAGGCAAAATGCGTATCAGATTTCTGATTATACAATCGACATTAGAATGTTTATTAAGGTGTACAAAAACTTGAAAATGACGGGTCGAGACGGACCGAGAATTTTATTTGGAATCGGGTTCTGAAAGTTCGCGGGAATCCCGACATATTCAAGAATCCCGAATTTTTCTGATTGCAATTAATTAGCAAACTGTTCTTCAGCTTAAGAGTTATATATTTCAATATTTGTACAAAATTATCCGATGTAACGACGTAGCACGTTATTCCGGTTCCCCTCCATGACGTTGATCATCCAAAGGACAACGGAGGTGGGGGATACCCGGTATATCAATTTAATCATTGTGATCAGGATCGAATGCTGCAGGAAACCGGTGGTCACGGTATCCTTGCCTATAGACTTCATTGCACTTTGCACGTACTTTTCGGGCGTGGGTACCATCGATCCTGGTTTCGGCGAATACAATGTGTGATTCGTTACCGTTCCCGGTAGCAGGCATTGCACGATTATACCGTGCTTCGCGTATTCGATCTGCAGATCCCTGCTGAATTTCACGATGTACGCTTTTGTAGCTGCGAAAACTGTCAAAAGGGGGCTTGGCAGCACGGCCACCATTGACGCTACGTTCACAATTACACCCTTCCCTCTAACGACCATCTGCGGCAGCAAGATGCGACACATGTTCGTGACCACCACGACGTTGCAATGAATGATGCTCATGTAGATCTTCTCTTTGTGGGGAAGATCGAGGAAGTACTCCGGATGCGGATAAGACATGCCCAGATTATTGATCAACACGCCGATCTCCAATCCGAACATCTCTTTCTCAATCACATTGTAAGTGTCCAGGCCTTCGGACAGGTCCAGCTTGATCACTTTGGTCTTCACGTTGTACATTACCTCGATACTAGTCGCGATCGTCTTCAGGTTCTCCGTATCAGGACTCACAAGGATCACGTTCAACCCTGTTTTCGCTAATGCTTCCGCGTACGCTCTTCCTATGCCATGGGAACATCCCGTCACCACCGCCCATTTACCCATCGAGTGTAAATCGACGGTTGACCTCGAATAATAGTTCTTGTAGATTTTATAGATCACATCACGCGTCAGCTTGTATCCCCAGTATACGATCGCCGCATAACCTATTTTCTCGACCAACATTGTTAGCGATAGCACGCTTCCGGTTCGCGCATGTTAAGGGAACAATGCTTTCAGCGATAAAGCCGATCGGTCTCCCTTATCATCTCATGTAATTCACTCGAATCAACGTCGCCCTCGAAGATTCCTGCAAAATGGTTTATTTGCGAGCTACGGTTCAGGCACCATAAGAAACGACATGTTTAGAGCTGTTTCGAGCTGTGAAAACAGTCGAACGGGACACGATGTGTGAAAAAGTATAGACTGCGAATGTCCGTACAAATTTATAGTTTTATTGGAAATTAATACGTTGTCTGCCCACGGTGGCCGCCGGCGCTATTCCTTTATCGACGCATAATTTTTTCGAGATCGTACATTTGATAATTTCAAACTTGTTGAGGGTTTTTCAAGCGAGACTTAATTTGATATTCATCCAATGACCCATGATGTTCTTTAAACATGATTATATTGCCGCAACCAAGACTCAAGAATATTAATTTGTTCGTCTAAGGCTGCTTCGCTCGTCCCACCTTCGATTTTATATTGTTCAACGCTGTTGGCAAAATTCCATACTTCCATCACGTCGTCTTCAAATTTTTCGCTGGAAAAATAAAATCGAAAATAAAAACTTAGACTGACAACAACGCGAACAAACGATACTGACCTGACGGTTCGTAATTGTTCCAGAGTTAACTCAGAGATTGGTACAGCAACAGATTCCGATAGAAGCACAACCTTTCCAGCCAAATGATGTGCTTTCCTGAATGGAATCTGCGACAGAAAAAGCGACGTTTTCATTATTCTTTACGTCGATCATGAATAATTTCCTTTTGCAGAAACAAACAAGGAAGGTTGCATGCATTCTCTTAATGACTCATCGTACTCGAGCTACCAGATTGATAATCGAGTTCGTTCCATTGCGAAATAGATATACTAAAACAGGAATGATTTATGACTCGGCTTGTTTGCCCAATTATCAGATTGCGGATTTTATGGATTTATGGCAAAAATGTGTAATTCAAATCTCAAGGAAGAAACAAATGATGATTCAGCTTTTGCGTCTGCTCTTGAAGCAGAAAATTTATATTTTGCATGGAAATTCCTAGTCTAAATACTATATTTATATTTATCGGATTAAAAAATGACAGCAAAGGCGATGGAAGAGTACAAAAGTGTTCTACGCACGCCTTTGCGTACGAGATAGTACGCCAGATCGGTTGCCAACATGTTAGGCGCTAGAGCACCCTGGCACTTCCGGTCATTGACCTCGAGAGTGGCCAACGCTTTGGAAGCGACAGCAATCACACTGTTCACAGTATCGAATGCGGAGAAAAGAGCCTCCTTATCTTCCTGAAGATCCTTGTTGTACGTCGATGGGATTCCTTTCAGCGTCGCCATGAAGCCCACGCACTGAAACGTCAAATATTAAACCGCCCAATCGCCTCGACAAGATAACCGACTTGGTAAACAGTGGATTTCTTCAAACGAATCGCTCTGACTAACTTTTCCAAGCAGGGTGCCAGACTTGCCGCGAATCAGCTCCATGCAGTCCGGATTGCGTTTTTGCGGCATCAGGCTACTTCCGGTTGAGAATTCGTCGGCCAGTTTCACGAAGCCGAACTCCTCGCTGCTGAAGATTATCAGGTCCTCCGAGAGTCGGCTCAGATGAACCGCGGTTAGGGCCGACCAAAACAAGAATTCGGCTTCGAGGAAATGTTTCGTTCAGATTTATGTGAATAATTATATTCATTAGTAGACTGTGGATTTTATGCATTTACGACAAAAATGAGTTGGTGTAATTTAAGATAGCAAAAATATTTGAAGAATTTAAACATACTATTATATTATTTTCAACCTACCAAACATAATAAATAAATTTCTATTCCAGTTTGTTGCCAATTCGGGTAAGAAATTTTTATTTTGCATAAAGATCCGCGGTCTATCCATTAGAGAACGGACTTGGAAGTGGTGCGAAAGTAAAGTAGATGAAACTGCGAATGGTCCGGAGTCCGGAGCATTGTCAATTATGCATCGCTTACCGACGAAATCTCGGTCTCCTACAGCGTGCATGCTGTTCCGAGTTATTTCGCAAAAATTCAGCTCCCTGGCCAAGGAACATCGATCAATTTGGAAAGGGTTCCCAGCGATTGCGCCACTGCCCAGAGGCAGCACGTTCGACCGCTCGCGAATTTCTTGCAATCTTTCGACGTCCGCTTTCGCGTACCAAGCGTAGCTGCGAATTTCCAGAATGTGGTTTCCTTGTTATCAGAGGGATCGCGTGCAACGTCAAGTGCAGCTGTACGTAATTACTAGACCGCGGATTTTTATGCAAAACCAAAATTGTCTGTATTAATTGCCAGATGCAGGAATTACTTTTTCGTAGCGTTGAAGACAATGCAACACTTTAAATTCTTGAAATGTTTTCACCGTTTTGCATTTGGTCTACTTATTTTTGTTGTAAATGCATAAAATCCGCAGTAATTACGATAATTTTGGGAGGAGTTATTAAAACACATTCGCAATTTACCTGAGCAACCATTGGCTCCACCTGACCGGTTGCGCGCGTTGCATGTGCGTGTAGCCGGGCATCAGAATTTCCATGTCCTCTTTAGCCCGAGCAATTAGGACCTATTGTAATGAATAGACTGTGGATTTGTTTGCAAAATTAAAATTGGCTGCATTCATTGCACTCATTTCGTCTTTGAAAAGAGAGCTTGCATGTAGATTCACAACCCCTGAAGAATGGTCATTTAATGGAGCATACCTCGACGAATGTTGTCATTTTGTTTGCGAGCTCGTCTATAGACTTCCGAAGCCATAATTTGGTGTCGGTTATCGTTTGATCATTGCGGCTCCTTCCGGTGTGCAACTTTTCAGCCACGCTACCGATTAGTTCCTTTGTGGATACACATTTAATTACATGAATAAATAATGATTAATTTCTTTGTTTTTGTCTGCAAAAATGCGAAGCACGTAGCGAGCAGGCATGGCAGTGTCCTTGGATGATAAGTGTCTCTTTTTAAGAGCATAATAGTAATTAGTCATAGGTACTTGCATAGCGTGGTAAAAAATAGTCTGGAGCATTCATTCGATAAACAATACCAGAGAACCTGGAATGTTATCTTTCAATTCCTCGCGGCTTTATTTCACGTTGTTAGATCAATTCCCAAGACAAACCGAGAAGAGACTGCTTTGCAAATATACGTACTGTTACAAGACAAGCAGTTTCGACAGTTGATGCACGAAAACGTATTAGCATGCGATAAGCGGTTCCGGTGGCCATTCGATAACACACAGCGAAGCGTTTACACAACTAACAGCTTATGGCAAGCAAGTCTTTGAGTCAACAAAAATCTCGAGACATGTGTAGAAGAAAAAAACGAAGAATTAATTTTTTACTATTCGCTCATTTTTCTAAATTAATTCGGAAAAGATTTTTCCAATTCAATTCAATTGATTGATCTCTCGACGATTCTTAAATTTTAATTGTGAGTTTACGATGAAAAATGAGTTAGTATGCTGACTTCATTTTATTGCAGACACTGGAATAAATTGCATAAAATCTGGAGTATGTTGACGATATACCGAAAGTCGACGCTCGTTTGCACTGTGAATGTCCTCGTCTTGAGCATGTATGTTGAAATGACCCTTTTCCCACTCAGCTTTCACCTGTGCGACACGTTGTTCTCGTTATCTATCATTTTTTCTCATAAATTTCGATCACACGAACCGTTAGGCATACCAAATATTTCTTTCTATAACAACAGAACTCAAGGTTCACCATTGTTCTCCAACATCTGATATCTTTAACGATGTATTATTCTTTTCTCTACTTGTTTGTTATAATTCAACGAAATTACGAAGAGAAGATTGCTCAGCTCATTGAGCTAAGAAATCTATCGTATGCTCACTTTTGCAGTGTTTCTCGATGACTCACTTATTGCGAAGATATCTTCTATTGTTTTCTATTATTTTTGTATATCTTATTAAATACCTTCTCGAGACCTTCGATTATAGTTCGTAATTCTTCTTCAGAGAGAAGATTAGCCTCGTGTATCGCTTTCGCGTAAGCAATGCTTCCCTGAAGAGAATGATAATTAATGCAGTAGCGGAAATCGGTGACAGAGCAGTGCATTCGTTAATACTTCATAATATTGTTCAACAAGGAAATTCTTGCCGAGCGTAACGAATTTATTCTCTAAACAATTGTCGCGAATCATTCCGAATAAAATATTGCCTGACATACGAACCTGTATATCCTCGGCGAACAAGCGTTTGTCAATATCGATCGACGCATTGAGATCACAGAATTCTAGATCGATCCTTTTGCTAAAACGACCGCCCCACATTTTCCTGCTCGTCTAATTTAACGTGTACAATTTTGTTTTACCAAACCGGAAGATCGTAACACAAACTTTGTTCGGATCTACAAGGTTCAACGAGATGATAGTTGTAAGAATGGTTCACCGTTTGAGGGTTAATCAATTTTTTAAAAGGCTAATAACGAAGACATGAAAATCTGGCAATGGTTTATTGTTTTGATTCAGTTCCACTGATATCTAGTTTGAAGCGAACGGTATTAAATGGAACGAACAGTATTAATCACGGAAATGTCGTATGGTAATTATTATTAACTCAACTCGGTGAAATGACTCACTTGCACCGCGGATTGGTGAAGTAAAACCCCGACGCGTTAATTTCGCGTGAATCCTCCGCTTTGAGAGGCGACAGGCAGACTCCGAAATGTCGGTGACGAAACATTCGCAAGTTCGTTGGCAATGGTTAATGAAATATCGCGCAATTGCCAGATAAGACGATGCGTTGAATAAAATAAACGCGAGCCAATCGAACCAATCGTTTCATCCGCATTAACACACCATTCCAAATGTCCCAAAGAAGTTAAGGAAACTTGATATTCTCAATTACACTGTCCAACAAATTTAAACTTTTTTTATGTTTTCATATAACTGTTGGGTGGATCTTATAGAGCTTTTTGCGCTGATTCCGAATCTGTCCTTAATTTTTCTCCTACACGCACAGTTTTTGAGAAACTTGACTTTGAAAAAAAAACCTATTTTTCAACTTTAAACAAATATTGTGATGTTATTATTATTATTATTATAAATATTGTGAACAGTGTTATCGTACAATACAGTAGCGAAAGGTAGTGTACAGAAATTTTGTTAAGGGCTAATAGTAGCCTGCGGATCTTTATGCAAAATAAAAATTTGCTTTGATAAATTTTTGTAATCTCTTTGCTGTTTCAAATTTGCCATAAACGCATAAAATCCGCAGTCTAATTATAAGGCAAGGGTTGAAGGACGTAGAGAAGCAATGAAATTAAGAAGCAAATGGTTTATCACCGTTTTCAAATTCGTCTGATAAATAAACTGCAGATAATTGCATTCAACTTTATCAATTGTCAGATCTAATCGCAACAGCGTTATCTTCGAAGGCTTAATAGAAACGTGTCGAAGTTATTTAGTGTTACACGTGGGCAAACCCTTGCAGTATTTACAAATTCCTCGTTCTAAAAACTCATGATATAATAATATATATAATATAATCTATAATATTGAATAATTATCGTTCTATGCTGGTCCATATTCTATAATATTGAATAATTATCGTTCTAGGATGGTCCATACTCTATAATATTGAATAATTATCTTTCTATGATGGTCCATACCCTAAAATATTGAATAATTATCGTTCTATGCTGGTCCATATTCTATAATACTGAATAATTATCGTTCTATGATGGTCCATACTCTATAATATTGAATAATTATCTTTCTATGATGATCCATACCCTATAATATTGAATAATTATCGTTCTATGCTGGTCCATATTCTATAATATTGAACACGTATCGTTCTATGATGGTCCATATTCTATAATATTGAATAATTATCGTTCTAGGATGATCCATACTCTATAATATTGAATAATTATCTTTCTATGATGGTCCATACCCTAAAATATTGAATAATTATCGTTCTATGCTGGTCCATATTCTATAATATTGAATAATTATCGTTCTATGATGGACCATACCCTATAATATTGAATAATTATCGTTCTATGATGGTCCATACTCTATAATATTGAATAATTATCTTTCTACGATGGTCCATACCCTATAATATTGAATAATTATCGTTCCATGCTGGTCCATATTCTATAATATTGAACAAGTATCGTTCTATGATGGTCCATATTCTATAATAATGAATAATTATCATCCTGTATAGGTCCATAATCTATTATATTGAATAATTATCTTTCTATGATGGTCCATACCCTATAATATTGAATAATTATCGTTCTATGCTGGTCCATATTCTATAATATTGAACACGTATCGTTCTATGATGGTCCATATTCTATAATATTGAATAATTATCGTTCTATGATGGTCCATACTCTATAATATTGAATAATTATCTTTCTATGATGGTCCGTACCCTATAATATTGAATAATTATCGTTCTATGATGGTCCATCATCCAACTGGACGAAACTAGGTTGCTAATTTTCAAAGATTTTCTATTTCCCATGGATTTGTAATTTGCTTTTTCTTTCTTTCGTTGTATTTGTCATTCTGCGATAAGCTGGCACGATCCGGCGAACAGGGGCCACGCTGTTGTTTTGATTGATACGGGATGTGTACATCTGTTGTCCTTAGACACTTCCCTTCGGTTGTGCGTCACTTGTGGTTTCATTAAACCGCATCGCGGCGCTCTCTTTTCAAATACAGAACACCATACACGGTATCGTTATTGTTTCGTTGGCCAGCGACACAGCTAGGACCTCCATTTAGGGCAACGTCCACGTTCGAGTATAGCGCCCACTTCTCTTAAACATCGAGACATAGTGATCGTCTGGGAAAGCGACTGTAAGTGACATTTCTCGCACTTCATCCGTAGAATTAATCCGTAAACAAAGGTAAAAATGGCCATTAATCTTTTCTTTCATTATTACTGAAATTGTAAAAATGTTCCCATCAGAAATTTTCTGGATATACATCCGTTGCTTTCATTACTCGGCAATCCTAGTGTTAAGCAATAATTCTAGTCTAGAAGTCGCCCATCAAACCGCAGATTTTGTACAATCACAGTTATTTATAGTTCCATCTGAAATCCGTCATTTTGGCTCTGAAGTACTGTGACAAATAGACTGCGGATTTTTATGCATTTATAGCAAAATTGAGTAGATGAAATTCAAAATTGTTGAAAAGTTTTAAAAATTGAAGATGTCAATATATAATTTCTCCTCTGAGGAAATAACGTTCAATTTAGTTTCTATTTCTTGCAATCGATGCAGACAATTTTAACATTGCATAAAGATCCGCAGTCTAATGATAAATTAGAGTCAATAAACTCTCGTCTCCTGGAAAAATCTCTATAGTGATCGCTCGTTCGCATCATCCGCTCTTCGGCAACGCTCGGATCAGGTGTCGGTTTCTCTGCAACAATACCCTTTGTCATAAGCCGCACTCATGCCTCCTGTTACGGCAGCTACTTCCTGAACCAACGTTTGCCTTCGCGGATCCCAATGCATCCAATTGCCTCAATACCCTTTGTATCAGAGTCATCTGGACAGTGCTGATAACACGTCACGCACCGATAGCAATCGTCTCTGATCGAGATCCAATTTTACAGACATACCTGATCATACTGTCTTCGTGTACGGCCGCGTGAACTAGTCCGGGCTGGAGACGAGTGAGATTTTGCCGATTAGTGACCGAATTTGATGACAGTTAGAGACGAGGATGGAAACTATGGATGAGAAGGGCACTCCGGAGAAGTTGGAGAACATGGCCACGGATAAGGATGAAATGGACAAGGTGGATAGAGACGTGGAACTGGATGCTGTTGTCGCGGAAGTGGTGATCAAGGATCCCGCGGTGATCGTCGACACCACCGACAAAAAGAGCCAGTACAAACAGTCGAACACTTTCGCCGCGAAAAAGACAGTGGCCCAGGGAATGATGGATGTTGCCTTGATCACTGCCAACGCTAACCAGCTCAGATATCTGCTCGAATACCAGAAAAACAGCAACACTTTCGTGCTCATACTCAGCCTGATCATTATCAGCCTGTCCCTGCAGGTAAGACTTCCGGACGAAATAGAGCTATTCTGTTTCGAAGAATCATTTTTTAGAGGCTGGAATAACTGTTACAAAATTAGTATGAACGATGGGGACCAAAATAAGTGGAACATCTTATTGTTGAAGATAATTGTGGCACTTGGAAGTTCAAACTTTCATACTTAAAATCGGAATACCTCTTCTTTCGCAGTCTCAGGGTGAAGAAAAGATTTAAAGCATTTTGGACCCGCGAAAAACGCGGGCAAATTTTTTATTTGCTGGCAGAAGGGAAATAGGGAAAACTATCCGACCGACAGTTCTTGATGTTCCTTAGTTAAAAATGCCATGATTTTCGACACTCACATTTCGAGCCGGGTCATTTTGTAAACTATCGAGTTACCTGGCTAACTCTGTTACCTATGGCAGCCGTCTTCCGATTAAACATCTTCTTGAATCTTTTGTTTCGGATCAGTTTGTAAACGGCAGTATCTCTCGCCAAGTATACCTCTGAACGCAATTTTTGTCCAGTAATTACGATAATTAGACTGCGGATTTTATGCATTTACAACAGGACAAACATTGCGAGATTCTAGGAGCCTCGACGCACTGTTTCAATCTTCTAAAATCGTTAAAGGAAGAATTTTTGATTTGGCTTCTATTTCTAGTAATCGATGCAAACAATTTTGATTTTGCATAAAGATCAACAGTCCATTCGTGTACCGATAATAATGTTTTGGGTATGATCGCAGGTCGCCGTGGGAATTAGCCTGGTGTTCAAGGGTCGTTTCGACATCAAGGGAAAATCGAAGTCCAACATTGCCCATAAGATCAACAATTACGTCGTGGTCGGCGTTTTTCTCATCACGATCATCAACGTCTTCATCGCGTCGTTCAGCATATCCGTGCAGCCGAGTACACCGTCGTGAACGATATGATGAATCATGTGTCTACATGCTCGTTATCAACGACCGATCAGCAGTCCTACGATTAACGATCGCATCCAAGAAATAGCTCTCTGCGTTCTCCATTTTTGTTTATTATCATCATCTTGATAGTAAACGTTAAAACGGTGTACTTTTGTTTCGTTCGAGATTAATGTGATAAAATATGCGGGACGACGGTACACGATGGATTTGTACACTAGCTTTGCAATGGACGATTGCAGCGCGTTTAGGGATCAATATTCGATTGAACGACCGCACGTTTTTTCAGCCATTGTATAATGTTAAGATGGAAATTCTCTTCTGCGAATATGTATAGTACTATGTAAAGTAATAAATTATTATTGAACCATAAGAAACAGGTGCGCGTTTGATAATCGTGAATTAAAGCCTAACAAAATCGCAGGTCAATTTTCCAGATCATTCTAAAGAGGAGACTCCCTTCTATAGGATCACATTGAAACATATTTAAAAAAGTTCATCAATCGAATTTGTAAAAATGCGATTTTAGTCGCGAAGAGATCCCGAAGATTTCGGAAAGTTCGTTTGTTTTATTAGAGCGATGTGATCACTTTGGATGTAATGTTTTATTACTTCAAGACCCATTTCCATTGTCTTTTACAAAATATTCGGATTTCCCTTACGTGTTCGTTTCGAATTGCAGATTTAAATACAACTGTGACATTCTCGTTATATTTTTGCTATTCCTACGATTCTGATATGTGTTTGCATCCATTTCTTTCAGTCCCATTCGTTTTTTTTTCTTTTGGTCATTTCGCGTAGAGGTAAGCTCGTAGATCTCGATTCGGCTCCACGGTCAACGCATTCCGTTCGATCCTCATTCGTAGCAAAAATACTTAGTCCGATTGATCTCGTCACGCAATCCAATTCTTCCGCGATACATAAAAGCTGTTCGTTAAATAAATAATATAAACATTACTTTAACGCATGCTCGGTGTCCTCGTCGGACTTATGTACAACACGTACTAACAAGTTTATTTTGCCCCTGGCAAAAAGTATTCGATCAAACAAATCAAACGTCTATCATAAACCATACGCACACTCGACGTGGAAACTACTTTAATTAACGTTCAAATGCAATGACGAAACCTGTTACGTACAAAGAAAATATTAATAGAAAAATGAATATGCCTGGTTGATCGTAAGGCGCAAAATATAAATATTTCACTTTTATTCGAGGAAGGGTTGAAATTCGTGTCATCGTTTGAAGTATTCAAAATTCTTTTTATAATTTTCACAACGGTGAACAGTGCGTTGCTGCATATTTGGTAAAGGACAAGAGCATTCATCGTTTTATTAATATTTCTCTGGGTTCTCGTTAATTGTTACATCATGTTTGTCTAACATATGTACGATGCTATTCTTCATTTGTAATATAAATACAAATAATTCGCTTAATCAAATATTTTCTGCCAGGGGTAGTTCTACAGAAATGTTCATTCTGTATGCTCGTGTTCTCTCCTCGATAACGAAAAAGAAGAAAATGAAATAGTTAGTCGATAAAATTTGCGCTATAAATTATCCGTAACGTAAGTCTAGCTCTTGGGTATAATATAAATAAGAAAATTAATACGGTAAAAGGAAGTTGCGTATTGAAGTAAATTAGTTTCTTCTTTCTTTCTTTTCATCATCTGTATCATCTTTATCTCCTTTATAGCTTCTCATACTCGGTAGTCACAGTACAAACCGAACACAGATTCGCAACATGCCCACATGTGTACAATCGATAGACGAAAGAACGTGCTCCGAAGTAGTCTGGACCAAAAATACACGTCCATAACACTATTCAACACACATTTGGATTTTTAACTTTGAGTAAACGTTCCTGACAGACTCTCGTAAGTCGTGCCTGCAAATCTCAGTTTTCATTCTCGTATGCGGTCTCCGAGAAACTCAATTCCGAAGAAAACGCAAATTGGAAGGCTTTTCGCACTTCGACAGCGACAGTTAAGTAGTTTCCAGAATACTACTACTAAAAAAATTAATGTTCCCAAAACATTTACAGATTTTACACGGCAAGTCTACCGGACACGTTTACTCGACAAGTTACAAATCGGCAAAAAGTCAAAATTTGTTGAGCAGTGTTACAATTCATTCCCTTTCTCTTAAATGCAACAATATCTATAATGCATCATTAAATATCGCATTATAATTTCTCGCTCGTCTTCTCGAGAGTTCTCGGATATATTATTAGTTCCATTTCTTTTTTTTCCATTTCTTTTCATAACAAGTCATCGTTAAAACATTCCCCGCTACTTTCTCTTTATTATAGTTCAACAAACAGTTTCATAGTTCTTCTCCCGTCTTTGTTACGCGTTTCATGCTTTACACGCCGATAAGAAAGATTCGAGGCGGCCGAACAGATCCTCCGTAACGTATCGATCTCATCTCAACCGAGATTAGTATTCTTTTTGTTTCGGGCAACGAATGGTTCACGTTAGATAATATTGCGTTATAGAATATAATAAAATACAATAACTAATAATTAACATGTTCGTCTCTATTTTTCTCATTTCTTTTTGCTCGTTTTTTCTATCTTTCTCTCTCTCTCTCTCTCCCTTTGCTGGTGTGACTAGGATTCTTCTCATTATCGGCATAACTATTATACGTTGCGCCTCATCTATCTCTCTTTTGCTCGTTACTTCCGGTGGATAATGTCTCTATTCGCGTTTCAACATCCGCGGGCTTGTCACCTATATCACACACGTGAAAATATACAGTTCTTACTACAATTGTTAATTCGTAATCTTACGCGTACTTTAGTAGGATATCTAAGAGTCATTTTGATGTGCCGTTCTCTTTTTCTTCTTCCTTTCTTTCTTTCCTTCTTTCATTCATGCATAATCAATGACGGGAAGTTACCGTAACGTATACAACGACAGCCCTATGGTACACTTTGTGGCGTTTCACTCCTTCGTTTTGTTTCTCTTCCTTCTCTCTATCATTACAGTGGCCAAATCGACGGTAATAAATTAAAGTAAAGAGACAGGGATATAGAGTTTGAAAAACGAAAAAAAAGCGTCAAAAAATTCTGTACTCGTGATTCGTTGGGTCGTTCAACGGACACCGTGGGAACACGCTCGGGGGTTATACGTCTTTTACGTCCGTTCAGGGTACCTGCTTTGGCTTCATAAACGACTAGATATAAAGCCGTAATTTCGATATCCCTCCCAAAGCGATCTCCTTGCCGGTGAACGAGCCAACGAATTAAAATTTTCCGCATACCGTTGAATTTACCTACAACTTACATTATACTTTTTTTGTGATATCTCGACGATCTTCGATTCGCTATTTATCTCTCGGACGCGTCGGCTAGCAAAAATCGACCATTTGTCCTCGACCTGACGCAAGAAATGTTACAATGAACTTCGGTTTGATTGTTAAAGATTGACCTGTACAACAGTACTTGCGATAGATAATATATACACATATATATGTATAGTACATACGTAGATACACAAGTACACGTACATGTGCGCATATATATATACGTATGTCTCTGGAGTGTTGTTATACTTCTAAGAATTAGAACTTTTTTTTTCGATGTACATATCTCTTTACATATGTAGCTCATTATCAAAATCATTGCAACTTCATAGAGTATTAAACCGAAAAGGAATCTAATAATATTTCTAATACTCTTTTCTCTTTCGCTTCTATTACAACTGATAGGGCTATTCCAATTAATTTGGAATTATTATATACCTGTACGTTTACATTTGTTCCATCGTAAAAGTGCGCGTCTCGCACGAAAGTCATTGCTAACTTAATATTACGCATACTTTGAGTTGCACGATTTGGGCAGGGCAAACTAGGGCAAAAGTACAGTCTCGGAGTATTGAGATACCAAGCGATCGCGATCGAATCGTGTGAACTCATTTGAAATTCACGATTCCGGTAGCTGCAGTATATACAGTAACATCGCTTATAACTTATTTAGTAGTTTTAATCACTGTATCGCCTACGATGCTCATTAAAACAACGTGAATAGTTTATCTTTCTAATATTCGTTTTATTTGGCAAATATCGTTTCTTCCAGTGAAATAAATAATGTCATATAAGAAACCATCACTTTTATACGGTGCGCCGGTACTTAAGTGATACAGATAATTTATCTTGTTAAGCATCGAAGATAATTGGCTGCATCGCTTAAGCGTGAACACACTGTATTCTATATCTGTATACTTATTGTGCTATATAGCATTATCTCCATTGTACGGTATACCTGCTTTGATAATCGTATGTTGCTATGTTTTTAAAACAATACCAGAACCTTTATTCTGCCCTTACCTGCCCTATCCACGTGATTGTGCCTTACTTCCTGATAACATATTTAACTGATTCCATTTTTCGGAACATTCATATATGATTTTCATTCTTCTTTGGATATCAAATTCAAAATCGTTACATTATACATTTACAGTAGCTAATCTGTTTAAATGTTTATCAATAGCAGATTTATCACAGTGGTACATTATTGTATTCCTCAAGTTGTATATTCCATCTGAAATCAATTCTCGTAAGAAAAGTGCGAATTTAAAAAAAGAAAAAGAAGAAGGAACAAAACTGTCAAGACAATCCAACCTGAGTTAATCATCCCACTCATCCTCGTCACTGGTTTCACTAGTCGATTCATCACTTTCACTATGGATTGCACTTGATCGCTCAGCAAGAGCTCTTGACAAAGCACTAGCTAGACCACTGCCTTGTAACATCGGAGGATTTTTTTGTGACTTTACTTCGTTTGCAACAGGCCTTAACTCAACCCCTTGACGAATTTGTTCCAATAATGCATTTCTGGAGTCCGGGGGTGGCGGGGGTGGTTTTGATTCGGTTTTTTCAACTTTCTGTAAGAGAAGTTCACATTAGAATACAACCGGACAGTCTTTCGTAGGCGTTTCAACTAAGGGTGTGCAGGATCCCGAGATTTTGGGTCCCGCACACCTCTAGTTTCAACTTATCAGATTAGTACATCGAATACTAACTCGAAGTGTGGTGCCACTTCTAATTGATTCCATGAGCATTGACCTGGGGTCAGCGTTTTCTTCGTTATTATTATTACTATTAGTATTGTTATTATTATTTTTATTATTTGTAGCACTTGTATTAACAGTTTCTTCCTCGGTATTCACTAAATTAGGCAGTGGTGGTGGTGGAGGAGGAACGGGCGCACTCGAATTAGTTCTGGAAGGCGGAACTGGAGCTGGCGGAGGTGGAGGCGGAGGTGGTGGCAACGATGGTGCCGTGGTTATAGAAGGAGGTGGTGGTCGTACTGGTACTCTATGCACTGGCGGTGCATTAGATGGTGCACTCGGCGGCGTTGAAGCATGTATTCGACTTGGAGGTAGTGACGGAGCGCTTTTCGTCTGATGCTAGAAGAAAAGTTGATAATGTTAAGAACATTTGTCTTCCGTGGAGAAATTGTTATCGTTATAAACAGTATACAAACAGGTACTATTCGTGCAGGAACTGGCGGCGGATTTTCCTGTCTGTGATGTGCTACCGGAGGTGGCGGTTGTTGATGCTGGTGTAGTTGTTGTTGTTGTTGCAATTGATGTACATTAGGTGTTGAAACGTCTTCTCGAATGGCACTCATGCCTCCGTTCTGTTCGATAAAGTCATAAATAAACTTGCGCGTCTCCTGATTACTAAATTGATCCTCCGACACGCCTACTTTATCGAGGAACATTTTTAAGTGCGGATCGACTGGATCGACTATCTTGTTATTACTGTTGAATTGCAGGTGTGTTAGATGTCTGTAAATATAAAAAACATAAGAATATTTTTGTCACCGACAAGAAGCAAGTATGTATTGTTTAGCTATTTCGATGAACTACCAACCTAAAGTTTGATGGTGGACCTATATCGTCTTTCGTTAATCTTCGCTTAGTTTTGTCTCGTTTTTTCTTTTTAGGCTTGTACATGGAACTACTGGATGCACTTCTATTCACACCGATTGAGGTTGGAGTCCCGTTCGCTAAATTGGACGCCGACCCAGTGCTAAACGTAACAGGCGATGTGCTGCTTTGATTCCTCCATAGTAATGACCCACCATGTTGACCTTCTATTTCCATTTTAGACCGTTTTTGCTGTTTCTTGTGGCGTTTCGCATTCAATTTGTCGAGGAGAATGTTTCTGAATGCGAATAGCAGTTGGCACGTTAGCAGTTAGAAATATTTTTGCTATTTATAAAGACCGAGTAGTAATTCTTGTTAGTCTCACCTTAACGTTACAGCATCGAATTCACTTGCAAAATTAAAAGCAGCCATATACTCTTCAGCTTCGAATGTATGGAAATAAGGCAATGGTGCTTTATAGCCCATTGCATTGTACACTTCGTGTTCCCATAT
The DNA here is from genome assembly GCA_028455795.1 of Lasioglossum marginatum. Taxonomy (NCBI): domain Eukaryota; kingdom Metazoa; phylum Arthropoda; class Insecta; order Hymenoptera; family Halictidae; genus Lasioglossum; species Lasioglossum marginatum. The sequence goes on along the minus strand of CM052278.1, from coordinate 6,004,125 downwards.
CATTGCCCTCCTTTGCAGACAATATAAACGGAGGAAGAAACTACGCCTAGGGTTATCTCTTATCAGTGTTATAATACCTGTAGTTTTCTTTATCCATTCTTTATGTATAGGTGGTTCAGTCAAATATAATTGAATAACTCCTGCTGCTAAACACTACAAAAAATGAATAAAAATCAGAATCTCTGTTCGTCAAAAACTATTCAACGCTTTATCCGCGTGCACTTTATGTTTATTTTGAACATGTAGATAAAAAAAATTCTATATCACAAGAATCTGTTCAAGAAAACCATATAATCGACTCATTCAACATTCCTGCATAATTATGAATCCTCTGATGTCATTCGATTCGCTCATGACTAATGTATCATTTTAAAAACATGACGGTATTCTCGTATCAATTTTAAACATAAAATATAGTATACATGGGTTACCACGTACAAAGCACGAGTGTAAATTAAAATTTCAAACGAGGCCAGACTTCTAATTACAAAATATTATAATATTTCATCCGAAATGGATAAACATTTGCTCAAATAAACATATCCTATATCATATGTTGAACCAAATAAACATATCATTCGACTTGTACATCATTGACCGAACGAATAAAGTTGTGCCCATCTATGACTGTAAATATATATTCCCACACCAGATGACTAATTCCATAGTTCTAGTTTCAATCAATCCTTTTCTGAAGCATTAAATATGTTGCTGGGAAAAGGTCTCCTAATATTATGTATCCAATCAAAATTTCACCGAACTATCGAATAAACCGTAGCGAATGGTTCGATCGATGCTTATCCACGTCGTTAATAACGGCAGAAGTTCTCGTTGAAATAACATCAAAATCGGAATGACAGTACGTGTTTATCCGTGCTCGTCGATCGTGAGAATTTAGGTCAAAATCGGTGCGTTTCATTGACAGTTTTAGTAATCGGAATTTTTCGAAGACATGTCTCACCTGGCACCGATTTCCTATTAATTGGAAGACTTGCTCGTTTTCTTCCGGTTTCAAAAGTATCGAGCCTCTGTGTTTGTCCACGGTGCCCGACTTCATTTTTAAACAAGGTTAGGATCTTTGCGCTATCGTGCCCTAATATTCCTCGCTGCACGCTCTCTCGATCAATAGATTCGCTTTCATAATTCAACATGAACACGGTTCATTTTGCCACATTTTTACGTGTCGGGTGCACACGTCGACCGTGAAATCCTCTGGATAAAACGAGCCAAACACCACCCACCGAAAGCTATCTTCGATACTATCCGCACAGGAAACTCTACCAGTCGGTGATGACATTTTCATCTATCCGGTTCAATGTTCCGCGTTTCCTCATTCGATATATCTCCTCGCTCTTAAATCAGATTGGGCCTCGCAGAACCATCAAGTATCATAACTGGACAACAGAGCTGCGTAAAATACTATTTCAAATAGCGATTAGTAAATAGTCTATTCCATTTGAAATATCATACATGCACTTACGAAAATAAAATATCTCATTTGTTAGAAAAAGTTTTTAGTATTATTAAAGTTTATAGTATCTAAAATAGTAATTTTATTTTAAGGATTCTCAAAATAGTGAGAATTTTATTTGAAATATATTATTTATTTCAATTTATATTTAGAAATATTATTTCTAAAAATATGGATGTATAGGGTGTGTCAAAAATAGTCGCAGCGTGATTCTACATCTCTGGATCGGTGAAGATTTGTACAAAAAATGTCCGTGCAAAAATGTCCTTGGCCTTGATTTTCAAGGTCAACAATTTTTAATCATAACGGAGATTGCTCATAACGGAGAACCAAAGTCTCAAAGAAACCATAGATCGCAAATGAAACATCCTCTTGGAAAACGAATTTGAAGTTCCGTAAATTATTTTATTCTATATGTCTATATACAGGGTGTTCCAGTATTGGGCACAACCGTGTGGAGGGGGTAATTCTATATATGCAAAATTTCTCCGATTCCAATTTCGAATTCTCACACTTGCTGCAAATAAAATTTACAATCTAATTGCAATGGAAAATTATATTCAAGACATTCATAAGAAGAAAATTGTTCCATTGCTATATATATATACTTTTTTTCTAAAATAGGGAGATATTCATTGAAATGATATACGACACATTATCTTTGCACAAAAGATAAGAGACACTAGTATGAAGACGTACAATTAAACAGAAAATTCACTTAGCCAATATAAAAATAAAACATTACAACAAAACTCATGATTGATAATTATTCACTGTTCCATTCTGAGTAAACGATTGATTGAATTCCCATATCTTATAGCGTTAATTGCATTATTAAATATTTGGAAGACTGGCTGATACCGTGACTGGAAGTGTGTATAAGACTATTTATAATGTTACTCTATTTTATAAAACGTTTGACATGCGGAAATAAAACGTTCGAATAACTATACATATACTCAGGCTAGAGCATTTCTACTACATATACACATATATTTTTTTATATTACTGTATGTAGAACCATGTTCGAGTAGAGGCCCTACTCAAAAACGGTTACAATTTGTTACATCAGTGTCAGTTATAAGCGTAAAATATACATGAATTTATTTGATATGATAAAGATGCTCGTATGTAGATTTAAATTTTTCCCGCACTTCGTAGTCCTTGGTTGTCGCTAGAATCACACATTGCAAATGGCCACGGGTGCAACTCACGTAGTCTCGGAGATGCGATGATATCCAGCGGCATCTTGTTTTACATGGAAAACAGAATCGTCAATGATGATAGGGCAACAGTGATCGTTGTTACGGTTGTGTTCCTACAGTAAGGTTACTCGCGATTTTTCTAAAGGTCGCGCAATTGAGTTTTCCGCGGGAAAACAATGTCTGGATACCGAAGGGTGAACTATTACGAACTGTGCAGATTGTGTACGAGCAGCGAGGGTAATAAAATGAACATTTTTCGGGAGGAAGGCCGTAGACGGCAACTTCAGTCGAAGATCCAAGCATGTTTACCTATACAGGTGAGGATTTCTGGCGAGATGATTCTTCCTGTTCCAAATTTCTGAGGAGAGACACTGGTTTTTTGTGAACGTTTACAATGTCATAAATTAATTCGTTGTTATAGTTTTCATTATTCGACCGATTGCTCGGCTCTGTAAGGTAAAGAAGAAATTGCCTTAATATTTTTAGGTATTGGAAGAGGACTCTTTGCCAAAAGTCGTTTGTCATGAATGTATTAAGAAGTTGGAGTATATTATTGAGTTCAGAGAGACTGTTGTGAGCGCCGAGAGTATGTTAGAATCGTACTTCACCTCGTTACGATTTTCCGAAGACTTTATGAAAGAAGGTAAGGTTTACGTAAAGAGTACAGAGAAGGATAGACCTACGACACCAGAGAGTGAAATGTTAAAGTCAATAGAAAAAGTACCGCCTACCACGGCAACTCAGATAGTTAGTAATGAACAACAAATACAGCACCAACAGCCTGTTGTTGTTAACAACATAAATGCCTCTAATATTCAAATAATCAGTGGAGTTCAAGCGAGAGTACAACAGTACAAGTGTGCCATGCAGGTTCGTAGATTAACTTTGTAAAATTCATAGGATTTTAGTATGAGTATACCTAAAGATAATTATAAATTTCAGATGCAGCCAGGGGGCATGGCAGCTGCTGTTGTGGAAGCAACAGCAGAGACGCATTATAGTTATCAACAACAGACTTCGCAGCAATTATCGCCTCAATCAAACGAAGCTCAAAATCAAATTACGGAACAACATAGCCCGAATTCGCAAATTCAGCAACAAGTTCAAAGTCAAATACAAAATCATGGTCAAATAAATCAACAAATACAATCACAAAGGCAGATCTCTCAACAGTTGAATCAATCGGCTTCAATCCCTCAGCAACAAAATCAAACACAGGTGGGTCAACAACAACAACAACAACAACAACAGCAGCAGCAGCAACAAAATCAGTCGCAGATAACGCAACAGATTCACCAATTACAAAGACAGCAGAGAGAGTTCGAGAAGCAGCATAGGCAACTCCAACAAATTGAGAAGGAGCAGGTACAGATTAGTGCGCCACAAGAATTTTCGATAAAGCAGGAACCTCAAGGGCAAGTTGTACATCAAAATAATAACATAATTCTAAAGACAGAACCTGATGCTAAACAAAATCAGCCAATTATTCAGAAAGTGCAATCCGAGGTCGAGAAGGATGAAACTGGAGCACAGAATGTGCAAACATTCACGACTGTACATTCTGCACCTGAAGTATTTTTAAATTTAGGATTCAAAGACACTCCGTTGGTTACGCAAACTGTTCGGGAAGATTCGAAAGAGTTCAAGGCAGACGATTCAATATCTCATTCTTCAATTGGACAAATTTCAGAATTTCTAAGAATCAAATCGGGGCCCGAACCTACTTCGTTGATCACTGTGAATCCTCAAGTTATAACTCAAACTAGAGATAATGCTTGCAAAGATTGTGGCAAAACTTTCTCTTCCACGAGTCAACTAAACAGTCACAGTTGTTCTGGTTCATCATATAATGCAAGGTCTAGTTTACTTCAAACCCTTTTAACCGATGCCACTGAAAGTGGAATTAAAGAGGACCCTTTACAAACTAATAATAATTCTTTTAGTTGTGATGTGTGTGGCAAGCCATTCAAACGGAGAGAGCATCTTTATCAACATCGAAAGTTGCATACCGGTGAACGTCCGTTTGTGTGTACCACATGTGCGAAGGCATTTAGTCGCAAAGAACATTTAGTTAGACACTCTGTATCTCATACGGGTGAAAAAATGCACGAGTGCGAAGTGTGTGGTAAAAGCTTCTCTCGGAAGGACAACCTGCATAAACATCGTAAAACACATGGTGTATCAGGTCCATATATCTGTGAAACTTGTGGTAAATCATTTGTGGTTAAGCATTATTATTTAATGCACTTAACAACTCATGCATCGACTACCGGAGATGATACAGACTGTCAGGACCCTTTACCGTATAAGTGTGACCTTTGTCATAAGGCATTCTCTGTAAAACAATATCTTACAACTCACAAACTTAGGCATAGATCAAAAAATAGTAATAACTCTGGTCAAAACTCTGTAAATGGCCAACAACAACAACAGCAACAACAAACACAGCAAGCTAATACTACAAATAATATCAATCTAGTAAGTAATAATGTTACTAATACTGGAACTTTAAATGATAATAATGGACAGTCTGACAATGGATCGACGGTTGAGATTCAAAGTGTTATAGAAAAAAATGAAGAACCGAATGGGTCTTTTGATAATCCTTACCATAGTAATATGCAAGAATTTCAATGAGATAAGGGGAAGCGTGTCTATTATGTTCTCTTGCCGAATGGTAACAGCCATAAGATTGTCGTCGTATAAGCAAGAGAAATTTTACGACGCGCCAACATATTTTCTTAATCAAATAAGCTTTTACTTGGAAATGAATTTTTTGTACTTTAATAATCAACGAAGTGAATTTGGATATACTGTTGTTTTCACAATTCGTGATTTATTTGGTCACAAGGTAGTATCTTCAGTAGATTAGAAGCTTAAAATGAAATATATTGTATATATATTTTGCCAATGAAGTATTACATGTACGGAATGCATGCTATGTTTTATATAAATGCACACTACTGTTTAACATTTAAAGTAGGTGTGCTCTGCAAAATTTAAATGTATGTAGATAGTCATAAGGTTGTTCCAATACCTGAGTATATTTGTGTTTAAAGCTCCATTAACTTCGGATATAAAAATTATTAAACTAATATATAATTAGAATATCATATATAAAAATATTGTATACAATTAATTTTCTTTAATTGATAGGATTAGAATAATATATTCAGAGCAACTAGAATTTCTTGTACATTTTTATTTAAGTTTAATCACAATATTTGTTATATATTTTTATTAATATTGTCGAAAGAAACTAACAATCAGATTTATTTATAGCAAACTATTAAAATTGGTGTATTAAAGTACTATATTTTATTTTGCTTTGGTGCAATATCTTTATACTTGTACACAGAATTGTTAAATATTAACAAACGAGTTTCTTTTTCAACTGGTGATTGTAACAATCTATGACCACTTTACAAAGTATTTTAGGCTATATGATTTATAAGCATAGAATACAAAACAACATCTAAGACCAAAGAAATTTATGTAATGTGTAAATTGGATGAATAATACTGAATAGAGTTACAAACATAAAATATCAATCAGGCATGGCCTAGCCTGATTAACTCCACTATATTTAAGACTTCGGTTAAGTGCGCATATTATATATACATAAATGTGTATATATATATAATAATACATATTACATAATATATATATACTATATTATATATATAATATATATTATTAACATATAATATATATTATATATTTATATATACAGTTAATACCATAAGTATTCGTACGCTCTTTAAAACAGTATAACTTTTTTAAAATTGGACCGAACAATCTGACTTTTTTTAAGCGATTAGTCATTTGCTCACAAAAAATAAGGTTGCGTGATGCAATTGTAAAAAAGTTATTCTGTTTTAAAGGGCGTACGAATACTTATGGGACTGACTGTATTATTATGCATAGTACTTTATGATCTGTACAATGAGTCATTTTCTGACAAGTGAGAGTGTGCCATACAGTGAGGTTTGAAATAAGTGTATGCGAAACCATGATTGTCTAAAATTCCTTACATTTATAGTATATATTGACCAAAATCGTGGAAAATTAAGAGAATTTCTATATATTGGGCCACACAATTGAATCAATTGTATTTAGATCATATTTTTAATTAATTTATAATTTCATTTTATGAAACTTTTTCATGTAACACGATTAAGAGAACAGGGGGCAACTATATCTTCAGACAACAAATAGTTCCCATACAAAACGTATGAAATTATTGTCTATATATACACTTATTAATTTTTCTATTTCAGCACAATAAGAACAGTTCAAAGGTTTTATAGTGTTCTAAAAATATCTGTTGTCTATTGAATTATTTAATTTACGTACACCGTCTTCAACATATTCCATAATACATAGTAAATATGCATCAGTAACAGATATAGATAGCACAATTTTATGTTGTACAATTACAGTGCACAATGATGTGTATTGTACACTGAAATAAATACAACATTTTTGGTCGAATATATTGCAAACACTTGTTATTGGATACACAGTAACAGAATTTTGTTTCTGCAGAGATAAACATCTTAAGGTGTAAGAGAACTTTCCATAGTACAAAAAATTTATTTTAATTACCGGTCAGACTTTATTTCATCATAAAGTCTTGTACATATATACTGAAGCAGAAGTAATGAATTTAAGACTGTGTTTCTATATCACCTAGTGTTAGGTGTACGTTGGAAGTACATAGATTTATAGTAATGAAATTGTATATAACATGGTCCAGTGAGTAAGACAAAAAACTGTTAGTGCGCTGTTCCTAAGGAAATGGTATTTTCTGCAAAGCACGAGAATGCCGATACTCGAATATTGAAGTCTTGTAAAGTAAATATTGAATCCAAAGATACAGTGCTTTTATTACTTGTGTACTTCGTGCCTAATCATGAAATCCATGAAAGACAATTATTTTAAAGATTTATATTTGAAGCTATGCAAATGTCATACTTTTTAGTAGCCCCCTGCTATGTACAACTTGTAGCGGAATTATATTAAAACCAATGCTCAGATATAATTATTTTCCAGAATTAATACTTTTCATTTTAATCCTTTAATTGTGTATATTACTAAATCAATCCTATATTTAATTATAGTATAATGAATTACAAAATAATAATATATTTTTTATTTAAATTTTCCCATATGTATACTTCATTGACATGTACTGTAAAATTTTATTTAACTTAACAGTATATTAAATATATATTGAAAAAGATACATGCACTGAAATTCAGTAACCCTTTGAAAATTCATCGATAGCAATGATTATCGAAAATTCTCAATTTTCATATTGTTCCTAATAGATGATAATAAAACAGAAAAAAGAAATAATAACAATTAATGTTACTTCAAATCCATTTTTATTGAATAAACAGTATCATGTTTAATTACCTAATCTATGAGTTATAACATTCTGTTTATGCTCAAATGTTATGTATTTGAACACGACAAACATCTCATGAAATAGTGGATGTCTAAAATTATTATTTCGGGAATATCACAAATTGAATGGTATAAATCGTGATCAAACGTTTGCTTTAATTTAAATGACAGTTAAGTAACTATAGTTTGAAGTATACATTTCTTGATCAATTACATTTCATTCAATACTCTATACTTCGAAAACGTGTTGTGAGAAACATATATAATATATAGGAACAAAAAGAAGAAAAAGATAAACAAAATTAAGTATCGTGCTGATCCCATGGATTTGAGTGTACAGCAACACTACATAATACTTCTATAATGTGAGAAGTGTTAAATATTAAGCATTGAATAAAAATAATTAAAGTAATAATATAATATTTTGGGAATTTTGAACACTGCTTGTTTATTACTTATGTACAATACTTTATGTATGGTACTATAAACATATTGTTATAGCAAAATTTCTTAAAACAAACGAAATCCTCTGAACAATTAGGGAATTTAATTGACGAAAAAAAAGAAACTTTCCTCTCCTTTAAAAAAAAGAAACTGTACACATTATTAACCAAAGCATACACCACATTAAGTTTGGAACCCTGCTCAATTTAATACTATATCTTTTTGGAAGATCATTTTGAAAGACCATTATAATATATGTTATCTATTCTTACGCAATTTTCTTACTGGAATGCAAATAAAGACAAGTTCACCGAAATACTTCGATTACATTACGTGTGTATACATTGGCTGAATATTATCATCAACGTAATAAAAATACATCATTTTCCTTTCGTGTTTGTATCGTATCGTTGTACGAGCATACTTTTTAATGAAACAATAGGCACTGCACATATAAGTACCTTTGCCTTATCGAACGAAGAAGCAAAAGCACCAGTTCTTTGTGAGATATCATTATTTACGGTGATTTTTCTTTAAAGAGCCTCGTATCGATATTATTTAAAACATTACAATATATATGTATAACGGTATGTAATACTTCTGTGAAACCAGGTATTAAGTGATCAAGCAAAAGTTCGATCAATCTCAGTGTCTGTCGACTCGGTCTCTGTACAAATTGTACTTTGTTCGTCACATTATGCAAAATACCAAACGCCTAACAGAGAAAAAGAAACGATAAAAAGAGCAAATATTCGCGTAGCCGGTAGACTTTTCAATATTGTTTAGGTATACATAAATAAAGAGATTTCGATAAACCTTTACAGTAACAATATTCACCGAGAATGTTTGGAAAATTGTATTTCACGTAGATGTATCTACAATCGAAACGTTGGCGATCTGAGAACATGCGCATATACATCAAGTAATACACTAAACATAGTTGAGCGTTGTTGAGTTTTTTTGTTTACACTTTTCAATCCGCATTTATACCCTGCTGTAAGTTATAGTTCCCCGGGCGCCAACGCAATCAAGCACAATCAATGTGATCTAATGAAAATATAGGGACGTAATATATACTCTGATCATTCGTACAAATTTATACTGATATGATTTTCTTTGTTCTATTGCAATGCCGTACTTAAGAAATAGCGTTTCATTTGGCATCTTTCGGTGGCGACAACGCTTCCGACGCCGCGTTGTTTAAACTACATGCATTTTTGTTATCGTTCGAGGCTTTCTCACTCTGTACCGTAATAGGTGCGAGTTCCGTGTTCGTTAGGGTTTCTTCATTTAAGGTTTCTCTGAAATATACAAATATTGTATGTTTTTATAATTAGTAGACAATATTACAAATTTATCTGTTTGAATTACCTGCTATCTGAAATTTCAGGGATTTCACTTGAATTTGCATTCCTATCAGCAGCAGGAGCAGGAGCAGGGGTAGAGGTAAGAGCCAGAACAGGGATAGGAATAGGAAAAGAATCTGGAATTGGGGCAGAAACAGAGGCAGGAACTGGGACAGGATCAGGAACAGAAGCTGGAATAGGAGCAGGAACCGGAGCAGTTGCGAGATCAGGCGCAGAATCAGAAGTTGGAGCTGGGGCAGGAGCTGGAGCTGAAGCTGGGGCAGGAGCAAGAGCTGGAGCTGTGGCAGGAGCAAGAGCTGGAGCAGGAACAGAAGAAGGAACGGCAGCTGGAGCGGGAGAATGGGCAACAGCTGGAGCAGGAGGAGCACCAGCTGGAGCAGAAGAAGGAGCAACAGCTGGAGGAGAAGAAGGAGCAAGAGCTGGAGCAGGAGAAGGAGCAATAGCTGGAGGAGGAGAAGGAGCAAGAACTGGAGCAGGAGAAGGAGCAGAAGCAACAGCAGAAACAACAGAATACGAGTTCTCCTCGATACTTGTTTGATTCGCATTCGATTTTGTGTTTGAAATAGTACTATCAGCAGTATTTTCAACTTTCACTTGACCAGTCTCAACAGCTTCTACCACCGGTGCAGCTAAAGTTTCTGCGACAGTTTCTTCTTTACTCGAATCCGTTGTTAAAGGCTGTTGCTGTCGTTCCTCTTCTTCTACTTCTTCTACTTCATCTTCATCTTCTTCCCCCTCTTCTTCTTCCTCGTCTTCGTCGTCTTCTTCTTCTTCGTCTCCTTGAAATTCGTCGCCTAATTTAGTATCAAAATTTGCCCAACCAGTAGAATCAGCTACTGCGTCTGAAGGTGCACTATCCCATGGATTCACTTCAGGAAGTGTATTACCGGTAGATAACGGTTCAGTTGAATCCCAAGCTAACATAATGATATTAACAGTTATGAGAAAATATTTCTCACAAATACAAAAGCTATTATTGCTATTGTTGAATTGATTCATAAAAATTGAAATATTTATAAAAAGCTTTACGAAAGGTAAAGAACTCTTTTAAGAAAAATAAACGATTTCGAAGAACACCACAAACCTTCGTCATCTTCGTCGAACGAATTTGAATCGTTACATTGCTGTTTCCCTGTCCAAGCTTGTTTCTCTACAACAGTTTGGAAAGTAAGCTCGCCTTCGTCGCCCCATTCTGCTCCCGCGCTACAGTCTTCTAAACCAATTTTTTGTTTCTCCTCGCATATCTATAAACAATTATTCATTCAATTAACGAACTGAAAATATTGAAAATTGATATTTTTCTACATACGGTATAAGACTACTCTGTACCTTGTTGAACATGTCTTCTTTTTCTTCATAATCTTCGCTGACAGTAAAGGCCAACGTTGTTAATTGGTCAACCTTGTCTCTATAATAATATGTTTCATTTTTTTTTGTAAGAACACAAGTGTTTGGACGACACGGTGATAATACCTTACAATTTTGTACTGTACCCAGAGTTCTCTAAACTGTATGTATTTACAGTTTAGAGTTCGAAGTAATTATGTACACGCCAAGTTATAATGTAAAGTACTTACTGAAACTTGTAATCGCTACAATTAAATTCGCTATTCTTGAAGCCAAAGTTTTCGATAAACTGCGGTGTCATATGTTGGCCCACGTAGTTGTTGTAAAGCTATTTGTGTTACACAATAATTGTGTTATAACAATAAAATAAACAGTTTCGAATTGATTTACTTAATAGTACAAATAGTGTACTAACTTGCTCGACTTCTTGAGGATAAGAACTGTACCCATCTGGATTTTCGCAGGATAATTGAGCCTTGCCACTCTAAAATTGTTACATTTCATTCAATTAATATGATAATGAAGACAACACCGTGTAAGCATAGCCTTGTAAGAATCGAAGAGTAGATAAATTGATTTGTGAAAAATTGTAACCTACCAGAAGTGTTTGATGAGTCTCGTTAATTTTTGCTAAATCCGTATTCACAAGGTTTTTCCATTTGTTAAGACACTTACGTGATAAATTAGCCTTCAGAAATTTATCTAAGTTTACGCTCTTCTTACGTTGGTTAACGATATTATTTGCAATATTTATTAAATGGCCCATATATCCCTCTCTAACGCCATTCTCTGAATATCTAAAATATATGTAACAATGTTATTAATCAAAAATACCTTCGTAGTCCCGTAAAATAAAATGAACATGTATATTACTGTTCAACATACTGTTTATTATTATTCTTGTCCCATGCGTCTAAAATTTGATCTATTAATCTGCATTCGATAAATATCTGAAAGTTCGTTTGTCATTGAATTCATAATGTTTCTTTCTCTTTCATTTTGTAGTTTTACCACTGATTAGAATACTTACATTAGCATAAATAATGTCATTTGCATCCTTAAAATCACAATTAATAGCTAAAGCCAGGCACGATTGTACTTGAGTGTGTAGGAAATTGTTCCATGTATATTTAAAAAATAAATCCTTGAAGAAAACAGGGGTTTGTATATAGTGTAACTTGAACCGTTATGTTATTTCATTATGTTCTACAATCAGTAGTAATAGTTAAGTATTATCTTACCAGTAACGTTTGGAATGTTCCTAGTTCTATCAAGGTCTCATAAATTTTTACATTTTCTACCGCCAATAGCGCAGCAAATAACTTTGCAACATGTATACGAGTATTACCTAATGGACATTCTAACACTCCGGCAGTTGTTTTAACAGGAGGCTTCTGCAAGAGTAGAAGATATATATTTTTTAAAAATATTATCTATTACATATAGGATACCTATATGTATACACCTATATCTATACCGTATACTTGTACACTTACATAAGGTGGATCTAATAAGACTTTGTGAAGTTGTTCCAAGTAAGGCAGATTCGCATTCGAAATTTTTACACGTTGTTCCTTATCTGTGGCCTCATCCCCAATACCATTACCATGGACATCTCCTTCGTTTAATGCACTGATACAGAAGAAATATATCTTGTTTTTAGTGTATTCGATTTTTTATAGGACGATGAAACATACAATAGATATATGTATACATATATGAAGAACAGCAACTGCATTCTTACTTGTTACTTTTTTTTGTCTAAAAGCGTGAGAAGTACTTGAATTCCTCCGACAATACTACTTTCCAAGTGCTCTCCGGTTAAGATAGTTTCTAACAGCAGACTCACCGTATCCGACCTACAAAAGAGAAAAAGACATCCTTTAAACGAAGAAAACCTTATCTTATTTCCTTTTGATTTATTCTACTTACGATTCAAGAGTATTTAAGATAGGATCTGGATCGGTATTTTTTGTAGATGTATGTTGATTTTCTCTCGTAACGCTTATCATATCACAAAGTAATTGTGCAGCGTTCGCATGTTTACTCGATTCAGAATTAGGAGACAATAATTTGACCAACCTTTGCACTAAGTGTTGACTATCTAACCACTGTCGAAGCAAACATATATACATCAAGTTTTGTACAAAACAATGTAACAGCCAGCTCTAATGAAAAATAATGAGAAATATGATTGCTCACATTTAATACATATTGCCGTATGTCGTTGCCTTCAACCTGAGTAACCAATTTTAGTACCAGGTCCATAATTGCGGAAGTTTCTAAATGTTGCAAAAGCAGATTGACGCATGTTTCACGATTTATCAAAAATTCTAAAACCTGTAAACAAGTGAACTGATACGAGTACCAGTTCTGGTAAAAAAGATTAAATTGTAGAATTTATATGTGTGAGTTACAAACAAATGTAATGTTATAAAAAAACTGCAGATTAGTTTTTAATTACCTGATCTGTTTTACGGGCGATCAGTACTCCGATAGTTTTACTAAAAAATGATGCTAACAAAGGATTTAATGGTTGGTCCGTGTCGATAAACGAATACAGCTTTGCCAAAAGTGCTTCGTTGCCTGAAATATATATACACATACATATATTATTATTATTATTATTATTATGTACGGACCAAGGTCCTTTCATACAAATGTATACAGTTTTTACAGTATAACTGATAAAAACAAAAAGAAAACATAACAAAAAAAAAAAGTCTTAACCTTAAAATTTACATAAGAATGGACTGCGCGAAACTAAACAAATACAGGTACGATTAACGAATAGTATTGCGCAATTTTGTTTTGAATGCCTGTAACGTGCCATTAAAAAAATCAATATTGTTATAAAATATGTTAGAGCTAACATAATGGATTTATTACTCCATATGAGGATTTGGATTTCATTGTTTGAAATCCTGCTCTTGTTCTCGAAACTCGTTCAGATACATAGAAATTTATTTGCCTCAGGAGTGCGGGACAATCTATATTATTATTTATCAAATTAAAGATAAAGCTCTGGTCGGAAACTGTTCTCCGATCGGATAATGTTTCCAGGTTGACTGTGTTTAATATTATAGAGTAATTATGATCAAAGATTGACATTAGGTTGTTTGTCTTATATGCACAAAACCTGTATTGTTTGTGCTGTAATCTCTTTACCATCTTTTCCGTCTTTGCTTAATTTGAATACTCACCTGCTAATTTCTCATTTAAAGTTGGTATATCGCAAGTTAGTAATTCACAAGCTAAACTTGGATATTTGTAGCGGGAACGTTCCTCTATGTCTGTTGATGGTTCCTTGGTTGTAAGTGTTATCAATTCTTCCATTACATCGGATCTAGTTAGACTAGAAATAATAATATCGTAGAGTCGATTTGAAAACAGCAGTTGGCAGTTGATGAATTTTATTTTCCTTTTTACTTACTATTCCACAAGTTTTTTATTTTGGCTTTTACATTCTATCAATATATCATCTTCGTCCATCACTTCATATAAAGTAACATCCTAAAATTATAAATACGATTACATTTTCAATTTTGTTGGATGTCGACGAAATGTCTGGGAGTCATAGAAATTGATATTTTACAAATTACAGAAAACGTACGATAGTATAATGGAAAATCTTCCAACAATGTCTGTCGTTGTGTCATCTATGTATGTTCGATTATGTTCTTAATTGATGTTCTAAATTATGTTTACAAAGACCCAGGGAAATGATATTGGGGAAAGATAAGGGGAATAGACTATATAAAATAATGCAAAAGCATAATCTTGTGTAACGATATTATCAGAAAAGATAAAGGCAATAATGCACAAGGTATATCTTAGAATGAATGTTTGATTGGTTGTTAACATTTATAAATCAGCAACCAGCAGAATTATATTTCTCTCTCTCTCTCTCTCTCTCGTTCTCTCTTTCTGTATAGACGGAAAATAAATTTGCTTACCTCCTTATCAAGGAGTGCCTCCATATTAGGCGATGTCACGTAATTCTTAGCCCAAAACATGATGCGGTCGTTTGTTTCGTCTTTGCTTCGACAACAGTACGATTAATCGGACGCGAAACTGATCACAACATTGAACTGGTGGCCACTAAAAAAATAACGTAATACTTCGCGAGAAGGAGAGCCAACTAACATCGCATGGACACGTATTAGAACGATGACGCTGTCTACAATTGCAATGACAATTGCTGCAACAGCGAAAATACAACAAATAAAATATGCTTTTTTCCCTTGAAAATAAAACTGATTTTAAAATGTCACCTTTTCTCCCAAAAGCAGAAACTCTCGAGGATTGTTTTAACTTTGACGTTTGCTGCAGAAGCGATACACTGCAATCGACGAATCGACTTTCGACCGGTCGAACGCGTGATAGATCGAACACTCGATTCTACGATTCGATAAATTTAAATGTATCGTCTGGTATCGCTTGTGATTAGAGATGGGATGAACTACTACTTCCGAATCACTCGTTTCAATCACATTCGTTCCAAATCACGTGATTCGTGATTTTCCGTGATCGCTTCTGATTGGTGGAGAGCATAGGAACATAACCGTTCTTGGTCACTCTATATAGAAGTCTGTGTTCTCGGGACATATTATTATAACAAAAAATAAAAACAAGAAGAATAATGAATAAATTAATAATTAGTAGTAACTATAAACGGCAGTCCCGAGTTCGAATCCCGCCAACGGCAGAAAAATTTCTGAATTGTAATATTTTCTAAGACAAAGTGAAATATTCCCACAAGCAGTGCATAGAAAGTAGTATTCTATTTAATATATATATATAGTTTCTAATTTTTTTTAAATTTGAAGATTATTTTAGGTGTCTTTTGGGCGCCTTTTATACGTGTTAAATCTACGTCTTTTAGGCGCCCTTTTAGACGTCTGAAAAAGACATCGTCTTTTAGGCAATTTTTTAGACGTCTGAAAAAGACATCGTCTTTTAGGCAACTTTTTAGACGTCTGAAAAAGACATCGTCTTTTAGGCAACTTTTTAGACATCTGAAAAAGACATCGTCTTTTAGGCAACTTTTTAGATGTCTGAAAAAGACATCGTCTTTTAGGCAACTTTTTAGACAAAAAAAGACGTCTAAAAGTCGAGAGAAGTTCGTATAAAAGCCGTCTGTTAGACGAAAATAATAATTTATTCGAAAAAATCGCATAATCTTTGCATTGTAGCTGTCATCCAGAACTTGAACTAGTAATGGAAAAATCATGTGAATAGAATGAGTTGTGGTTAGACCGATCGTTAGGCCGGTCCGACCACGCATACGAAACTCCAGGAATTGTCTTCCAAAACTGAAAGTTCACCCTGTATAGAGTGAGACCCTGTTTTCTCTCTCATCCCCAAAAAAATGTAAACATACCCACATATGTATATAGCATACTATACAATGAAAGCGCATGTGTCGTGATCCTCATGTGGATTACTAAGATTTGAAAGGGTATTCTCGATTGAAAAGAACTTAATTAGGAATTAATATGGGTAAGAAAGACAAGAATAAAAAGAAAATAAGCGGCAGTGTGAAAACTGCATTAAAAACCGAAAAGAAATTGAACTCGAAACAGAAAAAGGAATTAGCCGCACTCGGTGAGGTTAGTTAAACATGTAAATAAAAACAATCAGTCGCGAAAGACCTAATAACATTTATAAAGCCAATTGATTTCTTTCGTTTTAGGATGACATTGAAAGTGTGATTGCCCAAATTGAAAAGGAAGAAGCCCGAAGACAACGTGTCGTTGAGAAGACGGTGGAACCGCCATCCCGACGTATCTATTTCAGTTTAACAGCGCATCCTTTTAAAGATGAGCTTATTATGTTCGGAGGAGAATTTCATGATGGACGAACGGTATTTCAAGAAATATCTTCTGCATATTTCCGTACATTCGCAGCTCAAGTTATAATACTTATTTAAAATTGAAAATCTCTACTTAGACGTTTGTTTATGGAGACATGTTTACATATAACATAAACAAAAATGAATGGATCATAGTAAAAGCACCCGGAGGTCCACCTCCACGTTGTGGCCACCAAATGGTAGCAACACAGACGAATAAGGGAGAGCTATGGATATTCGGCGGTGAATTTTCCAGTCCATCGGAATCACAATTTTATCACTATAAAGACTTGTGGGTTTATCAGATTGGAGATAAGAAATGGGAAAAAATTCAGTACGTTCATACTTTGTAACAATTAAGTAAAATCATTGTTTTATTATCAGTTTAATCAAATTTGAACAGGGCTTCTGGAGGTCCATCGGCTAGAAGTGGTCACAGAATGGCCCATGTAAAAAGACAATTGATAGTTTTTGGAGGATTTCATGATAATTTAAGAGACTATAAATACTTTAATGATGTGCACGTATTTCACCTTGAAACATATACTTGGCAAAAGATTGAATTATCTGGTAATAGTATAACAGATAACATATGAGAAGTTAGAAACTATTCCTATGATAATGAAATTATCAAATTTTAGGTAATCCACCTATTCCAAGATCTGGCTGTATAGTGCTGCCAACACCTGAAAATAAGATTCTCGTATATGGTGGTTACAGTAAGGAAAAAGAAAAGAAGGATGTTGATAAAGGACACGTTCATAACGATATGTTTCTGATGACTCCCGAAAGTAAGCTATTTTTCATAAAGTAACGTAATTCAAATTGAAAATGTTGTGAATAAATTGATTTTTGATTTTAGAGAACGATCAAACAGGCTTAAAGTGGAAGTGGGTGTCTGTAAAACAGGCTGGAACCAAACCATCGTCTCGTTGTAGCGCATCGGCTATTCTAGTACAACCAAATTTAGCTTATATGTTTGGTGGAGTTTTCGACGAAGAAGACAACGAGGAAGAACTTCATGGAACATTTTACAATGACCTGGTAGCTTTAGACTTGGACAAACTACAATGGCATACGGGTAAGGGTAATCGATTACAACACAATCGTTTGCTTACTGCTACGACACTTTGACTAATAGTTTTGTAGTTACTTTCAGTAATGTTAACTGGAAAGAAAGACGCGACCACACGACGTCGCAGAAGAAAAGTTAAAGAAGACACGGGAGAAGAAAGTAATGGCGAAAATGAAGAAGATAGCGATGATGAAATTGAAAAATCATCACCTGAGCCTGTTCCTAGTCAATCTACGGTTATCGAGGATGGGATATTTACAATGACAGTAGGACCAACTCCGACGGGATCTGTTACGCAGAAGAAAGATAGTGTCCAGGAAAATACGTTTGTACCACGTCCAAGAATAAATCCAGGCCTTGCTGTAAAGCACAATGTTTTATACATGTATGGAGGTATGGTGGAAGATGGAGACCGTCAGTATACGCTGAACGATTTCTACAGTTTAGGTATGTACATACATATGTTATAACATACTTCATTTTTTATCTGTGTATGCATAGACAAACTATCTTACATAACGTTCTTATTTTATGTTTCTAGATTGCCGGAAACTAGACGAATGGAGGACGATAATAAAGGATGATTTATCTTCGCAAACTTGGTTCGATTCAAGCAGTTCAAGTTCGGAAGACGAAAACAGCGATACCAGCGATGAAGATGAAAACAACAGTAACAGTGATCGTATGGACGTTTATGAAAATTGATGTACATATTGCGTTTGTTGTACTATAAATGTTATGAACTTTTTCTGAAATATGTTTTTTCCTTTCTTCTTCTTTTATAACCACAAGTAATGTTGACCAATTAAGCTTTTAAATTGGCCTTCTGTTGCGACATCTTATTATCTATATTTTCTTTCACTTTCTCCAAAACCAAAGAATTCTGGAAACAAACGTATGTAAATACATACAGTAGTATAACAAACGACATAACATAAATATAAAAGTTTCACCTGCGCAGTAATAAACAACACACACTGAGAACTTGACCAATAATATACACCATTCTTGTCTTCTTTATGATTACTTTTCAAAGATGTATAAATATTCGAGATTTTGCTTCCTCCTTTAATCAAGTGTATAATTTCATTGTAAAAATGAAAATCTTCAGGATCGCAAGTTACAATGTGGACTAAAAATAAAACATTTCTTAGTGTTTCAGTAAAATAGTAACCTTTATCGCAATTACAACAAATTACCTTCTGGGTTCATTTTTTTACTAACATTAGCTGTGATGCTTCTTATTTCTAATATCATATCTATTACTTTCTGTATTCTTTGGTCGAGAATGTCATCCTTCCATGTATTAAACTATGACATCAATAACAAATATGATATCGAAATGTCGTAGCGTTTTACTGCTTTAAAGCTCAATTAGATACTACCTGTTGTGGCATTGGATATGGTGCTTCCATTAACGATGGCACTGGTGAAAATTCTGAAAATTTATCTGACAACCTGGTATACAATTCATCAGCAAAGAATGGCATTATTGGAGAAATCAATCGTAACGAAACTTCCAAGCAGGTTCTCAAGCTGTATGTATGACTTTGCATAATATTTGAATTTTCGGTTTTGAATCCCCACTTTGTAGCCTCCTAAGTAGTTACGAATACAATGAGTTAATTATTCTCTTATATATGTAAAACAATTTTTTTTTGTTCTTTTAACAAACTTACCAAATAAAAATCGCAAAATCGATAGTATAAG
Source organism: Lasioglossum marginatum (assembly GCA_028455795.1). NCBI lineage: Eukaryota > Metazoa > Arthropoda > Insecta > Hymenoptera > Halictidae > Lasioglossum > Lasioglossum marginatum. The sequence continues at coordinate 5,984,240 of CM052278.1, read as the reverse complement.
AACGATTTTAATGATATGATAGCTTTGTGAAAATCTCGTTGTGAAAACGCATCGTTAACTGCCTCGACTGTTGCGGATAATTGACTTAAAATCCAACGGTCCATAACTATTAGACATTTTGGTTGCTGACATTGTTCTCCACTTGTCGTGAGTATGATATATTTGCTTGCTTGCCAGATTTTATTACAAAAGAATTTATTTGTCTCGCATTCCATCATATCGAAATTGATTTTTTCATCTATACAGAGACAAAATTATCATAGATCGAAAAATATAGATAAAACATTCTGCGAACCCATATATATGTATCTACATATACTTAGTTGTATTAACATGGATAGAACATGTACCGACTTTTAACATTATGGCTGCATAATGTCATACGTAGAGCATCGGCACCGCATTCTTTTATTCCATTAGGAAACATCTTTTTATTTCCAGATACCATTCGCTCAAATTCCTTTTTACTAAGAATGCCTGAATTATAACTTTCTTTCATTTGTTCATTAAGATCCTATTTGTACCAAGATTTTCAAGTAATTAATATAATTATAAACATATTCATTAACACTTACTTTTACTGTAGCACCATTAATAATATTTTCTGGTGAAATAACATTTCCAAGTGTTTTAGACATTTTCTTCCCATAGGCATCGCATAAAATACCATGTAAAAGTACTTCCTACAAAAATGTAAATTGTCACTCAAAAATTTAGAGTATCCTTCGTCATTTAGACTATTATTATTACTATATCAAACTTTTTAAATCATGATATGCTTCAAATTTTTGCGAGGCAGCATACGAGCTCCAGTGGAAAAAAAGTCTTACATTGAACGGTAGACGATCGGTTAACTCCAATCCTAGCATAACCATTCGCGCAACCCAGAAAAATAAGATATCGTGTCCAGTTTCCATTAATGTTAATGGATAGTAGCTCTTAAGATCCGTCGTCTAATTTACGACACATGTAACGACAATGTTGTACACTTATTAGAGCATGTATACAATACAGGGTACTCTAGTTAAGTATATTATAAGTTGTATACATATTGCATAGTAGCCCGTGTATTATACATACCTGTTTTGGCCATCCTAATACAGCAAAAGGAAGAATCGCAGAAGAAAACCATGTGTCTAGTACATCCTCATCCTGATTTAATGTCACATTGGACCCATAGGTGTTTTGAGCAATAAGTCGCGCATCATTTTCAGTGCGAGCAATTATCCATTCGACTTTGTCTCCAATCGTAATGCTATAAGCTGGAATACGATGACCCCACCATAGCTGTCTCGATAGACACCAATCTCTAAGACAAGCATTGCAATCGAGTATCGTTACGAGAAGTTATTGTAAACTATTTTCATGCATTTTGTATTCATCCTAGAATACAGAATTCATCCTACCTAATATTTTCGAGCCAGTCGTACCACGATTGCTCGTGTGTAGTAGGTACAATGTGTAAACGACCTTTTTTCACTGCATCTATTGCTTTTCGAGCCATGTCTTTACATTTTAAGAACCACTGTTCCTTTAGTACATATTCTACGATATCCTGAGATCGCGAGCACCTTGGTACAAACATTTTATGATCGCAAACGCTTCGCAGGAGACCTTTGTTTGCTAATTCGTTTAAAACTTTTTCTCTCGCAACGAATCTTGGAATACCCTACAGCACGTTTAATTTTGGTTTTAGTTGCGAATAACTGCGACATAGTTGTTTTCTGTGAATATTGCTGCACCTTGAATTGTTTCCCTGCATCCGTGATCTTTCCATGTTCATCGAAAACTTCGATAATGTCTAATCCATGATTTTTAGCAATTGCGTAGTCTGTACGATCGTGTGCGGGCGTTACTTTTACTGCTCCTTAAAATGACTTTTGTTACCGTATATTACAGATAGTATTCAGTATCTTGAACCATAATAATAATATCTGATAATTCTAATACACTTACCAGTGCCAAAATCTTTCTCAACTAAAAAATCAGCAACAACAGGTATATAAGTTTCCCTTAGAGGATGCCAAACTGTTTGGCCAATATATTTCGCATACCTTTCATCGTTTGGATGTACAGCGATTGCTACATCGCCGAAAAGAGATTCTGGTCTGGTTGTCGCCACCACTATTTCATCTTCTAAAGAAACGTAATTTCATCTTCAGTTTCGATTGCTTTGAATAAAATGGAAAATGTTTGAATTGAAGTATTACCTGAATCTTTAACTGGATAAGCTATATATGCTATTACACCGAATGTTACCTTCTTATCATATCCTGGAACTTCGAGAGCCGTTTTCTCGGTAATAAATGCATGCTCTACTTCAACGTCGGATATCGTACTGCCCAAAGTAGGGCACCAGTTGACCAAATCTTTTTTCCTATATATTAAATTACGGTCGTTTAGTCTTACGAACGATTCTATGACCGCATTGTTGTGATCCTATAATTTTTATTATAGAAAACTAATAAAAATTGAGAACTTCAAATAACTTTGATAAAGACAAACTTTCTGAAATACCTTGCTCATGGTAAAATATTCTCTAGACCAATCCAAACTGGCTCCCAAAGCTTTTAACTGACTCTTTATCCCAGTTTCTTTCTGATTTTTCCACTCCCACACGATTGAAAGAAATTCTTCTCTCCCTATTTCCGATCTTGCCATACCTTTTGTTTTGCAAAGATGCTTTTCCACCATCATTTGCGTTGCTATTCCTGCATGATCTAAACCTGGTATCCATAAAACAGGATGACCTTTCATTCTGTACCTAGGTATATCGTAGAACGCTTCGAGTTACATTCGATAGACTAATCACAGACTAAAACATTTTATAAGGAACATACCATCTTGCCAGTATATCCTGAACTGTAATAGTCAACGTGTGTCCTAAATGCAATGTTCCGGTTATATTCGGAGGAGGTAATAACATTCTCAGTGCATCTTTCTCGCTGGATGTGACGGTAAAATATTTATTCTTCTCCCAAGAATTATACCAATCATGTTTTATGTTTCGAGGATTAAAAGCTGGTGGAAAATCTAAGACATAAGAACGTTAACAAGGAAACTATTGCTTTCAAAACAAATATATCACTTCAGATTCATTATTACCTGATAACAATTGAGTGGAAAATCTGTTACAACAACACTTGTAATAAGAATTATTACGTAGACATTCGTTCAATCGCATTAAATACATTCTATATACATAAATAGAATAACAGTAGCGTAAATAACAGTAGATACTTGAAAGTTTGCTTTCATCCACGTTCAAAAAAACATAACCTATAGCACAAGCAACACCGAAACATTAATTTCGTGATCCTTTTATGGAATCATACAAATTATTCTAATTGGTAGTTTATTCTGAAAGATCCCATATTTCACAAAATCTATATAAATAGCTGTATTTCATAAAAACATATCTTTTTCCAAGTGCATTCTGGCATTAGCTACTTTGCATTTTTATATGCCAGCGCCGTAACATCGAAAGTCGAAAATTAAACATGTTAAAAATTACAAAGTTAGTTCCCTACCTTACCATTGTTTAGTTGTGTTTAAACTGGTTTAAACAAATAAGTAAATTGTAAACGAGAATAATATAATTATTTCATCTCAAATGTTTCAATACCATGTTTATTTTTGACAAGTCAAACAGATGTTAATAAGTTGAACTTGCATGTTATAAATGTACATTATTGCTCTATGTGTATACAGGGTGTCCAAAAACTATTGTACTTCCAGGAAATGAGTATACTTAATTTATGAGGTCATAGGAATTCTTTCGTTTGCAAAGATGTTTCCTGTATATCATATCATTTCTCGATAATGCAAAGATGGGCTTTTTCAGTCAAAAGCTCTATATAAATAAAAGATCAATCTAGTCCGCAATCGCCTTAAAAAATTCTATTTTTATGTTCACGAGACGTAATTTGCATAATGTAAATTACGCTGCTAATCTAGGCCGTGATCGTCCTTACAAATACTATTTTTACATTGCATAATAAAGAATAATGCAAATTACGCCTTATTAATGTAAAAGTAGGACTTTTGAAGGGGACAGCGGTCTAAAGTGATCTTTCATCTATATAGCGCTTTTGACTACTAAAAAATCCCATCTTTGCATGATCTTTGCAGGATCGAGAAATGAGAAAGCACATCCCGGCCATCCCGCACCCTTACAATCCTGGAAATGCGTCTTGAAAATCACGGACCAATCAGAGCGCGGCTACAGAAGAGCGTGGTATTAGCATTGGCCGAATCGGAATCTGTCCGCTGTAGTCGCGTTCTGATTGGTCCGTGTTTTTCGTTAATAACTCGCGATTTCTGGAATCATATCTTTTAAGGAAGTGCAACATTTTCGGACACCCTGTATATACATGCGTCTATATATTATATATAAACGTGAAGTGTAAACAAACTATTTACAATATAATATCTAATATAATGAACAATTGTATCGGTACATAAATTTTTTGAAAATCCATTAACAATAAATATTCTATGCTAATATACATATTTGAACAAATAATCCGATATATATACATGTATGATTACACACAGTAGGAGTAAAAACGATAATGTACACATAAGGAAAAGTGGAATAAATAATAAAAAGGCATCTAATGCACTTCGGAAGAAAAATTACGTAACTGCACAGCGAAGTGCTTATCCAATTATCCAGATATCACACTATCTATCGTGTATGTATTTCGACATCACCATGTCATGGTGACAATAATAACTCGTAAAAATTCAAGATAACCGACTTTTGCTAATTAACATATCTTAAGATTGATTCGTAGCGTAACTATAATCGATTGAATCGGAAAAAGATAATTAACTTTTTATCTTTTAAAAGGAAATCTTTTTATGAAACTTTCACAGCAGTGGTGGGAGCAATAAACCAATTGGATAGATATACATACGTATACGCATGTAATAAGTATCTAAATAGATATATCTATTTAGATAGTAGATAGTAGAAAAGGTATGCCAAGATTGCTAAGTGCAGACACACGTGCTCTCTTGTTCTTTCTTTTGTTGCGCATGCATACACGTATTTATACGCAACACTGATTTATACTGCGTCGCCGATAATATTTTGCGAGGTAGTCGCACAGTGGGGTACGATTGTAAAGTCCAAAGTTCTCCTGGATAAGTTAATTATCTCTATGCTTTTGTTGTTTTGCAGAACCTATTAGCTCCCATTCGAATTCAAGAGCCGACACATTATAACCGTTAATATACCCAGGTTCACCGTCTTCTCTACTTCGTTCCTGTGCGCGTGCTGTTGTTTTCGAATATTTCATAATGTTGAAGGTAAGTCTCACATTTTCTACAATAAAAATCGCAATTCATGTTATCGTGTATCATGTGAAATGCGTGTAATACTTACGCTTTATTTGTAACGTATGCGAGAGACTTTTTTTTTTTATAATCTTACATTACTTTAGACGTATATTCTTGTGTTGTTAAAGTTACATTCTTACAAAAAATACTGTTTCTCTTTGAAATTATCCATTAGCGAAACCATACGTACTATAACATAGTCCTACGGAGCTAGCTCTCATACCCTGTAATCAAAAATATCGATCAATCAACTCGATTAGATTATTATATGAAATAATAATAAGTATCTATTGTACATAACAAGATGAGTTTAAAAAATGTGTAAGGGCATTTTACGTAACACATACATTTGTAGATATATTGTATTTAAGTCGAAACAATTTATTAATATATACATGGGCAAATAGTCTACCGTAACATCGACGACGTTTAAGAATGTTTATTATACTCCTGTTTTTATAATTACACCGTTAGTAATCGTGTGGTAATTATGTAGCAAAATAATATATAAAGGTATTAAATAAACTGTTTGCTTATCTCATTATGCCACATCTAACGTAAAGCAATAGGTATAGGTAATTTATTTCATGAAAGAAGCTTGTTTCTCAATTTCAATGCTTAGGATAAGAAATATGAAATACGACGATGATTAATTGACAATTGCACAAGTTGTTTCATAGTAATTGATAGTAATTAATAGACTGGTCCATCTTTGTTATCGATATTACATTTATGTACCTAATACTTTTTTGTTTTTCTTACAAATGTTGTTTCCTTGTTATAATGAACATTCTTAGAAAAAAATAATACAGAGAATATTTCGTTTACTTTATCTCCGCTGTTATGTTTTTCATTTTTTCGAGGATGCAAAATAATGTAACGCGAGCGAACAAGATAAACAAAGTACATCGTATAACATACGGATAATTTAAAAGTGCTGTATAGTAAACATCTGCATACGTATATATATATACATGTATACATATATAGAAATACATATATGTATACGTTTTGTAACATGCACAGAATATGATTTAACATTAAAGTAAACAGTCTCTGTGCAAAGATTTGAAATTTATCGACGGATATTTAATGCTATGCAGTGAAAGTAAATGCTTAAACGAACATTATAATTGACACGTATTTCAGGGATTGGTTGCCCTTGTAACTGGAGGTGCTTCCGGGCTAGGACTAGGAACCGCACAAAGATTCGTAAGGGAAGGAGCCAAAGTTGTGATCGCCGATTTGCCCACATCGAATGGGAGTGAAGTAGCTAGCAAATTAGGAAATTCAGCTGTATTTGCGCCTGTGGATGTAAGCATTTACCAAAGTAGCATTAGTATTGGTATAAAAATATACGATGTATGCGAACGGATAGTTGGAAAATCTGTTTGAAGAATTTAGCATTCTTTGGAAAGAGCAACGAATAACTTCTGAAATTGTAGAACGAGAACATAGCTTTTGCTATTCGAATACGTTTGTTGTACAATTATGCGCGATAGCTAATATTTCTATCATTTACGAACTACATGTAATAATATCGAACGCGATGCACATATCGCTGCGTCCTCAGTAAAAGAAGCTACAGTTGTTCGTTTATAGGTGTCGTCAGAAAAGGATGTGACCGAGGCGTTACAACTAACGAAGAAGGAGTTCCAAAAGTTGGATGTGCTGGTGAACGCGGCAGGGATAGCTCGTGCATTCAGAGTGTATAATTTCAATAAAAGTCGTCCGCATACTTTGGAAGACTTTGAGAGGGTTATCACCGTGAACACCATTGGAACGTTCAACGTGATCAGATTAGCCGTAGAACTTATGCACGAAAACGAGCCGAACGTGGACGGCCAACGTGGAGTGGTGGTCAACACAGCGAGCGTTGCGGCGTACGACGGACAAATAGGTCAGGCAGCATACTCTGCTAGCAAGGGCGGGGTAGTCAGTATGACCTTGCCGTTGGCCCGCGATTTGGCAAAGGCTGGGATTCGCGTTTGCACGATAGCGCCTGGATTAATGGATACACCTATGTTGCGAGCATTACCAGACAAAGTGCGTGCATTTTTGAGTGAAACGGTACCATTCCCGCAGAGACTCGGTACACCGGACGAGTATGCTATGTTGGTGCAACAGATCGTCGAGAATCCTCTTCTGAACGGAGAAGTGATCAGATTAGACGGTGCTCTCAGGATGCAGCCTTAAGGGATTTCATACGAGCGGACAAGTATCGAGCAACTGTCTAAACGTCAGATCGGAATGGGGATTTTTTACAATTGTATTCAAACGAAAAACTTGTAACACAGGGCAACAGAAAGATATACAGAAATATATGCAAGAGAAATGAAAACGAATAACTTTCTTAGTACATGCAACACCATTATAATTCTCTTAAAATGTACACGAACAACTAAACGTTTCCAATCTATCATAGGTATCGACAATTCTCTTTATTACCTTATGGCTCTGTACAATTAACGTCTTGTAAATATGTTGCAAAAGTCGCAACATCCTTCGTTTGTTTTCTTTCTCTCTGTGTCTGTTTTGCGTGTGTTTGTTTGTTTGTTTGTTTGTTTTGTTTGTTTGTGTGTAGTGTGAGAGTGTCTTTTTAAATAGTTCACTAGAGTATCGTCTAGCAAAAAGGTTGTGTACATAGTATTAACATAAAAATTTGCTCGGTTCTGTTTTTTCCTTTTCCCCGTTTCTACCGATTCGATTCCCGGTTAGTCGTCTTTCTTCCCAATAATTTCCGGAGATTTCCAGAATTCCAGCAAGTGCTGAAACTTATTTTGATGATTTTTCGGAAGAGCCAGTTTATTTGTTAAGGCAGGATAATCGGGATCCTCTCCGAGGTCTAGTCAATCCTAGGCATTCGATTCTTTCAGATTTTGCAGCTTCTCCAATTGATCGGGTTGTAACTCATCTGGAATACTTGCCCTTCCCGCCATCACCATTTTCTTCGGCACGATCTCGATCTCCTCCATTTCTGTTTCCTGTTCCAGTTCAAGTTCGAGTTCCTGTTCCTGTTCCGGCTCCGGTCCCTGCTCCTGCCCCCGTTTTCGTTCCTGCACCTCGATCACCGTACCGCGAGACGGTATCGATTGAGAGTTGTCTCCTGTGCTTGGACCGGTCGTCGAGTCTGCCTCGCTGCCAGAACTGCTGCTAATCGGAAACGGTGCCGAGTCTGCCGGCAAATCGTCCACCGTTGACTTCTCCTCCATGTCCTCCGGTGCCTCGGTAGTCTCCTCCTGATCGTCTTTTTCATCCATGATCACGGTGGTCTCTTTGCAATCGCTTTCGTTCATGTCTGTGGTAGTGGCACTAGACGGCATGTCACCACCTTCGGAGCTTTCATTAGACTTGACCGTTTCATCGACAGCCTCCTCCATTCCAGGGAACGGGTGTTCGATCTCCTCCATCGGTGTCGCCGCCGTGATCACGATCTGAGCAACACCCAGTCCAAATTCATCTTTGGACTGGTCGTCGCCGCCGTCGCCGTTCTCAGTGGTCGTCGGTTGTTTCGTTTTCTCCTCACCTGTCTGCAAGTACAGACCGGGAAACGGTTAATGGATTTCGGCTACGTGACGGTCTCCGATCGTCTCTTCTTTAAACTACCTTCATATTTACCTTGGTTCCAGATTCATCCGATACTTCTACAACTAAGCGGCAGTTTTGTGTAAATTCAGTCACGGATTAAATAGAAAGAAAAGTAATAAATGCTAGTCTGTAACTACGATCAAAATCGGTTTTGCTAACCTACGATTCCAGGCCCCTCGGATCCGTCTTCCTCGAACTGTGAACCATAATGGCTTTTCTGGACCTTGGAGAGCTTTATCATGAAACCGTCTTGCGACTGCTCGGCGTTCACGTTGGTGACTTTCTCGGCAGCTTGCTGCATGTCCGCGTTTACTGAAACCATACACGGTTCATTATTTTCTCTGTTTCTCTTCTCGATATCGTTATATGTTCTGGCGCGTACCTCTCATCATGCTCTGCGTCAGCTCGTCCTCCAGGAAGAACTCTGGAACTTCGGGAGGTGTGAATACGGGAGGTGCGGAGCTCGGCGGTGTAATATTCTCCTAAAATGACATTCGAAAACGAATAGGAATAACAGTTCGGTTTGCTAATCGATCAAAAAGCGATTGAAAGGTAACCTGCGGGGTTAAAGGTGAACCATCGGCGGCGCACGGCTCCATGATCAAAGAGGGGAATAATCCTCGATTCCCGCGGATCTCTCCCTCCCACCATCCGTCGTCCACGTCGTGCGGATCTTTCCTCAAAATTTTCACAACGTCGCCCTCGTAGAAGCTGACCTCCTCGTCGCATGTGGCGTCGTAGTCGTAAAGAGCGATACAGTATTGTTCGGCTTCTGCGATAAGAACGCAGTTGGTTAACGCGATTGCGATTACGATCACCGAACGTCAAATTACCTCCTATATGATTTTGTACAATAGCTGCTTCCGGGGCAGCCTGTTGCAAATTAGCGTCAGGATCGACCGCGTCGTGGTCGTCGATCGTGTAGTCCACCGAGGAGAAAGATATCTGGTGGACGAGCCCCGGTCCTTGGGAAGTCAGGCTAGAAGTGGTTTCAGGATCGCGCTCGACATCCAGATAGTTTTGCGGAACGAAACCTTCCTCACCGCGGTAGTTGCGGGCCCGCAGCCAGCCGTCCCCGTCGCCCTCGCCGACTACTTCAAGCTGTTCGCTCTCGACGATCGACAGCTCGTCCGGATTTTGCGCCTGCAACGAAGAAATTCACAGCAACGATTACCATTTCGAAGTTTCCGAAAGCTTTCGTCTGACGACAATTAATTTTGATCCATAGCGAATACTCGAACACTCGGATGTACGTGGTCTGTCCGGAAAGTATTCGATCTTTGCTTATATCTTCGTTCCTAAGTGGGCTAAGGCGGATAGCGCATGTTTGTATTAAGTTTGTTTATTGAGTTTGTATTAAGTTTGTTTCCGTAAGTGGGAGCATCGCTGGAAGAAAGTTGTGGCTTCTAACGGACAATACTTTGAAGGGATCACCATTAATATCAACCAGGAATGATACTTCCACCCGTTACAACACAAAGTCGGATACTTTCCGGACAGACCATGTATTCGAATACTTGCAGGCACTAGGCACATCGAAGTGCCGAGCCTATCGATATACATATGTACCGTATAGGAGTATAACGCGGTGCACTTGTATATCGGTTGCGAGGGAGGCGGTTCGGATGTTTCACGGACTTCTGTATGCTCGTCTTTTTCCTCGTTGTCCCAATCGACAGCCGTGGGATCGTCCCAGCCGACGGTCAGCTGTTCTATTCGTTGTTTCTCTTGTTCGAGCAAAGCTGTTACAGAAACGAAAGGTACAATTGTTATCGTTAGTTTACTGTTGCAATCGATCGACCTGTAAACCGTACGCTCACCGTCAACTTCCTCGCTGTCGTGCCTCTGTCTTTCCTCGATCGGTTCTTCTTCCTGCTGGGACACGTTCTTCACGCTGCCTGGCCGCTCGACGGTCGTCAGATCGCTTCCACCGTCTCCGTCGCTGTCATAAAACGAATCCGAGGACGGATGTTCCTGTGCGAAAACAACATATTAATAGAATCCTATTGTTATCGTATCCTGCGCTAGTCTTATTCCACCCTATTCTATCCAATCCTATTGAACGATTTTAACGATCAACGAAGGCAGTCCTATTATTTTGTCTCACGGGTTAGCGAAAGTAGATAATGATTGCGAGTACCGCCGTTCCAGAAGCGTCGGTTCTCACGGAGAGGGAGCTGGCCGAGCGTGGCATGTCCTGCACGCTCAATGTCTCGACCTCCTGCAGCCACTCGTCGACGTTCACTGAAGAAACAATGAGAACGATGGTGTCGACGCAATCGTGAACGACACGCAATCAATCGGTAACTAATCGGAAAAACTACTGACCGAGGAATGGAGAAACAATTTTACGTACCTCCGCCGTTCCTAAGGCAATCTATTCGCGCCTCTGCTTTCAGCTTCGCCGTCTAATCGACAAGTAATGGACAACGCGTTAGAAAAAGGAATATTTCTTCTACTGAAAAGCTTACCTCTGCGCGTCGTATCGCGTGCTTCAGCTCGTCCATTTTCGTGTCTATATCAGGACCTTGCGGATCGTTTGGATCAGTCTGTAAAATCGATACGAACATGAAAAGACTCTCTCCCTCGTTAAACGAGTTATTAGCGCAGACAGAGACGATCGACGAACGTGTTCACCTTTTGTCCAGACTCTTTCAGCTGCGCGAGATTCTGCAATTTCCTAGTATTCTCCCGGATGCTGCCTAATTCACGCGCTATTCTCGTCGACCAGCGACGAGCCTCTTTTCCGAGCGAAGCTGCGGCAGCGTGATCGGCGGTTACCCTGCAAACAATTCATTGTCCACGTCGCAAATATGATAATTGTTATTCGTCGACGAGTCGACGGTATATCGATAACGAGTTTATTCTATCGTAGTAGATCGTTCACGGACCTGTCTACGGGATCGTTGTCGCAACACTCGAAGTCGTACTGTATGTGCTGCTTCAAAACAGGATAATACAAACAGCAGCATTGTATGTTGTACTCTCTGGTGAGCTGTAACACGAGCGACAGAAATTACATCGGTGACCGGTTTCTAAAAATGATTTTCTAGTGTAATTTAACGGTACGAGTTTACAACTACCAAATCTTTTGAGGGCACCTTCGCCTCGTTTACGATAATCGTTCAACAACAAGGTGACTTCTTCTGACAGTTTTGATTGCAATCAAAACAAACCTTTCGTTTATCGTGGTATCGTTTATGGTACCGTGTGTCAACAAGTTACTCACTTGTTGCGCTTGATCGCGAATCGTAGTGAAGCTGTTCTGTGTTGCCATACAGGTCAGGAGTTCGGTGCGACCCATCAGCGTTAAATATTCGGCTACCTTATCGTAAACACCTTGTTCCAAATACTGTTCGCGATAAACGGGAAACACGGGAGAAATGTTAGATCCGTAAAAATGTCGTGGGCTAACGTAAAGGATCGAATTCACCGACCTGCATGGTGTTCTGTAAATCGACTACAAAATATCTATTTTGATGGGCATTCGCAGCGGCGAGGCTAAGTAAATAATCGTTCCGAGCTCCCGTTGACTTTTCCTCCAAAGCGTCGCGTTTCGAGCTGACCTGCGGGGCAACGATATTCTAATGTAAACACACTGTCGTGCGAAATATATTCGATTACTCGATTATTCATTACTAGGCTGCGGATCTTTATGCATTTATAAAAATTTACAAAAATGGTAGAATTTAAAATTTAATGAGAATTTAGTAAGATTTATATTTATTTTGGATCTGCAATGGCTGTTACCATTAAAAATAGAATTCCATTGCATAAACATCCGCAGTCCACTCATTACTGATTCGTTTCGTTCTACCTTTGCGCTGTTCTTCTGCAACGACGTTATCGACTGAAAGAAGGATCCTTTCTTTTTCTTTAATCTGAAAACGATTAAACGACCACACAGCTTCGTTAGCCCCGTCGATCGATCGATCGATCGATCACGAAAGTGAAATTAACCAAAGCTCCAGCTTCACCTTCAATTTCAACGAATACGTACTTTTCCTCGATATCTTTTGCCTTATCCCGAACGTCGTGAGCACTGTGCTCCTCATCAAAGTACAACTTCTTCGTTTTGTCTACGTCCTGCACACACAGTTGCAGCTCTTTTTGTACTATCATCAGTTGGTCGATTGCCTGGAACAGAACGCGTGCAATGAAGGTAAAAACACTAATAGTTGACCAGTTAAGAAAAATTCTCTGCGTAAATGCCTTTTATCCTTCATTGAATAGAGAGACTTTATGCAAGAAAATGCTGTTTGAACTTCTTACATTGTGTAACACAGCCAACTTTTTAAAAATAATTGTATTATTCAAATTTTATAGACATTTTCTTGAGAATTCAATAATTGTGTCAGAAGTTGACTATCCTCGAAAACGAGAAAACTACTAATTGTTCTAATTAATTACGATGATTACTGTACGAGACGAACATTGCGGAAAGGAAAAATATTGATTTATCCGCGATACCTTCTTCGAAATTTGGAATTTGTGCATCTTCAAGGATTTAGCGTCGTCGGCGATTTGCTGTTGGAAAACCTCGACAGCTGCTAGCCGGGCTCTGGCCAGCTTCTCGTTTTCCTCGAGTACGGTCCGCCAAACGTTCCACATGTTCCTGAAGTGATTCAAACATCTCAAAGTCTATACGAGCGATAGAGGATCGCGGCTGAACGGGCGACCTACCATTTCTCGTCTCCGCCATCGATCTTTAGGTCCGGGATATTTGGTATTTTCTTGTTGAGATAGGCAGAAGATATTTTGAGGAGCGCCTGCAACAAACCGTTCGCTGAACGTTCATCGAACGAATTGGATTTTGTGGTTCACGGCTCCAGTCACTTACCTCCGAATATGATTTCTCGATTGCCGATTTTTTGATCGTGAAGTTGCTGAAAAGAATTCGATAAAAATTTGTATCGTTATTCTATACACTCCTGTCCATAAATCACCGGACACTTACTTGTCTTTAACAAAATGGTAATTAAAGAATACAAGCTTCCAGCTTGATTTTATTGTTTTATTTTGATTAGATGTAGCTATTTGAATGCAAAATTAAATATACATACATGTACTATTCAAATAAATGTTGGAGAAAAGAGATTGAGAAATTGTGGGATGATTATGGACAGCTCTAGACGCCAAATTGGAAAACAATTACCCGACTTGAATTTTAAAAATTAGAAAATATATAAGAATAATAATGAAAATTTAGAAGATATAGCATATATTTTGGCCAGATTCTCTACATTAGAAAAACTCATTGTTAGTATTTTTGTCTGCATCCAAATTTGAATAAGTGTCCGGTGATTTATGGATAAAAGAAACAAAACGTTCGTCTACTTTGGTTTGGATATGCATGCGTAAACGCTCGTGGTCGAGTTATCAATTTCGATAAACTGTCCGGCATTGCAACCGCGTAAATATTGCCTTATAAAAATAATACACTAAGTCTATTGAAATGATCTTAAGTTTAAAGAAATTTATATTCCATTGTTTTCCACAAATGAATTTTTAGAATTTCGATAGGTAGGTTTAGTGTAAATGAACCAAACATTGATATCGAAACGACTCGCGGATCGTAAAACCATTCCCATGTCGTGTATCGTTCGAAGTGACGGGGTAGAGATTCTACGCGAAAGAAATTCCAATAACAAACTGATAAGGTCGTCGCGTCGTGTCGTGTCGAACAAGCATAACGAAGAAGAGCACGCGATCTCGAAATCAATCGAAAATTTCTGTACGATATCGACAATGGAATGCGCGTGCAATAGCGTTAGCTTCGCGATTCCCGATTCACGGTTCACGTTAAGAATCAATGCGATCGGAGTGAACTTGTATCCCGTTTGAAAGTAAAAGTATGGCCGGCGCGGCGTCGAAGAGAAACGGAAACCGCTGACGCGATATGACTGGAGGCCTAGAGCGTTTAAAGGGCTTTTAGCTAATCCCCTTTTACATAAGTGCGGAACTCACCGAATATCCTCCAGAAGGTCGCACTCGTGCTGATTTTTCGCCTGCAACTTGGCCGCCTGCTCCGCGTGTACATTCTTCAGAAATTTTGCGTAATTTCCCTACGAGAACAGAGAATGGTTTCATCGCATCGCGGAATCGGCGAATTCTTTTCTATCGGTCGACGCGACGCGACGGATAAAATATATGAACAAAAGGTTGTCTCTCTTTCCGCTTCGATTATTGGTCGTCTGCGCGGGTTGCATCCGATAATTACCGGTCAGGGGAGCTAACAAGGGTGACGCTTTAATCAACGACGACGTTGTTCGAAGTCAAGTTCAATTTTGTAGTACATGCAGCTGCATCGACGATCCCTTTACGCATCGGGGATCGTATTGACCCCGTGAACTCTGACCAACGCTCGATGTTTGAACGTCCGAGCCGAGGTTTACGGCGAGCCAATGGATTTCTTACGTTTACTTGTGGCTTATAAATTGATCGCAACATTGGGGTATCGGATTTTATAGCGAGAACAGATTATTTCATCTTTTCAGCGGAGAGAATCTAATTTTAAATGTTCCACGTCAAAGTCGTACGCATATTTTCGCATTTCACGTTTAGAACAATAAGTTTAGACAACTACCTTTTCGTCGAAAATTGTCAGAACTTATTTACGAGTCGTGGAGCTGCGACCTAGCTAGGAGCCGACGAAAAACTCGGACAAGAAAATAGAGTGACATCGTGCGATACAGGAACATCGAATTAACTTCTTTTCCCAAAAGGGAAGAGAAACTAAGCTTTCGTTCGAATAAACGTAGATGATTAAGAGCGAGATTTTGATCGAATAAGATTCATTGTTTACAAGATATCAACACTTTTATATGTATACTGTACAGGAGTCTCAGTTGCCAATTGAAACATTTATCGAATCTGCTTCGTCGTCGACACTTCACCTATTACAACAAGTGAAAACGAGTCGAGGAAAGGAGGAAGAACTGTTCAAGTAGTATAGGAGATTTTGGGCCAGACGGTCCTGACCGCGACTCGTCGCAACGCAACGGCGCCGCGGCGGGAAGCGACGCGCGCGTATCGCTGCTAATCAATTCGCACAAAGGGGTAACCTCGTTCGATCGCGTTGAAATTCTGACAGGTCTCCTATCGATTTTCCTTGAACGTCTGGCGTTGCATTTTTGAATGCTACCACGGTCTAAAGACTAGTACGTAATCGCCGCGTGCGCGCCCGCTGGTTCCAGCATTGTTACGCGGATCGTTAAACGGAGGAAAGCTAAGCATGGTCGTCGGCACCGAGTGCGATGCAAATCTCGAGGCTTCTTTTCCCTTGCCACTGTTCTTCCGTGCTTCCCTGCTTGTCCTGCGTTCGAACATCATTTTCCACTTGTCAGAAATGCGTCTCCGACGCGTCGAAAGCCGCAACTTCGACTAACGTGACCCGAGAACGAAGAACGGGGCGATTTGTTTAACCCTTGTGTAGTCAACCGAAATGTATAGATTATGTAAAACCTTCCTGTATTTGACATGTTTGCGCAAATTCTCATTATAAGACTATAAAGAATGGACATTCAGAGAAATTTTGTAATACTTTTTAGAGGAACATTAACAAATTGTTGAAAGAAATACAGTAAATGAGTACCCGGATGATTACACAAGAGTTAAACCGAGCCGAGAGCAGCACGGTTGCGTTTAATATTTCACAAGAGCACCCTACTCGTTTGCAAAGTTGATCTTCAGTGGTTCATTTGCGTAAGCCACGACCAATGCGTGGAAGAAGCAACGTTTCTCAATTTAACAAATAGCTCGGCGGGCTTCGTCTGTTTTCTAAGATTAATCTCTCATTAATTTACAAGGGCAAGAGAGAGAGAGAGATAGAGAGAGGGAGTGAGCGAGGATGAGGGGTTAGGGCTTTTTAGCAGCCCAGCTCGACAAAGTGACGTGATATAGCGGACAATTTCAGGTTGCGGATAAAAGACCGCGCTGAAGGAAATTTATAGCCGGGACACCCGCGACAAAGACGTTTATTACTTTGAAAAAAGTCCTTTATCGATCGCAGGAGCCAACGCCGAGACTCTCCGGCTATTGAGAAAGGGATGCAGCCAACCGTTGTTCGAGGATTCCTTTGGAAATGGTACGTCTGCCCGTCTACCGAAAAAGAAGTATCATTTTTATGTTTGAGCGACTCTCGTTCCGAAACTGTTCTCGGTGGAACAGGCCTCGGGAGAGGCCGGCTAGGTTCGACAAACGCGAAATCGGCCGTAGGCGACGAAGAAATGTTCCGAATGCAAAGAATAAACAAGAATGCCGAGCGGAACCGAAGCATGTTCTTGAAACTCGCATCGACGCGACGCGGAGAACACTCTCGGCGTTCCCTTTTTCCCGCGGATCTCTTTCTCTCTTTTGGCTCTCGGGGAGGGTCTCTCACTCTATCTTCCTCTCATCCTTCCATCTTTGTCTCTCTTTCTCTCTGGATTCTTATCGGGTGACTAGCATTCGACAAGTGGAAGTGGGTCAGGAATCCCCGGATCTTTAACTACGAAACTTTATTGTCATGAAATAGGGGGCCAAGGGATGGTCGCGCAACCCGACAAATAGGTCAGTAAATTTTATTGCCCTCGCATGCACAGGGACGGCCTCCGTGAATCCTCCCAAGGATTACTCCTTTGATCAAGTTCGTCCGCGCGTGCCACCAACAACTGGTGTCGGTCAAATGATCTTTCCGGCCTTAATGAAACTGACGCACAGAGATACAGCCCGAATAAATGTTCCGACAATTCGTTTTTCCGCCAGCTCCTCTTCGGTCCGGAATAATCATAATTAGACTGCGGATCTTTATGCAAAATAAAAGTTGTCTGCATCGATTGCAAGAAATAGAAACCAAGCTGGATGTTATTTCTTCCCTTAATGATTTTCGTAGAGGAGAAATCGTATATATTGACATCTTAAATTTTCAAAATTTTCCAACAATTTCGAATTTCATCTACTCGATTTTGCTATAAATGCATAAAAATCCGCAGTCTAATTATAGTATTCATATTTCTAAAGAATCTCCGTGGGCTCGTTCGTGTTTCTTCCGTGTCAGAAATATTTTTGCGATCAATCCTCCGACTTCGCTGATTATTTTAATCCTCTCAACACAAATATTTTCTCCGAGTTCGAACTCGCAGCACGCGGATGCGAGAGTCGGAGGGAGTTGCTTGGTCAGTGCCCCTTTCGAACAGCCGGAAAATGGCAGATTTGTACATCGGTGTGCATAATAAAAACTGTATTATTACGCAGAGCAAGACAGAGCACGGAGATCCTTTAGAATCGAGGCTGTCGCGCTCGAAGCTTCCACGAAATATGGGAGCTAACCTCCAGTGGTCGGCGTTGATCGAACCACGATACTCTGTAGGGATGCTGCGAGATCTTTCAATGATGAATCTATAATCTCGAGACGGCCGAGCGAATCTAAACGATCGATCGATGCGCGTTTCAACGATACAAATTCCCGACAACTCGAGGGCACGGGAGGTCTCGATCACGAGGGAACATGGCTACCGAAAAACTGCCCTACATTCAAAATTCAGGATCGATTTGGATGGACGCGTTGTTCCACATACAAGGAATGGTCAGAAATTCGGCGAATACCGGGTCTCCCAATGCATTTACGATACTAATCGAATATGCGGACGCGACGTATGCGGAAATAGCGGATCGTGGTAATGCTGCGGAAGAGATCTCTGAACGATGTGTACTCTGCAGGCTATCAATCCGAATGTTTTTAGTCCGTTCCGCGGATTTTCAGGTCATCTTTCGGCATGTAGGCTCGGGAGCGAGCGAACGAGGACCCGGCGCGCATCGATTTTCCCATCGTGGCTAACGTTCGAGCTGGCTCTACGTCAATTTTCCTCTAAGACGTGTCTGCGGGGCGAGATCGATACGCGGCCGTCTCGATCGTTCCTAAAAAACAGGACTAGGTGTCTGTCGGGTCCCCGTGTTCTCGCTGTCGCTCTAACTGTCGCTGTCACGATCGTTGTCGCGTGACACCTTCCGAGAACCATGCTCTCTCTCGGTACCGAAACAACGTGAATCGATTCGTTACGGAGTGTCGCGTCGAGCAAATTTCGTTCCGCTAATTTCTGACGACTCGCGAGGCTCCCGAAAGAGTCGGCAGAAGCGCGAGCGCGGACACGCGAGCGAAATTTGCTCGGAGGAACAGCGTAACGAGCGTACCGCGGAAAGAAATGAGAGAGAGAAGTAGGGGACGGTTTTGGCAAAAGAAACAGGAATTTGGTAGCGATCGAACGTGTAAATTCGAGGAGAATAGACTAGCATGTGATTGACGATGTGTTAAGCGACTCTTAGACTGTTGGATTCTCTCAGCTTGTCAGGCTGTTAGGCTGTTAGGTTTCTCTTACTTTTCTTGGTGGTGGTTGCATGCTGAACGAGCGTCGAGCGGCTTGCTCCGCAGCCTCACCGCTGGCAGCCCGTTTTACACCGTCCGGGCCGGGGAGGGGTGCTCTGTTGTTTTCGTACGCCTCACCCGACACACAACAATGAACGCGCAACCACCCTCTTCACAGCTCGCGTGTCCGTACGCTACTGCTCTCCTGCCCTCGACCAAACTAGCCTGTTTATTGATCGCACGCGCGCCTGCGTCCTCTCGATGATACGCCTTTGGGATCTCTCGTTACTCGTTACTCGTTACTCGTTACCTTCCTACGTATACCGCTCCCTCTTTCTCTCTCAACCCTCTTCGACATATCCACGATTCGTTCGGCTTGTCTCGGCTCTCTCGCGCCACCCGCACACTCTGTCCTGACCTCCGCTTCTTTGGCATTTACCGACCGACATGAACCCGCGTTCACGAGATATTCCCGTTTATTAAAACGCTTCGATCGAACGTCTGCAAACCAAATTCGGAAAATTTCGAAATTAAAGAATTCCATCGAGCATATTTTCTAAAAATATTGTCCATCGCTTACATTACAATTCACGGGAACGACGCGTTGCGCCGATAGCTTTTTTCAATATCACTCTACATTGTATAGGTACCGATGGAGCAGGTATGTTCGTATAGTCAAGAGATGATATAAGACCGAATAGAAATATCCTTGGGAAGACTGATTTCTTTGAGCCACGTAGCTGTCCGAGACCCCTTAATTCTTGAACAACGATCTTAGGCCTGGTCTAAAAGTTTCGAGAGGATTGATGATGTCTCTTCAGTCCCGCGAATAGATTAGAAATTTATAAATTGTCGTTGTATACGTACGTATGGATTCTCCAATACAATTGGCAAGTATAGCCGTAAACTTTCGAATTGATACGTTTATCAGTTTTCTTTGAAAATAAATTACGACGAAATGAGTGAACAACCAGGAAACGTAGACTCGGAAACGGTATTCAACTTTATTAATTGTATAAAACGGGAGAGTGCTTGTCGCAGATACATACCTAACAACGAATCCGTTGCTTCGCGTTTGACACATTTGTAATATTTAGTTGTAAGAAACGTTGAATGTCTCGCATAGAAAATTGAAAAAGGTCGCGCAACGTTTGTCGTCAAATGAATTTAAACGCTACGTACATGCATACAAGGACTATCGCAAGATACTATAGTATAGACGACCTTCCCCACGGATCGTTTCTCTCTGACCGGACGGAACAGTCAAACGGTCAAAAATCGAGGAAACCGACTCGCCTCTCTTTCCGTAGCCTACCTCCTTTCTTTGCCAAGCCTTTCTTCGAAAAGACTGTTTTGCGCGTTAAGCGGAGGTTCATTCGACTAACGTGCGTTAGTGGGTTTGCTTTAGAAAAATATGGAAACCACCGTGAAGCGTCCTCTTTGGAAAATCAACTTTGGATTTGAAGCTTGAGATTGACGCGAGAAGAAAGCGGTCCACAAACGGTCGCAGAGTTCCGTAGTTTTAGTTTGATCGAATCGGAAACGAATTTCATAGTAACTCATCGGCCGGCATCGGGCCGAGGTCCTGATCGGCCGGTAATCCCACGGCTCCTTCGACGTCCGCTTCTGGACCGGCTGGCATCACCACTTCCGGTTGGGTGACAGGTTCCGTAGCTTGCAACAGGCCCATTCCTATGGGGTTTGCGCCGGCGTCTAACACCGGATCGGCAGTAGCTTCCGCGAGGTTCGTCACGGATTTCGATTTCAGGCACTGAAAGTCGACGTGTCGGCTTTTCGCCTCCTCCTTCTCCCAGGACATGTGAATGAAAGGCCTCTGCACGTAATTGTAGATCACCTCGGACCGTCCTCCCGCCCTTGTCTTCACTTTCTCTTTGTAGGTAGGATAGCCTTCGATGCCTAAGCGGATCTTTTTCAGGCATCGTTCCTTCATCACCTGCTTGGCGACGTCCCTATTCTCGATGTACTTGAAAAACCGATACATCGCGGTGCTGTTGACGGCTATTGGAAAGTAAAAAGACTGCTTTGGTCGGTTCTGCTATCGGAGAACTGTTTTGTTTTGATCGTGCAAACGATAAATCATGTTGCTCGGCCAAATTAAGATTCGAACGCGTTTGATATTTAAACGGGGCTATATAAAAGAACGTATTTTCTGGATTGCATTGCGTTGCACTGCACACTGCATTGCATTACATTGCCTCTTGTCTCGTCTTATCTCATCTTATCTTTTCGATCATTATGGTAGACCGGAGATTGCGTCTCGGCCCGATTTAATATGGTCGGAAGTGTTGCAAACAACACGTTCGATGTGGTTATCGATTTTCTATTTTGCACGTATATTCAACGTACCGTGGCAGGGTTCTATATACAATGTGCAATGTGCAATGTATAATGTACATATATTTCCAACCTTGGTGTCGTGAAAAAAAAGAGAAAGTAATATAAATAAACGTAGGTATCGTTCGCGCACTTACTTTGCGAGTACTCCTCTCCCATTTGCGGGGGATACTCTTCATCCCAGTCGACGATATCGTCTTCCAGTAAAACGACGATGTGACATTCACGGTCACCTCTACGCGCACTGTTTACCATCAGGGGCAACATCAAATCCTCGAGGAACACTTCGAACTGGCAGCGCGCGCCTTCGTTAGACAACTCATGTAATAACCCTCCTACAATCAATTGTCTAGTTTCTAGAGTTCCTCCGGTTTAACGCGCACCGCTCTAACGATTACGCGCTGGCCGTAATCGAATGCTAATATACGTAATACACTGTCCAACCGATCCAAACCGATCAGCTTTCTCTGATTTCCAATATCTGATTTCTAAATAGAATATCGAAACAAGTTCTATTCATGAAATCAATTCGAAATAATTTCAAATCAAATTCAATTTCGCGTTGGACAGTGATATACATATAGACTGCGGATCTTTATGCAACATAAAAATTGTCTGCATCGATTGCAAAACATAGAAATTGAATTGAATATTGTTTCTTTAACTTTGAAAATTTTTGAACAATTTTGTATTTCATGTACTCAATTTTGCTATAAATGCATAAAGATCCGCAGTCTAGCGATATATGTATGTACGTGTCTAGTAGAAACCCGCTTGTCCACATATTTCAAGTATTCCGCTTCAAGTACATGTATCCATTAATACATTATTAAATTTAATACATTAATCGGAACTTTGCACTTACTCAAATTCTGACATTTCACTGTGTTAGCATCGAAAGGAACAAGAAGATAGTCGCACGCCTCCCGCAATTCTTGTACCGCGACAGTCGGTGGGCAACGTATCACTCCACCTTTATAGTAATCGAGAATAGCTCTAAACACCATGGCGGACACGCCTTCCGCAACTTCGTATTCGCCGCGTTCATTCGGTTGAGCATATTCAACGCCGGAAGAGAACATTCTTCCCAACATTGTATTTGGATGTGCGGTGAACAGGGCGCGGTCAACGATAAATCTGGATATTAATGTATAGTCTCGAGTTAATGCATACAATTCTATTTGTTACCTTGAAGAGATGAACTAACAAAAACATACACTTACACGGTATTATCCACGATAAGAGTAATGCGATCGTCGCTGGCCGGTGGATTATTTACACCGATGACAGGCACCGACGATGGTAGATTCTGCTGACTTTTCCCAACAGCAACCCTGGTAGAGAGTCTGAAGCAAAGTAGAATTTAAGCGACTGTTCAAATATATTCGGCACTAGCGTCCATACGAGACAGAAAAAGTTGCAGCTAATAAAACACGTGGAAGCGATGCACAAGTGTCGAATGAATTTCTAAACAATACCTACCTCTCGGATAACGATGCCCGAACTTTCTTCCGGTTATACAATGTATGGGAAACAATTTGTACTAAAGATCGCCGATACGAAGCGTTCGTGTACCTTGTCGAAATGGTAATACAAAAACCTATGTTTATCTGCTGTTATTACCTGTTCTGTTGATTAATATTTGTATTTTGCCTGCCAGAATTGAAGGAATGACAGTGCCTTTCATTGCTTCCGTCTCTTTGAACCAGACAAGATTTTGGTTTGGAAGAGCCACCACAACTACATGCAAAACAACGACATTACCTTTCTAATGACTGCATTCGACAAGCATCGTGTATTATCTACAATTCTAATACGATGACTAGTATCGGTTAAGAATTGTGTATGTACATGAAATTCTGTTACAATAATGCTCTCTTTGTTCCTATCGGCTATCCGACCGATTAGATCAAATACGCTTCTTATATCTTACCGCGATCTCTTACTAAACAAGCCTGACACACAGACATCTAAAATTAAAGTAATTCCATGGAAAGCGTACACAATAATACCATCGCGTGGTATTAAAGAAAGTTGAAGATCTTGTAGAGAGTAATGTAAAATGTTGAAAGAACGTCAAGCAAATTGTTCCTCAACGTATTGATTTCAAGCTAATCTAATATTTATTTAAAGTATATGTGAGAAAAGAATGTTTGTTCTTAATTAAGGAATTAACATGCACGTAACATAGTGTACGACAACAGCCTCAAATACATGCTACGATGTAAACATATAATTACCGAAGTAGAATTTTATAAAAAGACTTATAAATTACAGATAAAAACAGTTATGTTATCGTTTGTCTAAGATGATTTGTATCTTGCAGAGATAAAAAATGAAACTACTAAATGTTTATTATTATATATCCATAATCGAGATTTGTAGTTTTTCCTTGCTCCATTCTATATCGAGAAATAGAATTGCTCCGTTCTACTTTCTATAAACAAAACATTGTACCTCATTCTGTTCCTATAAATACGATGTCGTCCTCTGTCGTCTATTTCTTTGTCTGTTTCCGCGTCACTACTGCTATCCTGTACACAATTCAAGTGGTCTGCGTGGTTCGACATCTTGGACCAGCTGTGAAGATTTATTACAAATAAAAATCAATCGAACACAGTATAACTATAAAAATTAAATTGTTTTCCATTCTCTAGAAAATCTTTAAACAGGTAACAAATTTTGCATGCGTTCTTAACTATTTTTCCAAAAGATTATGTATGCATATTTATGTTCAATTTACTGAGAATTCTATCAGGTTCCAAGCAAAATACAAAGCTTGTCAAACGTTATCCAAAATATTTCATTACAGTTATGTATGATTTCTTTCAGTGCTCGAATATTGTTAGGTTTTAGGAATATTTAGAAATATTTAGAAATATTCGACTGACACTAGGATTATGCAATAAAAATTGAATCGAACACGTAAAAGCTTCAGAGCACTTTAAAAACTATTGTTGCATTTCCTGACAAACATTTCTCGAAATAAAAACGTAAAACACGTAAATGATTAATGATGTGGCAGAAGTTCGCAGGAAGGAAATACTTTTCAAGTATTTGCATGCAAAATTCTGTCGCCTATGTCATTGTGCAACACTTGAAATATACTTATCATGGTAAACAGTTTCGATGAAATATTGCAAAACGTTCTATTATTCGTGTTCAGTGTTCTCCGTGAAATGCTTATGCGTCATTCACACACGCGTTTCGAGTACTCACATGTTCGATATTGACAGGTAAAGGCCGAGTTTCTTTAAAAGCCAGCTGGCCGACGAACAAATGTCGAAACCGCAAGATTGAAAATTAACCTGCACTCTCCGTTTGACGGAAAGTTGCATTCCAAACCGATGAAACAGATAACGCGAAACACCGCACGGCCATAGATGGCAATTCGTTTTGACAGGCACTGACCGAACTGCGGATCGCATTATACGTAGCTCGCCGACATTTACGGTATCGTTACTGAACAATAATCAATATAAATCAGCTAATTGTCGATAAAAAATTGTATTGTTGCAGCGTATGAAACAATTCAGAATTTAATTTCATCCCTTTCGGTTGTCACCCGAAGATTGCTATGTAATTGCTGCACATTTATATAATCCGAGGAACATTTTGAAACGACGCAAATTCGCGCCAAGGTATTCGTGGGTATTCGCTGGTCGTTGAATAATTTCACCGAAGTTTCGGATCTAGTTCACCTATATTTAATGACTCGGGAAACTATGATGTAAAAATGTAAATAAACACTTGTAAACATAAGATTTCTTTTATATATGACTCATTGATCAACTCATTCGCAGTAGTATAGTTTTTGTTGCCGATACTACAATTACAAATCACAATGTACAGTTGTAACTATGCGATGTAGAATAATTGTACGCTTCTGCTGCTGCTGGTACTGAATCGCATTTCGTTTTGTGGTATAGGTTACTTTTTCTACATTTTTACAAATATGATTCTGAAATGTGTCAGTGTAGTAACGTGCGCCGCGTGCTTCTCGTATACTTTCTACGTTTTATGTAACCTGACGTACTTTTTGTCAAATCACAAAGAAAATGACGGTACGAGAGTGTCACCAGGAAAAGGCAAGCTAAAATTGTAATTATTAGGAAAAATTGAGATTTTATCTGATCAATTTCTATTACAGATGATTCTGCCGATTCGGTGGTATGGTTATTAATTTTAAACATGTCTTTGTTAAGCATATTCATGCTACAACATTCGCTTATGGCTAGCGATTTTGTGAAACGCTTGTTTCTTAAATTACATATGGATTATATGGAGAGAAGTATATATAACGTTGCCAGTGCAGCAAGTCTGCATTTGCTGATTAATCAGTGGCAAATCATTCCATCAATTTCATGGTGGAAAATCGATACGTCTTCCAATGATATTTTATGGTACATATTTACCAGTTGCCATGTTCTGGCTTGGTCGATAATTTATAGCGGATGTTTAATGATGGACATATCCGAGCTTACCGGACTGAAACAAGTGTATTATAAATTTTCGTCCAGACCGAGTCCGATGTCGATGAAATCCAAAGGATTGATACGTTATTATTCTCACATGAGACATCCGAGTTTGACAGGTTTTCTGATTATCCTATGGATATACCCTTATATGACGTAAGATATATTTACAAAGAATTCTTGTTGTATCGCGATCAAATAATTAATTTTTCTTTGTCTTTTCCTTTTGTAGATTAGGCAGAATAATGTTAGGTTCGATACTCACAGTCTACATGGCTCTAATGTGGAACATCGACGACGAAGATTATAATTATCATGCCAGTCTAGTCAGAAGAAAAGAAGCAGAATTATATTCAGCTTTACATGAAAACTAGAGTCTACTTGGCCTTTAACGTCTCGGCCTTTGTGTTCATTATATTTAAGTTATATACGTCTTTGTAACATGATATTATTTTTGTGGCTTTAAATTTCAAAATATGTATTTGACGAAGATAAAGATGTACAGGATCAACCACGAATCGTGATCGAATCGTGATCACAGTCCGATCGAAAATGTTTTTATCAGATATAGCATGGTTTATTTAAAATTCATCCTGAAATTCTCTAACAGATAGGCGTAAAAAAATTATAAGTGTATTAGCAAAAATTTTAAGGGGACCATGAAAAATCCTGAAAAAAGAGTTGAGAAAAAATTTGCTATAATCACGTGAAAGCTCTCTTGAAACCATGCTATATCTGATAAAAACATTTTCGATCGGACTGTTAATAATTTCTACTGATCAGGATTCGTGGTTCACCCTGTGCTATACACACGTACATATACATATGTGTGTATATACGTATACATATTGACTCCGTAATTATAATGAAAATTTCTTTTCTACGAAAAGCTAAAGCTTAAGCTTAATCTATAGTTTCAATTAAAAGAGCTGTTCCTTTTAAAATCCAATATGCCTGTTCCTTCGCGGATGGAAGCAAAGTTGCAACAACGAAATTTGTACTGTGCCCTGTTGTAGATAATACGCCCGCGCGTACAGCTGTTTTGTAAAGGGGACAAACGTATCTTGGATCATCCTTCGGTAGCTCTAATATCGGGTCTATATGTAAAACTGGAAGTGACGGATGCATCTCGCCTGAAATGTGTATGTACATATAGTAAGTAGCTCGTGTAACGGAATGTTTTCGATTTATTAACGGCGGTTGAAACGAATCGGCACGTTACCTATGTTCGCGTCTACTAGATTCATGGATTCGGAATCCCATCGACCAGCATCGACAAACAGCCCGTGAATCAATACACCATCGCTTGGCTCTTTCAAACCTTTGTATACAGCCACCACCTAAAGAAATCGTTGCTTCGATAAGAGTATTTAAAAACTGATTTCTACCGGTTGAACCTCCTGCTCCGATTTTTTATGTTCCTCTTCGATATCTGTTTGATCGAGAACGACTTTGGTGGGAATGAAGTCCAGCTTGAGGTGATCGATGGGTGTGTTATACTTTCTCGCACAGGTCTGCAGCATACCCGTTAAAAATCCTTGTGGAAACGACAAACCGGAAATCCAGAAAGAAATTGGTTTTCCACTAGTCAGCCAAATCTTGAATAGAAAAAGTTTTTCCGTTCGAGTAAAACTTTGATCAAGAACTTTTTTAGGCAGCAGCACACGTACTTGAATGAAATCGATCCTCAGCTCCAAATTTTTTATCCAGCTTCCCAAGGTTTTCAAGGATGGATAGACGTTCGCGTTATGCCACAGTTGTGGTACCTAATTTGAGTAGAAATTTTTCTAGTTTGCAAAGCAAATAGATAGACTGCGGATCTTTATGCAAAATAAAAAATGTTTGTATTGATTGCAGGACACAGGATCCAAATAAAAATTGTATTCTTCTTTATCCTATGAAGCTGAAACTAATACATTGATGTCCTTAAATATTTTTGACGTGTCCACTGCTTTAAATTACATGTACCCGTTTTTGTCATAAATGCATAAAATCCACAGTCTACAAATAAGCAATTGGCCAAGACGAATGAAAGCACGAGGGTGAAACCTGATTATTAACGAGAGCAACGAAAACATTCTCCAATTCTTCCGACATAACGACCAAACCTTTGATGGCTCGTTGAAGGTTTTCGATCGAGTTGTGTATTCTCTTCAGCAATATGTTGTACCTGTCGACTTCGTGAACGAGAACAGTAGTCATCGACGGAAGTCTTCCTTTCGAGTCTCTCTGCGGTAGAGAAATTCGGCGATTCTATCTGTTCGATGATCGATGAAATATTCGACTTACCACCAAATGATTGGGATTACATTTAGCAGGATCTATCTTGACCTGAATTCGAGCTAGGATTGTATCCGCGATCTCATACGCCATATCCGAGCTGGATTTTCCTTCTTCGGATACGGATTCCTTCGGTTGCACTTCCAAGATGGTGTTTATAACGAATTGCGCCTCTTTCAACTGTTGTCCATGGGTTAATGGGCGCGATTAAATCGGTCGGTCGCTGACCTTTTCTATAAAACTACTTTAAGTTTAGTATAAGGCATGTGGCGATTACTTGATAAATAATGTTCGCATTTTCGTGCATCTGGAAGATTTCCGGGTCATCGATTATGGAGAAGTTCTCCACGAAATCTCTATACTGCTGCAGAGTTTCGAAGTTTGGACAATAGTACTTCCCAGAGTGCGAATAAATGTAATCTATAACCGGGGACGTTGATGGAGTCTAGAGAGTGAAGTATGCATCTATAACGATATAACTTTCTTTCAAATTTACCGTCTTTCAGGGTTTTAGGAGAGAAGAATATGTCTAGGATGGTTTTCATACACCTGAGGTCCCAATTGTCCGTAACTCTGCCACCATAAGTGATCTCGCCTGTGGTGTATATCAACGCGTTCCAAGGTATATGCTCGTGCACGCAAAACAGTTTCAAGTTCAGCAAGCAACACTCCCTGTCGCTGTCGTTGAATTCGTAAAGAATATTCCATCCCAGGGGCCCAAACTTTTTCCTTTCTTGAATAATCGCGTGAAAGAAACAAATTCCAAATATAAGTTTCCGCCATTTCTCCTTCAAATCTGAAAGAACAGTGTACTACGTTAAACATTCTATTGGTTTCCATTTTCGTTGTTTCTACTTACGGTGGGACTCGAAGAATTCTTCGTCGAAATCGTGAAGTGCCCTCTTTATGTTAGCCTTAAGACCCTTCGGTGGTTCATTAGTCACCTTCACCGAGTTCTGAAGAACGGAAACCGGAAAAGCGACGCTCGGCATTGAGCTCAGGAACAGTCGAAAATCGCTGTGGATTTGTCCTTCTTGTTCCTCGGCAATTTCCAGGATGATTTGTTCCATGCTGATCATCCACGAGGTAGCTAAATGACAGTTTTGCAGAAATACCCATCTGCCTTCGACGGTGCCTTTTCGTATGTGACCTTCAGCCACAGGTCCTTGACCCTGTCCCAGCGAGATCGAATTATACCTATCGGAGAAATTCATCTCGGCCGCGAATCTTTGGAAACCGCTGAAAGGATCCGATCCGGTGGTCAAGATGAACACCAGCGGAATCTTGTTCGACGTGCTAGCGAATCTGAAAAAAAAATGGCAAAACTGAATCAGTCGAAGGACTTTTTTGTTTTTTCTGAAAAATCATTTCTGTTCTAGGGTCTATAGTACAGGAGCGGCAGCGAGGCCATGGGCGATTCCACGAATTTCTGACCGAGGTTCTTCGCCACGAACGCCGTGATCGCGAAGATCAATCGCTCTTCCTTCAGAGCTTTCAGTAGCATCAACTTTTCGATGTCGGACAGTAGATTGTCCCAATTGTTAGTCGCGTTATTCCTATTCGACGGAATAACGTTGATCACCTGAAAACGACGCAAAGTTACGGTATACAGTTTGCGTGATCACGATTCAAAATTCACATCGATTTCAAACTAATAGAAAACGCGTCTTACTTCTTCCAAGTGTCCGATGGTTAAGGGGATTCTCTTGAAGACATCGTTCATGATATTTTTGAAGCTCGCGAACGTAATGGATAGATAGTTGATAAAGAGCCACATTTGAATGCTTAAGGTCGGGATATCCGGTTTGTCTTCCAGCTTCAAGAACATTGCTCAATCAAATTATTATACAATGTATTGTACATATATATAGGCTGATTCTGGGAACTGGGACAAGTTATTGCTCTTCTCTAAGTAAAAATAGAAAAAATGATAGCACAAAGACGACTTAAAGACGTCTGTTGTTGGACATTCAAACGCTTGAAAGACTTATTGGTTTAACAAAAAATTGGGTTGCATTAAAGAATAAAGTGCAATTGCAACTGATGGGTGCATCCAGTTAGAAAATAAGGTAATATTAAGTTAGGATGTATTATGACATATGATTGTTTACTTAAAAAAGAGTAGTAACTTGTCCCAGTTACCAGAATTACTCTTATAACACGTTGGAACATGTCGCTGTTGTATAATGAAATGATCTTGTTCGGATACTATGACTATGACTCACTGAGTCGACACGAGTAGCACCCCGCAACATAAAATTCCATTGCGACTGGCTGATCGTGTTGTCGTTCG
Source organism: Lasioglossum marginatum (assembly GCA_028455795.1). NCBI lineage: Eukaryota > Metazoa > Arthropoda > Insecta > Hymenoptera > Halictidae > Lasioglossum > Lasioglossum marginatum. Next base: position 5,953,561 of record CM052278.1, on the reverse strand, counting down.
TGAATATTGCGATATTCAGCATAAAACTGTAGATCAATTTGTGCTTCTCAAACAGACCTCGCGAAACGTTTGTGTAAATGGCCAGCGTGATTTCGATGAGCAGCGTGTGCAGGCGCCGGGTTAGATTCTCATCCTTTTCGGTCGAGTCAATCACTAAATTAAATATCTAAAGATGAACGATAAAAGGTGAATCAATCATCGGGTTACAATTGATTGGTGAATTTCGCTGAATTTACCTGATTGAAATATTTAAGCGAGAATTGATACATGGGATCTATATTCGCGAGATTGGCCACGACGAAGTAGAGAACAGATCCGCGATTCGCTACCGAGCGATATTTTTCACGCGCTTCGGAGATCTTCTCTTCGGTGGCTTCGCTCTCGATCAGTCTCGTCGCGATGATCCCAGACGTTTCCTTGCTGTCGTTCAGAGTTTCGATCAGTTCCTCGTTGTCCAGAATGTCGTCGCCGGCACCATACAACAGCGTAAGTATTCTGTCTTCGATACTTTGCAGTTGACCTTTGTCAGCGTTGATCTTCATTATCAAATCGTTCCTCATCGACTCGAGATCCGGTCTTTCGAGGCGTACCACGTCTCTATACGGGGAAGGTGAAATTTCGATCATATTGAAACATTCTGAACGAAAACATCGAGTAGAGCATTCCGCGATGCAAAGAATTACGCCAGTAGTTGCTCCTCGAGACCTCCCATGGTCACGGTGAAGTTCACTATAGTCACTTTGATACAGACTTCGGGCAAGTAATGGGGATTGGCGATTTTCGTTGTGATGTACAGTCGAAAATTCTCGTCGTAGTCGACGTCGGAATCGCCGAATCGTATCAACTTCCTACCGGCCTGAACAGAAGCAATGAATATAGTATCGTCGAATATAATGTCGATCGAGTGCCAATAGCAATTGCAATACCAATACCAACCAGCATGAAGATTTGTTTGAGCAACACCGGTTCCAAACTAGGATCCAATACCTCTCCCACTTCTTGGAGCAACACGGGTGTTCCCATTCGAATGGATGTCTCGAGTATTCTCGTAAAATTCGCGTCCGTCAATTTGCATATCTTCAGATTGTTGTGGTGCTCCATGTTTCGTATCCATCTGTTCGCCTACACGAACGCATAGGATCGCGTGCACAGTTAAGGAGGTAGACTCGTTTCTAGGATTGCAAGGGTGCGAGATGCACCTTCTCCTTTCTCGATAATGAAGACGTTTACTAGGCGCAATTTGCATTATTCGGAAGCATAAAACTGCACATGTAGCTATTTTCATAAAGCTGCAACAGTAAACACTCGCAAACGTAAAAATAGGAAATTTGGGGGCGACTGCGGTCTACATTCTACGGTCTACCATCTTTGCATTATCGAGAAATGGGAAGGCGCATCTCGCACCCTTGCAATCCTGGAAACGAGAGTCTACCCGCTTAAATAAGGAACAAACGAGTTGGGTTTGTTGGGAAGTAAGTACGATAGCACCTGTTCTTGGGGATCGATCATCAGAGGCCAACGATTTGACTGCGTAACGAAGATACCGTTCTCCGTGCTAACTTTGTCTCTTGGCAACCCGTGCGTGTTCCAAAGACGGATCTGGTAAGGATCGGCCAATATCGAGATAAGACTGTAGTTCTCAGTGGTCTTTATGCCATAGTTTTTACAGCTGTCCAACCACAATTGCATCAACTCTTCCCTGTACTCGTTGGCGAAGGCGCCAAGATAGGCGAGTGCTCCAGCAGCAACTAGCGTGTCACCCGTTAAATTGATCATTTGCTTGTCGAACCCCTAACAGTCCGTACGAAGACAAAATTGATTAGTTCCGTGAGCGTCTCATGCTATGAAAAATTTCACCTTCGTCATTTGTTCCCATCGTATCCGTTCGTCCACCAACGCGGACGTTAATCGACCCGATCGGTTCAACCTGGCTTCCGCGATCATCATCTCCGCTTCTAATACGTTCAAGTTCTTCACGGCCGAATCGTATTGAAGCTGCAATGCTAAGATCTTGTTCTCCAACTCGGCGAGTTGCGCCTGCTTCGTGGCCAGGACTCGTTCGATCGCGGACAACTCTTCTTCCGCTTGGTGCAATCTGTGCCGACCCAACCAATTTCCCAATGATCTCGATTTTCGAATCGAGTTCCCTCTAACGTAGTGGTTTCCAAGGGGAAACTCCAAAATTTTTTAATAAAAAAGTTTCTATTATGTTAAACGTGTCTATATTATTATATCTACATTGCGGATCTTCATGCATTTATGGCTTCTGAAAATTTTAAAAAATGCTGAATTTAGTACGATTTTTATTTATTTTGGATCTGCAAATGCTATTACCAATGGAAATAGGATTTTATTTGATCCCACTTTCTTAAGATTCGTCTGGAAAAATTGAAAATCGCATAAACATCCGCAGTCTGATTATATCTATTAAAATAATAAAAGGTAGGGAGGCGAGAGGAAAAAAATTTTTCTTTCGGGGAGGCGTAGTAGCATAAAGGTTGGAAACCGCTGCTCTAACGATAAGTAACTCGCCTCTGCCGTTTCGGCTCGACGACCCTGTAAATCTTTGCGTAGCCGTCCATCGCTCTCACCCAGATGCACATCGATTTGCACGCTTTGCTCTGCTTGGCAACCAGATCCGGCCGGAACTCTGGATGGTTTATATATTCTTGCAGTTTGCTCAGAAGCTTGTCGCTTATCTCGTCCTTGGGATACGCCATTAAACGGTCGAGGAAATGTATGTCGCCGAGAACCAACTTGGCCGATGGCCAATCCGTCCTACAGATGGGACGGACGATTTCGTTGGTAATTTCGTTGGTGGCAGAGATTTTATGTGTAGTATAGATTCGTGGATTGATGGGATCGAACAGACTTCTCGCCTAGCAGCAGATTAACAGCCTCCATCACGAAGCGAACCAAATGGGGCGGCTTATTGAACACGCGGATCTCGTTGATGTCGCTCTTGTTCAAAGCCTCCAACGCCTTCTGGGCCTCCATCAGAGCAGGTATCGCGGCTTCCAAGTCCTGTCTGGCGTCAGCTTCCAGAATCGCTGTCTCGTCGGCTTTCAGCTGTCGATATACAACCTTGGATAAATATCGAAGAAAACACGGCGGAACAGGGTTAAATCGTTCAGCCAGTTTCGTTTGGCCACTGGTTGATCGCGTCGCGTCTTCTCTCTCGCACCTTTGCTGTAGCTTCTTCGGCGCTGACCACGTATTTGGCTTTGTCGCACTCGGTCTGCTGCTTCGCGATCATTTTGACCAGCTTTGTTACCTCGTCCGTGCTTACCTTCAGCTTTGGAGCAAGAATGATTAAATGTTCTTTCATCACAGCAACCATCTCGTTGGTCTCGAGAAGTTTCTGTTTAAACAACCGTAAGGAACGAGTGATGCCACCTATCTCGCGATACGTTTCTTTTTCTTTTTCGTTTAACTCTTTGCACTCGAGTAATGGCAATTTATATTCAATAACTAAAAGCTAAATACTAATACTAAAAGCATTGTATGAGATATTACATCAGTTTTATATTGATAAAATTAAGAAAACCGTATAAAATAGAAATATTTCAGGGCGGAAGAAAAATTCGGTTTTCGAATAGCTTCGAGTGCAAAGGGTTAACGGGCCACTCACGTTCAGCCCATTCGCAATCTTGTACTTCAGAATCTCGATCTCCTTCTTCTTCTTCTCCAAAGTGATTTGAAACAATTTCAACAGCTCCAAGTAACTGCTGGGCGTGGTGTAATACCTGCGACGCATTTCCGCGAAGAATCGGACAGTCGCATCTTCGACGGTCTGCAATTGTATCGTACCGTGCGTGTTTGAAAAGATGGATACCATATTCGCGAAGGGATAGATATACCTTGTGGATCAAGACGCATATCGAACCGAGACCGGCGAGTAAGTTCGGATCATCCGGTATAATCGTGGACAATGTGCTTTCTGCTACGGAGAGGAGAGCATCGTTTGGCCACTTGGTAAACCAATCGATCGTACAGCAGTTCACCAACGACGGAAACATGCGACAGTGGTGCCTGACGAAGACAAGTCGCGAAAGGACGTTGAATCGTTCGATCGAAACAATCGCGATAATTCGGGACGGACTTACCGAAATGCGTCGCCTATAGGGCTCATACAGATCATTAAATGAAGTTGATTTCGAACTCTTCCGATGAAAAACTGGTAGATAGCGTCTCTGTTCGTCTCGCTGATCCCTGCTTGCTTTGCAGCGGGTCTGGTAGCGATGATGGCTTTCTCCAGTTCATCCGCGTCGTACAAGTTTGGCACTTCGCCTTAACAATATTATGGTTAATGCGGTGACACGAGTCGACACGACATTTTCTGGTTCTCGCACACGCTTAAGTACGTACCCGTGTTTAAGGTATTGTTAATGTCCTCCAAGAAGTCCTCGAGCACGATTTGAGTATCCGTGAATAAAAAGGTTGTGTGCTTAGCGAGAGCGCCCGGATCGAAGTAAAAACGTCGCAAGTCCTCGTGCCAGCTGCTTTTGTCGTACGTTCGGGTCACTTCGATCTGATAGCACCTTAAAATACTCGTCGATATTGGGAGTCCATTCGAGACGTTGGTCTTGAAAACAAATTCTACGATTTCAGCTAGATACGAACTTGTAACCGTTCAAGTGAGACGCGAGTTTCGTCAGACTTTGCTTTCCCATTCCTCCGACACCGACGAGAAGTCCGTTTCCCCTTTCGGACCGGAGAATTCGCGCGAGTCTGCAAACGTGCTCGATGGCGTCCATGAAGAAGATTATACCCATGTCCTTACCGACGGAGAAACGATAATCTTCCAAGTAGTCCTGAAATCGTGAAAAATAGTTCACGCGTACGAAACAATTCGTATTCGTACAGTAAGTCCTCGCAGCTTTATGAAAATAGCTACATGCGCAGCTATATTCTTCCGAATAATACAAATTACGTCTAAATTTGATCTTTTATCTTACGCTTTTCACTACTGATAAACCCCATGTTTGCATTATCGAGAAATGAGAAGGCGCATCCCGCACCCTTGTAATCCTAGAAACGAGTCTACCCCCTTAATCGCGTAAGTTTAGGACTAACTGTATTTGTTTGCTCGAGAATTTGTCAGAGTTTCGCGTTGGATACCTCCAAGGTACTTTTGACTTTCGAAATATCCGTGAGTTCTTCGTAGATTCGTTGTTCCCTGGCAGCTCCGAACGCCATGAAGTCACCGAACAACAATACCGGTGGTTTTTCGATGACTTTCTCATCAGGAAGACGTAGCACCTCGGTGGCAAATGAGCTGCTGCAGATGCTGTTCAGAAGCTTGTAAAAGTAACTCTTGTCCTCTACGTTTATCAGTCGATCGTGGAACACTCGAAGACATTCGTGGTAGAAAAGCCTAAGAAGAGTTAAATTTCTCGAAGGTTTTCCGAAGTCGAAAGCACGACGAATGTACCTGTACATCTCTTGAGGTTGCTTTATAACCGTGGCGCGAACTTGCAATATCCCCTGGATGCATTTCGACAAATCACGCAAATTGAAGATGTAGTGGCTCTTCTCCGGTGTGGGCAAAAGATCCTCGGCGATTCTCTGATACACGTCCACTGCCGCGTTTACTATTTTGTCTCCGACCAGCTTCACCGACTCGACGAAATCGGTCAAGAAACCGTGCATTATCGCTCTAAAAAATCGTTCGACGTCTCGCCGCTCTGAAATATCGCTTTTCATTGCCACTTACTTGAAAATTGCTTTCAAGGTCCACTCGGTCGGCGCTGGAATCACCAAGATCGCAAAGTGTCTGACGAATCTCGGAGTTAGCGGATTCCTGCCACCTCCGGGAGGAGCGCACGCTACGGTCAAGACAACGTCCTCCACGTCTTTCCAGAACAATTTGTCTCGGTCGTACATTCCCTTGAAATCTAGCAGCTGCCTGCACGGATCGATGAACACGCGTGTACTTAGTACTTATACTATTATTATATTTTCTACGCAAGGAACAACTCGATCGGGCTTAACCCTTTGCACTCGGAACTATTTTAACTCGAAAATTAAACATTTTTTCCGACCTAGAATAATTCCATTCTATATCAATCTTTTGCTTTGTATGAATATAAAATTGATATCTCATACAATACTTAAATATTTAGTAATTGATTAGATATCAACATATGGCGACTCTGAGTCACCTATTCGAGTGCTAAGGGTTAATTGTAAGACGCAATTTCCTACCGCAGAAGTTCGATAGGCGGTTGGGACCCGTAGGTGTCCAGTTTAGGCATATTCACGTCGTCGACGAATACGCAGACTCGTTTCCCAATCGGAGCCCCCAAAACGGTCCTCTTTCTCCTCTCCAACTTCAATTCCAGAATTTCTTGAGTCCTGCCGCTGGTGGTCTGCGCCGAGAAAGCCAAAGTGATCGGCGCCCAGATTTGCGTATTCTCCAAGTTGTTCAGCACAATCTTTGTTATTAACGATTTTCCAACTCCTGTAAACGATACCGAATGAAACGAATTCCTAGGACACGGGTTTACGATTCTAAATAAATATTGCTGACCAGTGTCCCCGGTGAAAAATACCGGTTTGTTGATCTCCACCATTTTTTGCATCATGTAACCGAATCGCACGGTATCTATCGTCGGGACGAGTATGTCGAAGAAGGGGATCTCGCTGTCATATAAGAATTCTGGCACGATATCCGTCCACAAATCGAACCGGTGACCAGAAACGTTCACGAATAGTTCCCACAGGTCGATCGATGCTAGCCTAGAAACAGAAAGGTCCGTTTTCGATCGCGCAATTTTTATTTTCGATTGTTCGACCGCGCGGACACGTGTGAACGAATACCATCGAATACCAATATCGTCGCTAATGTAAATAAAAAATACATAAAAAAACTTTTTAAAAACCACGCTTATATTAAAGTGCACTAAAAAGGAGAAAATAATTTTTTTAGGCATTAGCGACAATAAATAAAAGCGTGGAGCGCTAAACTATATTGACGCAATCTTCGTGGGCGCTCCACGCTTTTATTTATTGTCGCTAATGCCTATAAAAATTATTTTCTCCTTTTTAGTGCACTTTAATATAAGCGTGGTTTTTAAAAAGTTTTTTTATGTATTTTTTATTTTCTACTTTTTAGTCTGACGTCTCTTGATGAAGTCCGGAATGGGACTGAGCTCCTTCGGTGCGAAGTGGGTCAGTGGAGTGGGGATGAGTCGGAACGCGTAGTGCGTCGCGTCGCGAGATGTGTGATGGTTAATATTTCAATATTTTTTTTCTCCTAAACGCAGGATTTAACGCTAAACGCAAAACCTAAACAAAGTCTTTTTTTAAATTTTTTTTTAAATATTGCATTATCATCCAGTTCTGAGCTATGTTTAAAGTTTCAAGTCTCTAGCTCATCGGGAAGTGGTTTAAAATTCGATTTCAAGATTTGACATATATAACAACATCGACAACGACAACAACTCGGCAAGCTAATATAAGCGTGGTAATAAGCGTGGTAAGCTGAGCGGGCTCTTACATCGCATCCGCGTTGTCCTCGAACTGTTTTCTCACGAAGGCTTCGAAGTTAACCCTAGAGGCATCCTCGACATTTCCACCGACTGCCCAAAGGTAGGCAAACAGGAAGATCTGAGTGATAAACGTTCTGATTCGTGCCTTGTCCAAAGTTCTTTCGATGGCGCCCGGCTCGCTCAGCAGACTCTCTATGATCGCGCAAGCCATATTCGCCTTGGCGATATCAACCTGCCGACAAACTAAAACGATGAACGCTTTGACAAAATAGAACATTCTATATCGTGTCTATCCAGAATGGTGTTTACCTGATTAATCGGGAACTCGCAGTTCGTTTTGCAAAAGACCAAGCCTGTTTCGAAGTATCTTTCGAAGAGGTCAACGATAAGGTTTCGGTGTTCGTCTTTAACGTAAGCTTCCGGAAGAGTTGTCAGCCAGGTTCTGACGTACGGCAGCCACTTCAATTCCGCAGGATCCACGTACACCATACCTTCAAGAGATGTGAGAAATATTATCGATTGAATATACATAAATTATTTGAAGATAGGTGACTCTCGTACCACATCGACTGACGGTAGCCGGTGACGCTTGTGCAAGATCCATCACCTCGAACAGCATGCGCATATACGGTGTGAATTTGATTCTTTCGGAGTTGGCTAGACAAAGCATCTTGTTGTCGTCCAAGACAGTGTTCATATTTTCGATCCATATAGCATCGACGGGTCCGTCGCAGACTATCCATTGGTGATCATCCGAGACAAACTAAGCATTCGTTCCGAGCAGCATTTTAGTTTATACTCTGTTAAAATACTTGCAAATTTTTATTTGTTTATCGTGATTTCCAGGCTGCTACCAACCGCACACGCGTGGCGTACAGTGAATCCTATGAGTCCATCGTGCCACTCGTTGGTCATCGCGTCTACTTGCCCGTAAAGCTCGCCGATAGTGATCGCTTTCGGATTAATCGTGTACGTGTGAACCGGTAGGTAAACAGGTCCAGGCACGCGCATCTTGTGAAGTTGATTGTACGTGTTGGCAAGAGTCTGGAAATGAAAGAACATTGTTTCAGACGTTAAAACGCGCAACGCGCGACGTCTCGACAAAGACGTTTTCGAGATGTCTCAAGGGAATAGACTCATTCCTAGGATTGCAAGGGTGTGGGGTGCGCCTTTTCATTCCTTGATAATGCAAAGATGGGGTTTTCCTATTTTTACGTTTACGAGACGTAAATTGCATTACTTGGTAGCATGTCCCAGCTTTATGAAAATAGCTACATGCGCAGAAATGACTCCCTTAAAGACGTATTTTTGGGATGTAAGACTTTCAGACCTAAAATGGACGTAAAAAAGATGTCTTTCGATATGCAAAACTTACTCGAAGAACTGTGGTCTTTCCGGAACCGGTTGGCCCGACCAGCATCACGCCGTGTCTCACCTGCAAGCACTCGTGCAGCTGAATAGCCTTCTTCAAGGTGCATCGTTCTGGTTGTAGATTGGCTTCTTCTAGTACCTGTGAAAACCGTATATCGACAATTCAAAAATATTTTTCGCATAATTCGGGTTCGACCAGAATTACCGCGATCATCGTTTCCTGTAAAACACCGTAGTCCTCTTCGGGTATCACGATGCCTGGGAACAAGTCTCCAACGATGCCTTCGAACAATTCAGCGTCGTCTCGCAAGAATTTCGGTATGTTGCTCTCGCGCAGAGCTCGGATCAGAACAACGTCTTCCGGTTTATCGGGATTGTTTCGTTTAAGACTGCCCGCCATCACCAACACGCTCTTCACCGCCCTTGAACGTCCAGCGCAACAAACAGTCAAGGTCATAGGCGTTGATAACAGGTGTAAGAACGATGCTAGAAACCTCATTCCGAAGTCGTAATGATCTTGTTGAGAAAGTTGCTCGCTGCTCAAGGTATACATCAAAGTCATCTTCTGCGACAGCGGTTTCGACGACTCGAATCCTTCCGAATACAAAGTGACTTCTGCTATTAGTTCTGCAAAGACAAAAATAGAAAAGAGGAGAAACGACGTTTGAGATAAATTCGAAAAAATCTCGCGTAGCGCACTGTAATCGGGAACCATCATGGAGAATGGTCGGAACAGGGCCTTTAAGTTGTCCGGCAGTTCAGTACGACCCGCGTAACCGGGGTTCATCGTGATAAATGTTGCGCAGGACATCACGAGCTTCATCATCCGACCCTCGAACATGAATCTGAAACAGGAAAGACGGTAGAAGGATTAAATTGCGGTGGTTCGAATCGATTGGATTAAATTAGATTAGTCTAGATCGTTAGATGCTCGGAACGCACTCTTTCGCTCTGATGATCTTCGCGTTCCTGATCGTGATCAATTGCTGAGCTATCACGGACAGCACCTCGATGTCTATTCTATTAAATTCGTCGAAGCAACACCAGGCCCCGGAAGTCGCCAATCCAGAGAAGAATCTACCCATCATCTGTACGTAAAATGGTGGTGATACTGTTAGTATACGATGGTGTATAGTGTACATATACCCTCTAGATCGGGTAAGCAAATGGTCCGGTATCAATCGAAAATCGATCGCCATCCTCTCCTTTATGGTTAACCTACTCTGTAATCGAGACCTTCCGAGCAGTTGAAGACGACACACTGGATGGCAACAGCCTTGGCTAGATCCTTCGTGGTCTCAGTTTTCCCGGTTCCAGCTGGGCCGGCAGGAGCACCGCCTGTCGAACGTACACGATACGCGGGTTACGACTTACAACAAATAAATACACGCGAGATTCATGTTTGTTTTGCGAAACGAATCGCTCGTCTCTTTCACCGAGATCCAACTGCAGGGCTCCCATGAGACACAAGTAGCATCGATCGGTGAGGGGTGTTATCACGAGCCTCTTCTGAGCGCCAAGGTATTCGTATCCGTAAAGGTATTCGGCGTTGCTCATACGTGCCAGGCAATTGTCGACTTCCGCATCCCAGTAATAGCGCAACGCTTTCGTCCATTCGAAGCTCGTGCTATAGCAAAGGACACGAACGCGACAGCAACGGAATTGCTGAACAACGTGGATCATCGTGGATCATCGTAGAATCTCGTACTTTGAAAGATCTCACCTGGACGATACGCTATTTTCGACCAAACTGGTCACGATATCTCGGGCATGAACGTCCACCGTAATTAAATTAATTATAACATCGCGAATCAGTTTTGGCAATTCTCCCCTGACCATTGCAGCTAAATCGCCCAAATCCTGGAAATCGTGAGAAGTGGTCGTTCTACCGGGAACGCGAACCTTGTCGCAGAAATTCGGAGAAAATAAGGTACTACTGAACCGTGAAAGACTGTAACTCGAACTGTTTCATCGACTCGATCGCGCGACTCTCGGATTCCAAGATTAAGTCTATCCTACGAGTCCAAAAGATCTGGGACACGGTGAGGACTATCTGGAATGGACAGAATCGGGATGCTGTGACGTTATAGACGCATATACATATGCGGAGGCATCTTCAAATCGATTTATTAGGTGAAAATAAACGATAAATAAACGAGTGTACCGTCTTAAGTCCAGGGTAACGCGTTTAACCTGAGACGGATGCATCGACAGGAATTGATGTCGTCCTTTCGCCTCGTAATCCTTAATTCCCTGCTTCATCCTTCTTCTCAAGGTCATAAACATAGCTTCTTCCACTCTACCCAGCCAATCCTCGACGTTGCCTCTAGCTTTAAGACCTTGCCCAAGAGGAACTCTTTCGCCCTCCGGTGAAAGCATCGCTACAATATCGGTGGTCAAGATCTGCTCCTCGCCGGTCTCGCTTTCCTTCATCGCGAATTCCAATCTGTGTATCGCGTCGAAGCATTTCTGCAAGTGTCTTTGCACGGCATGCGGATCCTTTGTCTATGTTAGAGCGATCGATTAGACTTGGTCCACTGACTCAACGTTGAGTAGCAAGCTTCTTATTCTCGCATTTTCGTGTATCGGTCAGGGCTCTCGTACCTGAGCCAAAATCTCTAGTAGTTCGTCGTCCGATAGGAAAAAGAACCGCGGAAACGCTACCCGTTTCGTCTCAAGGTACGCTAACAAACACTTCATTACTTCGTCCAATCGTCTATTGTTCTCCTCTAGTTGTTCCAGCAAGCCTGGTTGGGTGCAACAATCCATCGCCAAAGGCATCTACAGGTACAACGTAATAATAATAATGTAACGATGATGATGATGATGATGATGATGAAAAGTACCTTGAACGTTCGTCTCATGAGGTCTTTCCAAAACTTGTCGACCTCGATGAACAATCTCGCTTCTACCGGAAGCTGCCTTTGAATGTCGGGTGCGGAGAAGATTGCTTCGAGATACATCCACTGTTGCTGCAAATACTGCCACGCTTCCTGTCCATACATGTAATATGTAACGTTATGTACATATACAGATATACATGGTCTGTCTGGTAAGCAATGCGACCAAATTTTTTCTGACTCTTCTATCGACTGCAGAACGCAGTCTTCTTCTTGTTGCCCAAAATCAAAAATGTGCTAAAGGATGCCAGTTTGAAAGCGTGGAGGGCGTCAAAGAGGCTGCGAGGAGGGCACTACGAGAGGTTCCAGAAAACGCCATCCAGAGAGCATACGAAGCATGGAAATCGCGCTAAAAAAATGTGTCGCCGCCCGACGGTCCTACTTTGAGGAATTTTAAAGATTTGCACCCATATATCAAGTAAATTTTTTTTTAAAAATATGGTCGCATTAGTTCCCGAACAAATGATCGTACCAGAGTAACGATGAAGAGATCGAGCTTCTGGACCCACTCGTCGACCAGAGGTTGGATGGGTCCTACGCGACGGGACGCTTTGATGGTCTGAAGGTTGATGCTGCTCTCATTCATCGCGGTTTCAACCTCTTCCATGCTACCTAAAATATATACGTCCTTGTCCTCTTTGTGAGGCACCACCACGAATTGTAGCTCCTGCCACATATCCACGACTTTGTTCAGCATGTTCTCCAGATTGGCCTCGGAGCTCGCGATGGCAGCGACCTCCATCAGTTCGTTGGGTTTCTGGAACGCACCGAGATCCTCCATCAACGTCCAAGTCTTCTTCTCGTCGGGCTTGAAAGTGTAGTTCAACGCGGCTTCTATTTTCTCCCAGTGTCTGTCCCGAAGATCGGGATTTCTCAGATATCCGAGGATCGGTAGTTTGTTCCTGAGCGTTTCGACGGTGTCTTTCAGTCCGGGAACGATGTTGTTCGGCGGCAAACCTCTCTCCAATTGAATCAAATTCTTCATCGTGCGCATCGTGAACGACGTGATCTCTTCGACGTCCAATGTATCAAATTCAGCCGTATACCACTGGTACACCGCTTGTTCCCATTCGATCAGGGTCTCCCACAGCAAGGTGCGAAGCCTCAACTCGTTCGTCACTTGAACCAGCACGTCGAATCTCGTCTGTTCGAGCTGTAACGCGCGTATAATACATATATTATGCATCTATACCGAACTTTTCCCTAAAACTTAAAGTATACAATTGTAAACTGTCTCACGTCCAAGAGATCATTTCTCAGTATTGTAGATTGTTGCTCCAATAAACGCGTATCTTTTAAACCAGCGTAAATTAACTAATTTAGTTGCATGTATGAGTTACCCCTTTTCCTCCGCTAAGCAAAGCAGATCGTACCCATATTTCCAACTCCAACAACGAATGTAAGAAGGTAGAAAGAGTGCTCGAGTTGTATGGAACTCGTATGTGAAAAAAAATTGACGCATGGTATGTAAACGGTTGGCCAGCCCTGGTTTAAACGGTACCTTGAAAGCCCTCTGACTAGCATGATACTCCTCCGCGATCGCGGCACAGGCAGCCAATCGGTTGCTAAGATCCTTCAAGGTATTCAGACAGGCCTGGTCGTCACTTTCAGAGTCCAACAGCCAAGGTTGCTGTAAACACGGAAGTAAACGTCTCAGCAGAAGCAACAGTCATTTTGGCAACCAGTCGACTCACCGTTAACTCGTCGTGAATCTCCGATATGGTTTCATTCAACGCTGTGATGTCTTTCTGAAGCTGAGAGTTGAATTTGTTGATCAACTTTGGTCGTTCTTCCAGCACGCTCTCCATCACCAAACGTAAACTGGTAAAATGCGTACCGATGCCCTGAACGTCAACCACAATCAGAGAGGAAGAATCAGTAGGGGAAGCACGACATTTATCGAGTTTGCGACTCGATCTACTTGCATGATCGCGCGATCGTTACCAAATAATTAGCCATGTCCACCGAGGGTATTGGAAATCCGAATTCTTCCATCAAGTCGTACAGCTCTTTCACGTAATCCAGCTGCGCCTCCATTTCGTCGACGCTCTCTCGAGCCTTATCGACGAATTTAATGTACGCGACGTATTCCTCCGTCGTGACGGGGCCAGACTCAAGGTATTTGATGGAATCGATGGCTTTTGTTAGCAGAGAATCGACTCTGGTTTTTCCTATACTAATGGAACAGAAGAAAAGAAGCTGATCAGACGAAAGTTACGTAAATTTAACGCGTCGTAAATAATAAAGAAACCTACCCAGGCATAACGGCTTCGAGGACGCCGATCTTTCCTCTGGGGGCGATTGCCGCTGCGACCTTAAATCGCTCGAGCTGAATGAGAAAAATGCCCAGTTTCTGATACTCGATAACTTTACCGATTAGCTCCACCTCCCTCCTGTACCGGATGCTCCAATCTCGGAATAATTTGCAGTCTCGATTGTCGCGGATAATATTCTCGTCGAACAGCATGTCCTCGAGATAGAATTGACGGATCTCGTCGAAGCGACGACAATAACGTTTCACGATGTCGAAGCTATGTTCCCAAATCTCGCTCAGCTTGTCCTTTAGCGCGTGCGTGATCGGATCTTGCGTCACGACGTCGTGCATATCCGGTGGAAGACCGGAAATACGATCTTCTACTTTGCGATTGATCATTGGCCTCGAATTAATGAGAATCGCAGAAATGAACATCAAATTCCACAGTCGTATAGTCGATACGATTCGAGATGAGACGAGACAAGACGAAGCGATACCTGGTAAACGAGTTGAAGAACGGATCGGAAAGAAGAGGTTTTACGGCGAATATATTTTCCTCCCACATGATTTGGATCGTTTGCATCACGAAGCGGAAGATCTCTTCCGATGGATCCATTATGATATTCGAGGACGGTAGAATTAGCAAATCCACCACAAAGTATGGCCACTGAAAGAAATCAGACTTATCGGCACAGAGTATAGATTGCAGAGTACAGAGTTTGTTGGCGTAGGTTATCAAGATCGGGAAATTTCAATAACGTAAACCTGAATGCGTTGTGGCATAGATTCCTTTAGCGGGAGTTCGATCTCATCGTTATCGATCTCCTCGTCGATTGGTAAACAATCCATATGAACCTTCAGAGCTTCTATATACTCCACGTAGGTGTTTATCAAGAGAACGTGCATCATGTTCGTTTGCATGTAATCAATCAGATGAACGAAGCTAAACATATTCATTTTTCATTCAAGTCGATCCGAAACCGTTTTTTGGTGGGATAGGATTCCAAGGAGAATCGATAGCGTACCAAGAGAGTCTGTAACATTTGTTCCTCTTCCTTGCTTGCTCGATGTAACTCATCTTGAGAATGCCGTCTTTCGGCATCTTGAACTTGACAGCACCGAATTCGCCTACAGAAAGCGCGATCTTTGTCAAGCCTTTCGAGAACGACTTTCGATTTTTGAGAAACACAAATAATTACCCAATTTCCCGAAAGCGGTTTGTTCTATCGTTATGTTAGAATCGTCCGGAGTGTATCCAGCTCGCAGCAACGCGCCCAGACACGCATTGTTAACGATATCTTTCGCCAATATTCGAAACTCGTCCAGCTTGCTCCTGATACGTTCCAATTTGGCGAGCTACGATATAGTGTAAGATAAGAGAACATTGCTCGGATAGAACGCCGGTATGTACACTCCCGTCCATAAATCACCGGACACTTATTCAAATTTGGATGCAGACGATTTTTTAATTAAAGATGGTACTTACTAATTTTTTCTGATGTAGAGAACTGAATTGAAATATTATCGTATAACAGCTACATCTCTAATCAAAATAGAACAGAATCAAGCTGGAAGCTTGTATTCTTTAATGTATTCTTTAATTACCATTTTGTTGAAGATAAGTGACTGTCCGTCACCGTTTATGGTGTATCTATTTATCGTAATAAAGTAAATTAAATAAAGTAAAATAAATAAGTAAGTAAAGACCTGCTTTTCCACGAAATAGAAGAGCAACAGCTTCTCGGTGACGGTGCTGTCGAAGAAGGTCGAGTCGAGGAAGACCGAGCACATCGACTTGATTTCGAGCAGAGCCTTGCTGAGAATCGGATCCGATATAAAAAGATTTTCCTCCAAATAACTTCTCGAATCCAGGAACTTTCTGCAGGAGACCGATTTCCTCCAGACGAAGAATGCCTTCCACTTCCGGAATACCACGAACGACCTTATCTGTCATGGCAGACCAAGAGCTACTCAAAACCCGGGAAGATCTTACAGGAATAGATTATTCGCAGATCTTTTACCTTGATTACTTTCAAGTAAAAATAGTATTCCCTTTGCCATTGTTCGATCGGAGTGAAACTAACTTCGTCGGACGAGTACTGCGTTACCCCGTTTGCGCTAATCGTCATGTACGTTTTACCTACGTTCTTGTAATTCACGACCCTGGAAACGATCATCTATCTCAAGATCCCGTTCCTAACGCGGATGTACAATTTCAAGGAGAAGTTATTCACTTGAGGGCGTAAGGAGTGAAATACTTCGAGGATCGTTCTACCGCGTAGATCATGTAAAAAAATCCGATTTTCGGATCGTCTCGCAGCTGCTCGATCAGCTCCAACTGATCGGCCAATGGAGGCGCGTCGGGGTCCTTTGTGATCGCTTCTCCGTCCACAAATTCCGCTCTTTCCCACGGCTGCAGTTCGCTTTCTTTTCGTAAAAGAAAATTCTCTTTCAGTATGATTACTCCCAAGTTTGCCTTTGTATACTCTGGTCTGCCCTGCTCTACTCTACTCTACTTTATTTTACTGGTCGGATAAAGAATACTTGGACGACTAAAGCTAATAAATATATTTGAATATCTTCCATAGAAGTTTTGTTACTCAAGGGCTTCTGTGTTTGCTCGGAAGGAATCTCGGCTGGCTCCGAATCTTCTTCCCGCCCCGCGAGTGGAATGTACGGCTTGCAGATTTTTCGTCTAATCTGTTCTTGTTGATCGGCAAATCCGGTCTACGAAAGCAATAATCTTTAGAAATTGTCCGATCGGAGTAACATCGAAATAAGCAGAGATACATGTATGTAAGTACAGTGACAATTGTCATAACTTCTAAAAAAAAAATCCAACTCGGATGAAAATTAAACATTTCTTCCGATCTAGAATAATTTCATTCTATATCACTTTTTTCATTTTATGAATATGGATCTCATACAATATCTCATACAATACTTAAATGTGTAGTAATCGATTAGATACCAATATGTTTAGTAATGCAAAGAATATTGTGAATAATGGTACAGCAATTTTTAGTGGTGACCCAGAATAATTCCATTCTATATGATTTTTTTCATTTTATGGATATGGAATTGATATAATACCTCATACAATGAATGTGTAGTAATTGATTAGATACCAATGTGTTTAGTAATGCAAAGAATATTGTGAATAATGGTACAGCAATTTTAAGTGGTGACTCCGAGTCGCCACTCGAGGGCTAAGGGTTAATGGAAGTCACTGTATCCCAGCAGATTTCAGCCCTCAGCCCTCAATCTCACCAGTGGCTCCCGTAGTTCCCGCTTCTGATCGATCTCCTCGAGCATCTTCTTGTGCGGCACGAAAAACCGGATCTCATCTTTCCCTCTATAGTAGTTCGGAGACAACGAAAATACATCTATCAAGATTCAACTCTGATCGAGAAACACGACAAGATTACAAGGATATCATAATTACTTATAATAGCTAGGTGGTTTTCGGCATAGTCTCAACGAAAAATCCTTCGCAATCGCCGATTTCAACAGGCTGTGTTCGGAAATGTGATCGGAGATCACATCATCGCTCGTTAGATCTGTGCACTCTTCGTGTTCCATGGTTTTCTGGTTTTTATCCATTTTATCGTTTTCCGCGAGAAGATGGGTATCGCGCGTTAAGTTAATCGCTCGACTTCTCGCTCTGAACACTGGTCGCCTATCGATTAAACAAACGAAATAAGCGGAACAAGTGAAATTTCATTTTCGTTTCGCGGCAGACTACGGATTACTGTATAAAATACTTAAGCTTACAGAATCGATTGTAAAATCGAAACGCTTCGATTTAAAGGAAAATCTTATCTCTTTCAACAAAAAAATAGCGCAGCGCTTGAAACGGCAGCGTTCCGGTATTCTGTTCGCCTTTGAAGCATGGCAGCACTTCTGGTCACGTGGGCAGCGTTCACCTCCCATTAGCGGTCTCATACTAATAATATATTGTCCGTGTCCAGATCATTCACGACTTTTTCGTTTTTGTAATTGCAAGCCGTAAGAACGCCGCATGTCACATACTTTCACTTTCGAGATATTGCCGTTATAGGCCGTTAAAAATTTTGATCACTAGACTGCGGATCTGTATGCAAAATAAACATTTTCTGCATCAATTTTAAGAAACGGGAGCCGAGGAAAAAATTCTCTTTCCTTTTTTAATAATTCTAGTGGGCTAAAGATAATACATTGGTGTTTCTAAATTCTCTTCGTATGTAAACTTTTTTAAATTCGAGTTACCCATTTTTGTCATAAATGCATAAAATCCGCAGTCTATTGATCACTAATGCTCTGACATAGGACATCGGTTAAATTGCATTATTTTGTTCAGCCTTTCGAATTTGTTTTCATGACCTCTTATTTCTGGTAAATACGTAAATCCTATACTATAAAGCTCAATGAGATTGCGAGAGACATGCGGCGTTTTTCCTTGCAACCATAGACATAAACACACATAATATAAGTACGTTACTGACAATAAGAAGTCACGTGGCTTCGTTGTGTTTCTTCTTGAATCGACCGATCGACAATTTCCTAAAACCTGATAAAACGAACACGTTCACCTTTGCATCCGAGAAGGTAATCTATATTCGGTTTGATTCGGTAATTGCAGCCACGATTTATGGATTCACGAGCATTGACAATGGGAAGTAAGAACATTACGTAAACGCATAATATAATAAAAGTGTGGACTGTACTTTAGAAAAATGTCGATCGAATCAGATGGAACCACGATAACGATGACGTATCTCTTTTCAATAATTTTCATAGCTATTCTCTAATTGACAGAAACAACGATGCGCATATTAATTCGTTGGGTAGATTTATATGGAATCAAATCTTTATTTGATTTCTGAAACGATTACTTCGCTTGATGCGTGCGCGGCGAGTGTGTAGGAATAGTGCGTAGAAATAATTTTTGCGATATACGTACAAATATATTTTTACTCGAATATTACATGTACAGTCGAATAGTTTTAGGATTTTAATCGGGGACAATAGAAGGACGTTGTTATTGCTGCACTGGGTCGAGCTGTTTGATTGGTAAACACGACCATCTATAGTCCGCGTAGTTACAGGTTATCATGGCGAACACCTTCAGTCGGACTACGGACTACGGATGCGTCAAGAGCTGCGTGCGCGTGTTTCTACGGTGTTCCCGTTCTGATATGTTCCGATTCCGATGCCGATACATGTTTATTAGTAACGCGGTGTTTCAAACGTAAATTCTCTTTTCGAGTTTCCATCGGAGTGTAAATCTTACCGCAGAGAAGCGACGTGACGTGAAGTCTTGTTCGCCGTGTAACCTGGATCTACATCGAGGACCGAGTCAATTATTTGATACGCTCCTACCAACTAGCGTGTTGCACGAACACGCTACCACCCGTACGTTAATAATTCTATTGAATTCTATTCAACCATACAAATGACGGTTATCGTCGATTTACGAAAATCTTATGAAAATTCTAAACTCGAACTTTTTGCTGAAAAGTCACCGCGATAGCCGACTCGCTTTACGTACTACGGAAAAGGAGGAAAATTTGTACGTCGACCGTTTAACCCGATAACCGAGCAAAATTGCTGGCACTTGATCCTGTTGTCGCGTTTCGATTATACAGCGTACATTATTTGATCGAACACTTGCATTTATCGTAACAAAGAATTGATTGCGAGTGTGTACGATCGAGCAATCATCTGGATACGGCGTGTCCGGTATTTTGATGTTTCAGAGATTCGCTTTATCTCATTCAGCTCTGTTTACAGCTGCATTTATCAAACGGAACGAAATACATATATACGGTATTTAGGTATGTGCCGCGCGCCGAACGAGTTTTACGTCTCTGCGACTCGACTCGTTGCATCGTATCCAAGTACATACACATACGTCTTGAATCGTGTCATTGACATCGGCCACTTTCGCTTGACGAATAAATCAAGGACATAACTACGCTTTTACGATTACCCGAAACTAGGATTTGTAAAAAGTTTAGCGTTGCTTCGATTCTTCCAGTAAAACCTGCACTCGCGTTTTGAATACGTAACACGGCAATCAGAACGTAATTACACCAATTACTGCTAACCGCGAGTTAGTTCGTTACTTTTTATATGAAATATTCCACTATCTGGGAATCGTCAGCTTATTTAAATATTCCGCCATGACATTTATAGGTTGTGTTCGAGATTCCGAGAATTGTCTCATTCGAGTTCTTCGATCAGTTGCTCGAGTGCGGAACTATATAATAATTGTAAGTCTATGCGAAACTGTTTTGTAGATACTGAATTTTGAAAGCAGGCAAGTTTGTTTATTCTATCGTTCCTTCATTTTTCCGATCGAGTAGATATTATCGTTTCTATATCGCCTATGCAGCGACAAAGTCTTGTATTGTTTAACTACTGATTAGACGTATTGCGAATATGTAAACATAAAGATACAGTAAGCAAAGGCGATATTATTATTTTATAGTAATAGTCCTGTTTCATCCTGTATCATCGAAAACACTATGATTCTTGTTACACGTCAATTATGGAATTCGCTGCGCTACCAGCATCGTGCGAAATTAAGAACTTGTTGGTCGAGTACAAACGAACGTCTATATTTATGTATGTACTGTACACGCATACTAGGAATTCGGGCTTGTCTTCGAAATGGCACGTAATCTTATTCAGGGTTGCATAAAAATACATTTTTAGAAGTTTTCGTATCTTCACGTATTCAGACTTTAAATTTCCACCGTATGTATACATACACAGTGGGTGTACAAAGTATTCGTACACCTTTTAAAAACGAATAATAGATTACTAGCTAATGTGCAAAGAATTTATTTTTTAAACCGTTATTGGTCGCAATTGCGAAGTAAAAAGTAAAGATCACGATTTTTAAATTTTTTGTCTGTGCCTGTAATGAGAAAATTTAAAACATGTATTTTGTAAATCTAAGTAAGTTATATACATGTTTAGTTTCATTGAAATACAAAGTTTCATTGAAATCGGTTGATGCAAAGCTGTGGGCATTGTAAGATGTAAAGAAATCATCTATATATAGGATTTGCGATTCATTTAAATCGCAGATTCTTACAATTTTTGTTATTTTCAGTCAATTATATTTCATAACAATCTTGTTATGATTACGATTTCGATGGAACTTTGTACATGTGTATAATTTACTTAGACCTGTCAAAGGCACCTTCCAGATTTTCATTAAATAACAATTTAAGAGAACATTTAGAATTAATTTACACATTAGCTTGGGTTCAAGTTCGAAAAAGCTATTCGTTTTTAAAAGGTGTACGAATACTTTGTACACGTACTGTACATAGTCTATTTTCGAATCAACGATAATATAGGAAATACTGACGTGGCTCGAGTATCGCGTGATGCGTTCTCGTTTTGAATCTCCACCATCGGTCCGGTATAATTTTTATGCGGCTTTCATTCGTGTTCGTTACGGCCAACGACCAATGGGGCAAGACGGGAAACAAACAACGCGTATGTAATGAGTGCAAACGTTGTGCCGAGCGAAGATTTTAATCGACGCTTTTTCGATTGTATTGCTTCTTCGTCGATGTATTGGATATATGTACATACCTACATTACGCGTTAGCGTATGCAAGGTAAACGTACTTAGGCACGTAAGTCTGTTGATCGAAGCAAATCACCGCAAGATATCGGCTTTGACGATAACGTGTTGTGCCATGTAAGAAGTTACTTGTAGCACACTCGGTGTATTGCAAATTCAATTTCTAGAGCGTTGCATCATCTTTTGAAAAAATAGCCGGTTATCAACAGATTTGGAAGAACTCGACCATTTACAGTGGCCGGAATTAATATTCGGACGCTCTAAAAAAGACGACAACTTCTTTAATACTGTACTATACGATTTGAACTTTTTTGGGAAGTTAGAGCAGTTAGTTTACTGCAGGATGTGAAAAGAAATTTTTTCAAAAATTGCGATAGATCGGAATTGTAGAAAAAATACTAAAAGTTACATTTTACAATTTTTTTATGTGGGCCTATATCGAAAATTTAAAACATCGTACATTTTGTAGATCTGTGTCAATTAAACATATTCTGAAAATTTCGTCAAAATCGGTCGACTTTGCAATGAGCTACAAGCGTTTAAAGATGGTAAAAATTGCAGATTTTCACGATTTTCGGCCTCTAACTGCAATAAATCCAAGGATTCTTACATCTTTCAATGCCTGTCGTTTTTTTCCCGCACCAACCGATTTCGATGAAACTTTCACAGTGCATATAATTGACACAGACAAAACGTATTTTTTAAATTTTCAATATAGGCCCACATAAAAAAGTTGTAAAATACAACTTTTAGTATTTTTTTCTACAATTCCGATCAATTGCAATTTTTGAAAAAATTTCTCTTCACATCCTGTAGTAAACTAATTGCTCTAGCCTCCCAAAAAGGTTCAAATCGTATAATACGATATTAAAAAAGTTATCGTCTTTTTTAGAGCGTCCGAATATTAATTCCGGCCACTGTATGTACATATCGACGTTTGGGTTGGATCGTTGTCTATAATTTTTCATTGAAATTGAATTGAAATGAAGTTGTCGGTTATATAAAAAATGTAGTTTGCTCGAGTCTTCGGTTTTGTCGTCAAGCTGGTTATTACAATTCCAATTTCACATTCGTTTCATAAATTATAAACATAAATCAGAATGGCACATCGGTCGGCAGGAAATGTGAATTAATTGAAATCGAACGAACTTGATGCGTCAATGGTCGATTGGGGATCGTTTGTATAGACTGACTAGAGGAACGTTCGAGCTACCTAATCATTAGAATAAAAATCGAATAGATCGCGGTATCCGGGAAGTGACCCTACCCTCGAATTCATTAAACTTTGTTTTCCTTCAATGTATACGCAATTGTCACGGCCGAGAAAACGATCGGCAAAATGGGAGGAGGAAGGGTGAGAGTGTAAGAGAAGTGGAAGGGGTGAGAAAGATGGAAGTAGGAAATGTACCGAATACATTTGAATAATTGGAATCGTTCGCAGGGAAATGGACCGAATTTACGTGGACGAGGAGACTGGTGAGATCATAAGCCTGCCAGTGACCGAATGCGAGGTTCAACGGCACATGGTCGCGGTAAATAATGCCGAAACTGGGGAACCGGAGATGAACTTGATGGGGACGAATACCGTCAAGAGCCGAAGGATACGCTTCCAGGTAAAATAAGTACCGTGTCTAGAAATCTAGTTCCAAACAACCGTCCTGTACTATCCGTGTAGACATTTTTCTGACATATATGCAAAATATGATATCTCCGATTGTACGTAATTGCATACAGAGTTTTTTAAATGGACTGACATTCGTTCTATACATGCATATCGCGTCCGTACGACACGTTTTCTGGTCTCGCCGCAAAGAGCGCTGCAAACACGGTAACCGATTCTCGCGGTTACTTTCGATTACTTTTTGTAAATTACAGTAATCGCAGAATCACTGTCGTAGTTTTAACTTCATTCGCGCGCGCCGTGATCGTGATTTTTTAATCTAGTGTGAACTTGCTCACTGTCATCCTAATTCTTCATCTCGATTGAATTAACTCATTTTTTAAATACATCAATTAGCTTGCATACAAGTATCAGCATATAACGTAAAACTTCATTTTTAATGATAGAAAGAAATATTAAATTCTCTTTTAAAATTTGAAATTTTGACTACTGAAAAACCCCACCTTTGAATTATCGAGAAACGAGTCTACCCCCTTAATAATAATATTAATGAATAGCAATTGTTTAGATCCCAAAAGAAGTGAAGGAAACGTTGTCGGTTAAGGATGATTCCAAGAAGGCCGACGAAAATCTGATGAACTCAAAACCCGTTCCTGTTAGAACATGCTTCAGCCAGATACACTCGATTTGCCTGTTTTTGCTGGGAATCGTTTGCTTCCGCTGGTTCTTGACGGTGATCATGGTCTTGGAGGTGGCGTTCCACGTTTGGGCCCACCGCAAAAATAAATCGCTGAAGAATGCCAACGTTTACTTTCGTTCGCCGTTTCACGCGATCTCGTCCGAATTCTGCGCGATCTGCCAAAACGAGACGTGCATGGATCGCGTTGGGAAAATGCAGCAGATACGAATGCAAAGATTTTTGCGACAGTGCGATTATATGAAACGCATCGTAACGTGAGAGACCTTGACATTGTCACGGAAACATTGCAGAGCATCGCGTCGGTTACAATTTACAATCGTTTCTTCCATCGTCAACTGCGAAGAACGCGAGAAACGTGTGTTGTATTAAGCATAATCTAGTATTAAGAAAGTAACCGAGTTATTAGGCATTTTTATCGTTGTCAGTTGTACGAAATTACTAACGCGCGGATCCAAAACATATAGAATATAAAAAATAGTAATTAAGTAACTGGTGCGGGACAAGATCTTTCTATCGGGGATTTCCTCTATCGACTAATGATAAGAACGGAAAATTATATGTAAGATAGTTTCGCGTATATCTATACTTACGAAAAGATTTTCTAAAAAATTTCTATTACACGGCGAAACTCCAACAAGGAACGAGGGCGAGAACATAGAATTATCGTTTATTTAAAAAAATAAAAGCCCTGTATTAAACTTTATTCTATGAATGTAAAAAATAAGTTACTTCGTTAAGGCACTTGTAAGCAAATATTTTGCATATCACAACTTATACCAACAACTTTGTCACTCGTTCTCGAAGCAATAAAACGATATACAATCTTTAATAATCGGCGGCAGTTTTTCCTTCTTTAAAATAATCAGACGTTCTATGCACAGTACAATTGATTGAATGATTGCATCCTACGAGATGCGTTTCAAGAGGCGTTCACTGCCGACGGTACTATAGAAATAAATTATAACTGTGCGAATGCGTCGTCCTAACGTAACGCTAAAATTTCCCTAGCTGCTAATTGACACAGAGCACTGAAGTTGCTGGCAAGATGAGATCTCCAGAAACGGCATTTATTCCAAACGTACGCGGGATAATTCGGACTTTGTATGCCGTGAAAGATTCGAGCAACCGCGCGACCATTGAAATTATTGTCTCGATAGCTTACGATCAAGTTTCGAATATCGCCGACTACCTCCGTTTCGTTTTGCAGTTTCATCTGAAACAAAAATATAAAAGACGCGTTTAGTCGTTTTGAGAAACGACAAGTTCGCTTGCGCAAGTACGCGATATCTTTCGGACGAATTATATTTCTTACTTGTTTCAAATCAATATCTAGAAGTACTTCTCCGGCGAAGTATTTTCGAATGACGCCTTTCAATTCGTCGGACTTATTGGTCATGTCTTCGTTCGTGGTCATGCAATGAATCACCGACTGCGTGCTAAATTGATGAAGCGTTACGCTAATCGTCTCGAGTTGTTGCAAAGCCGACGTTTCTTGGAATTGTGCGCGACTAACTAACGCGTCCAACGCTTCGTCTAGCTCCTCTTCCGTGAGATCGCCGGGTGCTCTCACTCTTAATCCTAGCGTATCGTATCTGACTGAAATCGATGAACGCTTCGACGCCCCGTTCACTGCAAGCATGTAAGCATACCAAACAAATGAGTATTCGAGTATGTGTAAGAAGTATACTCGTACGGCTAATTATAATTGGACACACCTGTCTTCCATTCCAAGCTTTTAAGATGACTCTTTACTACTCCGCTGTCCCATCCAATAGCGGATGCCACATCTACAACTGGAAACTCGATAACGCTGTTGTCTTCGTGCGATATACCCTTCTGCAAGTCCAACGCTATCGCCATCGCGAGCGGTGGTGACTAAAATAAAGATTTCATGTTCCGAAACGATGCGAAAATCTATGAACTTGGCCAGAGAGATCGACGATGAACTCACCGATTTCGCCGCTTGTTTCAGAGCTTGAGGACCACTGTAACTGGACACCCTAGCTCTTACGTACACGGACGAGAGAACGGTGATAAATCTTTTCGGATGCAATTCGAGGTAGCATAGAAGGGTCATGATCGACTCTTCCGTGATATCCAAAGCTATGACAGTATCGTTGACTGGGATGGCAACCTCGTGCCCAGGACATCTGCGAGCGCCATTTTTCTCGCGCAGCTTTGCGCACGAACACGGGACGAACACTTTCTGAAGTAACCGTCTTATCGTGTGCCTGTCGACACCGTTCGCGTAAATATGCCGTCGCAATTCCCACTTGTCGTTGTCCTCTTTAGGGTTCAAGAACAAATGACACTGCGCCAAGAGACCGTCTCGCCCGGCTCTTCCAACTTCCTGGACGTAGCTTTCGAAGGTTCCGGGCATATTGTAGTGGATAACGGAACGAATATCTGGCTTGTTCAGACCCATACCGAACGCAACGGTAGCTACAACGATTCTGGTTTGACCGCTCATGAATGCTTTCTGAACGATTTTTCGACGATAGGCCGACAAGCCGGCGTGATACGGTTCCGCTAACGAAGATATTTTGCTGTTGGCTTTATCGGGTTTGTGTGGATCCTGTTGAAGAAACACGAATAGATACGATTCTAGCGCACATGTCATAAAAATGATCGTACCTGCAAGGACACCCTCAGGAGGCCAGCAATTCTCGCGCATTCTTCTCTACGAGTGCAATAAATTATGATCGAGTCGCACTCCTGGAACCTATCGCTAAGCAATAATTTGACTAAAGCCTGATCTCTGAGCTCGTCTCTGGAGACTGTTAGCAACAAGTTCCGTGGCATTGGAATATCGGATATGACCCCACCCATTCCATCGTGTACGCCTAGGTGACTTACGATACTTTCGGCGGTTGCTTTGGTTGCGGTGGCAGTGAGAGCCAGCACCGTTTGGACGCCTAGTTTTTCTTTGAGCACCCTACATACCATGAGATAGGATGGACGGAAATTGTGCGACCACTGCGAGATGCAATGAGCTTCGTCTATACAGGCGAATGCGATCGATGGTAGCTGTCTGAGCAGTGCTCCGAATCCGGTGGACTTCTCGCCGGCGACCACAGCTTCCGGAGAAATTAGCAAAATATCCATTTTACCCTGCTTTACCAATTGCATAACATTGTCCCGCACCTTTTGCGTTTGACCTGTGTGCAGACACGCCGCGTTTAGAAATTCCGGCACGCCCGTCACTTGGTCGTCCATCAAAGACACCAACGGCGATATCACCAGAGTGATGCAATGCGAATGTTTCGCATAAAGGTACGCGGGTAATTGGTAACATAAAGATTTGCCGGAACCAGTCGACAGGGTGACCAAAGTCGATTGACCGGAGAGTATTCTCATCACAGCTTTCTCTTGTCCAGGCCTGAAAGTCTCGTGGCCGAATTGCCGTAATGCTTCGAAGACTTCGGACGGCGTCTCTGCAACTATGCGTAAAAGGTGCGATTACACGTTGAAGTTCGTTGGACAAGGTTACTTTATTGAAACGCATACAATAAATTATTGACGATACCTGTGCAGGATTGACCTTCCTTGGTGTTGTAGAGAGGCCGTACAGTGTCGATCTCGGGCGGCAGCAATTTCGATATCAAATCTTCGGGAATTTTATGTCCGCTCAAAAGTACCTAGAAATTTAATTACAGATAAGTGCAGGTATAGTTACAGAGTGATAAAATGCTATCGTATGTACATTACCTCGTCATCGATAGATTCCCATAGATTTTCGTAGGACTCGTTCTCGTTCTCGGATTCGGTTTCTTCTTTGGCCGACTGCTCTTCTACCACCTTGGAGCAGTAGGCCGGTTTTTGCGGTAATCGATCGATCCTATTAGCGTGCACCACAATCGCGTTTTGACTAGCCATTTCTTGTGCCTCCTCCAATGTTGGGAATTCCGAGCTTTCGTCCACCTCGTCCAAAGGTATTAGGTCGTCGCCTTTCCTGTTCGGACAAAGTCTCGAGAAATGACCAACGTCGCCGCACCGGAAGCAAGTCGCGACGCTATGTTTCTCAACGAAATCAGCGACCTCCAAACTACCCTCGCTAGCTCCCAATTCTTTTTTCCTTTGTTTCCACTGGTTTTTCTTATACTTTGAGAAATTGAAATGTTTCTTACCGCGCACAAACACTTTCCTTTTTAAATTTATTCTGACAAAGTTTTCATTTATCTTCCCGTCGGCTACCTTTTTCGCCAATTTCTCTTTATCCGTTAACTTTGATTTTGGTCTCGTGCATACAGCGGGATCGACGGATGTATCGTCAGCGGTAGAAGACACTGATTCAGAGCACAGCTCGATAAGGTCTCCTTGACTTTTCTTGTTGATCACAAAACGTGGAACAGCTTGTAGAGTTTCTATCGCGTATATTGTCGGCTGTTTGTCCTCTGTTGTGTTCTCCGCATCTGCAGTTTCGGTTCGTACAAAATCTTCTTCCGTGTCAACGTCACGCCGTACAGTCTTTTTCCTTCTCGAAGATTTTGTTGTTTCTGAAGTACTTTTCTTCTCCTTTTTGATATTCGTTCCTTTCGCGGTATTTCTTTTTCTGGCGGTGCTTGCTCGCGGTTTTGTTTTCTTGTTTGTACCGCTTCCATCGTTTTTATTGAAATCTGGATCGGCATCTTCATCGTCTGACGAAATATGTTTGATTCTCCTTCTAGCTACCTTGCGGGAACGCGGTTGTTTTTCCTTCGACGATTCATCCGCAACTTGTTCGTTATTCGACTTTGCGTTTGCGGCATCGTTTATTATATTTTTGCTTGTCCTGCTGCTGGTATTGTCCGTTGCATTTGTTTCTTTATCGCTTGCATTATTAATTTTCATTGCAGGAATAGTGCTAGCGCTATAATTATAATCGGTACGCGGTTGCTGTTCATTCGGAGTCATGATACGGACGCTGACGTCATTATCTAGGCAGAGCCTTTTAGCGGGATAGGCGTCTTGGTCGTTTGATCTTTTCTTAAAGTTTCTAATACGTTTCCTATGTTCTTCTTCCGAATCGCTGTTACAAACAAAATCTTCTTCGTCGGATATTTGTACAGATCCAAGTGCTTGTGCATGCACGTACTCTTTGGGCGATCGAAAGCTGGATTCCATTAATTCGATTCCAGAGTCACTTGTACCGGAAAGCCTCTGAGAATCCAGTGCTGGATATTCCAAATTATTCTGCTTGGCACACCTATCTAACCAGCCTGGATCCAAATTTCTATTAATCATATGACCCTCTATTAATTGCTGCACCGTGTTGATAGCTTGAGTAGTTGGTTTGTGTTCGACGAGTGTAACTTTCACCGAATCTCCAAATATACCTTTTGCCTCCTCGAGGATGTCGATTCTATCATTGATATTTGTGTGTGCGGTTGCGGTTTGTTCTTTCATCGATGTGCTACTTTTGTTCACTTTTAACTTTGTCGCCGATAAAGATTTTCTAGGATTCCTTTTTGTAAAGCTAGAACCTTGAAATTTATTCTGCGATAGTTGAAAAGATGATGACTTATTTATGATTAAGGACTGTCTTTTTTTAGGCACTTGTTCATGGCTTTTACTTAAATGTTCGCCCCATACGCCTTTTACATTTTTCAATTCTGTTGCCTCTTTTACAAAGCCAGAATCTGTTGATTGATTTTTGTTACAGTGTGGATCTACATTCTCTGTATCTTTCGTACGACCCGTTTCCACGTCTTCCTTATTACTCTCTTCTATAGTTTTTGTACCTTTTGTTCCTGCTTGGTCTATATTATTCTCCTCTATAGCGTCTGCATTTTTTGCTACTACATCTTCGATATTCTTCCCTTCTATAGGTTCTATACTTTTTGTCCCTGCATCTTCAAGATTCTTTTCATTTATGTTTATTGCGTCTATCGTACCAGCGTTTTCAGCATTGTTTTTCTCTGTACTTTCTATGATCTCTGAGCCCTTATTACCATACTTATCATCGTAATTGGATATTTCATTTTCGTTTCTGGTCTCTTCAACCGATATCCGTGTTACGATTTCTTTAGAAATATCATCCTGCGCCTCGTCCGAGAATGTAATATCTGTAAGCGTTTCTTCTAAGGCGCGTGTCTTTAATTTCCAATACATTTTGTATGCTTCTTTTATTTTTATGTCAGCCTCCTTTATATCATTCTAAAAATTGCAAACAGTTTGTTAAAGATAGCACTTTTTTTGTAAATTGACGTGTACAGAAAAGCAGTAAGTCAAACAATAATATTGATAAACGATATACAAAACTAAATTATGTCATTCTAAGCACCGATTATTTCTAATAAAAAACTAAATACATACCTTGTTTGGTTTACGTCCATGTTTCTCCGTAAAGCGACTTTCCCATAATTTGACACGAACCTTGTATTTTTGGTAGGTTGTTTTGAACACAGGATCCTCTAGTATATTCATATTCACATATGGAATAATAAAACTCGAAAAATTGATGCTTCTATTTATGAGAATGATTTGTAATATATTTAAGGTTAGATCGCGCGGGTCCTTAAACTCTGCTGGAGCATCCCGCGCGTAAAATGCTTCAAGGGTTCGGGTTTGGGAGCAAAGTGCGCATGACAGTGACAGTCGACCTGTCGGTTTCACTAACAGATGTGGGCTGTTTTGAAAGAAGGTAACATTCGTTACATTCGAGTAACGTACTTTTAATTTGTCATTATATTGAATTTTTACGATACCAACTCGTTTCATTCTTACCGTACGACCTATTATACAAATACATTTCATATTTCGTTAAATAACGCGCTTTTGCGAAAACTGATAATTATACATTTTCAGTAAGAGAATCCAATAATAATTCTTAGTCATTATTTAGAAAAGTACAGCGCAATGGTTTGCGTCGGGTCTTTTCACCACTTCGGGTATTTCATTTTTTTTGACTAAACGGTCGGTCTTATTATTATTATTATTTATTTGTTTTACGTTGCATCAACTGCTATGGTCATTAGCGAGGGGATCTACAGTCTATTAACACTAGGTTTACGGAGCTCTAGAAATAACTATTTCACATTATTGTATAAACATAACAAGAATGTGTCTATCCAAATTTTTGGCCATTTCTCCAATAATGTATTCCAAAAGAAATAAATTTGGTAAATAATTCCTCAGGGAAACATCTTTACAATCTCAATAATCGCACATTAGGAATATTAGAAGCCGTCATTTTGACAGGTCCCGTAAACTTAGTGTTGAGATGGATTCCGAACAACCTTGGGCACCACAATTTTTGATATCACACGGAATCTTTTCCAATGAGAAGACTGCATTGGAAATATTTCCAGTTTGTATACAATGTTTGTATACAATTTGTATACAATGTTTCTTGCGGTTGCGTGCACGCACATGATCTGCATTGTTGTCTTCTGGTACTCATTTAAATTCTAAATGTTAGGCGCAATAGTGGGAGTCATTACGTACGCGCCGAAGCTCACGGTAAGTAACATTGACCCAAGTTCGTGTACGCAGTTCTAACCGTGAACATCTTCCAGTCTTGAACAACATTTTTGTGGTAATGTTAATACGATTTTATCGAAAAATCTAATAATTTTAAAGAACATGTTCCCGCATATACGTAGCTATGTTTCGTAAAACGATAGACTGTTTAGATTGTACCGTTATGAGAAAATAGACGTATACCGAACAGATGTCCTTTCCGGATAGAAAGTCATCGTACGAGATAAAAAGCACGACGATTGGATGGAAACGGAAGGATAGGACGAACAGTTCCTCTTAAACATTTTAATTGGCCGACTTTTCGACCATGGACTTTCGCACGGACACGTAGTCAGGTACTACAATTAATAGACACGGTTGATTATATAATTACAAACGCGACCGGCAGGTGAGCAGGGCAAACTGAAGTGTCATTTTCAAAAATGAAGGTGGCCTTGACAATAATAAAAAAAGAATTCCAAACTTTTTCAATCAATCAATCGAAAACTGATCAACTTTTGTTTAAAATATTTTTGTCACATTATCGCAAGTACTTGAAAAATCGTGAAAAGTGTTACGTATGTGGGACACCCTGAATGTGCGTACATGTACAATGATGAAACAATATTTAAAAGCCTAGTATTCAGGGTCGAGCGGTAGATTTTCTCAGTATAATGCAAGTATTCGAAATGCCGCCGTTTAAATGTTTCTTCTTTAAAATAACCTTCGATTGTGATTTCAAAAAATACGGTAAATCATAATTCGTATACATCAATGATGAAACAATATTTAAAAGCCTAGTATTCAGGGTCGAGCGGTAGATTTTGTCAGTATGATGCAAGTATTCGAAATGCCGCCGTTTAAATGTTTCTTCTTTAAAATAACCTTCGATTGTGATTTCAAAAGATAATTCAAAAGATAAATCATAAATCGTATACATCAATATCGGAACAACATAGACCAATAAAGAAAAGCGTTGCGTAAAGATTTATAATTATTGAATAATTCAAATTTGTATTTTGATTTCGCTGATTATGCCGCCCCCTTACGGTGCCGCTTGATGCGGCCGTCTCTCGTATCATAGCACGGCAGGGCGCTGACAGTATTTACGATAACGTAAACTTCATCTCGAGTAATATAGACCCGAGGAAGACAGCATTCTAATACATTATTTGATCACTGATCGAAGACGAGGAGAAAAACGAAGACGAAGACGAAGATGCACGCTTGCGTGGAGGAGTAGAGTCGCGAGCTGCGAACTGCGAGTCGCGAGCCGCGCCGGTCTCGGTTGACGGTGTCGCCACCTGGTGGCCAGCGTTCGTATCAGTATAAGGCAAGATGGCCGAGTGGTGGTGACGGGTCGTGGAATGTACGGCTGGAGAATTGGTGATCTCGGCGCACCGCGGATGGCCTAGCCATGGCCGAGTTCAACATCGACGTCGGCAAGCTCCCGGAGGACGTGCGGGAGAAGCTTGCTGAGCTGGATCTCGAGCTGTCCGAAGGTGAGTGAAGGAAACACCAAGCTTTTCGCGATACGGTCGCCTATACGCGAACCCGTACCCTTTCTGACTCACCCCGTAACTGCGCTCGCCAGAGAAAGAATCCCCTAGCCCTCGTAGTTGATAAAATCGATAATACTGTCGCCGTTTTCCTACCCAAGTAAACCGGCCAGAGCTTCACGCTCCACGATACGCGATATCCACCGATCTTCCGAAACAGACATCGTTCTCCCCCTTGTCAAACGTTCGTTATTACACGAAGATTCGGAATTGTTCGGAAACTAGTTTGCTCGGTACGGGACACTCTCTCGAGTGTTTCTATCGACCGCGCCTCGCTCTATACGCATCTCCCGTTGGCTGTTCCCATTGGACCACCACCAATTACGACCGATTCATCGTTCGATTTTTTCACACTCAATTTCGAATCCTTGCGTTTGCGTTTGCGTCTGTCTCCCGATCCCGATGATCCCGCGACAGCGACGACGGTATCGACGACAACGTCGATGACGACGACGATCCTTGAAACGAATCTCGCGAAACCTGTTCGTACACGTCCTTTGCAAACCGGTGTCCAGCTTATCGGATCGAATTACTCGATAGAACGAGATCTCCGTGTCGTTGTCCTTTGCTTACGATATTGTTTAAGCGAACGACAAAGTGGTGTTCGCTCGTCACCGAGGAAATTCGACGGACGTGACAGCAACTTTTTCGTATGACGTACGTCGCGGTGACAAATCAAACGTCTCGGAATGTCCTTGCACATTCACGGTTTCATCTCCTCGATGAGGACAGCTTCCACATATTTCCGAATCGATTGGAATATACAGGATACACGAACGGTTGAGACGCTACCCATCGGACACACGGCTAACCCTTCGTGTCCTGGAGATGTACCAGCGAGTGTAATCTTCTTGAAAATATTGTCTCGAACCAAATATTTGACTCGATAACGATCGTTTAATGCGCCTCAAAGCGTCGTTGTATGTATTTATGATTCAACGATCGCAAGCAATCGGATAAACAGTCGGTACGAGGCGCTCATCAAATAGAACGAAGGATCTAGATTCGAGGTGTCGGCTGAAGATAAGAATGACATAATTGGTAACGCGAAGGGTTACTCCGTCGACAGATAATGAGTCAACCACTCGGCGAATCTAGTCGAAATGTCATGTGGAATCGTTGTCCGCGTAAAGTGCCCGGTCCCAATATGCGAAATCTTGGTCACAGAATTTTACGAGCCGCGGTGAATAATATTTAACAACAAACTTAACGCTGTCGGTCGAATGACCGGTTGCTAATTTTATAATTATTGAGATTATGACGTTGCTTATAAAAATTGTTGTCATTTTTGTCAGCAAATAATTGTAATCGCTTCCAGTGCTCGGTAGTTTCAGTGTTAATACTGAACCTACCGAGTCTTAAAAGTAACTGGCGCATGTTCCCTTATAAAAACGACGAGATTGATTTGATTAATACGTGCTCTACTAAAGATGTGTATACAGTCATTTATTACGAGTAGACTGCGGATATTTATGGAATTTTCAATTTTTGTAGATGAATTTTGGTAAAGTGGAATAAAATAGAATCTTATTTCCGTGGTAGTAGCCTTTTTAGATCTGAAATAAATTAGAATCGTATTAAATTCCGTCGTATTTTATATTCTAGCATTCTCTGAAAATTTTCAAAAGCCATAATTGCATAAAGATCCGCAGTCTACTTTCGAGTCATTTGTATTATTTCAGTAACTATAAAATAAAAAGCGTGGAACCGGTAATTTGTACCGGTGGTGGTGGGTTTAGTGTTAACCCTTAGTGCTCGAGTGGTGACTCAGAGTCACCACTAAAATTGCCCTAAAAATGAGATAAAATAACTCCGCGTGCAAAGGATTAATAGTCTGCATTATTGAAATTCTGGAACGCGAAATAATGCCGGTGTGGCTAAACGCGCTACGTAAAAAGCAAATAGCCTACCGTGAATGCCGCATATGAAATTACGTATGTAATTATGTATCCGTCGTTAATCAAACAAAATATTTCGAGAAAACGCACAGCGACGTATGGCAATTTGCCATGCCGATGTACGGCGAAGTCGCGCATCTTTGGATCGATCGATCGGCCAAATGATTCTTTTATCCATCGGGATCGCGAAACAAACGATCTGTCTATCGGGACACGAGTTTTATGGAGACGTTCCAACAACATTTCAGTCGAGATTGGTATCTCTTCGAAGCGTTTGCTGTTTAGATAATGAAAAAGGTCGATAAATATCCGGTAGCCGAGCGATACTATTGGGATCGAGTCGATGGCCGTTTTCGGTGATTGCGGTCGAACGAACGTTTATCTCTCTCACTGAGCTTATTTGTATTTGTATGTGAAGTCGCATCTTTCGTAATAAGCTATACTATCGACCAGTTTCTCGCGTGTCATTCCCGAATGCTTGGCACACTTCGGTCTGTGGAAAACGCTGAGGTCTCTGAAAATGCTGACGAGCATCTCGTCCTCCGCCACCCTCCGCCCTTCGTCCCCCATCACTCGTTGCCCATCCCCAGCCCTTCTCAGTCTTCCCGTCCCAGTGATTCGCGATTCACCGATCCATTCTATCCACGGTTCTAGCTTTCGACCGGAAACTGTGAACTGTCTTCGAGAGCCCGTGTCGGTGATCCGTGTCGACACTGACTTTGCGGATATGTATCTAGAAATTAGCGGCTATGCGACACGTTCGTGTTTCTGCACGGGCGGCTTTAAACACAGCAAATACATTAATATCGTACAATAAGCATAGAAACACATGCGGATGTCGAAAATAAAAAGATCTCCGCTGGAAAAAGAGATCGGACGAATTCCTAAACGGAATTTCGAACGTTGCTTATCCATAAAATATATTCGCGAATGAACTGTCTAGTTGGCATTCGGTGCGACAACTTGGCAGAATATGTTGAAACGTAAAAGCTGCTCCTCGAAATATCTTGCCGGTTTCCAGACGAGCTGCTGTCTCAGCAAGAGCCGAGTCTCTCGGTGTCTCGTGGCAGAATCTCGTTGTTACAGGTGCAAAGTTTCGAGTCGACTTTCCCGCGCGACCTCTGGATCCTCGTTCCACGGAGGATCCGCTTATTTGCGTTCGCAGTTAGAAATATCACAGAGAGTCGAATAGAGTTGAGTCGGAACCGAGGTTGGGGCTGGTTCCGAGGCCGAGCCCGAGTGGAGACCGACCGGTTTTCTCTGCCGCAGCCGCATGCTTCGAACGGTTTGTCGTCCGCTCGCGATTTAAAGGGATCCTAGTTTTCACGGCCGTTCACTTTCCGCGCGGTTGACCGTGTTCCATCTGGAAAAATACAGAATTAGCGTGGCTTAACGGGTTCGACGGGTTCGGCGGGTGCCGACTGGCGTGTGTAGTTCGCCTCTCATGGCCGGTCGGTGCCCGTGAACAAACCTCTCGACAAAAAATTAATTAGCCTCTAATCTGGGAACGATAACGCGGCCGATAAATCGAGAACCGGAGCCGCGCGAAATTAAGCGGCGATAGCTAAATATAGTGAACCGGCGATCGATGCGTTTTCAATGATCCGGAGCATCGCGCGCCGTAAAACCCCTCTTTTCCGCCCCTTCCGGAAATTCGACAGAGTCACGAAGACTCGTTTCCAACGTCGTCGTTGTCGTTGGAAACGAACCTCCTCCTCCTTCTTCTTCTTCGCACGATATCCTCCACTGACGTCAACCGGACGGGTCATCTTCTCCGAAGAGCCTTATTTGCATGTGAGGTAATTGCGCAGATTACACGCTCGCGTGTACTTCAATTGAGACGAACACGATCTCGCGCGTCTCCTTCGGAGCGATTCTGGACAGTCTTGTGTACGACGAAACGGTCTAGAACTCGCGATGGAAGAATGCGAATACGAGCGCTGTCCCGAAAAGAAAATCCACCGTTCGTCGAGTTTACACGTGGGTTGCTTATCGTTTATGCAAAACTCGTGAGTATCAATGGGAACGAGTATAGATGTTTCTCTTCTCTGCTTCGATTCGAGAACAGGAT
Source organism: Lasioglossum marginatum (assembly GCA_028455795.1). NCBI lineage: Eukaryota > Metazoa > Arthropoda > Insecta > Hymenoptera > Halictidae > Lasioglossum > Lasioglossum marginatum. The sequence continues at coordinate 5,916,669 of CM052278.1, read as the reverse complement.
CGGTCCGAATCCATTGTTTTTTTAAATAAAAAGGATCCAACAGATCGAAGTGGAGCGTTCCGCTCTAAACGAAGCTACTTGACGTAAAGGAAATTTCTTGGTCAATAAAATCACGAGTGTGGCCTGGCACGGTGCAGTCAAGAAAAGAAAACTCGAACCCCGTTGACGCTCGAGAACGGAGATTATTCACCGACTCGTGATTCATCGTTTTGGAGTCCCATCACCGACCAGTTTGGTCGTCCTATTTCACTCTACAATTCAGTTTTATTTCGAGCTCGGAGCGACCTCGAAGATCGTCAAGCCCGTTTCTCGACCCCCGTGGAAACGATGTGGAAATGACATGGAAACGATGTGGAAATGACGTGGAAACGATGTGGAGCGCTTCTTCTACCGTGATCCTGTTTTATCACCGTGATTTCGGCGGCGGCAGACCGTTGCGCTCGACGGTAGAAATGCCATTGATCGGGCTCGCGAAACAGCTACATACTGTATGGTTCTCAACCGGCGTATTCCTTTCTTTCTGTATTTCGAGTAAAGATACTTCGATAACTAGACTGCGGATCTTCATGCATTTTTCGACAAAAATGGATGGGTGTAATTTCAGACAATGTAAGGATTAAAACAGTTTAAGACGATCAACACGTTTCTTACAACTTAATGAAACGACTAAAGAGAGAAATCAATTCCTACTTGGTTCTTATATTTCGCAATTAAAACCTTGCCGTATCTTAACGAGTCAGACTCGCGATGAAGATTTTAACGAAGTGTAACAAATATAAATGTTACGCCTTTCTTATTCGTTTATAATCAATGCGAATCTTTATGCAAAATAAAATTTGTCTGTATCGATTGCAAGAAAAGAAAGAAACCAAACTGAATGTTATATCTTCCTTTATATAACGATTTTAATAGAGGAGAAATCATACATTGACATCTTCAATTTTCAAAAATTTTCTTTGAATTTCATCTAGTCAATTTTCCTATAAATGCATAAAGATCCGTAGTCTAGTAATCAATATTTAAGCATTAAAATAAATGTAGCCATACAAAAGATATAAATTTTCTTGTCTCTTCTACGATATTTTTGGGGATAAGAGACTGAAGCGCGTACTTACATGCACGTGTACGTGTGATATGTACATATTTAATCAATCGATTTCAGTAGGCAGGAAGATAGCGTGGAGAGTGAGGTTACTGACCCAATTCCAAGGCAGAATCGAAAAGACATTCTGACCTGGCTGACTCTACGTCTACATTGTATAGTGAATGTAGTAGTCCATGTAGCTGGCCACGATCTTTCAACGATCTAGTATAATGGAGCGCGCTGCTCTCTTTGTAAATACATATGTATCTTTGAATTTGCTCGAGATATCCACTCGAGATCCAGTCCGATTCGTTTTCACTTTTCTCGCGTCATCCGATCGCGCCGCGTAGACGATTCCAGAATTTCTGTCTGCAAATAGCACTCTTAACCTTCTCCCTGTGTATGCGGTGCAAATGCAGGCTGACAAAAACGGATATAAAAGGTTGACGAATGCAAATATTTCTAGAAAGTTCCTAGGAATTCTATCTGTGATATGTTTCAAATTTTTGAAGTATTGTGTACTCTCCGTGCCTCACAAGTTGTCCCTCGAGACGGTGCAGGGGCAAAGTGGGTCCTCGCTCGCAGCCAATTGTTAGGCCGTGACGTCACACACTTTAGCCAATAATTCGGCTAGAATCGAAAGTGCGAGTGGAATGACCTAATCGGATGGCTTGCGGCCGCATTCCTTTCGAATTCCTGCCAGGAGACTTCTTGTGCGGCACGGAGAGTACTTACACTTTTAAAATTCAAACACAATTTCACAAATATTGGGTTGGAAAGAAAGTTCGTACCGATTTCAAATTAAGAATCGAAGATAAAATTAAGGTATTTACTCATGTGTTTATTCAGTAACACAAGAAGTTACCTCGAAAATAGTGAAAAGTAATAGAACAGAATAGAAAATATGTTATTGAATAAATCTATGAATAAATATCTGAATTTTAGCTTTCAATTTTAATTCACAAACGCTACGAACTTTCGTCCCAACCCAATACTTACTTACGCAGATAAATTTTTTCTGTCCAATTATCCGTACTATGTATGTAATTAACTGTATGTGTGTTAACGGTTAACATTAGAATAGCAGTACACAGAGAGAAGTAATTCCTTTTGGTTTCCAAAACCGTTGTTCAAACAGCAAGAGATTGTTTTCAATGTCCGAGTAATCCTAGGACGTATGAAACACGGCGTGTGCAGGGTTTGTTTAACCTTGGTTGACCTTGAGCTCGAGTTCGTCGACCTCGTCGTGGGTGGAGATAGGCACGTAGGTGTTCGAAACGCCACGAATCGAAAGGGCGTGCATCGAACACGGAGCTTCGTTTTGGAATGTCTATGGAATCGTAGTCGTAGTGTATTGTCTTCTGTATAATTATTAGTTAGTTAAGGGAGTAGACTCGTTTTTCCAGGATTGCAAGGGTGGGGGACGCGCGCTCTCATTTCTCGATAATACAAAAATGGAGTTTTTCAGTAGTCAAAAAAGTAATTTGCATTATTCGGAAGCATACAACTGCGCATGTAGCGCTATTTCCATAGCTACATGCTGCCGAATAATGCAAATTACGCCTCATAAACGTAAAAATAGGACTTTCGAGGGCGATCGCGGCCTAGATTGATCTTTTTTCTCTTATCGAGAAATGAGAACGCGCATCCCGCACCCTTGCAATTGTGGAAACGAGTCTACCGTCTTAAGAAAATTTTGTTTGTCGGATCGAGCGCGATCCCGGATCGATTTCGATGCCAGGGAAACCGAGAAACGATCGTTTGCTCGGACATCGGGCACCAAGTAGCGTAACCTTCGTGCTGGTTTTATGCGGGATTGGTCGCGGCAGGCTGCGATCGCCCGGATCTCGATTACAACTGGTCGACGTAAGCGTTATCGAGTTATCGAGTACGGCGGGAATTCAGTGAAGCGACTCGACGCGTGGAAATCAGCGGGCCGAGACTCACCGGTCCTTCCGTTAACGTCACTACTCGATTACGAAGTCGTTACGGGACAATTTAGTTCGAGTCGAGTTCGATATACTTTGACTATTCGTTTGAATATCCCGCCAACTTGTCGAAGCTGGTTGCCAGAGATAGTCGAAGAGGTTCGCGCTGAAGACGGTCGGAAGGTTTCGGAAGGGTGAAAGAGCTTGTCAACTGGGAACCACCCCAAAGACGGATTAAAGAGCCAAAGACGGGTAGCCAAGGATGGAGTTGTCCGTAGGGGTTGAGAATAATGGAACCGAAAATGTCCCTGGGGTGCGGACCGGTGCACCCAGAGCGAAAGGGTTCGTCGAGGATTCGTCGAGGATCCTTCAAGGGTCCAACAGTGTCACAGTCTCGGAGAGATTGGGGATACTTGGCCAAACGTAACCGGAGAATTTGTTTCGAACAAAGAATGTTTGTGCAATTTTCAATTTTTGTAGACGAATTTTAAGGAAGTGTTTAACTTTAAGGAAGTGAAAATAAATTAAAATCGTACTAAATTCTGTCATATTTTATGTCCTAGCATTTATTGAAAATTTTCAAAAGCCATAATTCGCTGTTCTAGTTACGCTTACTTATTAGAGACATCCCTTGTAGCTTTATGGTAGCACTAATTTATTATTACGAAATATGAAACGTCGGTTGTTTCTCTCGTCTGGAATAATTAACAAAAGCAACTTGTCGTCTACTGTGAAATGTTTTTCGGTGGATGTGTCGAGCGTGCGTACACAGGTGCGACTGCACTCGCTTGGGCTGAATCCGTCGAGGCGGTGTCGGCGTCGGCGTCGGCGTCGGTGCAGCTGCTGTCGCGGGTCCGTGGACCGTTTGTAAGATCAAGGTCGCCGGTTTCGTGGGTAAACGTCCTCGAGTCGCCTTGAGTTGCACGTTGCAACGACGCGCGCGCGTTGCATGCACGCGTCGGCGAAGCTTATCGGCTATTATGTCCCTCCTCCGCACCTTCCGACTGTACCGATGCACGATAGAAACCTTCGCGTTCGAACCGCGTCGCCTTTTATCGATCGATAACTCGACTGGTAGGCCGGTTACCGATTCCATGCGACTTTTTTCCGAGTTCCGTGGCACCTCGAGCTTTCCAAGCTTTCAAAAATTCTCGATCCTGGATGAAACGAACCAGCAGAAGACCATGATATTTCTATTGCTCCAAGTTGGAATTTCTAACCGATTTTCCCCACCAGTCGAGAAGCATAGAAGCAGATGCGAGCAAAGCGCTCGGTACTTTCGCTGAACCCCGTGCTCCGTGGTTCGGTGCATCGGAAATAATTGTAGGTTGCGTTGGCACGCGACGCTAATGGAAAGCGAATCGTTTGGCGCTGTTCGGTCAAGTTCTCAGACGAGAGAGCTATCGTTGAATCCCCTCAGAGGGGACCCGAGTCAAAGGTGTTCTGTCATTTTATTCTACATAGATACCCTGTGGGTTCCTGTTTTTCAACCAAAGTATTGTATTATACGAACTCATCATTTCACCCTTGACTCATCCTCAAACTCTGCCACGTCATCTTCAAAACTCTGATCTTACCATTCTAGCTCTTACAATTCCTAAATCCGTTACTAATTAACCGAATACAATAGTTCCATGATAGAGTATTTCTGGCGCGGTATCGATCCTCTGTCATAATCGAACATACTCGATCAACATACATACGGGACAATTTCTCCGTAATGATTACGTGTTACGAGAGGGCTCCTATCCGTTATCCGTTCGATAAGCTTGCGGCGGCCGATAGAGAATCTGTCCGATGATTTCGGCCCTGGAGTGTTTGGCTAGATTATGTCATCGATTTCGAGAGCGGTTATCGACAATGATTCGATTCCGAGCCCCCTCGCACGAACCAGCTGTACGCATTTTTTATCGAGCTTATCCCTGTGTCGTCGAAATACGCTGTGCAAAAGAAAGAAGCATTCGGCCATATTTAATAGAAAAGCGGAAAAAATCAAATACAAACACAGTTTTGAAAAAGAATTCCGCTGTTCAATTGAATAGTTCTAAGAATATGTGTTATTGCGGATTATCTAATACTTTAAATGCAATAAATTAATCATTGTACAATACAATTTCTACATAAAGATATTATTATTATATTTATTATAAACAGACCGAGATCCTTTTACACAAATGTTTACAATAGAACAAAGACTTGTTTGTCATTATATCTTATAATTACACTATATGCTTCTTTCTTTTGCACAGTAGTGTATATCGTGGTTTCGCTGTTGCTTATTTCGTTGGAGTCAAAGCAATGCCCCGCGGGGGGCAGTCTGTAGCAGCTGTGGGAGGAGACGGGCTTAAAAAAATCGAACCTTAAGTTATCACGTTCGATTTTGCTCACCGATCTCCACGATACCCGGTTTCCACGAAGCGTCGATTTCTTGGCCAGGTTCGCGCTACTTGCGCGAGGACGATCTCGATCGAGCGTGGGCGTTTCAAGTGGTATTCGTGGAAAATACAAACGCGAGCCTGTGTTAGTCGAGGGCCTGTTGCATCGGAGGGAGTGGGAAATCGGAGAGCACCGAGCAATCGACCCGTCGCGTCGATTTCACTCTTTTTTTACATCGTAAAACGAAGATCGCCGTGCGTGCCGCGCCATGTCGCGTTACGGTCGTCGATCGCGGTCTACGACGACCGCTTTCCGATTCGAATTGGAGAAGGTGTCGTCGTGGCGCGTAGAGTATCGCCGTGGAGAATCTTCCTTCGACGACTTTGCATTATTGGGTGATTCTTTTATGCTGCAAATTTATTTTTGGAATTAATCGATAATAAGCAATGTATGTATGTACATCTTACCGGAGCTGCAATCTTGCTGGCTCGATCCTTATTGATTTCCGCGGAGGTTAAGGTTCTCGTAAGGGGTGCCACGCAACAGCAGAGTTTACGATGTCGATCGCGGGGTCCCGGTACCTCGTTGCAACGGCGTGGCGGTTTCTCATTTTTCTACGGCCTCCGCGAGGAGGAAGAACTCGGCGCAGCGCGGCCCGGCCCGGCCCAGCGTTGCAATCGCCCATATACATGTACAAGAGACGTTAACTCGGCGCCGTTTGCTCACATGCAACTAGTAATAAGCAAGCCTCGGTCGATCCTTTGGAGGCTCTCGATTGTGCGGTACAACGTTCTGCCGCGTTGCAGGAGTGCAATGATTTAGGGATAGGTGCGTCGGGATCGAAAAGGCGCTTCGCTGATTGCAAGCTTTCCGTCGAATTCCTTCACGAAGTTCGTAAAGTTTCCAAAAAGTTCGAAATGCTCGGTTCACCGAATTGCCTTGCAATTGGGAATTTGCGCAAACCTTTGCTGAACCATTACCATTGGTTTCTGGGATCCGGCGCGGCGAGTGTTTGCGAGTGCACGCGAGGGCATCACACCCATCGCCGGACGATTCTCCGTCCGATTCACGGATCTCCGAGAAAAGGCAAGCCGAGCCAAGGCAAGGCAACACAAGGCAATGCAAGGCAAAGCGAGGCGAGGCAAGCGCATGGGTGGAGGCAGCGTGGCGCGGTGGTCCCGCGATCGACCACGACGGAGACGGTGCCATAGAACCGTGGTTCGAGAGCGAGAGAAAAAGAGAAGATCCAAGGGGAGTCTGTTCGGCTCGTGGACAATCCGAGCGAGCCTAACCCGAAACCGAAGGAACAAGCGAGAGGGAGAAACGTATGGAACAGTAAGGGGTAGCGGGAAACGAGAAGAAGAATCGGTGGAGGCGGTCGGACAGCGCGGTAGGAGGGAGAAACACGGAGATGCGAGGAGAGCGAGAGAGTCCCGATGCCTCGTGGCAGTCGTGGCGGAGGTAGAAGAGAACGAGAGAAAGGCTGGAGAACGTTTGGAAGAAGGGAGAGGAGAGGAAGAGAGAATGAGTGAAGGGGGTAGGAGGGAAGGAGAATGGGATGCTGCGAGAGAAGCGGAGAACGTCGGAGATCGTTGTATGTGCAGGCGAGAGTGGACGGACGGCATACCACCACCACCACCACTACCACCAGCAATACTCTCCGCCCTCTCTCCTCGAACCGTGATTCGCTCCGTCCTCGTCTCGTGGCATGACTTTTATTCGCAGGGCCCGCTTCCCAGGCCTCTGCCGCGTCTCCTCTCTCTCTCGCTCCCTCTCTTCGACGCTCGGTTCGGTCGGCTGTTTGGTCGGAGTCCGTGGTGGTTCTCGTCTCGTGAGTCAGGGAGAGGTGCAGCGTCGAGAGCTCGCGAAATGCCAGTGATTCGACGCGACTTCAGCTACGCGCACTACGAGAGTTTTTCTCTTCGCGAGGGACGAGGGGACCGCCCGGCTGGCTGCTCGTTGCCTCTCGTTGTCGCTCGTTGCTGCTCGTTGCTGCTGGCAGACCACGAGCTTCTTGCCATCCGTCTACCGCCTCGACCCTCCAACCCGCCCTCAAAGGGTGAACCCGCGACGACCCGGACCTCTCGAGTACGCACCGCGTCAACGACACGACCCACCGCCACCTCGTTTCGCCTTGCCTCGTAGGATAGCTTCCCCTGTTTACCCTCCTTCCCGTCTCTCGCCTGATCCTCTAACCTTCGAGAAGACGCTGGTCCAGTTTTCCACCGAGTTTTTCGATGCCGCGGAGACTGCAACTGTTCGGCGGTGTTGTTTCTCGGTTTTTGTGTTCGACGCTGACCGACCCTCGTTGCTCGAGGGTGAGATACGGATTCGTGGATTGAGTGTCGTGGGGGATACGCTTTCTACGCGCGCCACGATCTTCTTAGAACTCGAGGACCTTGGAGTCGCGAGAACGCGTTCGAAGCTGCTCGAGCGAAAGAGGAGACCCTGTTTGTTGTAACCGGCGCGACTCCCTCGACCGGGAATCACGCGAGATATAGAGGGGTTACCGTGGAACGCGGCAGGTAGCTGGAGAACCCTGCGAGGCTGGACCTGTGTCTCGCTGCGGGCTAGTACCCAGTGTTTCGCGAACTTCCATTCAAATCGGTTAAATCGCGAACGTTTGCATATCGCGGATATTTTGCGTTTGCATCGGGGATACGATCGAGTGGAAAGTACCTTTACTCTCGATATCGCGCATAGTCGAACGTCGGTCTGCTCGTTTAAATGCTGCAGTTTTATTGTCTGCCAATTTACGAGAGTAAATTGATTACGAGAACAACGGTGCGCGTCGTTGGCCCAACGATGCAGAATTCTCTGACCGCGCTGCAAGTAAAGTTTCGCTGCAGTCAGCGGGACACGGTGCTACACGATCCACGTCTCTGTCACCGCGAACAGGAACGAGAACGGAATTGCTCGAGGCGTCCGCGCGGAATTGTTTTGGGGTTTCAGTTGCGATATCGTTGATCGTCCAGGCGCTGGCGATCTCGTTTCGCTAACCTTCGTTCGCTAACCTCGCGAACGTGCCCGAATTCTTCTAAACTCGGAAATGGGAAGGGTCTCCCGAGTCACGCCTCTCGCGAGAGAGAAAGAGAAGCGGGATAAGATAATGATAACGTGGCGCGGTGACTAGATATAACATTTGCCAACCGAAGCGACTTCGCTGCTGGAGAACTATCGGAATAAGATTGTTCGCGGTCGGCGGCAGAATGAAACTGGAAAATTGAACGTGCTCTTTCCTGAATGTGGCGGTGCGTCGCACTCTTCCTCTTCCCGCGTCTCCTCTCCCCGTGGCATTATGACGCGACGCGGTTCTTCGTGTTTCCAGTGAAACGCTAGTGTCCCAGGAACCGTGTACAGTTGGAGATACGATGGCCAGGAAATATCGCCGCGGCAGTGAGTCGTGTGAGAAATGAAAACGCGCAACCGCTCGTAGCGGCGATTCGTTGCGTGCCGATGGTTCCGCGGTGGTGCAACGTGCGCGAACACGTATCGTGCAGTTTCACGGGAAATTTTCGATCCGGTGGTTCTGGTGGTTGTGTCCGATAAGGAGAATACGTGGCCGGCAGCGTCGAGTTCCCCGCGATTTCGCGCTGGCGCGAAATAATAAGCGCAACAACGGTGTCTTCGGCGGGGCGAGGAGAGGGTGAAATCGGTGTCGTAATCGTTCGAGGGCGGAGAAAGTATCGTCCAAGATCTTCTCAGCGATTCGAGATAGTTTCGTAGGAGGCGCGTGCACGCGGGGAACGGTATCGCGCTGCTCTTCGAGAAAGTTGACTACAACCGGTCGTTGGAACTACCGGAACGGACGTTCTTCGATTCTTCTGGCCTTGGAAGACCTGTAATTTGCAAAATCGTGGACCTAACCCAGACTGAACACGGTCTTCGCGCGAATCCTAGTGCTGTGACCGTAAACGCGGAACCAAGAAGATAGCTATCCTGGACTGGAATCGGAAGCGACACGGTCTCTGCCCGAATCCTATCGGTTTAAACGTGGAAAACGTGGAACAAGGAAGATTCTACGGCGAAGCGGCTCAGATTAAGCTTGGTCACAGCTTAATATTATTTTCCGGCAGCAGCAGTACCAGCTACGTCAGCATCCGAGTGCCGAATCGCTTTTTGCCGAAGAAGGATCTTGGCCGGTCGCAGTCGCAGGACAGAGAAAAGGGAGAAGAAGGGCGATGGGGAGAAAGGAGGAGGAACGACGCGGCCACGGCACGTCGAAAAAGGAAAGCCACGCTGATTCGCGACTCGAAGGTCTCGGTGTTGCACCTTAAGATCTCAGAAACGCGCAAGCGTGCTCGCTCGCCGAGATCGAGAGCCCCCGAGGAGAGGAAGGAGCGTCGATACCGATGTACAGAAGAAAGACAGACCTCGGAGAACCAGTGCGGGGACCGGGCTAGCTATATCTTTCTCCCTCTCTCTCCTTGGAAGGTCTTCTCGATCGTGGAGGACGCGTGGCTCGCTCGAAAGGCCCTCGAATCGGCCCTTGACTCTCAAGAAATTCTCGAAGAATTCTCTGGCAAGGTCCGATAGCTCTCAAAAGCCGTCGAGTCGAGTCAAAAACGGACACGAAGGGACCACCCTATCGAGGTAGGATTGGGAAAGGAGGCTGGCACACATGAGGCTCCTCTACTCGAAGAAAAAATCTCGGAGACGCGTGGAAGGGCGAAGGGTGCCCGCGAGGATGCGGGAGAAACTCGTTTGGTGAACGCAGGGCCAAATCCATGAGGCCGCTGTCCTTCGAGAACTTGAGGAGGCTCGTCGGCCGCAAGAAGGACCGTAACGAGCCGTCCTTCAAGCGCAGCGAGTCCTTCAAGCGGATATCAATCAGGAAGAGCTATCTGGATCGAGGCAAGCGACGCAACAAGCTTCAGAAGAGCGTCGAGCCGACGGTTCCGCTCGGGAGCGACAACCCGAAATCGAACTCGAACGAGAAATCTTTGGGAAATGACACGATCGTCAAGGAGAAGATCGTCGAGAAGGAGACGACAAGCGTCGTGATCAAGGACCACGCGATCAAGGAGCAGAAGAAGCTACAGGATGACACGCTGAGTCGCGAGTCGATCAGCTACGACGAGTGGTTGCAGGGCGTCAGCTCGTCCTCGAGAGAGAAACTAGCGGAGGATGTGCAGCCGAGCAAGCAACATCCGCAGCACCAAGCTCACGGGAAGAACAAGGTCTGCGGGAAGGTTCGAAAGCCGAGCGAGGCGACCGATCGCGTGACCGAGGACCTGAAGGTACTCGAATTGGAGGCCTCGCCCGTGCTGTCCTCGAAACCGCTCTGCTGGAGCTGCCCGGTCCGAGGCTCCACCGAGAAAATCGACGAGAGGAGTGATGATGCCGAACAGGAGATTCTGCAAGCGCAAGAGCCCTCCGTCGAGGGACCACCCAGTGTCAGCATCAGTCTGGGCAGAATCTGGAGGGACGCGGTGCCGATCTCGATCGCAGTCCCCTATCCTCACTCGGGCCCGTCCGTTTCTTCAAAACCTTCGGTCCACCATTCGCTTGACAGTGCTCTGAAGGAGAGGAAACCTCAGCCCACGGTGGCCAGGACCGTTTCCGCTCCGGAAAAGACTTCGGCTGGCAAGGATGCCTCGTCCGCCTTCGGCTTCTCCCTCAGGATCGCCAAGTTGGCCGACTTTCGCGCAGCTAGGTTACTATCCTATTTTTCGGGGTTGCTCGTCGACGATGAAATTGACTCTGTGGGCCGAATCGAGTCGCTCTACACCGGCGGAGTGTGTGTTTTCAAGTAAAAGGATTAAGTTAGTTTGCGATCGAATGAGAAATCTAACAGCGTATGGGTGTGGGGTCTGCATGCGCGTGTTTCTTTGTCTTCGCGGTCGTTGAAAGTAATTTGTCCCAGAGTCGTCAATTTCATCGATCGGCTGGTTTCGCGAAGAAGCGAATACGAATGTGTCGCGTGCCTACAGGGGCACGAGGAACGGGTTGTTCAACCGTCGAGCGCAGAAGCCGGCGCCGAGCGTCAGCACGGACGGTTACTTCAAGCGGACGAATACCTCCAGGCGTTCCAGTACCCGCCGTCGAGGTAAGAGGACCTCGCAGAGAACCAAGAAGAAGACGAATCAACAGCAGGAGCAGCAGCAAAGACAGCACAAACAACAGCAACAGCACCAATCATCGCGATCGAATAGCCCGGTATGGTTCGTTCCACCGGAAAGGCGACGCTCGCGACGTCAGCGTCGAGTTTGGCGGGAGATTAGGTACCTTCCGGATGCGGAGGATTCGGTGATCGAGAGGATCGATGACTGGTCGTCGAATCTCTCCGACGATCAGTTCGACGACCTGAAGCTCTTGTTATCGGGGGATTTCAACGACAGGCGAGACGATGGAGCGCTAAACTCTCTAATCTCGTCGTCTCTGGGCTCGTTCTCGGTGACTTCTTCGTCGAGCACGAGCACGGCGTGTCCCGCGCCGCCCAAGATCAGCGACTTCAACGAGGACAAGCTTTTCTCGGAAGAGCTGCGCACCAGCGGTCTGTTGGCCCGTAGGACCACTTGGCAGCCAGCAACGTCGAACTACTTCGCCAGCAACCAGTTTCTCAGCTTTGTGTCCAAGGGACAGAACAACCTTATCGGTAAAGAAAACTCGAGGACGGAGGCGACCACCTATTACAGGTGTCTCTCGTCCACTGATACCGATACCAATACCGATACCGATAACGATAACAACACCGATACCGATACCGAAACGGAGGACGAACTTGGTTGCCGCGTCGACCTGGAACGGCGGAAGAGCTCGCACCCAGCTCAGAGGCAACATCAGTTGAAGAGACAGAGATCCGGTCTTAGGCGGAGGCCTCTCAGGAGAAAGTCCCAGTTGAGGAAGACTTCCGGCCAGCCTGTTTTCCTCGTGAGGAAGTGCTCGTCTTTGAGGAAGAGACCTAGTAAGGGTCCACGCAGAAACAAATATAATAACGATTCGAAAACCGCTGTCTAACTGGCTAGCAACCACGCCAACATCTTACGTAGATACTCTGCGTACTCCGAGTAAAAAGCTCAGAAAAGTTGAAAAATGCTAATAGTTTACTGGCCAATTAATTGCGCAAACTCTCTCATCTCTCTCGCCTCTCCAGCTGCCTGTTAATAGCTAGAGCTACGGTTAAAGGTCCATCTTTCTGAAGGTTTTAGCGAACAACGGAACTTATCTAGAAACTTTATTGCTCGCGGCGACGATCGATCAATCGCGAAGCTGCCTGTGTCTTCGTTTCGATCGGAGCTCTCTGTCCGCCGTTTGTTGTAGGGGCGACCCGTGATCGACGTTAATTACGCAACGTGCCGATTTGCCTGATTTGGCGCGATCAGGCTTTTTGCTTGCGGTGAACTCGATTCGACGCCACGCGCGCTCCTTCTACTCGCATTATACTAATCGGCAACGTTCTTCGACTTCGGTCGTCTTGTCTGCCGTTCAAGTTCCACACTGTTCGCATACTATTGTAGTATGCGCATACTGTTCCCGACAGCGGTCTCCTTCGGAATTCTAAAGGCCGTTGGCGTTTCGTCTGTCAGCTTAGACTTCGTTTTCCAGAGTCTGCTGTCTTGATAATTGTCCTGCTTTCGTTTAGCAAGTTTCCTAGATATATTTCCAAATTAGCAACGCTATCTATGAATACATATCGATCGACAAGATTTCGTATTTATTCGATTCGATGTTAAGTTTTCGTCACACCACGTCACGCGACTGGTTAAGATGAGAGGTTACATTGCAGAAGGTTGTCTGGTAATCGGAATAAGTAGCCCTCGTCTGCACGACAGTCGCTTCAAAGTCGAGCGCGTTCGTTTCGATACGAGGTCATTTGCATCGAAAGCAGAGGAGAAAACACTTGTTTAACCCTTTGGCAGTTTATTCCAAAAACGAAAAAAGAAAGAAAGCGAAAGTGAGAGAATTCGAAAATATTCGCAGACAACGAAACGTAAGAGATTGTGATTAATAGACTCCGGATGTTTATGCAGAATAAAAAGTTCGTGCATCAATTGCAAGACACAGGAGCTAAATATAACTTTATATTCTTCGTTAATGATTTGAATGTGGTGAAAATAATAATATTAATACTCTTAAAGTCTCTTGATATTTTCACTGTTTTAAATTACACTTGCTCATTTTTGTTATAGATGCATACAATCCGGTGTCTAGTGATTAAAAATCAATTGGAATTTGATCAGCCAGTTTCGAAGTTGGCTCGGCGCCTTGCGAATCGTTGAAAAGCACGCGGGTTGTTTAAACAAATCGAGCGATAATGCCTTGTGGCCCAGTTCCGTTCTATGCCGGTGCTCGCACCTGGAAAAATCGTGTCTCGGCCGTTAGCCGATCGATCCTGGGCATTTTCTCGAGTTACGAGGCGTGACGACTCGACTGGTTTCGCGGCAACCAAGACACGTGGGCAAGCTCGTTGCTGGTTGCTCCGCAGCACAGTCCAGAGAGCTCGGAGAACTCCAGGCGCCCAGATCTAACCCAGAGAACTCGGCCGAGTGGCAGAAAATTTACAGTACCTATGAACCCGATAGAATTTCACGAACGAGAAACCCGTTCGTTTCTTTCTCGCAAAATTAATCGTCGTTCCTCGAATCGCGGCGCAGTTGCTCGCAGCTGTGTAGCGCGACCGGGAATTCCTGGTCGTAAACGCATTGCAAATCTTTATAAACGAAGCGTCTCTTTTTTAACTTTTTTCATATGCAATTTTTCCGAGACAGGAAGTCGCAATCGGTAGGTTTTATTCGCTCGCTTTAATCCGCCGAGTTGGACGTAACGAATACACTAAATCAGCAATTTAATATACATATTTCTCTTTTCTTTTTATTCTCTTATTTTTTCAAGCCACAAATAGGTACAAATTTCAGAGTAAAAGTTTTTATAAATTTGTATAAATTTTTATTCGATTTGCTCGTCGCCTTTCAAGTTTATTGCATGAACCGGTAAATTAATTTTATTATAAAAATGCCGCGTTCGGCATTGAAGTCGGCAATGAATTATTAAAATAGCTCGACAGCGAGGACAGCGAAGTGTTAAATGTTTTTGGATTCGTGTTCGTCTAACGGTGGTGCCGTGAAGCGGTCTCGGTTATTGGAATTTCGGCTAAGGGATATCATGCATCGATCTCGAGTATTTGAAAGTTAATTAGAGCCGAGCTACTCCGATACGGGAGCAGGGTGCGGTTTGAACTCCAATCCGCGGAACCAGCTTTCGGTCGAATCGTTGAAAGCGAGTCGGACGGTACTAATTGTTATAGGTCCATTACGGAACGCGTCGATCGATGCGGTAATCGAATCCATGATTGTTCGCGCGTTTCCGCAGCCAACGATTCCGCTTGGTTACGGAAGAACGAGAACGTAATCTCGATTGATCGGTCGAGCAGCAAACCGAGTCGCTAATTTTTCGTTATTAGGATATGGTCCAATATTCTGAACGCGAGATCAACGCGATCGAAACGGATCGGTCCGTGCAGTGACTTTCGTTGTTCCCAATCGACTGGCGCGGCGACCGGTCTGCGGTTATCTCCCTTTTCGAGCGGCGTCCGCGAATCATCGAAACCGGCAACAACTTCCAGCTCGCAGATGGTGTCGCGTTCACCGATCGTCCTCGAGATTCTTTTGGTTCGCGCCGACAAATTACCTGGACTATCGAAGGGAAGGGAGAGAAAGAGAGAGAGAGAGAGACGCGCGTCCTTTTTCGGTACCGATGGAAATGAACGCAGTGGTTGAGAAATTGCCAAGTGTACTTAACCAGTGGGTTGAGGGCGAGATAATTCAGTTCGCGGCGGTCCTCTCTCGTTTTCGCGTCGATCCTAACATAAAAGCGATCAGATCTATTATGGAGCGTGGTCCGTTCGTTTTGTACGTACCTTCGATCAATGGTTGGTAGTTGAGCCACGATCGATGGGCTCTCAAACTTTTCAATCCTTTTTCCATGGAACGTCGCGCTGCGAGGAGAATTCATTGACTCGATACCTATCGATAAATTCTCGAATAAATCTTACGTCGTAGGCAAACGATCAGCGGAGAGGGAGGCGAACAGTAACTAACTCCATTCTCTGATTTCAGGGGACATCACGCAAAAGGGCTACGAAAAGAAAAGGACACGTCTACTTCAGCAATATGCCTCGAAGCAACTGGGTGAGTAGAAGCATTCTATAGACCGAGTCACGTAGCCTAACCTATTCCAATCGTCGTAACTCATCGTCATCTCGTTCGAGGAAAAGCGGCGCGGGTACGCGCGCATGGACGAGTGGATTGCTCGATTAAAATCTTGGTGATCGAATTTCTCGGAAACTTCGGATGCTTGAATTTATTGAAAAATTTTGCCGTGCAATGCTAATATTGAATTTCGTTTCGTCCTCGTCCTCGTCCTCGCGCGCGTCCTCGCGCGTGTCTATATTGCGCCACGTCGAAACGCAACAACCAGTCTTTCTCGACGTCGTTGCCAGTAATATTAATCGCGTTCCGATTCTCAAGAGACACGGTCTCGCTTTCCGCGGCGCACAATGCCGGCAGATGCAATCGTAATGGGAATAAGCGAAGGAACGAGCGGACACGTAATCCTTCGGCCGGGCCGTTTTCCATCCGTCGCGTCGCTCGCCAGCCACCGGTTTTCCACCGTGTTTTGTTGCACAACCGGCGAGGCTTATCGCGCAGTCGTGTCGAGACCCTCTCTGTTTTCTTGTCGCCAGCCATCCTTTCAGAGATTTTTCCGTCAGCTCAACTACCGTGTCGGGCGACACATCCTATCCTACTTTATCCTACCTCCGTTGTGCAATTGGCGGTTCTGGCACGTGGGCCTTATCGCCAATTCTGTCGAGAGAACTAGGGGTTTCGGAATTTACCGAGTTCCTTTTATGCCCGAGCAAGGCCAACAAGAAAAGAAAAAAGAAACAATTTAGTTCACATAGCTAATGCATAGAAGACTTCGAGGATTTTCAGAATGTAGGGTTGGACGACCTTGAAAAGCATTTTCCACGTGCTAGATCTGGATTAGAGACCGGAGACGATCACATCGGTGAAACTCCCGAATTAATAGCCATTCGAAAGCCTCGTCGAAGTACACGGGTCTTCTCTTTCCGCGGTAATCACTGTACTTTCGTAGCAGACAATTTCACCGATGATTTCCAATGCGCTATCGGTACGATAGCTTTCAGCTGCTTCGCTCTTTCATCGGTAACCGTGGAATTTTATTTGAATTCCGACGTGTTTCTCAAAATTTGTTCGAGTCTCCATTGAACAATCGCACGGAACCTGTAAGAGCGAAAAATTCGATTTCAAGCTAAGAACGTGGCTGCTATCGATCGCAGTTGACCCATCGTTTAACTGTACCTGCATGCGGAAGAGTCACTTCCGCGTTATCTGCTCGTTATATTATATGCGACGCAATGCAACGCATCGTGCACATATCTGTGGTTGTAAGGAAGAACGCCGCATGCTTTCATTTTCAAGATATTGCTGTTTAAAGTTTTGATGCGTATGAATCGAATATGAATCGAACATAGGACATCGATTAAATTGCATTATTTCTTTGAACCTTTTGAATTTGTTTTCACGAGTTTTTTCTGGTAAATACGTAAATCCTATACTCTAAAGCTCGATTAATGCATAAATTCAAATTTTTTGAAATTGTAACTTGTGGCGTTTCTCCTTACAACCACAGATATGTATCTGGGATGTACGTTTGACAGATCCTTCACGAATCTTGGATAGTTAGCTTCTCTATATCGTTACGTGCGGGCTATCTCAAACTCCTCGGAACACACCGGTGCTTCGGACCCTCTCTTCGGCCCGCATCGCGTTCCTACTACCGCGATTCTTCGAACCGTCCCGGTTCCATTGTGCCAACGATGCTCCCTGATCGTTGTAGCTCGCTGGCTAGTCTTATTCGACTATTATGCATTGTTCGCAACGATGGGAACCAATTCGATTATCGCTTTCAAAGGTCGCGAGCCGCGACGAGCCGTCACAGCCGTCCAATTCCTTCGATTCCGATTCCTCATGATTATTATTAGACAGCGGATCTTTATGCAAAATAAAAATGTTTTGCATTGATCGTGGGAAGCAGGAATAACATAAAGATGAATTTCATCCCTTAACGACTTTGTTACATTAAAAGCGACATTACAATACTCTTTTTTAAATCTCTGCTGTTCTATATTCCACCCAAATAATTTTTTCATAAATGAGATCCGCGGTCCAATTATTATTATTATTACTTTTGTTTCCTACACTTACATCGGCACGAATCATCGCACAGTGGTCCGTCGGCCGATCCAGCAGTTCATTATTTTTTCATGATTTTAGCACTGTTTGGAAGTTTAACGGTACAACAATGTAGATCGTTGGATTCATTTCGACATCGGTTACAATATTTCGAAGTCAAAAATATATATTGATTTTTAAGAATTAAAGATCTTCGTTTTTTATAGAATAAACATTTTGTAAAAGATTTGTTGTATTGAAATCTGTAAACATTAAATGTTAGATGTTAAATACCGATATGAGACAAGCTATTTTTTACCAAATGAACTGCTCTAAAAATGAACTTTTCTAACAAATTAACAAATTAATTTATTGCTTCGTTTTGAACCCAGCCTTGAAAAAGAAATGACTACTTACCTATGGAACCAAAAATTGGGCTCTATCGCTGAACACACGATTCGTATGACAAATATATACGGCATAACAGAATAGAAAAGAGAAGAGAATAAAATAAAGAAGCTTCCTGCTTGCCCCCTCTGGTTCCTGTCTAACGGTGTAAAACATTAGGCGTACATTTGTATAGCAAGCAACAGGATTCGTGTTGTTAGCCGAGGAGAGTAGTCGTCACGCGTGCTTCCCTCCAAGTATATCAGGCGATTTTTTCAGAAAAACTGAACAGCTGCAAGACGCGGGCTTCCCGTCGCGTTATACCGTCGACAATATTCCCTATCGAGCTCCCGGAATTACTATTCGATGACCCGTGATGTTCGCATTTACATGGTCGAGCTAACCGTTGCGGTTCGCGGTCCACGTAGAGCAATTTCCGCGCTCTTCCGTTTCGGCATATCGACGTCCAATCGTTCTCTCTGTTATATAGACATGTAAACATGTAATCGATGTAAAAATGTCGATACCAATGATATTTCATTCATTCGGCTGCAAATCTTAATTGTCACAAGATCGGTGAAACGATAACTGGAGGGGTGTCTGGTTTCTAAAATTTTATAGGAGCGCGATTAGGGCAAAGGCACGATTAACCCTCATACGCTCCTCAGATGTAGTTGCACATAAAAGATCCTAGAATAATTTATAATTTCATCCCTTCTTACTTCACATATTAAATCTACGAATTATACTTTAATTATATAGGGTGAGTCTCGTAACGTGACGATCTCAAATAACTCGTAAGTTAATTGTTGTTAAAAAAAATGTTCAAACAAATGTTGCATGGTTCCTAGGGGGACATACGGTGCTGCAATCTGATTTTTGTTAGTTCGATTTTTTATCAAGATATGAAGGTCACCTTCAGTTATTTAAATAGAATGCCCAATATTTTTGCTCGAACTCGGATGAAGCACAAAATTCTGCGTAAAAAAGTATTGACCTTCGTATATCATAAATCTAATAACGAGATATTATCGAAATAATTTTCCATATGTACTTATTCAAGTTGAGGGATATCAGTTCGAGCACCTACTAGCTTCTAGGTAATAGCTATTATACATATGGAAAATTATTTCGATAATATCTCGTTAACTATTAGATTTATGATACACGAAGTTCAATACTTTTTTACGCAGAATTTTGTGCTTCATCCGATTTCGAGCAAAAATATTGAGCATTCTATTTAACTAACTGAAAATGATCTTCATATCTTGATAAATAATCGAAGTAACAAAAATCAGCAGCATTGTATGTCCTCCTAGGAACCATGCAACATTTGTTCGAACATTCTTTTTGTACAACAAATAAATTACGAGTTAATTGAGATCGTCACGTTACGAGACTCACCCAGTATATTTCAAAGAAATACATTTCACAACACAGACAAAAATAAATCTTTACAATTTGTAGAGAAGATAAATAAGGAAATTGTCCACTGAATTTGCGGAACGTATGAGGGTTAACCTCTCGCCGTATCTTTTCTTTTACAGTCACAGTGATTGGAACGTCTTTATGCAAGAAAAATGTCGTAGAAGGGAAAAGAAAATGTATATTTTTTGTATGGCTACATTTATTCGAATGCTTAAATATTGATTACAAACGAATCAAATTTTATTCCATCTAGAATGAAACGCGGAACATTCATATTTGTTAGACTTTGTTAAAAACCTTCAGTCTGGCTTCAGTCAAAGTACGGCAAGGGGTTAAAAGCCGAGAGAGAAACGCGTGGTCGTAAATTCCTAAAGGGGCCGTTGATGCACGATGTCTTCTCCGTAGCCATAGCAATTCTCGTTCGATTCGCGACCGCTCCAGGACGACCACGTAACCGCGAACAAAAGGTGGTTTCCACCTGACGACGCGTTTCATTGTCATTGTGCTCGGTCGATCGGTTACCGCAACCGGAACTTTTTCAATGGGTTTCGTGAAACGGGCCGGTTCAAAAGTTCACGGATTCCTGCGCGTTTTACGAATCACGCAACCGAATCGCGTTCCTTCTCTCTGGATCGCGGTGCTAGCCGGTTGCGTAAAAAGAAAGAACGTCGGAATCGTTTCTTCCGCGCACGCCAACAAAAACAATAAGAAAAGCGGAGAGGATAGGAGAAAAGCGAAGCGAACGAACGGGTCGAGAAACGCATGATAACTTATTATCGCGCTTTCGCGATCGATGGAGCGTGCGTACAGTGCCGCTAAAAAGTATGTCGACGCTTCATCGCCGAGCTCGTGTAAACCTAGTAAACACCTGTGAACTCCTCGATCGATTCTGATAAATTTTCCGTACTCTGTGCGTCGCGTAAAGGTACGTGTCCATCTCAGAGTAAAACTGTGATTTGCTCAAATTCGTCAGTGTACACGGAAGTCGGAGAATCCTCAATATGAAAATATTTATCTATCGACACCGATTTTTCAACGTTTATTAAAAAATTAATTGTTTGTACAATATACTCATTAGCTAGATCCGAGATTCAGTATTCGTGGTTTAGCATTTTCTCTTTTTGGAACATCTCTTTTTTTTTTATTAAGTACATTGCAACAATCGCAGCAGACTTTGGCGCATTCTGCTCACGAGTATTCTTATAACTAGACTGCGGATCTTAATGCAAAATAAAAAGTGTTTGCATTGATTGCAGGACACAGGAGCCGAATAAAAATTGTATTCTTCTTTCGATTATCATATTAAGTTGAAACTAATACATTGACGACCTTAAATAGTTTTAACATGGCCTCTGCTTTAAATTACACGTACATATTTTTGTCAGAAATACATCAAATCCGCAGTCTACTTATAACTATCGAAATTGATCTAAGAGCTGCACGCTTGGAATTCCAATGGCCACATACCTGAGAGGACTTTCCGAGAGTCGACTCTCACGTCAATCGCGAGAGCAAAAAATTTCTGAAGTACTCTCAAATGGGCTCGCAAATTGAATGTACTCTCGAGAGCAACTAAATAATAAAATTCTCAGATGGATACGATATTCGCTAAAAATTGCAAGAGTGTGGCCAGTTTTGAAGAGAAGCGTATGCTCTATCAAATGGACCGAGTTCGATTTGCATTGGTGGTCACGATATTGCCATGGTCCGACCGCAGCCAACTCGAACGTTATTAAATTCCGTGGATCGTGACTTACGCGTGAACATTAGCCTATTCTAATAGTGTTGAATCAGATTCGAGCGGACCGTGACCGCAACCGTGTTACGGGCACGGGCACATTCCACGGTACGCTATTCTACATACACGAGGGACCAACAACATACGAAGGCACCTTTAAAATATCGTTTTCCAATATTACTTCCCCTTTCGCTTCTAATTACATCGGATAATCTCTTATCGACTCGTTGCTCGCCGAGAGTGCGCTTCCCGTGTAAACTCCCCCGTACTCCTGTATCCTCGTCAATCGATATTTTCTCCCAGTCTTTGCGTAATTAGTTTCTCCGGTTACTCGCGAAATTCATGGACTCGATCGCCGAAGAAAAATTCTTCTAGTAGCGACCA
Organism: Lasioglossum marginatum; assembly: GCA_028455795.1. NCBI lineage: Eukaryota > Metazoa > Arthropoda > Insecta > Hymenoptera > Halictidae > Lasioglossum > Lasioglossum marginatum. The sequence continues at coordinate 5,895,147 of CM052278.1, read as the reverse complement.
TATCGTTGGATTGCCTCGTTATTCAACGTTAAGGTCGCTGTAACCTTTAGACCCAGTACAGACACGGTGGAAATCGTGCGTTTTGGTTTATTGGTTCGCGCGGACAGGCGTGAACGAATTTGAAGACACTAATGTAATTAAGCTCCGCGATCCAATCAAAAACATAACCAGGAATACAAAAGAAACCCCTAGAAATACCATTTTTAAAATTTGAAAATCTGAAAATTTTCGCCGGAGTACTATTTTCTAAAATCTGGAGTACTCCACGCGATATAATAAGCCGATTTATGTACAGATATTCTGGAAGAAAATAAGATACTTTTACTGGAAAACTGCCGGCAGTCTAAGGGTTGAGGGCGACTGCGGACGCTAGGAAATTTGCATCTGTCGGCGGCTAATTGTTTCCCATAGATCCGAGAATTCGTACGGAACGATTGGCGGCAAAGAGTGGGCGAATGAAAATACAAAGTACCGGAACGATAATTTTCCAATAAGTTTCTTGGAGACACGGTTTCCCAGAAGCGCCCACGGACGCGGCAGTTAGCCGGACGCTTTAATTATTAAAGCTCTAAATATGTATAACCGGTGGCTGGCGAAGGCGGAGGCGACTGCGAAGGCGCGGCGAGTGGAAAGCGACGCGTTTCCCCCTCGCTCGAGAATCGGAACGAGGATAGTTGGAGGGTGAGAGGCCGAACAAACGTTGGAGAAAGACAGGGTCGGAGCGAAAGTAAGTGTGCGTGCGCGAGAGTACGAGGGAGAGAAGAAGAGAGTCTGGAGAGGGTGGCTTTTGCATATGCACACGTGTGTGGCGCACAGGGGCTGGAAACGATGGAGGAGGTGTCGGCGTCCTCGGTATCGAAAGGGTCGAGAGAACCGGGTACGGAAGCGGTGGTGGAGGCGGTGGCGGTGGTGGTGTCGGTGTTGGTGGTGTCGGTGGTGTCGGCGTCGGCGTCGGCATTGGCGTCGGTGGACGACCACAGCCACGTGCACGCCGCACGCAACGCCGTGTCACGCACAACGAGAAGCGCTATCATTCAGGTAGCGCACTGGCGACGCATTGCACGAATCAGCGTGTAGTTTCTACTTTTTCTCTTCCGTTCTCCCGTTTTCTCTTCACTCATTCCCTTTTATCATTGTTTTTCTCTCTGTTTTTTAATCGTTGCCCCGTAACCACACCTAGAGAGTTAGAGTGTTCATTAGAATCGAAGCCGAGACTCGCAAGGGAGACATCCATCGTCTACATCGCCGGACATCGTCAACCATTACAGACACGATATCACCGCTGTATAGTGCGTTTTCCGCTTTCAGTTTTCTATATTTTTCTGTTCACTCTCTTTGTCCATTCTTTGTTAACACGAGTCATTTACTCTCTGCCCCGTAGCTTACGCTAGAACGTGTGTCGTTTTGTTGCCCGTTTAGGGATGCGTTCCAACCACGTTCACCGACCAGTGTGCATTTTGGCTGTCCGAACTCATCGTCCATGTAGATGTCTGTTTCCTGTTCTTCCCACCATATTCATCTCTATTGCCCCTCTTCTCGTCCGATTTTCTTCGGTGCTTTACTCGTGGAATCGGACAGCAGCGGCGATCTGTTATACGATTGGACGTTGTGCTCGTCGGAAACGAATCTCTCGCTGTGCGAAGTCAGATTTTCGGAAGAAATGACGCACAAAATTCGTTTCATAGTCAGATTAACCCAGATGCGCCTTTACGTTTTAATCGATTATGTTGGAAAATTTTGTTTGTATAATTCATCTGGGATTAGGAACACTATTGCAAAATAGGGTATATGAATATGTGAATAGGTTTCTCTTTCTTCTTTTTTGTTTCATTGTAACCTCAAATTGTACAGCGAAGTAGACCCATTTAAGGGACTGAAGAGCTAGAAAATAAAAAAAAACGTAGGGCATATCTTTTAAAATAAGCTGAACATTTTGTTCCCAGGAAATCTTTCATAGCGAGAATAAAGTGAAAGGATTATCGACAACCGCTAGTAAAAACATACGCGATCCGCTAGTAACAATTCGTTCCGGAAGGATAACAGGCGTATCTGGGTTAACGAACCTCGATGCTGTGCGACAAAGCGTGTAAATAACGTGTTGGAATTTGTTTCTGGACCGCCGATCATTTGTCGCGAGTGTGCACGGTTTAGATCACGATCCACGCACGTAGATTGATCGTTAGTCCAGTCAACGAAAAGGTTGTAGAGGGTAATGGGAAGAACACAATTTTTGACTTTTGGAACTTTATTTGGACTAGTCAGGAGGTAAACATAGTAAAAGTCCCCACTCCTAGGAGGTTTCCTCCATTTTTTCGGGTTTTCGCTTATATCTTGGAAACTATGCGTCCTAGCGATAAGACCGCTCCATACAAAATTGAAGCTGACAAAATGTGCCACAAGATTAATTCCATTCAGTTTTTCGCTATCTCGCATAGTTTCCGAGATATCCGCGCTCAAAATTCACTAAAAAATGAAGAGTTAGCTAGTCGAATAAGGCAAAAAACGTGAAGCAAAAATTTTTTTCTTTAAAATTAGTGAACTTTCAGCGCGGATATCTCGGAAACTATGCGAGTTAGCGAAAAACTGAATGGAGTCAATCTTGTGGCACATTTCGTCAGCTTTAATTTTGTATTGAGTGATCTTATCGCTAGGACGCATAGTTCCCGAGATATAAGCGAGAAACCGAAAAAAGGCTAAGGACCTAACTAGTCCAAACAAAGTTCCAAAGTCAAAAATTGTGTTCCTCTTCCATTTCCCTCTACACCCCCCTTTTGAGCATTCATTGACTGGACTACGTGTACTGTACAGAAACCATTGAACGGCCATCGACTAGTGGGTTTTGTTGATTGTGCTCCACTTTCCTCTTCCTTCATTTTAGGAATTTTGTTCGTCCCGGGCCGCGGGACTCGTTCGACTCTGTCGAAAGATTCGTTCGCAGAGGATCGCGGGATCGGGACGATCGTAGCTCGACCCACCATCGTCACGCGTTTCATGATTCATCCCTGTAATTAATCTCGGTGATCCATAATCCGTACGTCATTTTCATCCGTAGCGCACGCTCGATTCAACCTCTTCGCGTCCACTTCGCTTCGATGCGATCAGAATTCGAAGAGGTTGATGCGTGCTTCTCGATCGTAGTTGGCTTGCTTGCTATCCCCGACTCGGCGCGTACCGACTCGAGCGGAGACGCTTTTACACCTCGAAAGTCCTCGAATACTCTTATAATTCGACTTAGTCGGGACCGATTGTTCCACCTTCGGCTGACTCCTGGGACATTTCAGCTAAGACTCCCTCCCTCGTGGTTCGATCGTCAATCGAGATCCATCGTGCATCGAATTGGGCTGAATAAAATGCCGAGGATATATCAAAAATATAGCGTTGGTGCACAAGAATGGTGACACAACTAAAAAATTTCCAATTTCGAGTTTACTGTAAAAATGTATAGCGAAATCCCCATATTATTATGTGGAAGAACGATATACCGCTATTTCCGAAAATGTCATTCTCCCCTTACTACAAAGTCGAAACTTTTAAACGGTTGTCCTGAAAAATCCATTTTTTCAAGTTTCATCACTATTCTTGTGCACCAGGGATAGGTCGTTGATCGCGATACAACGTAAAATAATTCATCGCCGACCGTGCGCGAACGCGATATTTTTATAATAAAATAACTGGAGAATTATACCTGTTTGTAGCGTCAAGAACTAAACGAATAAAAAGGTTAGGAAAAGAAGTGCCTGGTCGGTGAGGGGAACAGAGAATCGTGAATCGCGAATCGTTTCTCACAGACCCACCTCCTCGTCCGACCTCTCCCCGCGCCACAGAGAACTGCGGACAATCGATAAAACTGAAATCGTCGTAGTCGTCGCAGCTTCCGAAGGTGGAACGACCGATCGTCGCTACGACGTTCGAACCGCGCCTAAAGAAACGATCCTATTGAAATTCATTGCGGCAGCCCGGGATAGGTTGCGCTCCCTTCGAGACGAGTCGAGACTATTCGAGACGAGTGGAGCAACGGAGATAGAAAAGAGTAGAGGTGTAAACGGAGAAAGGAAGTGTGTGTATGTGTGTGAGAGAAAGAGAGTGTGTGCCTCTCTTCTAATCTCTTGTTTAGCAAGTTTTGCGTCTTTCCGTCAGTGTTTTTCTTCGATCCGAAAGAGAGAATCGGTCCCCGATCTTTTCCCGAAGTATCGTTTCTCAAGGCCCGGCTCGTTAGTAGGATAAAAGCGTCGACGGTATAAAGTATAGAAGATAGAAAGACTGTAGAAAGTATACATATATTTCTGGAGTATAGAAAACGGAGAATAGAATATAAACTATAGCATATAGAATATAGAATATACATATAGAATATATAGAATATAGAGTATAAAGAGGACCGAGACCGAGTAACCCGCCGATCCTCGTAGAGCTCCTTTCTCTGTCTATGTGGCGTTGTTGTTGTTGTTGTGTTGCATGCAGGAGGCCGGCTAGTACCTGGCGGGATCGCTAGTCCCCCGGGATCTGGCGGCTCGACCGGAAACACCGGGAACTCGAACTCGGCGGCTGCGAGACGCGGCAATCGCAGACTCACGCGCAATGAGAGCCGCTATCATTCCGGTGAGTACATCACAGCTGGACGATCAAACGGTCCGAGAGCGAGAGCGAGCGCGAGCCCGAGTGCGACCGCGCGACGATAAATAAGCCACGGAAAAGAAAAGAGAAAGAACCGTTTAACGGGTCCTTAACCCTCGGACGACGCCGGCTATGCCCGTATGCACGCTTTTAACGTCTACTTATTCAAAGTATAGAGGAGCCTTAACGTGCAGCACGTTAACACAGGCCGGCTTCGTCCTGCGAACTGCCAAAGTAGTTTTCCTTCCTCCACTTTCTTTCTTTCTCTCGTTTCTTGCGGTCGTAGGCGGGCTTGTTTTTGTCGGACGCAATTCCCCTCCGATTACGCGCTCGTCCATATCGTCCCCGAGTTTCTTTTTCTTTCGTGTCTCGTAGACGACAACGATGTCGATTATGTCCCACTTCACCCTCAACGCGTTTTTTCACATGATACACGACGTACAATGTTTTTGGAATCGTTTGTTTCGAGAGATGTCTTATTTGAATTTAATAACTTGTTCATGTACGGATTTTATAGTCGCCCGATTCTACTTCGGTGCGGGATTATGTTAGAAGATGTGCCTCGTCTCGCCTCGCCTCGCCTCGACTTTACCTCTGCTATCCTCTCCTCTTCTCGTCTTGCTGGAGCGAGGACGCTTCAAGATGTTCAGATTTTATGGTAGAATTGATAAAGAGGCCGTCGGTATTCAAGGGTTACCTCAGCAACTCTGTAAACCAGACGCGACGGATTCTCGATCGATGAAACGCAACGATCTCCTGCGATCTTGTAACGCAGCTTCTCTGGAAATGTGTTACAAGATTGACGCAGAAAGTGGGAGGAGAAACGAACAAGATTTTCATTTCTCGTGAAAAGAATCTATGGTTAATCGATCGACTCGATCGAGCATCCGTCGTCGGTTAATTAAGTCGCGATTTAAAGAGCGATCGGCAAAGACGAATGTGAAATCGTGATCGGTTCGCTCGGACTCGCTCGGACTCGCTCGGACTCGCTCGGACTCGCTCGGAAATCGCGACCCGCGATCCGAGTAATCGCTCGGCATTAAGCTCGATTAGCTCGCCGCGCGGAAATGTGGTCCGCGAGTGCGAGGAATGTGCTTTCGGCGCGCGAGTGCTTTCTGCTCTGATGAAACGTTTCCTCCCCTGCGCGACATTTGCGCTCCCCGATTCCACGACTCCTCGACTTTTCGAGTCTCGGAAGCAGCTAGTCGCGCAGCGATTGCCGCGGGACGAACGAACCAGCTGCTTTTCCCGGGAATAATGTATCGATCAAGAGACCAAAATGTAAGAGACCGTCGATTCGGAATGCTGCCTGTAATTGCACGAACACCCCACCTCCCACCTGCCGGCACAAAATTCAATTCGGTGTTCCAATGTTTCCCCCGCGGAACCTTTCCCGAACAATTGTCGCCACGGAATCGATGTAAAATTTTCGTGGAAAGTTTAAAAACTGGCTGCTTCGATCCTCTCTTTCTTTTGGTACATTTTTGTTTGTCTCTTCATATTTTTATTTCTTTTGTTTTCGTTTCAACGTCGAATCAACAATTCTCAAGATCGGAAAGCGGTCTCTGTAACATTTTAATCTTTCCTCGTTCGGAAGCTTACGTCGACGTAAGAAATGAAAATCAGCGTAGACGGCGGAGATCTTGCTTGATTCGAACCCGGTATCTTCTCTCGCGCGGTGCTCGCCAGAACGGAACGAAAAACGAACGGTTCTCCGTTCGGCGCGTAAAAGTCCGCGCGTAGAAACTTCATGTATTTCGAGTCGCGAGTCTAAACGTCTAGAGGCCTGGTACACCGTTACCGGTCGAAGAGGACGAGCGTTGCTCGCGAAAGACGAGTCGCCGTCCGCTCGAGAATCATCCTTGCGCGCCATTACGTTCGCGAGTCCCATTTCCAAGCAACCGGTGCATTACAGACGAAGGAACCGAATCAATATTTCCGCGTGGGTAATGAAGAACGCCGCAAGTCACGTACGTTTCACTTTCGAGATATTGCTGATTGAAATTTTGATCGCTAATTCTTCACGCCGGACATTTAGAATTTGTTTCCATGACTTTCCTTCTGATAAATACGTAAATCCTACACCCTAAAGCTCAATCAATGCGCGAATTGAAAATTTTCGAGATTGTGACATGCGCCGTTTTTCCTTACAACCACAGATTTGACCGAAAAAATATATGTACTTGGGAAGATTGTACGTCGTCCAACGTCTTGGGCCGTGGTGAAACTCGTCGAGCAACATATTCGAATTTCAAAACGAAAATTGCCGAAGTAGCGATATACGGCTCGTCTCGCTTTGTTTCGTTTCGTTTCACATTCTAACCACAACCCACCGTTCCCGCGAAGGTTTTCACCGTTCGGGAAATAAAATGAAAGTAATTCGGTCCGACGTACGATGCATATGCAGTACGCTTTACGCCGTACACTGTATGCGATACGCCCCAGCTCGGTATGGTCGACGGGGCAATACTATAGTTGCCAGTTCGGATGATCAATGATGTCTGTAGGTTCACATCTACACGAGGATGATTTAAATCGTCCTTTTCTACCTCAGATTTTCGAACGGAAATTCTGGTGTAATTGGAGACCCATTCGTACCCAGCGGATTCCCACAAAGCAATTAGAATGCGTGATCATTTTTGCTCGTTCGTAACGGCTACGCATGTAACGATTAGAAACCGAAAAGAAAGCAACGTCGATGGAAAATATACAAAGAGAATCGCGATAAGAGCCGCGGTTGGATTCGGTCAGCGAATCGCGGCATTTCCGGTCGCCAGCGCGCTTATTCGTATCGTTGTTACGACATCGGGCAAGATCGAGACGCGGTTTCTTGCGGGAGGCACTCGCGCGATCACGCAGGGTCCGTGCTGCGCAGTCGCGTGCAGCCACGGAGATAAGATAATTCGCCGCGCTGATTCTCTGAAAAATTCCGGAATAAATTGTTCCTGGATGCGCGCGGCGAGCCTCGATTTACGGGACCGTTGAGCATCCGAACGCGTCCGCTGTTGCGTCGCCGTTCAGATTCGAGCAGATGCCGAACGTTGATTTCCCTTCCTCGGGGAAGCCGTCGATCGCGTTCAGCCATAAATTTGCTTGATCGTACGAAAAGCGTCGCTCGAGACAGTGCACGATGACGGCAGCAATTTCGGAGCAGCGAACGCGTTCGAGATTCCTCCTCGGCCAGCAAGCTACTTGAAACATTCTGAAACTGACTGAACCAACGGTGCGGACGAGTAGTCGAGTAGTCGAGTAGTTGAGTAGTCGAGTAGTCGAGTAGCCAATAGGGTGGACCTTGTTTATGAAATTTCGGGCACGCCGCCCCCTAAAATTGTTCATGAAGAAAATCGAACATGTCAGATTTACATTTTAATGAGTAAATTGTATTTACAAGCATGGATCCAAGTTCCAATTGCTGCAGAAGCTTCACGACAAGACATGGTTATAGTTTTTGAAAAATCTATACTATAGTGCCATCAATGACCATGTGAGTCGCGTAGTACTACGCAAAATTTTCTAATCATTTCTGGTATCTTCATCATAGTATGGTTTGAATAAATATACTAGATTGAATAAATAGACTGATTAAATATAACATATTTATGTCGAATATTAATTTCCCAACTACAAGAACTGGTACTCTTAATAAAATACGTTGAATGTAACTGAAACATTTACAAAAACATAAACATTACTTTCTTATCCAATGATACAATTTTAGAGGGCGAGGTGAAAAAATCTCGCGATAAAAATTTCAGCGGATATAGCTAAGGTCCATCCTAGTAGCCAGACTTTGCACCTCGTAGGGAATGCAATGTGCAACAGGATTCGAGCCTGGACTCGACGTCCAAGGTGCGAGCCGAGCGTACACCGGAGAATAGGATCTCGCGTGGGATGTGTACTTTGTACGGTCGCTCTGACGCTCGAAAGCTCGAAAGCACTAGAGAGGCGTTTCGACGTTGAGATTTGCTGATGGTTGGGCATTGATTGCACAGAGGTGCGGCAGGAGGCGGTACAGCAGGCTTTGGCAGCGATGCAGGGTCGGCCGAAGCCGTCGCTGCCGATGCCGTCGAAGAGGACCTCCGTGATGGCCAGGAGCCCGGACAGGGAGCGTCGTGACAGTGGCGAGTCCAGCAGCGACGAGGACAGCGTGGTCACCGAGGAGAGCCCCGGCGCCGGTGGTCCGACGGGTATAACTTTCGAATCTCATTTTATCCGTGCGCACCTTGATTCGCGACCGCTTGTCCGTCGTAAATTCGCTTGACTTCTCTTATTTGCATCCGCGGGAGAACGTGACGCTACATAACTGGTCGCGACTTTAGCCGCGTGCGCGCGATCATTCCGTCCAATCGTCGCTCTGCTCTGCGGCGCGCCAATCGGTTTATCGCCTGTCGTTAAAAGGATAGACGCGTTTTTCCAGAACTGCAACGGTGCGGGATGATGCGTCTTCTCATTTCTCGATAATGCGAAGATGGGGTTTTTCAGTAATCAAGATAAAAGATCAATCTAGGCCGCGATCGCTTTCAAAAATTATATTTTTACATTGACGAGGCGTAATTTGCATTATTCGACGGCATGTAGCTGTCGCAGCTCTATGAAAATATCTACATGCGCAGCTGTGTGCTTCCGAATAATGTAAATTACGCCTCGTAAACATAAAAATAGGTGTGTTGAGGGCGATCGCGGCCTAGATTGATCTTTTATCTAGCGCTTTTGACTACTGAAAAACCCCATCTTTGCATCATCGAGAAATGAGTTGCAATTCTGGAAAGACAAGTCTACCCTGTTAATGCGGATTTGCTGTTGGAAAACATCTGCCGGAACGGACAATCGCCGGACACGTTCGCCGCTATCAATGATTTTTCTTGGGCTACCGCTACTTCCGGGTAGCGAGCGGAACGCAACCTTGCCGTTATTCTTTGAATTCGCAGTCAGCTGGATTTGTCCGGCCGATGTCCGTTTGTCCGTACTCACGGAAGGTTCGGAAGTTATCGGTAAACGGTATACGGTAAATGGCGAACGACAAACGCATTTGCGTCCGCTCGAAATGCGGAGACTGCATCGGAGCTGCAGCTCGTTGCTCGTCAATCGTCGGTCGAAGACTTTAGCATGGTGTTTTAGGCACAGGATTGTCAGACACGAGCAGCACCGGTTCGGCACGGGATACGCCTCCACCTCCGAGACCACCGGCCAGGAGACCTCCTGGCGCGGACATCACGGATATCGCGGAGTACACGCCCCATGCCTACTGCAACATCCAACCACCAGACGTGACGCACACGAGCAACACGCCGGCCGCGCAACAGTCGACCAGGCGGCCGGGCGCCGACCGCGTGAATCGGTATCACGGGGTCGAAGATCAAAACAACACCGGGACCACCGGCCGATGGAAAGTGTCCGCAAAGATCCAGCAGCTGCTCAACACCCTGAAGCGGCCGAAGCGCCGGCCGCTGCCCGAGTTCTACGAGGACGACGACATCGAGCTGGAAATCGCAGCCAATCCGAAGGACCCGAACGCCCCGAAGCCAGAGGGCGGATCCATGACCTCCGCGATCGGCGAGCCAACCTCGGTGGGCGCCGGACTTCCAAGGTCGCTCGAGGCCGCTATTCAAAGGTGAGAGCTATACCTGTTACCTACGAATCGGGTCGAATCAAATTAATTTGAGAGCCGGTGATTAAGGCGGTAGACTCATTTCTAGGATTGCAAGGGTGCGGAATGCGTTATCTCATTTCTCGATAATGCGGAGATGAGGTGATTAGTAGCCAGAAGCGCTCGATAAAAGATCAATCTAAAAAGTCCTATTTTTGGCTTTATGAAAAGCTAAATGAGATTTGTGAAAATAGCTACACGCGCAGCTTTATGCTTCCAAATAATGCACATTAGCGCTTTCGACTACTGAAAAACCCTATCTTTGCATTATCGTGAAATGAGAAAGAGCTTCCCGCACCTTTGCAATCCTGGAAACGAGAGTCTATCCCCTTCGACTTGATAACGGTATTGTTTTCATTCAGGTACGGCTCGTCGACGTGCAAAGCGCCGGTCGCGACGGTTCTCGATCCGAACGGCAAGTTTTGCGTGACGCTGACTTACGGGAAGCTCTTGAGTCGCTCCCACAAAATAGCTTACACGTTGCTGAACAAGGCTCTGAGTCGTAGTGGCGATTGCTGTCTGAAGCCCGGCGACAGAATCGCTCTGGTTTATCCGAACAACGACCCTATCAGCTTCATGTGCGCCTTTTACGGTTGCCTTCAAGCTGGAATCGTACCTGTGCCGATAGAGGTACCCCTGACGCGCCGAGACGCGGGCTCGCAGCAGATCGGCTTCCTTCTGGGAAGCTGCGGCATTCAGGTGAGACATTAATTTTCCGTGTTTTCTCGCTTGCCGCGTTTCACTAAATGACAAATTTAATAAAACCGACGTGACCTCCAGGTGGCGTTGACCAGCGAGGCCTGTCTGAAAGGTTTGCCAAAGACCGCAGCCGGCGAAGTTGTAGCGTTCAAAGGCTGGCCGAAGCTTCACTGGTTCGTGACAGGACACTTGGGCAAGACACCCAAAGATTGGCTACCTCCCCCGCGGTTAACCGACGACACCCCAGCGTACATCGAGTACACCACCGACAAGGATGGCTCGGTGATGGGAGTCACGGTGACCAGGTATCCGTTCGTTGTTCTCTTTTATTTTCATAAAAAATAGACTCGATCACTGTGGTATCGTCGATTCCAGATCGGCGATGTTGACGCATTGCGGAGCGTTGACGCAAGCCTGCGGCTACACGGAAGGCGAGAACGCGGTTTGCGTTTTGGACTTTAAGCGGGAGGTCGGTCTCTGGCACAGCACCCTGACCAGCGTTCTAAACGGGATGCACGTCATCTTCATCCCGTACGCTCTGATGAAAGTGAATCCCGCCAGTTGGATGCAGATGATCACGAAACACCGGGCTAGTGTGGCCGTGGTCAAGTCGCGAGATCTTCATTGGGGTCTGCTCGCCACGAAGGACCACAAGGACATCTCGTTGTCGTCGCTGAGGTTGCTGCTGGTAGCCGATGGGGCGAATCCATGGTCTCTGTCCTCCTGCGACCAGTTCCTCTCGGTATTCCAGTCGAAAGGATTGCGACCGGACGCCGTGTGCCCGTGCGCGTCATCCAGCGAGGCCCTAACCGTTTCCGTTAGGAGACCGGGTCGGGCTGGCGTGAACGCCACCGGTCGAGGCGTGCTTTCCATGTCCGGACTGAGCTATGGGGTCGTCAGAGTGGATCAAGAAAATTCGCTGACGTCGCTAACGCTTCAGGACTGCGGTCAAGTCATGCCAGGGAGTAAGTTTGCCTCGACACCGACAAAAACCTACGTACCTGCGTATCTTGTTCTATCTCTACGACCGTGTATCAATTTCCTTGCGAAGGTATCGTGGTCGTGATCAAAATGGAAGGACAACCATTCATTTGCAAGACCGACGAAGTGGGCGAGATTTGCGTGCACAGTTCGGCGACCGGGAATCAGTACTGGGGACTGCAAGGACTAACCAACAACACGTTCAAGGTGTCTCCGTTGCAAGCCGACAGCAATCCCCTCGGCGACGTGGAGTACACGCGATCCGGTTTGCTGGGTTTTCTCGGTCCGGGCGGTCTGGTGTTCGTCTGCGGGTCTCGCGACGGTCTTATGACCGTCACCGGCAGAAAGCACAACGCCGACGATATCATCGCTACCGTTCTGGCCGTGGAGCCTATGAAGTTTATTTACCGTGGGAGAATCGCCGTGTTTAGCGTACGAGTGCTGAGAGACGAGAGAATATGCGTGGTCGCGGAACAACGACCGGATTGCAGCGAAGAGGAGGTAAGCCTTTTCGCATTGCGCTGTTGGTAGGAGTGGGTGGCTAAATTCGGGTTCGGGTAGGGTGGGAACCCATAAATTCGTGATACCCTGGTAGACGATGTCGAAATCGGGTCGGGTAGTGTTAAAAAAAAATGGAGTAATCGAAAATTTTTATTGTTCGGAGATCCTAATGTCATAGATTTTTGGGTTCCCGACCCGACTCGAGCACTACCTGACCCTACTTCAACTTCGGGTACCCGCCTATCCCTAGCGGTTGCCACCCGAACCTTTCGAGTGCGGACAAACATTTACAGGGATTCTACTTTTGCAGAGTTTCCAATGGATGTCGCGAGTTCTCCAAGCGGTGGATTCGATCCACGCCGTTGGGATCTACTGTCTGGCGCTGGTGCCACCCAACTATTTGCCAAAGACGCCGCTCGGTGGTATACACCTATCCGAAACGAAACGACGTTTTCTAGAGGGTACCCTACACCCGGCTAATGTTCTGCTTTGTCCGCACACTTGCGTTACCAATCTACCGAAACCACGCGAAGTCCATTCAGGTAAGCGGTCGCGCGTTCACCCGCGAGTACTATGCCCCCGAACCGAACACCGCACAGGTATACCGATCGAAAATCACCGACCAATCGTCAATGAATTTACATGAATGTCAGCAAGTACAAGGATTTATATACGCTCTTTTTGCTCTTGGTTATAACGTTTCCACGTTTGTTTCTTTTTTTTCTGCGCAAGTCGACCGAAGCGGGGGATCCACGGAACCGTTGCGAAAGACAGCGGTCGATCAGTCGCGGGAAAGATTCCTCGAGAAAAATGGAACGGCAATCCTGCTCGTACGCACCGGTTCCTTGGATCGCGTCGCTCGACCATTTTATTATGGGAATGAGAGAATGAATGAAAGCGATCGTTCGAATTCGATCCGATTCGATTCGAATCGGACGTCGCGACTCCCCGACTAACGCGAAGGAACGTAACACTTTGCGCTTCTCTACCGGAGTTATAGTCGTCGGTAGGCTTTTATAGCAACTTGGCACAAATGTACAAAGTATATAACCGTCTCTTGCTACATATCATGTATCCCACGTTAACCCACCTCACTACTCTATCACCGAGTACTTCTCGACCCTATAACGCTGCCGAGGTCCGGGTCCGATTCGATTTGGCTCGTAACCGTCGGTTCTAAAACGAGTACTACGAGATCGAGCCACGAGATCGTCGTGGACACATCCTCTGCAGCCTAGGGTCGATGCTTCGCATGTATTTTTTATTATCTATCATCTATTATACTTTCTATTCGCCCTTCTTTCTTTTGGCTGAGCTCCGAACACCCCGTAGTGGTCCCTGTGACTGTAGGTAAACGGTACGAATAGAGAATTTCCGGCGACGCGAGATCGTTCGATGAATCGACATAAACATAAATAATCCAATAACAAAACTTCTTTATTTTTCATGATGTTTTGATGTGATATTGGCCAACATATTCGTGGGATTTTTCTAATGAAAATGATATCAAATATGATATAATTCCAATTATATTTAAGAAGGACAGCGTATGGGAAAAAAAGAGAGAGTCGCGGCGCAGTTCAAAGCATTTCCCATACGCGACTTTTTCCCCTACGTGACTTCCTTGCGTCCGAAACATTCATCGTTCACTTTTATTAGAAAAATGCCACAAATAAGTTGGCGAAAGTCCCATCAAAAAATAATGAAAAATAAAGAAGTTTTGTAGTTGGATTAGTAGTTCACACCGATATACCCGACCCGGTATCGGATTACGCGGCGTGTTTACACTTCTCGGCGACCGAGGCAGCTCGAGCTTGTTTGCCCCTCGCGGAGTATGCCCCCCAGTGGAATGGACAGTGTAGCGGCATACAGTTAAGCTTTCAGCACGACTTATACTCGGACATTACTGTATCTCTCTCATCGACGGTGCTCCCTCCGTTCTCGATCGCAAAACCGTTTCGGCGATCGATTTCGCGTCGCCTAACCGTGACCAGTAACCAGTAACCAGTAACCTCTCGAACAGCACAGAACAACACTATGTTCATTTTCTACCCTTTGTATCGGTTGTTGGTTATTATTCTTTATATCGTTCTTTTGGTTGAATCGAGTACGTACGATCCACGGAATGCTCCGAGCACGCCTGTAACAAGGACGTGGCTTAACCGCCATCCGACGATAACGAACCAACCATCTCTCACGAACCTGTATAGCTTTGATATTCCGGCCTCAGTCAGGGGAGAGTGTGTGAGCTACTCATTATTGGGTTGAGTGTTTGTGTTGGTTTACTAACGGAAAGGTGCGGGGGCGTGTAGCGGGGGATTCTGTTGCAGACGTTGGACCGGCCAGTGTGATGGTGGGCAACATTGTTCAGGGTAACAGACTGGCCTCCGCCCAAGGACGGGACATGGGCGTCTTGGACGAGGACAGCGATAACGCTAAAAAGGTTCGTACGCTACGCGCTGGAGTGTTCGCATATCGTCGGCCTCGTATGAAAATTGCCTAAGTCCAAAAAAGTAAATTTTACAGGAGGCGGAAAAAACGATTTAAGGGAGTAGACACGTTTTTCCAGGATTGCCGGGATATGCCTTCTCATTTCTCAATAATGCAAAGACGGGGTTTTTCAGTAGTCATAAGTGCTAGATAAAAGGTCAATCTAGGCCGTGATGGCCCTCGAAAGTCCTATTTTTACATTTATTAGACGGAATTTGCATTATTCGGAAGCATAAAGCAGCGCATGTAGCTATTTTCACAAAGCTCATTTAGCTTTTCGTAAAGCTAAAAATAGGTCTTTTGAGGGCGATTGTGGCCTAGATTAATCTTTTATTTAGCGCTTTTGGCTACTGAAGAACCCCATCTTTGCATTATTGAGAAGGCGTATCCCGCACCCTTGCAATCCTGGAAACAAGTCTATCTCCTTAAAGCGAAACTATTTTGCTCTACAGCGCTGTTTTCAAATTCTGATATTGTGACGCTACCTGGCAACTCATCGCTGAACTATTATCCCCGAACCGTAGAAATTGAAGTACCTAACAAGGCGAAGCCGAAACTCAAATTTTCATAAGAAATGGACTTAAGCAGTTTTCACATGAGGCCGACGATATGTTCGATTCTTTTCGAAGCGGAACCGATAAAAGCTTGCGTTCGTAATCGATGCATCGAATTTCAGTATCAATTCATCTCGGAGATTCTACGGTGGCGAGCTGTGAGCACTTCCGACCACGTGATATTCACATCGTTGAACGCGAAGGGAGCGGTCGCGACTTCCTTGTCCTGCTCGCAGCTGCACAAGAAGGCCGAGCGAATCGGAAATCTGTTGTTGGACCGCGGACGAATCAATACCGGAGATCATGTGGCATTGATATTCCCTCCTGGTACAGACTTGATATGCGCGTTCTACGGTTGCCTGTACGTTGGAGCAGTGCCAGTTACCATCAGGCCGCCGCATCCCCAAAATCTCCAGACCACTCTGCCAACCGTTCGCATGATCGTGGACGTTAGTAAGTCGGTGCTCGTGCTCACCAATCAGAATATCCTGAAACTCTTGAAAACGAAGGTACGTAGCGTCTCGTTCTTGTTCTTATCCTACCTCTTCACGTTCTCCTCATTTTTCCTATCGTTTTCGCCGTTGTTGTTATCGTAATTACTAGACTGCGGATCTTTATGCATTTACGGCTTGTGAAAATTTCGAAAAAATGCTACAATATAAAATTCGATAGAACTTGGTAAGATTTTTATTTGTTTTGGATCCGCAAAGGCTGTTCCCATCAAAAATAGTATTTTATTTAATGCCACTTTCTTATAATTTGTCTATAAAGACTAGAAATTGCATAAACATCCGCAGTCTAATAATTATTGTTATACGATTGGGTACGCGGCAACGAATTCGTCTGATTCGTCGACCGAACGCAGGAGGCGAACAACGTGATCGAAGTAAAGAGCTGGCCGACGATTCTCGATATGGACGACATGCCAAAGAAGAAGCTACCTGTTATGTATCGAGCTCCGACAGCGGAAATGTTGGCTTACCTGGACTTCAGCGTCTCGACGACGGGCATGCTAGCGGGAATAAAGATGTCCCACGCGGCGGTGACGTCCCTGTGCCGTGCCATGAAACTTGCCTGCGAACTGTACCCGTCGAGGCATATCGCTCTATGCTTGGACCCGTACTCCGGACTAGGATTCGCCCTGTGGTGTTTGAGCAGTATTTACAGCGGACATCATTCCATTCTTATTCCGCCATCGGAGGTTTGTTTCGTCTCTTTTCGTTACGATTGGTCGTCTAAGGCTACGTGCTACGCACATCCGTGTTTTTCTAACGTGCGACGACTAATGCGGCAGAATAATATGCGACCCTGCGTTTCTTTGGGGAACTGCGGTAAATATTGAACGCAACATGGACATGCGGCGCCGCAGCTACGGTTCAAACAAATGTGCAGCGCCTAATTGAATCCATAGTATTTCAGACCGCAATTCCGGTACCGCACGGTCGTAGCACGTTAGAAAAACGGATGTGTATAGCGAGCCTAAGGCCGCTTTTAGACTAGGCCGCTGGTGGCGCCACCGATTTGAAGGGCTTTAATAAATCGGCCACTGGTGGTACCACCGTAACAAGAATTGTAGAATAGAATTGTAGAAGGAAAATAGCATCAAACTGAGTTAGCACGTTAAGCGCCACGTTGGTCCCTAGGGACCGACGCTAGACTTTCCGTTCAGGCCACGTCGGTCCCTACGGACCGGCAGGGCCCGCCTGACGGCTAACTGTGGCCTGAACGGAAAGGCACGCAAATTCGGCGTGGCGCTTAACGTGTTAGGCCACAGGTGGAGCAACTTGGTTACGCCACCAGTGGCCTAGTCTAATAGCAGCCTAAATCCGACGAGATGTATATATTGTTCCAAACGATGCCAAACGATCCCCTGTGATTCGCAGGTGGAAGCTAACCCGGCGCTGTGGCTATCCGCCGTTAGCCAGTCCCGAGTGAGAGACACGTTTTGCTCGTACGGCGTGATGGAGCTATGCACGAAGGGACTCGGATCCTCTGTTCACGCTTTGAAGGCGCGGGGAGTCAGTTTAGCCTGCGTGAGAACGTGCGTGGTCGTGGCCGAGGAGAGGCCTCGAATCGCCCTCACCACGAGCTTCAGCAAGCTCTTCTCCGCTCTGGGTCTCAGTCCTCGCGCGGTGTCCACCTCGTTCGGTTGTAGAGTGAACACGGCCATCTGCTTACAGGTACGGAAACCGACGCGGAAAATCGAATTTTCACTGCAGCATTCATTGTTTGTTTTCTGAAACAGGGTGCATCCAGTCCAGAACCATCCACGGTGTACGTGGACCTCAGAGCACTGCGAAACGATCGGGTCTCGTTGGTCGAACGGGGTAGCCCGCACTCCCTGTGCCTGATGGAATCGGGCAAGTTGTTGCCCGGAGTAAAAGTGATCATCGCCAATCCAGAAACGAAGGGACAATGCGGAGATTCTCACTTGGGCGAGATCTGGGTGCAGTCGGCTCACAACGCCAGCGGCTACTTCACGATTTACGGAGATGAAAGCGATTACGCGGATCACTTCAACGCTCGCCTGGTCACGGGGAACACGAACGAGGTGTACGCGAGGACCGGTTACCTGGGTTTCTTGAGACGCACCGAGAGCGTACAGCAATCGGTGATCAGCGACGTTCCCGGGGACACGTCCGCCGCGGAAGCGGATCTTGTACCCGGCGACGCCGAGTTGCATGACGCCGTGTTTGTCGTTGGCGCTTTGGACGAGGCTATTCTACTCAGGGGCATGCGGTATCATCCGATCGACATCGAGAACAGCGTGATGAGGTGTCACAAGAAGATCGCGGAATGGTGAGTAAAGCTCTGGGACTCTCTCGATTAGAGATCGCGGTTTTGGACGTGTACTAAAATACATCTGTACACGTGGGACGCGAACCGTGCAGTCAGGAATTAACACATTTCACGTGCCACGTGTACAGAAATACAAAGGTATTAAAAATTATACGGATTGAGGTCCGGATTCGTTTACTACTCTTGTGGGACAGACTGTAGATACAAGTGAAATAGAGATCTCTGCTCTCGATAGATCCCATAGATTTAATAGATCTTATAAAACGCTAAAAACGCGTATCATTTTACAGCGCCGTATTCACGTGGAC
This sequence comes from Lasioglossum marginatum, assembly GCA_028455795.1. Classification (NCBI taxonomy): domain Eukaryota; kingdom Metazoa; phylum Arthropoda; class Insecta; order Hymenoptera; family Halictidae; genus Lasioglossum; species Lasioglossum marginatum. The sequence goes on along the minus strand of CM052278.1, from coordinate 5,876,554 downwards.
CAACCTGCTGGTAGTCGTGGTGGAGCTCGACGGTAGCGAGAGCGAGGCTCTGGACCTCGTGGCCTTGGTGACCAGCGCCGTTCTCGAGGAGCATCACCTGGTGGTGGGCGTGGTGGTGGTGGTGGATCCCGGAGTGGTCCCGATAAACTCGCGCGGCGAGAAGCAACGAATGCACCTGCGGGACGGTTTCCTGGCGGACCAACTCGATCCCATTTACGTCGCGTACAACATGTGAGCAGCGACAGGATGCCTGGCTGGTACCGTACAGTCCGGTCGCGTTACCTCCGCTTCCAGCTACCTTCGACCGAAGATCGCGAGTCGAACTCGCGACTCGAACGTCCACTGTTCCTCGAAGAGAACGGTTTCCCGTGGCAGGAGGAAGATCATCGGGAAGATATCGCGAGGGATCCGCTCCTGTATTTTTCGAAAGAATGTCGTTCCCGAACGAACGTTTCGCTTCTCCTTCGAGATAGCTACGAGCGTACTCGGATTCTGATTTGAGGAGCGCGACTAGCGAGGACGTGCGCGATGTCCTCGCTCGTCGCGCCCCTCGACCAAGGTCAAATGGTTACCGGACGTTTGTCGCAGCGTACACTCCTATTCCGTGGTAGCCTTCAGCCACGACCAATGGGATTGCGAGGAGCAGTTATCGGCAGGCGGATAACTCGTCGATTCCAAGGGAGCTAACCAAGAGGGGAGAGCGAGGAAAGGAACGTTGTTAAACAATATACGCACAGTGCATCGTCGGATGCTCGAAGGATTAAAGAGACTAACTCGCTTCCATCTTGTCGGCGGAGAACACCTACAGCGCTCGAACAACGCTCAAACTTGAACGATCGACGATGCTTTTTCACCTCGAATCACCGGAACGTCGAGGCGACGACAGGCTGATAAGATCATTGGTCGTTTATCAACGACATCGGAACGGTAGTGCGATTTTTTACCAGTGGGAGAAACAAACGGGAAACCGAACGAGTTATTTTAACGGGCGAATGAGGCGTTGCTGCCCGATCGTGGCCCGTGAATACTAGATCCGTGTATACAACTGTCTCTGGTGTCTATTAGAGAGGAAGGGAGAGAAAGGGAGGGACGAAAACAAGATGAAAGAATTTGATACACTTTTGTCGTAGACCCGTGTAGCTTAACGGATTTTTTACTACGTAAAGAGTAACGATTAGCCAACATAATCTATATTCTATCGTAACGTGAAAAGTTTTAACTGTCGACAGTCTTTTCTAATGTATCGCCGCTGAACGACACACGAACACGCGCTCGCGCGTACATACATTGCAATTCGTGACGCAGAACGCGTACACGCTCGATGGCGACGGCGAACAGAGATTTGGATCCAATGGTGACCATTCGCGGTAACTCCATACTTTTGCGAACAGTCCTCTTTGTCTCTTGGTCGGCGAATTTGCATGAGTTATAACGACGAGCCGACTGCAGGTATCGCAACAAGGAGCAAGAGTAATTACTAGACTGCGGATCTTTATGCATTTACGGCTTCAAACAATTTTCAAAAAATTCTGGAATATAAAATTCCACAGAATTTCGTACGATTTGTATTTATTTCAGATCTACAAAGACTACTACCGATGAAAATAACATTTCACATGTTTCCACTTTCTTAAAATTTGCCTACAAAAATTGAAAATTGCATAAACATCCGCAGGCATCGCCCTCTAACCAGAATCATTTTGCTGCGTCGTTGCCTTCGAGCGTACGCGCGCGGTTCGCTATCGCTCTGATTGTATTCGATTCGATAGGATTTCGTTCCGAGACAGTTTCTACGTTGTTGATATTGTACAACGATTTTGACGCGAATCGGTTCGGAAACGAGACACCGTGTAGATCGGAGAAAAACGACAGGAAGGAAGGAAGGTAGGAGGGAAGGGGATGTGGAAGGGCCAGCAAGCCCGAGGCGGTCGGAGGTCTTACGATATTTAGCTGCGTCGCGCACAACACCGCACCGTTTTCTACCGTAGACTATTTATTGTATTATACGCATTGGCACGCAATCGAATCGACGCGGTCGGCGTGTCCGTTTTACTCTCCGATAAAGTCAATTTTCTTTTTTATACGAACTGTTTTACTTGCTCGAGCTCGGCGAACGCCACGATGCTCGCGATTTATTGCGTGCCGAGAGAGGGTACACTTTTACGAATCCACCCGGAAACAATCCGATTAACACAGGGAGTTTCAACTTATTCTCCTCCGAGAACCGCAAGGTCCCCACCATTCGAACCTCTTCCCACTACCGCGTACAGGGTGTAAAGAAATGTTTTTTCTTGGCTGTCATGTAATTGCATCTATAATTAAAACGGTGCCGCAAAATTGTCGTTGGCCGTGAATTTCACGGTCAAATTTGTTTCGATTGCATTGTATTCTACTTTTTCAATGCAATGAAAAAACTTAACCTTGAAGTTCAAGGTCAAGGACAATTTTGCGGCAGTTTTTCTTACCGATCTTCATCGATCCGAAGATGTGGAATACGCCTATGGCAGACAAGACCGAACATTTCTTTACACCCTCTGCAGCCGTAGAGTTAATGAGTGCTGCCGGAGGGAACAGGGACGAATGTGTTCCACCATCTGTATAACGATGAAGTCTAAAAGTAGAGGGAGAACCTAAACGGGGAAAGTGCCGCGAGCTACAAGTTGGAACTCCCTGGCTTAACGCATTTCTCGGAAGAAGACCGACGATCGCACGCGAATTTTCATCTCTCAGGGTTTAGATCTCGCGATACCTTTCTCGACGATATTTTAACGACAGGACGAACCTAAGAAAACGAGTCGCAGAAAGGAGTCGGTCCACGGAGAAAAAAGTTACCCTCGAAACGCGACCATCGGTGAGAGAACCATGCGCCAAAAAAAATTCTTACGCCGACTTTCTCTTTCTCGTTTTCTCGACTACTTTTCTAAGCACAAACGCGTTGGACAGGGTCCTTCGTCGACCAAAGCTCAAACCACGCGAATCGACGGCGTCGTCGCAACCAACGTCGACTTTCGGGTTGAAACTGGAACGTCCGCTCGTCGATCCCCTCCCCGCTTCTATTTATTCGAAGGCGTAGTCGTCGATCGTCGAACCCGACTGGAAATCGAGAGCCGGCTACTAGGCGAATCCACGAAAAACTTTCACCTCCTCTCTTTTTCGCCGCGAAACGGAAATCGCACGATCCAAGCCGCACCAGAGTTGTTCATGTTTTACATTTGTACTTGCGAGAGTTTGAAATGTTTATCGTCGTTCTGCGGAACTTTATGCGTTCGTAGCGCGTGAAATACCAAATTTGTTTGATTTCGAATCCTTTGAAAGGTGTGCGAAGTTCGTTGAATCTTGATCGGTTCAACCTGTCCTCGGCGGCGTAAACGCGCGTAAGCTTCTGCAGTTCGTTTATTATTATTTAATGATTCATTTTCTCGAACCGTAACAATCCTCGGTACGTTGTATATTTTATGTTATCGACAATCTTTATTATTTTATTCGCTGACGGAGCTCGTTGCGCGAAACGAGACTAGGCAAAACTTTTACGTTTATCGAAGACGGTTCTCCCAGATGAGGGAGTTCCTTGCGTGTCAAACGTTTTGTTCGTCGATTCCGAGGGAAGACTAAGATCCGAACGAGGAGCAACATTATCGTTGGCCTATCTCGGTTGTCGGGATAAGTCCCGAAAGACGGGACGAAGAAAACGACCCAGGCCCGAAAGTCGATCGCGTCTCTTCTCGTTACCTTGGAGTTTTATTGTTCCCGAGACTTTTTCTACGGATATGTACATTTGTTGATAGTTTTATAATTTTTATATTCTTATTTGAATAAAGTGACACACGAGTGTGCGGCGCGCTCGCAATACCGAGACACGCGACACGCGACGCGCGGAAACCTACGAGGACGAACAGATATTCGTCGATTCTTCTGCATCGTTGCAGGTCTTGTATTCGTTTAGATGCTCCAATTTCCTTCGTTCAGCCTATCTAGCCGAGCTAATTAACGACGGGCTAACGATCGAGCGAACATGGTTCGAGACGAACGTGTCCGAACGCGATTTATCCGGCAAACATGACGAACTCGATCTACTGGATACCGCGCGTGCCATACTTTGCAAACAACGCTGATACGACGGCGGTATAGCTTATTAGAATTAGAAATAGAGTAAACAAAATTTCATGGAAATTTCTACCTTGTTCTTTGGTAAAAATCTTCATAAATTGTAAGAACCACGGTTTATTGATAAGCGAGGCGGTAAAAATGTCGCGGGTTGCTGGCGGAACAGTGTTTCTCGCGAATCAAATCTCTGTGATTATAAATGGGAAGATAAAAATAGATCAGTTTACAAGAAATCGACGTTCGAAACAGGAACACGCGATTCGCTTTACAAGCACAGATTTGTTCGCGCGATAACTGGGAAAAGCGGGAAACCTCGGAGCGCAGAAGATTCCATTGCAGGGCCTATTCTCGTTCGCGACTGACATCGAACTCGCGGGCAGAATCGGATGACACAAGTGCTCGTACGTTCGTCTATTGTCCTCTCGGAAGATGTTTCGTAGGACTTCTCTAAAAAGCAGCGTCGTTGGAGAGCCTCGTTGACGAACGAAGGCCAGGCGCCGAAATTTCAGGACGCTACCGGGAAGAGGTTCCAGCTGACTTGGCTCGGTGCTTGCGGTGGGTCTCTTCTGGTCGATCGAATATTAGCCACCGAGAACCGAGACCTTCGCAGACGGCTAAGAGGATTAGAAGGAGGGTGACGCGTATTGCTCTCGTGCTCGTTGATCCGTGTTGCGTAATATGTTCTTCCCGGTGACAGTGAACGCTCGCGCGTTTCAGAACCGGTTTCGTTATCAGTTTCGGAAACAAAGTTGTCTTCTTCTGTTCGTTGACACGGAGAAGCGAACGACTCTTGCCTCGAAGAACAGGAATAAAGAAAGAATCGCGGTATCGATCAACGTGCGTCGTTGCGTCGTCGCGTTGTTGTTTTGCGCGTCGCGCGTATTCTACCGATCAATGGTCCCAGACGGACGTCCGTTTACAGGCGTCTTGTAAATATACGTATATCGGTACCAAGCAACTTAGAATCCTTTTCTCCGTCACTTTCTTGCAGCTCCCAGAACCTTTTGCACTCGCCTCTTTGCAGCTACAGTTCCGTGACTCGCGAATAGATCTCGATTGGCTCGCGAGCATCGGTTACGATTACGAATTACCAAGCCGAATCGAATTGTCCGAGATACACGGCTCCCGATGTATCCTCGGATAGATCGACCCAGTGTTTTGCACGGACGATCGATCGGTCGATCCTGTTCCTAATTAGACGCGGGTGCGAAGGGTTTTGACCACGGCTCCATCGATCCGTTCCCTCTTCGATTTTCTAACCATTAAGGTCTCGTGCCATGCTACCTTGTGTCCTTTCGCGTTTCCGCGCAGGAAGAAACGGACATGATCGAAATAGCTGACCGTCGTACGTCGTCGAGGCGAAATCTGTACGCGAGGTAGATCAGGAATCGTTTCTTCCTGCGCAAAAGGTTCGAAATCATTGCGCCCCGTGTACTCGATGCGCTCGGTGCACACGGATCACGATAGGAATGCGCAGCGTGTACGCGTGTTGTATGTATAAACGACGAGCGTGCTTCTGTACAAGAATGGAACCCTGTTTCTTTGTTTCTGTTGAAAATAGACGCATATAAGATATTCCATCTCCCGTTTCGACGATCTTCACGCAGTCGGAAGTCGCGTTGGCGAACTAATTTCTGCTCGCGTCGCTCATTAATCGTCTATTTAAAATTATCACAAGACCATTTCAGGTGGGAGAGTGGATCAAGACGAACGCCGGAAGTAACGAACACACGATGGAAAGGCGAGGGTGCGAACGTTGCGCAATCCTATCCCCCCGTGTCGCACAAACTGGACGCGCGCGCAAGTGACTTGGTTGTATTATGTATAAATGTTGATAACTAGTTGATAGAAATGTGGAGATAGTTGTCACCGTTAACGATCGCGTATTGTCGCGTTCGAGCCAGGACGAAGATAGCCGATGGATCCATGGATCCACGGATCTTTTTAAAAAGATACCGCGTGATCCTGGATATTGGAGACGGTCTCGAATCGTGTAAATAATTGCTCTGCACACCGATCTCCGGGCGTTAGAAGTTACTAAGGTACGATATAGTTTGTACGTGGAGGTATACATGTACATATATTACATGTATATATATATTTACATATATGTATATGTATATGTATATTTGTATCACGCACATACACATATACATATAAATATTACCACGGAGCAATATAAACGGTCACTGTCCTTACCAAGCCGTAGCGTTTTGCCTGTAACAATCGGACGAGACTAACATGGTTGATTCATATTCTTTCGGGCGTCCGTTCCTAGCCCTGATAACGCGGTGAGATCGCGTTCTTTGTCGTGTCATGCCTCGTCCCAGGAGGATGATCAAGGTCACGCCGATCCCCGGAACAGCGCGGAAGCGGTAGGAACGCGACCGCCTAGCAATTTAGCATTAACGGACTCTCCTCTGTTTTGTCTTTTTTTCTCTCGTTACGAGCAGAGCGAAATGGAAACGGTGAACGAAGGGAAGAGGAAAACGCGTACGAGACCGGTGTTCCTTACGGATGCCCTGCGGTCAAGCGCGAGCGCGCACACACGCCCTGATCGCACTACATACATACTGTGTGTGTGTGTGGCGACGTAACAATTGCACACCACCCAGGATCCCTTTAAAACCGAGCGCCTCTTTGTAATCCATACGATATTTCACGAGGAGCTTCGCGAGCTGACATCAATAAACGTAATGTACATTTTTGCAACGAGCCTTCCGACTCTTTCGCGCACACCCGAATCCATTCTTTCCCGCAATACACATTCTCTGTTCGAGACGGACAGCACGATTCTGAAATCTGAGACAAAAGTTACTGCTCTTCTTCAAGTAAAAATGGAAAGAAATGATAGAGGAAAAAATCATATGTCGTAATACGTCCTAACTTATTATGACCTCATTTTTTATGTGGATGCACCGATGCACCCGCCAGTTGCAATTACACTTTATCCTTTTATTATTCTACGTATAAAATTACTAACCCAAGGTCGTCGAAATTTCGGACATTAATGTCCAATACTTTACGAAATATTTGACATTTTATGTACGAAACGTTATTTTATTCCAAGAAGTATCCAAACTCCCAATATGAATTGTAGAAACTAACGCAGTGGTTGATATAACGGACACATGCACCTAAAAAATAAGATTATAGGAAGTTAGGACGTATTATGACATATGATTCTTTCCTCTATCATTTTTTTCTATTTTTACTTACAATTAGAATAGAGCAGTAAGTTCCCAGTTAAGTCCAGTTCCCAGAATCACCCTGTATACGCTCGCTTGTGCGCACATAAAATTGGTTATGCGAAACACGAGGGACACTAAGATTCCTATCTTCCATCGTCTGTCCGGAACGTTTAGTCATATCCGACTTTATCGTAATGGTCTCAGCTGTACGCTCCACCCTCTGTAATTAACGGCTGTAACTCGGATCAGGGTCGTGCTGTAGATTTTCTCAGTATGATGCAAGTCTTCGAAATGCTGCCCGTTAAATGTTTCTTTTTTAAATAACCTACGACTTTAAAAAAATACGGTAAATCATAAATCGCATACAGTAAGTCCTCGACTTCCTGTACATTGAAGAATATTTGTCTGGTCGGATAGTATAAAGCATAGGTTCTTAAACTGTGGTCCACCGACCTCTGGGGGTCCGCGAAACAATTTTGACATTAACCTTACATCCCTTATTTCAATAATTAATTCATTATTGAGCCAGAAATTAAGTCTCAAGAACGACGTAAAATGCCTAGGGTTGGGATGGGGTCCGCAAAAAAAATGTTCAAGAGAGGGGCCTCGGACTACATAAGTTTAAGAACCCCTGGTATAAAGTACTATAAATTAAATGGAGTACGATAAATTAAATAGACGCGTGCGACCGGTACGATCCGTAGATTGTGCAGCCGTGTTGGTTTATTTAGGCGCGCGAATAGCTAAATCACCGACCTACAGTTTCGCGTTTCGTAAGAAAGCCGGAGGCGCGTCTCTCGTATGTGGCTTCGGTGTTTACCGACTGTTTCATAACGCGCGCAACGACCGCTCGAAGAAACGAGATTCCCTTAACCTTACAAGAAATCGGTTGCTTCAACGTTCCCACGAAATCGGCGTGAATCGATCGCCAAGGCTCGTTGAGAATTGGAACCGGATCGAGATACAGCGAGTACAAAAACATCCGTCGTTACGAAATCTTCCCATCACCTTCCGCTGCGCTATTGGAAGAGCGTCGCACAGTCACGGAATGTATCCGACCAGACAAGTATTCTTCAATTCATCTGAAATATAAAGTAATATGTACTAGGTACTTCATGTTACCTTTATTAATCTCTAAAAAGTTTGTTTTGTATCTCTAACTGAATGAGGAAACATTTTGACTCTCTTCCCGCGTCTTTACGCCCCGTTTCACAGTCGAGCGGACTGTCCGCGTCCGCGGTCCGCGCGCGGGGCGAATTATGTACATTGCGGACCATCCGCTGAACTGTGAAAGCTCCATAATGATGTATAGCAGCCAAAATTAATATTCGGACGATCTAAAAAAGATAACTTTTTTAATATTGCACTATACGATTTGAACTTTTTTGGGAAGCTAGAGCAATTAGTTTACTACAGGATGTGAAAAGAAATTTTTTCAAAAATTGCAATAGATCGGAATTGTAGAAAAAATACTAAAAGTTGGATTTTACAATTTTTTTATGTGGGCCTATACTGAAAATTTAAAAAATACGTTTTGTAGATCTGTGTGAATGAAACATATTCTAAAAATTTCGTCAACATCGGTCGACGTTGCAATGAGCTACAAACGTTTAAGGATGGTAAAAATTGCAGGTTTTCACGATTTTCAGCCTCTAACTGCAATAAATCTAAAAATTCTTACATCTTTCAATGCCTGTCGTTTTCTCCCGCATCAACCGATGAAACTTTCACAGTGCATATAATTGACACAGATCATTCTACATCGTTCTACAAAACGTATTTTTTAAATTTTCAATATAGGCCCACATAAAAAAGTTGTAAAATGCAAAACTTTTAGTATTCCTTCTACAATTCCGATCTATTGCAATTTTTAGAAAAAATTTCTTTTCACATCCTGTAGTAAACTAATTGCTCCAGCTTCCCAAGGAAGTTCAAATCGTATAGTCAGTGGCGCGTTATAACTAGTTGGGGCCTTGGGCAAAGTAGAATTTCAGGGCCCCTAACCCCAACTAAATAACTTTCACTTTTACGACTACATATTTATTATTGCATAAAAAGTGAAATGAATTCTCCTTCATCCATGAAGGAGAATCCTTTTACATAAAAATACAAAATATTTGGTGAACAATTACACATATTGACATATAAAGAGCATTATAAATCTAATGCATTCATGATTGCAATATTTATTTAAATATTTACTTTCCGGGCTTTTTCTGCCGCAAAATTATTGATTAGTTCGTTAAAATCAACACACTTGGTTACATCACCTTCAATAGATAATATGGATAAATTTGATAGATTATCCTGCCCCAAAGTATTTCTTAAACAGTTCTTGATTCTTTTAAGAACATTGAAAGAACGTTCTGTCGATGCATTGGAAGCTGGAATTGTTAGAAATATTGTTAAAATTATCTCAACATTTGGTCGGCACGGTAGACGCAGTCATAAAAATATAATGTCGGTACGCGATCGCTGTCCGTGAAGAACACAGGCTGTTTGACGAGAATCGCGACTTTACTGTATTATGAATTTTCCCAAATTAGAGTTTGAGATTTTTTTATGAGAAAAACGTAGATTTTGGATCTAGGTTTGTGTTCGAGGTCCCGGGCATTTGCCCAAGTTGCCCATAGGAGAACGCGCCACTGCGTGCAGTACAATATTAAAAAAGTTATCGTCTTTTCTAGATCGTCCGAATATTAATTCCGGCCACTGTAGGTAATTTGCTCCGCGCGCGGACGGCGGACGATCCGCTCGACTGTGAAACGGGACTACTAGTCGCCTTCTGTAAACTGACTGATCGGATGCTGGCCGTTCCACGAACATACAATATAAATCCTACTGTCCGTGTCGGGTGCCGACGCCGAACCGTGCGGAGATAGTATAAATACAATAAGTTACAAATTAAGCTTGAAGAAAACATAGTAAAAACGTGTCCTCGACACGAGGCGAACGATTTCGACGCACAGAGCACGAATTACGAAGCACAACGCAGAGACACGAAACACGCGGCGCGGCGCGGCGCGTCGGTTTTCGCACGATAGAAGGAACGCCGGGATTGGTTGGCGTAGAAATTTGATTCTGTTCCGCGCGTTCCTTTTCTCTTTCCCTTGGTTAGCTGTGTCGCGTCGCGCCGCCCCGTGCCACGCCGGTTGGCCCGCTCCCCCTCCCCAACCCGTTGATCTGCCGCCGTCCAGTAGTTCGACCGTCCGACCCGACTCGCGCCGCGCGTTCAAGAAAGAGATCGAGCAACGTGTTTCCCCAGTCCCCAGGGAAGTCGTGTGGTAAACGGCATTCAGAGACGTTCGTGCCCGTGTCGAACAGTACCTCGTGTCGGTGACAGTGCGAGCATGTATATCTGCTAGGAGGACAAAGATCCTTTGGCGCGTGTTTACCCGGCTCGGCCCGGCCCGAATCGGTTCTGTTCGTCGGGCTATCCGTTGGAAGAAGAAGGAGCGCGTTGTTGGTGTTGGCGGCGACACACGCGGATACAACCGAGAATCAGTAGGTATATAGGAGAGCTCTCGCCCTCCTGGCAAGGCGGTGTTGTCGCTCTCGAACGATGATCGTGCGTTCGAGCGGTTAGACGCAGTCGGAACGGAATACAACCAGAAAACCATCGAAAACAGTTGCCTGATCGACAGAGGCCCAGGCCGGACAGCCACGGTTCAAACAGGAACGGCTCGCCACGCATCGATTGTACACAAGGGTACGTAAACCGTTTCGATTTTTCGTACCCCGTCGATCGATCCTCGTCGACCGGGCTCGCACTTCTGTGCACTTCTGCTTGATTCCGCTCCTCCTCTCCCAACGTTCCTCCTCATTCTTCCATTCTCCCATCCTCTCTCATTCTTTTATTCTCCCGCTTCCCGAGCTATATACGTGCACAGGTATAGACACACGTATATATGTACACATCTCTCACTCTTTCCTGCTCTTTCCCTTTCTCTTCCACCATGCGACTATGTAATAATGTGTCTCGAAAGTTCGACCGACGCGACGCTTCGATCTCTCCGCCGCGTTTTCAACGCGTGCCACTCGTTACCGATGTCACCGTGTTCCACCGAATTCTAGACCGCGAACTGTTTCGCGCCGATTAGACGTCGCCGACCAATCGCGTGGCCATTTTAATCCCTGTCGACGGTGTCGCGATAGAGCGTTCAGTACCGATACGATGCCAAATGTTTGGGAGAAATTTCTTCGGAGAATTGTTGCTTGCGCGCGATCGTTATTGCTTTTAACAGGAAATCTACCGAGCTTTCAGGGTACCGGTACACATGTTGCCTTACGAAAATAACGAGATTAAGTTTATTTGGACTTCGTGCGGTTTATATTATAATGGTTACAATAGTTACAGCTTCTTTGTCTTGAATAATCATTTCTTATTCATTTATTTCGTCTTAAAAGAAAGATATAACATTCGCCACGAATCTGACTCGTTATTACACGGCAAGGGGTTAAATTTTAATCATTCACCTCGAAAGCATCTTGTATAATTTCTGTAGTTTTGGACTAAAGAATCTGGAACCGGTCATCCGACCGGTGGCGGTAGGTCTAGTGTTTTTGAACTATTTTTCGGCGGCTAAAGTTCCGGTGAGTTTATTGAACGAATTACCGAGGATCGGTTTATTGAAGAACGAATTACGGAGTTTCGGTTTCAGTTTCGGTTTGGATGTTTCTTTCCAGCTGTGACACATATGCACACGTGATACCCTTCTGTTGAACGTTCTGCCGCATGAAAAGCGGGAAAAGCGTGAAACGCGAACCGTTTGGACACGAGAGTGCCGGAAATAATTTAGCACGGGTGTAGATGAGAATATGTCGCCTTTGTGTGGGAAAGGAGATAGCAGAACTCGAAGATATTGGTGACGGAAGCGGGTAGAATATGTTCCTCCGTGCCGCCCGCGTCGATCTATTTTTGAATAGTCGTGCGGAAGGGCAACGCGCGAGATGTTACAGGTTTAGGGTATTTTACGATTCCGTCGATTCGCGAGCGGATACGTTTCGCCTTATCGGCCTCGAGTGTCGTTTGTTATTTCAGAGACCGATGGGGACGTCGCTCGCCATGATGGATTAGCTTTTACGACACGATTGCGTCGAACGAGATCCGCTTCTAGATACGAGGAACAATGGAACGGCGAACCACGCGTTCTCCTAACGAAAAGAAAGTTGCGCTTTTAGCTCTCTCTGTAACTCGCTTCTGCCATCTATCCTACCATGCTTCGAATTCATTCCAGAGGTGGGCATTATTTGGCGAAACAAATATTTCAAATACTATTTAATATTTTCGATTTCATTTTGCTGAAAGAAAATATTATTTTAATTAAGATATACAATTTCGAAAATAAAATATTTCTATTTGAACAATCTCAATCTCGACATAAAATATTTCTATCTCAACAATTTGATCCAGAAAATAAAATATTTCTGTTTCAACGATTTGATCCAGAAAATAAAATATTTCTGTTTCAACGATTTGATCCAGAAAATAAAATATTTCTGTTTCAACAATTTGATCCAGAAAATAAAATATTTCTGTTTCAACAATTTGATCCAGAAAATAAAATATTTCTATTTCAACGATTTGATCCAGAAAATAAAATATTTCTGTTTCAACGATTTGATCCAGAAAATAAAATATTTCTGTTTCAACGATTTGATCCAGAAAATAAAATATTTCTATTTCAACAATTTGATCCAGAAAATAAAATATTTCTATTTCAACGATTTGATCCAGAAAATAAAATATTTCTGTTTCAACAATTTGATCCAGAAAATAAAATTGTATTTCTATTTCAACGATTTGATCCAGAAAATAAAATATTTCTATTTCAACAATTTGATCCAGAAAATAAAATATTTCCATTTCAACAATTTGATCCAGAAAATAAAATATTTCTGTTTCAACAATTTGATCCAGAAAATAAAATATTTCTATTTCAACGATTTGATCCAGAAAATAAAATATTTCTGTTTCAACAATTTGATCCAGAAAATAAAATATTTCTGTTTCAACAATTTGATCCAGAAAATAAAATTGTATTTCTATTTCAACGATTTGATCCAGAAAATAAAATATTTTCATTTCAACAATTTGATCCAGAAAATAAAATATTTCTGTTTCAACAATTTGATCCAGAAAATAAAATATTTCCATTTCAACAATTTGATCCAGAAAATAAAATATTTCTATTTCAACAATTTGATCCAGAAAATAAAATATTTCTATTTCAACGATTTGATCCAGAAAATAAAATATTTCCATTTCAACAATCTGAAACACGAGATAAAATATTTTACTTTTTGCATTATAATACTCTGAGAAACTTCATAAACATACAGTGTATCTTATCGTTGAGAAATGATTCACACTCATAAATGTATTGAATTCGAACTATTATTTCCAGCAATAATATTTAAAATTGAAATTGAAGATAAAGAAAGACCAAATAAAATATTTTATTCTTAGAGTGGGACACATACTTTAAAATAAATAGGGTTATTTAATATTTACTATTTAAAATACTACTTTCCCCAGCTCTGATTCATTTGCGTTTCCGAGAGAAAGTAAAAGTAAAAAGTGGTCTTGCGACGTTCACCGTTCCCTTGTCTTACCGCCATACCGCTGTACGAGCTCAATTGTAAAATTGGAATTGGGTGGAACAAAGATTTTTATTTATTCAACATTAAACCTACCGACCTTAGCTTACAACAATGACAATACTCTATTTATTTAGATTTTGTGTACCTTTTATTACACAATATGTTCTTGGATAAAGAAATTGATCGAATCAGTTTCCACGTAAGCTGCCTCATAATTTGAAAAATTGTAAAAATTAAAAAACTAAACCTAACGAGCAGTGAAAACGATTAAAACGTTTTAGCTTACAAAAATGACGGAACTCTTATTGGATATGAGTGTTAATGAATGCACACTGACTGGTACTTTTGAAATAAAACAATTCTTTATTTCACGGCGCGTTTATTTGACTGACGCTGAGAGGAAAACCGTTGGAACCGCGAAAGGAAACCAGGATCCCCTCTTGTAACAATGTTCGAAATATCCGTTTAGGAACGGTTCTGAAATCGTTGATTCATTTTTGACAACGCACAATAAGTTCATTGTGCTGGTAACTTATCGATAATCCAACAACTCTATTTATTTTAATTTTCTGTAATTTTTATTCCAATATGTTCTTGGATAAAGAAATTGATTGAATCAGTTTCCATGTAAGCAACCTCATAATTTCAACAATTGTAAAAACTAACACTAAACCTACCGACCACCATAAGCGATTACAATGTTTTACGTACCGAAAATGACGAGGCTCTATTTATTTAGAATGTGTGCAATTTTTATTGCAATATCTGCTTGGATAAAGAAATTGATCGAATCAATTTCCATGTAAGCAACTTCATCATTTCGATAACTGTGAAATGAAAAATCTAAGACCGGTCATTTGACCGGCAGCGTGGTAGGATTAGTGTTAAAAATATAAAACCTAAAAGTCTAGTGTTAAAATTCGAATCGTGTGTACATTTACCGGTGGCAGAGATGCCCCGTTATTACTGGAAAATAATGGACTCGATTCTGAAAAGAGTTTCATCGGATGGGAGCATAATTATATGTACATTCTAAAAACGTTTTAATTACGCGAAAAGGTTTCGACTCGGACCCGTTAACGCGTAGTCGCGAGCGCGACATTAAATCGATAGTCCTTGCTCATCGGATAATCTAATATCCTCCTCTGGTTGTTCAGAGGTCTCGGCCGAGTGTTTGTCGATTGCTCGTTAAGAGCACGGACGAGTTTCCGCTGCAACTTCGCTAATAATAACGGGGACAGGAATTAAAACGCGAGTTGCAATTTTGTTAAAGATTTCGCGATAAACCTTTTTATCGGGAAGCACGCGTGCGTGCGCGCTCGCGCACAACTAGTCTTTTTGACCGACAAAACCCAGATGTAGTTAGTTCGCTGGAAACTCTTTGAACGGGCTGTTAGGGGCGTTTCGGGAACGTTTGGCAGTTGCCCTTATCTGCGTTGCCGTGCAACCATCAGTTATCGCTGAACGTTGTTCCAGTTGCCAGCGGTAATAACTACCGAACGTTCCGCATCCTGCGGTTATTCTTAATTGCTTTTCGCTTCGGCTAAGCCGTTAGCCCATTAACCCTTTAATGCTTTCGCGTAATCGTCTTCCGATTCCCTGTCGCACCATTGTATGTACAATTTGTATCGTTGCATCGCAGTAATCTCCCGCCAGAAACTTTCGATCAGGAAATTTTTTTATTCCTTGTTTCGTCCTTGTTTCGTCCTTCCGATAAAATTGATAACCCTAAAAGTATGTGTCCATCTGTATTTTAACACTGAACCTACCACCACCGGTCAAAATGATCGGTTCCAGATTTTTTGTTTTACAATTATTGAAATAATAAAAATGATTTCATAACGAATGGTTGCATAGATATCTTTAGTAGAGCACGTATTACAATAGGGGCCGCACGAAGTGTAAATGAAATCGATCTTGTCATTTTTATAAGAGAACATGCACCAGTTACATACTGTTAAGGCTCGGTAGGTTTTGTGTTAAATAAGTAATTTTGCTTGTAAATCAAAAACACATGTTGCCAGTGAGTCAATGGGAAGTAGGAATTGGCAGATTATCTGAAAGGTGGCAACAAGTTGTTACAAATAATGGAAATTATATCATTGAATAATATTTTCTTTAAATTAACGTTTTCTTTCAAACACGACAAAATTTTCGCGAACGTACTTCTTGAGAGCACTTTCCCGTACCTTTAGTCGTGTTTCTAGATAATATGTAAATTCTCGAGATTCGTTCATTTATTCGTGGGAAGTTTTTTAAGGGAATTGAGGGTCGATAGCATGTCGCCACCTGGCTTTCGAAGGATTTACTACACGTTCGCCTGCACGCGATCACAAAAGAGGGTGAACGAGAGGCTAACACAGGCAAAACTGTCGGGCGAATGGACATGTATTTTTTAAATTTTCAATATAGGCCCGCATAAAAAAATTGTAAAATGCAACTTTTAGTATTTTTTCTACAATTCCGATTTATTGCAATTTTTAGAAAAAATTTCTTTTCACATCCTGTAGTAAACTAATTGCTCCAGCTTCCCAAAAAAGTTCAAATCGTGTAGGACAATATTAAAAAAGTTATCTTCTTTTTTAGAGCGTCCGAATATAGTGTTTTATCGATATAAGTCCCCAGCACGGGTCTGCCGAGGGACATTTATGCGCCAGGGATAGTATTCTTTGACTTTTGCCGAACGTAGATAAGGACAGCCGAGCTCGAGAAGCTCGGTCGCCGAGAAGTGTAAACATAACTAATCTGAATTTCTAACTTCTTTATTTTTCATTATTTTTTTATGGGACTTCGATAAACGTATTCGTGGCATTTTTCTAATGCAAAATCATACCAAATATGATATAATTCCGATGATATTTACTTGTAAATGATACAGTAATCGCTCGTTCGTTGTCCAGAAGCCGTGTTTTTCAGTGACAACGACGCTGCCGGGACGCTATTTTTGATTTATGACTGCGTCTAGAGTATCGCGCCGACCGCGCCGAGACTTCAATAGAGCCGAACATAGAGAATGAAACACGGATCGGGTGGCCGAAGCGTATCGCCGTCGCCGGACAGATCTGAGTCCCGCGTGTTTCATTTTTACAGACACTATGTACAATTGAAATTATATCGTGTTTGGTGTCATTTTAATCAGAAAAATGCTAGAAATACGTTCATGAAGGTCCCATAAAAAAATAATATATAATAAAAATAAGATATACCCGAGCCGATATCAATCATCGCCGCCCTGCGGAGCGACGCGGCGCTAACAGGCAGGGGAATGGGTAGGCACTGGACAACGATCCTGCCCACCATGCCAGACAACGAACGAGCGATTACTGTATTTACTTTAATCGCTTATTACAAGTAAATATCATCGGAATTATATCATATTTGGTATGATTTTGCATTAGAAAAATGCCACGAATACGTTTTTCAAAGTCCCATAAAAAAATAATGAAAAATAAAGAAGTTAGAAATTCGGATTAGTGTGATCTCACCGATATACTCGAGCCGCATGATATACTTCTCGGCGATCGAGGCCTCTCGAGTTTCATGGCCCCTCAAGGAGGTATACCCCGCAGTAGTGGGGATAGATATGGGACATTTACAGGCCAGACTTTTGAGACATTTATGGATAAAATACTGTATTAATTCCGGCCACTGTATGTATAAACAGATCGCTACTCGCGCGTTGCTTTTACAAAAAGAAAAATCGGTGAAAGACGGAACATTTGTAACATGCGTTCGTTGGCCATTCGGAGAATGGCGTGGCGCGTAGTAGCCGCGTAGACCGCGTGTCGGATTGATTGCAACAAATCATTCGGTATTCCTGGAACGCGCGTCAAGGCAGGTTTAGATCGCCGGTGAAATTGGCCACGTAGCGGCTCTCTCTGCAGCCTTGGCGAGGAAAATTCGAAGTCGAAAAACAACGCCTTCGAAAAAATCAGCGCGTGCCGCAGCCCGTAGCCGATAGACTCGGAGCGAACGATCAGTTTGTTTGATCGAGCGACGAGAGACGAGACAGACGCTGCTTCCATGGCCTCCGAGTGCAAACAGAAATTAACAAGCGGTTGGTCGAAGGCGCCAAGCCCGTGCTTCCATGTTTTCGTGGATACTCGGGCTTTGATTCGCATTCCTATCCTTGCAACGAGTTCGGCCGGATCGCACTAGAGTTGTCATAACGTCGGGAAAAAAATAGGCTCCACACGGCAAGGGGAGCGGAGCTCACGCCTAGTGATGGGCATGCAATACTCTGTCTTGCAAGTTTTCGAACAAAATCGATTACCACAGAGTTTCGAATCAATTCGATATTTCTTCGAAATTCTTGAAACTTTTGAAGTCTTGCAAATTTTAAGTCTTGGTAATCTCAACCCTCGTCCGTCCCTCGTGTCAATTTGACACAGTTCTCCCGAAATAAATGAGTTATACTGTTCTGTTTTGTCCGAAACTTGGTGACTTTGATTTTTTTAATGCGAAACAACCGCAAAAACCTAAGATATAAATGTTAACTCATCAATTTGACACCATTTTCCCGAAATAAATAAGTTATACTGTTTTGTTATTTGTAGATAAATTTGTCCGAAACTTGGTGACCTTTATTTTATTAATGTGAAACAACCGCAAAAACCCATGATATAAATGTTAACTCATCAATTTCACACAGTTTTCCCGAAATAAATAAGTTATACTCTTTTGTTATTTGTTGGTTTTGTCCGAAACTTGGTGACTTTGATTTTTTTAATGCGAAACATAATCGCAAAAACCTAAGATATAAATGTTAACTCATCAATTTGACACAGTTTTCCCGAAATAAATAAGTTATACTGTTTTGTTATTTGTAGGTTTTGTCCGAAACTTGGTGACTTTGATTTTTTTAATGCGAAACATAATCGCAAAAACCTAAGATATAAATGTTAATTCATCAATTTGACAGTTTTCCCGAAATAAATAAGTTATACCGTTCTGTTATTTGTAGGTAAATTTGTCCGAAACTTGGTGACTTTTATCTTTTTAGTGCGAAACATAACCGCAAGAACCGAAGATATAAATGTTAACTCGTCAATTTGCCTGAAAAAAGCATCGAAAAGTAACTGTTTGATTTATTTTATCGATTTTTTTTATCACTGTGTCAATTTGACACCGAGGGACAAATTCAGTTCGCGAAATGAGGGACGGATGAGGGTTAATACGCGGATTGCGTGATTTTCAAGATTTCATAATATTAGAATATTGGTACGTTCATATTGTTATTCATCCCAATGCTGACATGATGTAATCATTGTTTCGTGTAACATTTCAAGAGTTTCAATTCTTACAAACCTTCCAAAGCTTTAAGGCTCTCAAGATTTTCAAGACAATGAAGACTTTCAAGACGTCCAAGAGTTTCAAGAGTTCTAAGCTTCGAATGTATGTTGCAAGTGATTCCATCCCATCACTACTCATGTGATATGATATACCTGAAGTAGTAATAGCGGTAATCTTCTCAGCGAATAGAGAGATGCATGTGACTCGATTGTGTGCGTCTGATCAATCAGGTTGCTTTGCGAATTTCTTTGATGTTTCCGAATTGTTTCGTATTAACACTGCCGGTCAAATGATCGTTTTTATATTTTTCATCTTATAATTATTGAAACTATGAAGTTGTACATGGAAATTGACTCGATAAATTTCTTTATCCAAGCACATATTTTGATAAATGTGATATTGCGATAAATGCGGATTTTATGCATTTATGACGGAAATGGACACGTACAATTTAAAGCAGTCGACGAATTAAGAAGATTTAAGGACATCAGTATATTAATTCCAGTTTAATAAGACAATTAAAAGAAGAAAGAAATTTCTATTTGGCTCCTGTGTCTTTCAATCAATGCAAACATTTTTTATTTTGCATAAAGATTCGCAGTCTAGTGATAAATATTGCACGGTATCTAAATAAACAGAACCTTATTTTTGTGAGCTAAAACATAATAAATAGCTTTTAGTGCTCGGTAGGTTTTAGGGCTGTACTTCCCTTCGAAGGTCGAAGATTTCGAAGCTTCGATTTCAGAAACTTCGGAGGTGATGAGAATCGAAGTTTCGATGCTTCGAAATCTTCGACCTTCGAAACTTCGACGGCGATGGAAATCGAATTTTCGCATTTCGAACCTCCGTAGTATTGTAAATTATTATAAGATTCAAAAAACGGAGTTTCATTTTTTAAATCTAATTTTCGTGTTAATATCTTTAATCAAAAGCACTTCGAAACTTCGTTCCTTCGAATCCTTCGAAGCTTCGGACATGTAACAGCCCTAGTAGGTTTAGTGTCAAAAGAAATACCGTTTAACTATTTCATGAATATTTAAATACCGTTTAGCCGTTTCACGTATATTTAAATACCGTTTAACTATTTCATGTATATTCATATACCGTTTAACTATTTGACGTAAAAAATACACGTGCACTGTTTGACATATATTTAAATGTATGTCGTTTCGAAATGAGAAACAGCTGGTAAAAACATAAATTTTCGGAATTCATTTCGACGAATGAATTGTCCTTAAATAGACCGGTGTGTTACACTTTCGGATAAGCTTCGACACCATCTATCTCCCGGTGCGTCGTTTTGTTTTCGTAGCGCGAGTTGATGTTTTTCGAAGACGTCGCATCTCGCACGAACCAGCGCTCGCGCGTCATTCTCTCCTTGTATTATTCTTTTAGCTAGGGACTCCGGCCGTGTTTAACACGCATCCGCTCTCGTTTGTTCCTTTGAATCGCGAGAGCGAGAGTAACCATCTGAAAGTTTCGCCGCTTACGTAAACGTCCGCGGAGGAATCTGATCGCTGTTGCGTCGCATCTCGCGAATTCGATCGAATCGCTCGATCGGAAACATTTTTAGCGAACAAAACGAACAGTAAAAAGAAAGAAGATCTCGTTGCGGAATATCGAAAGCGTTGCTTACGTCGCACAGTGGTCCAAACGGGTCATTTAGCTGGACAAAATTATTGTAGCATTATTTTAAGACTTAAAACCATAGTTAAGTAGGTCATTGGATTCTTGATCCAATGAGAGTCTTGACATCAGCTACAACAATATGTAATAAAAAATACTGAGTGACATTTAAGAAATTAACATGATCACTTTTTTTTATTAAAAAAAAAAAGTTTTGTGATTTTTTATTGGGATTTATAGATGACCGAGTATCGATTAACTTTTGTTCGAAACATTTTCTTGCCAGATTATCTGAAATGTTCAAAACATCGTGGTGACAATTGTCTTTACTCGAATTCCCTTACGCGCGGTTCCTCATTAAACAACTTATGGAAAAGTAGGATTGAAATATACGGACGATAAGAATATTATATTTTATTATTAATATTATAGACGATAGAAATTAAAATTAATTTAACGTTATAAAATATATTTATTTTATGGAATTAACAAAGACCGTAGGTCTGGTGACATATTTTTAGCAGCAATCGGTCGTGGTGAGAGCTCAGGCTAGACATTGGATTACTAAAAACTGTCTCAAATTAAAAGGGGCCAGTAGAAGCAAAGAAAATTGATTTTTTCGGACACTCTAGACTTGTATAAAGAAGTTCCAACATGTTCCATCGTGAAGCTTTTTGAAGCTTTTTTTTGCGGGACTGTCAAAGTTTAAGTGTTATATACGTTTGAAGTATATTTTCATTTTTAAGCAAATAAACAATATACTTAAGTTTTATTTGAGTCTTGTACTTACGGTTCATGCTGGTATCCATCACAGAATGAAAAATCACACAAATATTTCCACTACAATATTCGCAACGAGATATACTAACGAATAGTGAGAACGACGATGAAGAAATACGAAGTTAAAGAATGAGTTGTTCGTTGGGGCATATTTTATTATGGGGTGACAAAATGGGAAAAAAACAGCAGTGATTCTTCTTACCTGGTACCTTACCTCTCATTTATCGAAGCGGGAAATTTTCTGCGGGATTTCCGTTTTTTGGGTTTTGTCCAGCTAAGGGTGCGTTTATACTCGCGGCAAGCCACGGCAAGCCCGAACCAAAACCCATAAATTTCGAGCTCGGGTCGACGGCTTCCTGCTGTGCGAACACGGGAAAAAGGTTTCCATGGGCTCCACGGCTTCTCTAAGCGAACTACCGATAGCTCTCCTTTAAGACATCGTGGAAATAGGAAACGTTCCTGCCACTTGGTGTGAATTCTTCTTAAATAATAATTTAAAATAATTATTAGAAGATATATCAGACACACATCTCCTTGTTCTGCAGATTTTTCCACCGGTTCAAGCGTGTGAAAATTTTTTTCAAAATATAGTATTCTACGTAAACTTGCACAATTTCAAGAAAATTGTGGTTCCGCGGAAAAAATTTTTTTCTGGCATGCTATACATCCTATGCATGACCCGTTTGGACTATTGTGCGCAGGACAGTACGCAAAATTCTTGTTTCCATTCGAAACAAAGGATTCGAAATAGCACCGAAACCATGTTGTTTATGAGACGAGAAAATTGGTCTTGGCGAATGCCCGATTAACATACTTAATGACTCTTCGCCGTTAATCACCTCGTTTATCGCTAGTACAGTAATTACCGCTAGACCACGGATGCTTACGTAAATTCACCTTTTCATCGACTCGCGTTCTCCAACCGTTGACAACCGAGGACGACAAATACCTTTGCGTATGTTCGTTCACGTTTCTATTTCCTCGCGTAAAGGGTAGTAAATGTTTAAACATTTTGTGCAGAAGACTATCTAACGACTTTTATTAACCCTTTGCACTCGGAGCTATTTTAACTGGAAAATTAAACATTTCTTCTGATCTAGAATATTTCCATTCCCTATGATTTTTGAAATTTTATAGATATGAAATTGCTATAATACCTCACACTAAACCTAAATGTTTAGTGATTAATTAGATACTGATATATTTATTGATGTAAACAATATTTTGAATAATGGTACAGCAATTTTTGGTGGTGCCTTAGAGGGGACAACCGAGTGCAAAGGGTTAACACTAGACCGGTAGTTCTAGTGTTAAAAGTATATAAGAATCATAATCTTGTCGCGCCTGTAATCCTCCGCGCACTTGTCCGTCGCGTCGATGAATTCCAGGCGGCCGCAACGACGCGACGCGATAAAATGATGAACCGATTAAGACCTTTCGAACCTGGCGCCATGCCGGACGTTCAAGTTTAACCCTTAGCACTCGAGCGACTCAGAGTCACCACTGAAAATTGCTGTACCATTATTCACAATATTGTTTATATTATTAACTCTCCGTATACTGTGCCGGAATCTATTTTAACCGGGAACATACAAATTGTCATTTAAGTACTCAATTTTTAGCAATTAATCTAACTGATTAGCTGTTTCATTGAGGATATCGGGAAGACTAATGTGTCTACTACTAGATAACAAAAGTAAATTTTTTAAAATTATTAATTAGAGCTATGAAAGCATTGCCAATTATTATTAGCTATAAAAATCGTCCATTGTCCGAGGGTTAACTATGTTGGGGTCCAACCAATTACTAAACATTTAATAAAATGAAAAAATCATATAGAATGAAATTACGGGTCCCATGAAAATCACCGACACAAATTTCCCCGACACGGTTTTCACCGACAACATTTCACCGACTCCAGATTTGACCGACAATAACTTTGGCCGACAACGCCTCTAACCGAAAATGACTTTGATCGACAACGATTTTGACCGACAACGAATTTGATCGACAACGATTTTGTCCGGCAACGATTTTGACCGGCAATTTTAGCTGACGATTTTAACCGACGACAGTAATAACCAACAGTAACATAATATTGTCGTCGGCTAAAGTCGTTGCCGGTCAAAATCCGTTGCCGGACAAATTCGTGGTCGGCCAAAATCGTTGTCGATCAAATTCGTTGTCGGTCAAAATCGTTGTCGATCAAAGTCATTTTCGGTTAAAGGCGTTGTCGGCCAAAGTTATTGTCGGTCAAATCTGGAGTCGGTGAAATGTTGTCGGTGAAAACCGTGTCGGGGAAATTTGTGTCGGTGATTCCCATGGGACCCGAAATTAGGTCTCGAAAGAAATGTTTTATTTTCGCGAGAAAATAGCTCCGAGTGCAAAGGGTTAAACATTTAAAGACATCCAGCTGCGGTCGTGTATGTTTCGTCTCGTGTAAAAGGAAAATTTAAAATATATGTTTTGTAGAACTATGTTAGTTATACATAAACAGTGAAGTCGCGTTTACTGTCCGCGATCGCGTACGCGATCACTGCCCACTGCCTACCCCCTCCACTGTCATGCTGTCCTCTACGTTCGGCTTTCTTCTGAACTCTCGGCGCGGTATTCGCAGTAAAAATTTCATCGAAATCGGTTGATGCAGGAAAAAACGACCCGCATCGAAACATGTACGATTCTGTGAATTTTAAGCAGAAACTGATCCAAGGTCGCGTAAATTACGATTTTCACCATTTTAACCGCTTGTAGCTGGTTAATCAATTTCGATGTAATTTTCCACAAAACATATATTTAAAATTTTCTTTAAGGGCCCAAATAAAAAAGTTTTGAAAAATGCCTTTTACATTCTTAATGTAACCTTGTAAATTATAATTTTTGGAAAATCTATTCTGCATATCATTTCGTAAACCAATGCTTCTAATTGATTATACAAAATCAGGTCGTTTGGTACAATTATAAAAAAGTTATTCTATTTTGAAAGGTGTAGGAACACTTTGTGCATCCACTGTACGTACTCGAATCGGGAGTTGCGAAAACGTTAATTGTTTGGTGGTGGTCGGTAGCACCGGTAAAAGCTTTGTTTGTCTACGTTTATTTATCTCGGCCCGCTCGATCGGACGATTTATCGAGGCACGAGTCGAGCGTCGACAGGCGGTATAGAAACCGTTATCGGTTAATTCGTTTGATTCGCGTTTTATGTGTTTGCTTGGTCGGCCGCGCACCAATCACCAGTCACGAGTTACGATCTCGTTTTCAATGAGCTTAATCGAGTCGACCGCAGCACGCGACACGTCCTACAACTACAACAGCCGCAACGACAACGACCACGATGGCGCACAGTGGGCAATTCGGACGAAATTTGTTTCAAAATCAAAGAACTTTCGATAGAAATAAGATAGAGCGACGAAATTTTTTTTAAATTGAAGCTGAAACTTTGTAGAATATGGGAAAAATAGGGAGATTATGGTACGAACGTTTTTTAACGTCGAGAAAATTCGTTAATTCCTTCTTTATTCAAGCACGTATTAGAATGAAAACCGTACAAAGTTGAAGTAAATCCAATCTTCTCACTTCTGTACGGTGTTTCACTTTTGGGCTTGGTAGGATTAGAGTTAAAAAATCCTTAGATGTAGACCATAGAATTTCTAAAATCAGGAAATGATTGCCGGGGTAGATAATGTGATTAAAGAGTCCGAAATTTTGTAACGATCAAGTACGCGTCGAAGGTTCTATTGTCGTGTCGGCCTGATTCGAGTCGAGGGCAAATTCACGCTCGCCGAGAAGTAAAAGTCGGCTCGGGGGCCTATTCAGCCACGGTTCTTCGAAAATTGCGTTCGAGACGGAGCCGAGTTCCATCGAGACGGTTGCCTTCAAGGCCTAAGAAAGGTAAACGTCTGAATTACGAGCGATCCTCAGCGTCTTTGACATCGTTTCTTGTAGCCTTCGCGACGGACCGATATTAACGAGGCCGCGAGAACAGTTCCTTGTTTCGTCTTTCTCAAGGATCGTCGGATGTTGATCGATCGTCGTTACATAGAATCGGATGATCGGTGAACATTGGTGTCGTACGAGCACGTTACAAAATACGCAACCAACGGGTATAGTTTCCGAAGGTTTGGTACTGGAACTGGTAGACTTGGCAGGTGCGAGGTCGGACAGGTAGATCCGAAGAATTCGAAAAACAGGTGCCACCGGAGGATCGTAGAATACGCAGTCGTTGATGTTGAGATTACTGTTGTGAGCTGCATTTATGGTTTGTGAGCAACGATTTATGGCATGCTGCCTGTTGAAATCCTCGGCTCTCGCCGTACTATTTTATCGTTCAGAAAATCTACCTGCGTCTCGACCTGGGACCAATCCCGGATGGATTAGCCCGTTCACCGGTTCCCCGTTTCTCGGTAAAATATTCAATTTCGATTTTCTTCCTACGAACCATTTATTATAACACTAAACCTACCGGCCATCAAAAATGACTAATGTGTGTATTGTATTATAAGAATAACAAGATTAAATTTATTTATATTTTGTGCGATTTTTATTACAATATACGTATACTGGAATAAAGAAATGTATTCAATCAATTCCCATGAAACACCTTTATAATTTCAATAATTGTACAATAAAAATTCTAGAATCGGTCGTGGTAGGTTTAGTGATACGTAATGTACTCGAGGCGAAATTTGCCACACATCGCAAATTAGAAAATAAGTATGTAATTATTTCGCGGGTTCGACGCGGAAAAATAAATAGCGAGTTATTCTTTTTTACATATATATATATTTATTTTTGATTCCCCTAAGGGTTACAAATCCTTACACATTATTCACCTCGCTTCCATCACACTCACATTCATAAATTTCGTCCTCACACACTCTCCTTACATCTAACTTATGAACTAACTTAAACCTATTCTTAGCCTAACTTTCGAGATAGAGAGAATCATATATATTTACAATAGGTATTTACAAAGGTTTTTATATCATAACTATGCATTTTTTACCCCCTTCCCTATCCGCGGACCTCCTCTTCCGGTCTCTTACCTTCCATTCCATTCCTTTCCGTTCTTTCTTCTCTCCAATCATCCAAAATAGCGAGTTATTTAAATATTTATATTTTTCGCTAGTGCTTTTGTAGACATTTATTCAATTTATAATCCGCTCGTTTCTTTAACGATATATAAAGGATACATGTTCTTAATAAGAAAAAATTTTTCGTTCGGTTTTGTCGCACTCGAGCCGAATCTCTGCTCGAGTTCTGGTTACCTGAGACACGTTTCCGAGGCCAGGAACCGCTCGCGATCCACCGAACCGGAAATAATAAACGAGCGCGTGCTCGATTAGGCAACATCGAAATCCGTTCGCAAATTTTCGCGATCGAAGAAAGCGGGACGGCGAGGACGGTCGATTCGCAATGGAGAGCTCGAATCTCGTCGAGCCTCTACGATTCTACGAAATCGCGTGATGCAATAGGAAAGTTACCTGCGACGAAATTGTTGCGATTCCGAATACCGAACGCCGATCTTTCCTCCCCACGCGGCTGTAACTCGCGAACTTTGGTATTTCACTCTTGCCACTGCTCTAATGCGAATGCGAATAATAATCTGTTTGGGAATTATACCTGAACAACTGATCGAGAAACAATGAAAACTTCATATTTCGAGCTGGAGAAAGTTTATACGTTACTTCTATCCAGTTTTTATAAACCTCAGATTTATTTTACGGTTTCAGTGATTAGAACGTTTTTGTAGAACGTAATTTCCTAAAAAAGGAGAAATTTAAAATCCACTTTATTCGAAATTTTTATATACAGTGACTCCCACTAATATTCGGACACTCTTAAAAAAACATAGATAACTTTTTTAATATTGTACTACACGATTTGAACTTTTTTGGGGAAGCTAGAGCAATTAGTTTGCTACAAGATGTGAAAAGAAATTTTTTCAAAAATTGCAATAGATCGGAATTGTAGAAAAAATACTAAAGTTTGCATTTTACAATTTTTTTATGTGGTCCTATATTGAAAATTTAAAAAATACGTTTTGTAGATCTGTGCGAATTAAACATATTCTAAAAATTTCGTCAAAATCGGTCGACGTTGCAATGACCTACAATCGCTTAAAGATGGTAAAAATTGCAGATTTTCACGATTTTCGGCCTCTAACTGCAATAAATCCAAGGATTCTTACATCTTTCAATGCCTGTTGTTTTTTCCCGCTCCAACCGATTTCGACGAAACTTTCACGGTGCATATAATTGACACAGATCTACAAAACGTATTTTTTAAATTTTCAATATAGGCCCGCATAAAAAAATTGTAAAATGCAATCTTATTTTTTCTACAATTCCGATCTATTGCAATTTTTAGAAAAAATTTCTTTTCACATCCTGTAGTGAACTACTTGCTCTAGCTTCCCAATAAAAGTTCAAATCGTATAGTACAATATTAAAAAAGTTATCGTCGTTTTTAGAGCGTCCGAATATTCCGGCTAGTCCGGTTGAGAGTTCGTACGAAATGTAGTATGAAGAAATATATAAAAAAAACTTTTTGATAACCACGCTTATATTAAAGTGCACTAAAAAGGAGAAAATAATTTTTTTAGACATTAGCGACAATAAATAAAAGCGTGGAGCGCTAAACTATATTGACGCAATCTTCGTGGGCGCTCCACGCTTTTATTTATTGTCGCTAATGTCTAAAAAAATCATTTTCTCCTTTTTAGTGCGCTTTAATATAAGCGTGGTTTTTAAAAAGTTTTTTTACATATTTTTTTATTTTCTACTTTTTTTTCTCCTAGACGCACAGTTTTTTTTTTAATTTGTTTTTTTAATATTGCATTGTCATCCAGTTCTGAGCTATGTTTAAAGTTTTAAGTCTCTAGCTTATCGGGAAGTGGTTTAAAATTCGATTTCAAGATTTGACGCATACAACAACGACAACATCGGCAACGACAACAACTCGGCAAGCTAATATAAGCGTGGTAATAAAAAGGCCTGGACGTTTTCCGGTCGCACGCGATATAGAAAAAGAAAAGTATAAGGAGAGAGAGGGGGGCAGTGTTCGTTTGTTGTCACGGTAACATTTCAGCCAGACACGGATGATTTATTAGGTGACCCGAGGTCGTCGGACTCTCTCCTGCTTCGGCACTCGTGTCCGTGCGAATCGCTACCCGCGCACGGGAAAAATGCAAATATATTTCGCTTATGCAATCACGTCGATCCCGGCTGGTAAACGACTTCCAACGAACCGTTATTAAGAATCGAGATTTATTGCTCGGACGGTGTTCCTATTCGTCGATCGTTCATCCAACGATGCATTCGTTGCCATTCAATGCGGTACCGAGTGAGAGAGAAAGAGAGAGGGAGAGGGAAGAGGATCCAATTGGACGCACGTTGGACTTTAGTAAGGGCCGTCTTATGCAATGGGAATTATGCACTTAAACACTTCGCGCCTCAAGATTTGTCAAAATTATAAAAATACTCTTTATCTCGTCCGGTATTATCAATATTTTTCCTATCGCCACAAGGGATCGCCTGGTTTAACAAAAACATTGAGTTGCATTAAAACATAAAGTACAATTGCGCCTGATGCATAGCGGGTGCATCGGTGCATCCACATAACAAATAAGGTCGTAGGAAGCTAGGACGTATTATGACGCTTGATTTTTTCCTCCATCATTTTTTTCGATTTTTACTTAAAAAAGAGTAGTAACTTGTCCCAGTTCCCCAGGATCACCCTGTACAATTGCCGATCGATTCCGAATTTTCGATGCACGAGCGGTTATCGTGTTCGAGCTTGGCTGCTTCCGTGGCTTATATCCGGAGTATTTTTACCAAGTATACGTTTGCTCTTGTCATAGATACTCTAGATTAGTTTCTCCGTTTGTCTTCCTCCTGTTACGATTCTCTGCGAAATGTCGTCGTTCTTCGATCGTTCATTACCATGGGAACGTTGACTATAAACGTAAGTACGAAGATCCGCATCGTCGTTTCTCGTCAAATAAAGTCAGGTGGTCGGATCTTCGCGTTCGTGACCAGCGAACAAAATTAATGAAAAACCATTCGAACTATTCGCGTTCGGTTTTGTTCGTCGTTGCTCGTCGATGCTCGAGCAGCGACAGGTGGAAATAAAGGTGTTTGCACATCGGCCGATCGATGATAGCCTTAGCATTGTCCGGTCGGTGGCATGCGCGATCAACCGATTAACCCTGACCTAGACGGCTCGATGATATATTTACATTTACCCCGGCGCCATGAACCCTTCGCAAGTTTATCTGGTCTCGTATCCCGTACCCTGCATCCTGTTTATTCTCACGGTAAATATAATTTCCTTTTGAAGGAAAAGGGGCTTGCCAATGTTGCCGACTTGGATCGGTGTAGTGTCGTGTCGATCCTGGAATTAACGGGGACTCAGTGTATAGTCAAACTCCGGAGAACACGTTTCTTTGTTAATCCTAGACTGCGGATTTTATGCATTTATGACAAAAATGAACGCGTACAATTTAAAGCAGTGAATGAATTAAGAAGATTTAAGAGCATCAGTGTATTAATTTCAGCGTAATAAGACAATTAAAAGAAGACAGAAATTTCTGAAGATTTAAGGGCATCGGTGTATTAATTTCAGCGTAATAAGACAATTAAAAGGAGAAAGAAATTTCTGAAGATTTAAGAGCATCGGTGTATTAATTTCAGCGTAATAAGACAATTAAAAGAAGAAAGGGTAATTATATAGAAAAGGTCTGCGTACTCCGATTTTGATGAAATTTTAATATGTTATGCAGCAACACATTCTGAACAACTTTTTTCTTTTCCAATATAGAGGGGTCGCTTTTAGTTTTCGAGATATTTGTAGAAAACTATCGCTAATACTGTATCGAATTTTTCGTATTCCTGCACACTCCGCGGCAACGTAAGCCTGTCCCGGTGCGATTTAGCCGACGCGGCAACGACTTTAGCCGACGACAGTATTATGTTACTGTTGGTTATTACTATCGTCGGCTAAAATCGTTGCCGGCTAAAATCGTTGCCGCACAAAGTCGTTGTCGATCAAATTCGTTGTTGGTCAAAATCGTTGTCGACCAAAGTCGTTTTGGTTAAAGGCGTTGTCGGCCAAAGTTATTGTCGGTCAAATCTGGAGTCGGTGAAATGTTGGTGAAAACCGTGTCGGGGAAATTTGTGTCGGTGATTTCCATGGGACCCATGGCGTTCACGTCGTTGTGCCGCCAGTAGGAAGTCTAGCCTCCACAGTCGCGCTTGTCCCTTTGCAGAGAATTTTACGATGGAACAATCGGTGAAATATTTTGTAGTAACTTGGCCTCGCAGGCCCGATGAAACTTTAGCGTCGTTTATAATAAAAGCGTTGGCGGGCCGACGAACAACGAAGAACGGAGACCGATAAGGCGCGTGGGAGTTTATCGCTCGGACGAGCGTGAAATCGTTCGGCGCCACGCCACGCCACAGTAATAATGCGGTAAACGAGCCGCGAGAACTAGAATGCGTCGCGTTTAACCGCGGAATATGGGTCGCGATCGCTTCGCCAGCCGCAGGGAGAGACCGCGATTCGAGATCACGGAGAAAAAGTGAGCGCAAGGTTAGGCTTGCGCGTGCACGCGACAAAGTGCGAGCCTCCGCGAGATTTTTATCTTGAGATGATGCATTTAGGCTGACGCGGAGCGCCGCGGAAAAATGTTCGGGGGCCAGTACGATCAACAAATGCACTCGTCTTTCCCATTGAAAAAGTTTCAAGAGAATACTTAATCGCGGGGATCCTGTAGGACTGTAGGATATACGGGGTGAGTCGACAACAACCTACTTCATTACAATATTTTTTGTGACAGTAATTTTAGTGCCAGGGCCTCAATCCAGAACAAAAAACACAACAAACTCACATATCATTTGCAGTGCAATAAAATTGTTAGCGATTCAGGTGAGCTATTCATGCATCAATTATCTATTGCATGCGCCCCACGTTTTTCGTTTTAAATCTTACAAGTGTTTTCATAGCTATCAAAAATTCACAATATCAAATTTGAAAAATTAAAAAGAAATTTCAATACTGAATCGTCATCCAATTCTGAGATATGTTTAAAGTTTCAAGTCTCCGGCTCGTCGGGAAGTTAGTTTAAAATCAATTCCAAAATTTGTACGGTACAGACAGACAAGAAAGCGAGCTAATAAAAACGCGGTAAAAAATCTAGAAGCTGGATCGCGGCGCAATGCGACGTCTCTATTTTCCGGACCAAAAAATACGCGATAAAACCTTAAATCATAAAAAGATTTATTTACCACGCGATATCTTGCGCGGCGGTGCACGTGTGAGGATAGATCCCAGTGTAGACGTGGGTGTACATAAGGGAAGTGGAACGGGAACGGGTCGACACGACAGTACTTGCGCGCGAGGCTGTTACTTTGAATTAAAGAGGAAGCGTATGGGTCAAGGAAAGCCAAGGCTGAGGAAAGCAAGATCGCCGAGCCTGTTACTCTCTGGCCCGTGTGTCTCGGAAGATTGTTCGCGGATTCGTCAATCCTTCGAAAATACAATATTTATACTTTAAATTATAATAATTTATCGTTCTAGAAACGTAGCAAAATGTCGGGTTCTCGTTCCCGCGGAAAGTTCGTCGCAGTTTCGTTCGAACGATGCGGTGCGGCGCGGCTCAACGATCACGAGTGAACGGAAGCGGAGGAAATAGGCGGAGAGGAAAAGGTCAAGTACCCTAACGACGACTGGTTTTCTTGGAAGAGGAATCGTTTTCCACCGTTTTCTACTTTGCGAGTGCAACGACGCGCCGCGTAAGGGTGCGTTTATACTCGCGGCAAGCCACGGCAAGCCCGAGCCAAAACCCATAAATTTCGAGCTCGGGTTGACGGCTCCCTGCTGTGCGAACACGGGAAAAAGGTTTCCATGGGCTCCACGGCTTCTCTAAGCGAACTACCGATAGCTCTCCTTTAAGACATCGTGGAAATAGAAAACGTTCCTGCCACTTGGTGTGAATTCTTCTTAAATAATAATTTAAAATAATTATTAGAAAATATATCAGACACACATCTCCTTGTTCTGCAGATTTTTCCACCGGTTCAAGCGTGTGAAAAAATTTTTAAAAATATAGTCGTATTCTACGTAAACGTTAAGGGAGTAGACTCGTTTCTCCAGGATTGCAAGGGTGCGGGATACGCGTTCTCATTTCACAATAATTCAAATTTAAAATCAATTGGAAAATTTGTACGGAACAAACAGACAGACAGCAGACAGACAGACAGACAAGAAACCGAGCTAATAAAAACGTGGTAAAAAATAGGGTTTTTCAGTAGTCAAAAACGCTAGTTTCAGTACTCAAAAGTCCTATTTTTTCGTTTACGAGGCGTAATTTGCATTATTCGGCGATTATTATCAACATACTGCGCATGTAGCTATTTTCATAAAGCTGTGACTGTGAATAATTCAAATTATACCTCATAAACGTAAAAACAGGACTTTCGCGGGCGATCGTTGGCCTGAAATATCCAATCTTTGTATTATCGAGAAATGAGAACACGCATCCCGCACCGTTGCAATTTTGGAAACGAGTCTACTTAAAAAGAGTGCGTTCCATTCG
This sequence comes from Lasioglossum marginatum, assembly GCA_028455795.1. Taxonomy (NCBI): domain Eukaryota; kingdom Metazoa; phylum Arthropoda; class Insecta; order Hymenoptera; family Halictidae; genus Lasioglossum; species Lasioglossum marginatum. Next base: position 5,843,365 of record CM052278.1, on the reverse strand, counting down.
ATCCTAAAATCGTTACTTCAGCGTATCCGTTGCTACGTCTAGGTTCGCAATCGAAGTCGCTGGCTCGTTTTCGCTTACGATTGTCCGAAACGTCGTGAAACTTGACGTACGACATGACATGAATCGTCCGAAACTCGATTCTCGAAAATTAGTTGCTAACCGCGGGGCCGGCTGCTGAAGCGCTAAATAATCTCGTGACGGGTCTAATTGAAGCGTTTCGAGCGTCCAAGAAACGATCAACGATCGTTTACGAGCGAGCGTCACGTGGAAATCGTTCCGAGGCGGCACAGACGGCAGAAACGAACCCAACTGTTTCCAACGCGAGCCGCGTGTTTGCCCTCGGTGTCATCGTTTGCCGTCATGTGACATAATTAACCGGGATCGGTAACGAAGTTAAGAGCCGCGCGCTCGGTCGCGACGATCGAGGGTGGAAAGCGCGATAGACGCGATCAGGCGTGACGAAACGAGGCGAGACACGCGGCGCTTAATAATCCTGTTTATCGCACCCGAGCTGCTCGTTTAATTCCTCCAATTAAACTCTGGCGATCCGTCGCTCTCGAGCCGATTGCGTTCCCCGGCGAAATTCCGAGATTACTCCACATTTTTTCGTGGAATAAGGTAAATGCGCCAATAGTTGACCAGTTGAGAAAAATTCTCTGCGTGAATAATAGTGAATGCCTGTTTGAACTTCTCACATTGTGTGACAAAGCTAACTTTTTAAATATAGCAGTGACTCTGAGTCACTCCTCGAGTTATTTATGAAAATGTATTACCCGGCAGCTACAACGTTGTCGAATAATGCAAATTACGCCTCGTAAACGAAAAAATAGGACTTTTGAGGGCGACAGCGGCCTAGATCGATCTTTTATCTAGCGTTTTTGATTACTGAAAAACCCCATTTTATTACCACGTTTTTAGAGTAACACGCTTTTTTATCTGTCTGTTTGTCTGTCCGGTACAAATTTCGTAATTGACTTTAAACTAACTTCCCGATGAGCTAGAGACTTCGAACTTTAAACATAGCTCAGAACTGGATGACAATATTAACTCGCTTTCTTGTCTGTCTAAATAGCAGAAAATAATTATTTAAATAAAAAAAATTTTTCATATACCACGTTTTTAAGACGGACTAAAAAGTATAAAATAATTTTTCCTAGCCCCCTACAGATTCCTAACTCCATACAGATAATTCTGAAAATTAGTGATTGTGAATTTTGAATAGCTATGAAAATACTTGTAAGATTTAGAACGAAAAACGTGGGGCGCATGCAATAGATAATTGATGCATGAATAGTTCACCTAAATCGGTAACAATTTTATTGCACTGCGAATGATACGAACTGTTGTGTGAGTTTTCTCAACGGCAGCTACTCTCTACACTCCTTACTACTATCTTGCGTCCCACGTTTTCGTTTTAAATCTAACAAGTATTCTCATAACTATTAAAAATTCACAATCACAAATTTTCAGGACCATCTGTATGGGGCTAGGAAAAATTATTTTATACTTTCCAGTCCGTCTTAAAAACGTGGTATATGAAAAAAAGATTTTCATTTAAATAATTTTGTATTATCGAGAAATGAGAACGCGAATCCCGACACCCTTGCAATCCTGGAAACGAGTCTACCGCCTTGACAACGATTTTAAAATAACATTGTTCAACGAGAGCATGGGAACGCATAATTTTCGAGCACCCAATCACGTTGTAAAATACATACTCACGGGCGACGCGGTACGATACACTCGGCGCGCCGTTTGAATATTTAAAAGCTGAGGTAGACCATAAAAAGTTGACGTAACAGAGTACACGGAATGAGCTTACGCCTGTCACTACGTAATACGGATTTACTTATTCATCAACTCTTACTGGGTCATATTCGACTGTGTACTATATTATACATGTTGTGAAACATTTACGAATATGTATGTTATTATGTTTCTGTGTGGCCGCACCGACTGTTACCTGTAGACAGTACGTGCCTATACGTGTAGAACGCGTATCCCGCCATCGATATCTGCTTGTTCTTCGTTTAAATGGAAATCGAGTTCCTCGATACGAGTCCACTGTTTCCACCGCTTCTGACCTCGCTACCTCTATCGCACCTATCGCGCCACTTCCGAACTTCCAACAGACCTTCACTTGTTTATCTATTATTTCTCTAGATCTCCGAGAGCAGGACAAAAGTACTGTCACATTCAGATCGCAAATGTCTTTTTTTGTTGACGAGCAATCGTCATTTTTAATTGGCAGATCGAACGAGCAAACAAAAATTTATTATTCTTGAAGTCTATCAGTCGAGAACCGTTTCAAAAATTTTGCGACGAAACGCACAACGATTACTCTCCAATATCTCCATTCTCTCCAATAAAAGAATTCTGTGCCGGTGGCTCTCGTTTTTCGAGATCTTCGGTAGAGGAACAAAAGTACCGTCACATTTCGATCGCAAATGTCTTTTTCTTTGTCGACGAGCAATCGTAATTTTTAATTGGCAAATCGATCGAGAA